>JARGYO010000094.1:46495610-47095610 GCA_029206835.1 Rana muscosa | reverse complement strand
CCTGCTAGCGCACCGCCTCAGTGTGAAAGCCCTCGGGCTTTCACACTGAGACTGCAGGGCAGGAGTTTTTCAGGCGGTATTTAGACGCTATTTTTAGCACTAAAACGCCTGAAAAACTCCCTAGTGTGAAAGGGGCCCTATGGAGATGCTGTTTTCATTTTCCAGCAGGACTTGGCACCTGCCCACACTGCCAAAAGTACCAATACCTGGTTTAATGATCATGGCATCACTGTGCTTGATTAGCCAGCAAACTTGCCTGACCTAAACCCCATAGAGAATCTGTGGGGTATTGTCAAGAGGAGGATGAGAGACACCAGACCCAACAATGCAGACAAGCTGAAGGCCACTTTTAAAGCACCCTGGGCTTCCATAACACCTCAGCAGTGCCACAGGCGGATCGCCTCCATGCCACGCCGCATTGATGCAGTAATTCATGCAAAAGGAGCTCCAACTAAGTATTGAGTGCATACTATATGTGAGGGGGTTAGCTCGGCAGCGGGTGTGTGTGACCCCCGGGATGGGCTCCCCACACAAAACAGGCCCAGCAAACGGAGGTTGTGGTTTTCAAAATCAAAAAGGTGCGGTTTATTTTCTATTTACAGTGACAAAACACAGCAAAGCAAAAGAAACATAACCAAAATAAATCCTGGTCAAGTTGACCTCTGACTAAACATACAGGTTTCCTAACTAACAACTGGGATCAGCCTAGTGCTGTCCTAGTCCCTAAGTCCCTGGTTTTAAATGTCCAAGCAAATAGCCACACAGGCTTTGTCTCACCGCACAGGGGTTCACTCTCCCTAGACAGTCCACACAGGTCTGGTTCCAGGCATGAGCTAACATCTAATGAAGCTGGGAGTTCTTATAGAGGCCTAAATGAGCTGACAAGCTTCAGCTGGTCTCATCAACTCCCTGTCTGCACGACGCCCAGCCCTCTCCCTAGAGGTATGAGTCATCCATGAGCCCACTAGCCTTATACAACTCTCCACCTAGTTGTATAAGTCGGCGTAAAGCCTGAATCTGGGCGAAATATATCTACCCCCCTGGATGCAACCAGGTGACTTTACCTTCCTGCTGTCACATACCCCCCCCTCTTGTTTTAACCTCGGGGTTGGAACACCAGCAATCAGGCATTCATGTACTCGAGACAAAGCATCCACATTCCCCATTTGAACGCCAGGGCGATGCTTTACTGTGAAGTTGAATTCCTGGAGGGCCAGGAACCACCTATTCACTCTTCTATTTGTTTCCTTGTTTTGAGCCATCCACTTTAACGGAGCGTGATCCGTAACCATGTCAAAGTGCCTACCTAGCAGGTAGTACCGAAGGGAATCTAGAGCCCACTTCACCGCTAAACACTCCTTTTCAACGGTGGCGTAATTTACCTCATGGGACTTCAGCTTCCTGCTGAGGTAAATGACTGGGTGCTCTTCCCCGTTCCAGACCTGGGACAATACTGCTCCTAACCCCACATCTGACGCATCACTTTGTACGACAAAGTCTTTAGAGAAGTCGGGTGAGTACAACACTGGCTGGCTACATAAGGCTTGTTTCAAGAATTGGAATGCTGCCTCAGCCTCGGGGGTCCATTTAATCATGACCGACCCTTTCCCCTTCGTCAGGTTGGTTAGGGGCACAGCCTTAGAAGCAAAGTGGGGAATTAATCGCTGATAATACCCAGCGATTCCCAGAAAGGCTCGTACCTGCTTCTTGCTGTTGGGACGTGGCCAACTCTGGATGGCCTCGACTTTGTTGAGTTGGGGTTTTATTACTCCCCTCCCAATGGTGTACCCAAGATACTTGGCCTCCTCCTGCCCAATGGTACACTTCTTGGGGTTAGCCGTAAACCCCGCTTCCCGAACAGAGTCCAGGACTGCTTGCACTTTTGGCAGATGTGAGGCCCAATCTGTGCTATGGACAATTACGTCATCCAGGTAAGCCGCAGCATACTTCCGATGGGGCCTCAGCATCTGGTCCATTTTCCGCTGGAATGTGGCCGGCGCATTCTGTAACCCGAACGGCATTCTTTTATATTGGAACGCCCCGTCTGGGGTTACAAATGCGGTTTTCTCTTTGGCCGACTTGGCCAGGGGGATTTGCCAATACCCTTTTGTGAGGTCAAGAGTCGTCATGTATCGGGCTGTTCCCAGCCGGTCGATCAACTCATCTATACGTGGCATGGGGTAGGTGTCAAATTTTGTAACTTTGTTCAACTGACGAAAATCGTTACAAAATCGCCAGCTCCCATCCGGTTTAGGCACCAACACGATGGGACTAGACCAATCACTTTGGGACTCCTCTATCACCCCTAAGTTCAGCATTTTCTGTACTTCCTCCCGTATTGCCTCCCGTCGAGCCTCTGGGATCCGATAGGGTTTTAACTTCACCCTTTCACCGGGCGGGGTAATGATGTCATGCTCTACCCCAGATGTTTGTCCCGGCAGCTCAGAGAATACCTCCTTGTTGCGAAGCACAAACTCCTTAACCTCCTGTTGTTGGGGTTGTGACAAGGTGGCTGCTATTCCAACCTCAGGAATCACGCAACCAGTTTGAGCTGGTGACCAAGTGTCTGCGACTAGGGACTCTCTATCCCTCCAGGCTTTCAACAGATTAACGTGATAGATCTGTTCGGGCTTTCGCCTTCCTGGTTGTCTGACCTTGTAATTCACTTCGCTCACTTTTTCCATTATCTCGTAGGGGCCTTGCCATTTGGCAAGGAATTTACTTTCAACCGTAGGGACAAGTACCAATATCCTATCCCCCGGGGAAAAGGTACGGGTCTTGGCTCCACGGTTGTACACTCTCTGCTGTGCCAACTGCGCTTGGGCCAAATGTTCCTTCACGATGGGCATTACCTGTGCAATTCGATCTTGCATCAGGGCGACATGCTCAATCACACTCCTGTGGGGAGAACTCTCACTTTCCCAAGTTTCCTTGGCAATATCCAACAGCCCTCTTGGGTGTCTCCCATACAGTAACTCAAAGGGGGAGAATCCCGTAGAGGATTGGGGCACCTCCCTAATAGCAAACATCAAATAAGGAAGTAAACAGTCCCAATCCTTTCCATCTCTATCCACCACTTTCTTCAACATTTGTTTTAGGGTTTTGTTGAATCTTTCAACCAGCCCATCGGTTTGGGGGTGATACACAGACGTACGCAATTGCGTCACTTTGAACAATTTACACAGCTCTTTCATAACCCGGGACATAAAGGGTGTACCTTGGTCCGTAAGCAGTTCTTTACAAATACCCACCCGGCTAAAAACAAGAGATAGCTCTTTGGCTATGGTTTTGGCCGAGGTATTTCGGAGAGGGATCGCTTCTGGATAACGGGTGGCATAGTCCATTATAACTAATATGTACTGGTGCCCCCTAGCGGACTTGATTATAGGACCTACCAAATCCATGGCGATCCTCTCAAACGGGACCTCAATGATGGGTAGAGGGACCAGCGGGCTACGGAAATGTGGCATCGGGGCCAACCTCTGACACACAGGGCAGGAGGAACAATAATTTTCTACGTCCTTCATCACCCCCGGCCAATAGAATCTCTGTAATACCCTCTCTCGGGTTTTCTCTGTCCCCAGATGACCTCCAAGAATGTGCCCATGGGCCAACTCCAACACCAACTTCCTGTAAGGTTTGGGCACCACAAGCTGCTCAACGGTTTCTTCTGCCCTTTTTGCCACCCGATACAGTAGGTCCTTCTCTACGCTGAAGTATGGGTAAGTGCAGGTATTATCTGGGTTCACTAACTCGCCATCTATTTTCACTACGTTTTCCCGTGCCTTTATTAGGGCGGGGTCTTTCAACTGTTCTGTGGCAAAGTTTTCCCTGTGAACCTCAAGATCAGAAAACTCCACAGACGGTAGGTTTTCGTCTGAGGAGGTGGGCTCCTCTCCAGTTTCTTGAGTCTCCCCTGCCAATACTGATAAGGGAAATTCCGGAGAGTCCTCACCACTCTCAGGGGAGTTCTGGCTATCACATTCCTGGTACATAGGGGCACCAGTGAGGGGCTCAGGATCATCCCACAGTTCCCAGAACTTCGGAAAATCCCTTCCCACAATGGCGTCATGCGGTAACTGAGATACTAAGCCCACTGGATGAGAGAGGGTACCTTTGGGGGTCTCGAAACACACTGTAGTCACTGGATACTCTCGGGTGTCCCCATGCACACAAATAACAGCTACCTTGCTATTCCCAGAGACCTCTGTTTTAACTAACTCAGCCTTTATCAGGGTCACAAGGCTACCTGAATCCAGCAATACCACAACATTTCTACCATTAACACACATTTTGCATAAATGTTTCTCAGTTCCTCGAATGGCAGTGCATGCGACTGTCGCACACAGCGACTGACGTCTGCCCGTCAGAAAGTCACACTGCATGGGTTCCTCCACAACCGGGCAATTGGCTGCAATATGTCCCACTTGCCGGCAGCGGTAGCAAACGATCCTTCTTGCCGCCTCTTGAGCCGCTGATTTCCCAGGCTGTTCTCGCCAAACTTGGGGTAGAGCTCCCACCCTCTCACTCTCTCCACCCTCACCCCTTGGAATCCTCTTATCCGCCCCTGGGGATGGTCTGGTCTTAGGGTGGAAAGTCCGAGTGTCTCTGGAAGAGGCCGTCAGGTTCTCTGTAGCCAAGTATTTCTCCACACGATCCACAAGACCATCGGCCGTCTCTGGGTCTCCATGGCTTACCCACTTTTGGATGGCAGTAGGAAGAGCTCTCAAAAACCGATCCATTACAACACGTTCCACAATCTTTGGTGCGGACAAAGTCTCTGGCTGTAGCCACTTTCTGCTCAGGTGAATGAGATCATACATTTGAGACCTGGGGGGTTTTCCAAGCTGGAAAGTCCAGTTATGCACACGCTGAGCCCGGACAGCCTGGGTGACACCCAGCCTTGCCAAAATTTCAGCTTTTAGCATCACATAGTCTTTTGCTTGGTTAGGCTCTAGGTCATAGTAAGCTTTCTGCGATTCACCAGTTAACAGAGGAGCCACCAGTCCAGCCCACTGCTCCTCAGGCCACTTTTCTCTTTCAGCGGTCCTTTCAAATGTGGTCAAAAATACCTCTGGATCATCCTCTCCAGTCATTTTTGTCAATAAACGACTCACCCCAAAGGACGCGGTATTAGTGGGACGGCTTTCCTCACTGGTCTGCGGACGTTGCTGCATTACTGCTTCCATTTGTTGTAGTCTCTGCTCTTGCTTCTGTAACAGGTCTATGAAGCGGGCCTCAGATTGCTGCTGGGCTTGTTGCTGAGCTTCCAGACTCTGTTGGTGAGCTTGCTGCTGGGCTGCAAGGCTCTGTTGATGAGCTTGCTGCTGGGCTGCAAGGCTCCTTTGCAAACCTGCATTTGTCTGCTGTTGATTGGCATTTGCTAGAGCCAGCTGTTTCAGTATCTCCTCCATGCTGGCTTAAAAAAAAACTGCCCGCATTCTCCACCAACTGTGAGGGGGTTAGCTCGGCAGCGGGTGTGTGTGACCCCCGGGATGGGCTCCCCACACAAAACAGGCCCAGCAAACGGAGGTTGTGGTTTTCAAAATCAAAAAGGTGCGGTTTATTTTCTATTTACAGTGACAAAACACAGCAAAGCAAAAGAAACATAACCAAAATAAATCCTGGTCAAGTTGACCTCTGACTAAACATACAGGTTTCCTAACTAACAACTGGGATCAGCCTAGTGCTGTCCTAGTCCCTAAGTCCCTGGTTTTAAATGTCCAAGCAAATAGCCACACAGGCTTTGTCTCACCGCACAGGGGTTCACTCTCCCTAGACAGTCCACACAGGTCTGGTTCCAGGCATGAGCTAACATCTAATGAAGCTGGGAGTTCTTATAGAGGCCTAAATGAGCTGACAAGCTTCAGCTGGTCTCATCAACTCCCTGTCTGCACGACGCCCAGCCCTCTCCCTAGAGGTATGAGTCATCCATGAGCCCACTAGCCTTATACAACTCTCCACCTAGTTGTATAAGTCGGCGTAAAGCCTGAATCTGGGCGAAATATATCTACCCCCCTGGATGCAACCAGGTGACTTTACCTTCCTGCTGTCACATATACTATACATACTTTTCAGTAGGCCGACATTTCTGTATTCAAAATTCTTTTCTTTTATTGGTCTTATGTAATATTCACATTTTCTCAGATAATAAATTTGGGGTTTTCACGAGCTGTAAGCCGTAATCATCAAAATTAAAAGAAAGAAATGCTTGAAATATATCACTCTGTGTGCAATGAATCTATATAATATATGAGTTTCACTTTTTGAATTGAGTTACTGGATTAAATTAACTTTTTGATGATATTCTAATTCATTGAGATGCACCTGTATTAGGCCTAGTTTGGATGATGAGTGGAATGACATGCTCAGTGCTACAAGTGCTTAGAAATGAAAGTTGGTCTAGTGTGTTGCCCCCCAATCCCTATGTGGCCTACCCTTAAATATGCCTCTAGGGAGAGCTAAATCTATGGTGAGTCTTCATTTTAAAAGAGCATCCTGCCCTCTCATTAAATCTACTTTAACAAAAAGTTACCAGGAATTATATAAAATTAATCATCAATCGACAATCTCAGCAGTCAATGTGGGCAAGCAATAAACTCGTAATTAAAGAACGGAGCAGCCTGGATCATCTTTGCATATCCGCGAAGCCTAGTAAGCTACAGATATATTTTTTTGGCGTGGGTTGGTGGCTACACCTCCAGTTATCATTGTGATTCATGAGAACATTTTGTGTGATGTTATAATCCTCCTCTGCAAGAATCATTATATAATAATCACGGCTGGTGGTTGCGCTGTGTGTGTCTCTCTCTCTCACAGAACGCCATTATCGTTCTGCAAAACTCCTGCCAGGGGGAAAAAAAAATATCTATTAAATGGTTTAATCCATTTTCTCACCAAAGGCCTCTTTTGTGTCAGCTTTTGTCCTGCAGGCCTTAAATGTAGCTTTTACGTGATGATAATGTCAGGGTAACCTTATGGTATAAAGTATATGTAAACCGGAACAATGAACTTCTATTATTTTCTCCCTTCTGGTCTGTTAAATATACTATTGAAAGTTTTTTGTGATATCTGTGAGATTCAACTCCAAATAGCTTTCCAGGAACTCAGTTCACTCGGAAATATACGTTGAAGGCTTCTGCCCACTTTTACTCATCAGGAGAAGTCCCTTTACATAAGGTTTACCCTCGCAGGGGTTCTCAGCATCACACAGATACATAGTAAGTCTTCAGCCTCCTGGTTATATGGTCTATGTAGACCCCCAGCATTTCATAGCTAGGGTTCCTCCAGAAGTTCCTTGGGGTTCCTCAAGCAAGGAGCAAATTCTGACTCTCAAGTAACCACGGGCACCAAGTTCCTCCATGGTAAAAAGGTTGGGAAAGCGTAGTCAGTATACAAGCCAAAGGTCTGTAACAATTGGTTGCAGGTTGGGATCAAGCAGAAGCGTAGTCAGTATACAAGCCAAAGGTCGGTAACAATTGGTTGCAGGTTGGGATCAAGCAGAAGCGTAGTCAGTATACAAGCCAAAGGTCGGTAACAATTGGTTGCAGGTTGGGATCAAGCAGAAGCGTAGTCAGTATACAAGCCAAAGGTCGGTAACAATTGTTTGCAGGTTGGGATCGAGCAGAAGCGTAGTCAGTATACAAGCCAAAGGTCGGTAACAATTGGTTGTAGGTTGGGATCAAGCAGAAGCGTAGTCGGTATACAAGCCGAAGGTCGGTAACAATTGGTTGCAGGTTGGGATCAAGCAGAAGCGTAGTCGGTATACAAGCTGAAGGCTTAGACCCTTATGCCTTGTACACACAGTCAGAATTTCCAATGAAAAAAGTCAGACGGAATTTTTTCATCGGACATTCCGATCGTGGGTGTGCCCCATCAGACTTTTTCCTTTGGAAATTCCGACATAGTTAAAAAGAGAACATGTTCTCTTTTTTTCCGACGGAAAAAAAAAATTCTATCGGAAAATCCATCCGTCTGTGTTGAACTCCGACGGAGAAAAAAAACACGCATGCTCAGAATCAAGTCGACGCATTGAACTTAATTTTTCTCGGCTCGTCGTAGTGTTGTACGTTACCGTGTTCTTGACGGTCGGAATTTGGTGTGACAGTGTGTATGCAAGACAGCTTGAACGCAATTCCATCAGAAAAATCCGTCAGAGTTTATCCCGACGGAAAATCCGATCGTGTGTACAAGGCATAAGTCAGCACAGATTGAACTTTTCCCTCAGATGTTGTCCTGGTCAGGGCCTGGATCAGAACCAGGGACCTATTGCTTAGACAACCTTGTCTTGTGTCTTGTTTTTCTTGAACCTTGAACTCCTTGCTCCTCCTATGAGCTTCCTAGGCCATGCCTTTGCACTTCCTGTTTGCCAGATTGTTGTGCTCTCTCTTTTTTTTTTTTTTTACAAATAACATGGTTGTTTATTTGAGAAGAGTACACATTTACAGAGCATTAACATTGACATCATAATCAATAAGTAATACAAGAATGGAAGTAGATAACATATTCAAAAGAGCTCATGCATTTCTTCATGCATTACACAAATACGGTGATTAAATCCATAATCATGGGTTTTCCAACTGCTGGGTATGTTATAAGGGGAGATTAGTCGATGGAGTGAAAGTTCAGGGTTCAGGAGGATCATTCGATTGTTTCATTGCACGTGGCTGCATTTTCTAGCCAAGTGTCCCAAATTTTCCCATATTTGGCCGGGCAGCCCCTGTGGGCATAAAGTTCTTTTTTATAGGGTAAGACACTGTTAATTGCAGATATCCATCCCTGGATTGTCGGTGGTATTGCCCTTAGCCATTTCATGCTATAAATAATCTAGCGGTAAATAATGATTCTTGTAGGAATAAAACGTGGAATTTGTCTGGGTCTGGGAACACTCCCAGTAAACATTGCTTAGGGCACAACGTCAGGGGGGATCCCATCTCGTCATGTATGAATTTCACTAAGTGGGACCAGTAGTCTTGTATTATTGGGCATGACCAAATGAGATGGAAGAAGGTACTGGATGGACTGCCGCATCTGGGGCATAGTGGCTTATAATTGGGTCTGTATTTGGCCAGGCGCAGGGGGGTCAGATAAGATCTGTGCATAATGTATAATTATGTGAGGCGGTCTGAGAGCTTGGTGGAGACCCTTTTACAGGTGTCCAGTGCATCCTCCCATTCGTCATCCTCCATCTCCCCCACATCCCCAGTCCTGTTGTGCTCTCTCTAGTCAATATCTTGCCCTTGTCGCTTCTGATGCCTTCCGTATCTTTGCTACTTTTCGTTACCGATCTTTGGCTTGTTCTTCAACTATGCTTCTGCTTGATCCCAACCTGCAACCAATTGTTTACCGACCTTTGGCTTGTATACCGACTACGCTTCTGTTTGATCCCAACCTGCAACCAATTGTTTACCGACCTTTGCCTTGTATACTGACTACGCTTCTGCTTGATCCCAACCTGCAACCAATTGTTACCGACCTTTGGCTTGTATACCGACTACGCTTCTGCTTGATCCCAACCTGCAACCAATTGTTACCGACCTTTGCCTTGTATACTGACTACGCTTCTGCTTGATCCCAACCTGCAACCAATTGTTACCGACCTTTGGCTTGTATACCGACTACGCTTCTATTTGATCCCAACCTGCAACCAATTGTTTACCGACCTTTGGCTTGTATACCGACTACGCTTCTGTTTGATCCCAACCTGCAACCAATTGTTACGGACCTTTGGCTTGTATACTGACTACGCTTCTGCTTGATCCCAACCTGCAACCAATTGTTACCGACCTTTGGCTTGTATACTGACTACGCTTCTGCTTGATCCCAACCTGCAACCAATTGTTTACCGACCTTTGGCTTGTATACTGACTACGCTTCTGCTTGATCCCAACCTGCAACCAATTGTTACCGACCTTTGGCTTGTATACTGACTACGCTTCTGCTTGATCCCAACCTGCAACCAATTGTTACCGACCTTTGGCTTGTATACCGACTACGCTTCTGTTTGATCCCAACCTGCAACCAATTGTTATGGACCTTTGGCTTGTATACTGACTACACTTCTGCTTGATCCCAACCTGCAACCAATTGTTACCGACCTTTGGCTTGTATACTGACTACGCTTCTGCTTGATCCCAACCTGCAACCAATTGTTACCGACCTTTGGCTTGTATACCAACTACACTTCTGATTGATCCCAACCTGCAACCAATTCTTACTGACCTTTGGCTTGTATACTGACTATGCTTCTGCTTGATCCCAACCTGCAACCAATTGTTACCGACCTTTGGCTTGTATACTGACTACGCTTCTGTTTGATCCCAACCTGCAACCAATTGTTACCGACAAAATGTGAGGGTAAACTCAAGGAGGAGAAATACCCAAAGAAGCCAGACTTTAGAGGCAATGACACAGTAGATAGACAAAAAAAATGTATTTATAATAGACAAAAAACACAGTAACTACATGAGTGAGAAGAGTTAAAAAATGTCACAAGATGGAAAATGTGGTCCCTTTTGCGTCAACGCGTTTCGCCGCGAGGCTTCTTCAGGACTACTCAAGGATAGCAAGAGAAAACAGGACTTGCTATCTGCAATACAACATATTACATGATTATGATACATGTGTGAGCATAAAAACATTATATTTCATTAAATAGACATGAAGAGGAAAGAAAAAAGCAAAATTCAGAATGCGCTCAAGAGACAACTGGTCATAGCTATCATAGCCCCATACATACCTTGGGACTGGCGGGGTATCTATTAACCCTTGTTTAGAAAAAGTGCAATTATGCACAGATACAATATAAAAAATGAGAATCATTCACATCTATAAAAACAAAAACAAAACAAAAATAACCACAGGGTCAAGGATAGGAATATAAATATGTCTCTCATTGTATGGGAAGCCTAATCTAGAAGATAAAAGGCATGTGATATAATTAATACCTCAATGGTGCCAGAATGAAGTTCATTCTGGCACCATTGAGGTATTAATTATATCACATGCCTTTTATCTTCTAGATATCTTCTATTCCTATCCTTGACCCTGTGGTTATTTTTGTTTTTGTTTTTTTTTTGTTTTTATAGATGTGAATGATTCTCATTTTTATATTGGATTTGTGCATAATTGCACCTTTTCTAAACAAGGGTTAATAGATACCCCGCCAGTCCCAAGGTATGTATGGGGCTATGATAGCTATGACCAGTTGTCTCTTGAGCGCATTCTGAATTTTGCTTTTTTCTTTCCTCTTTATGTCTATTTAATGAAATATAATGTTTTTATGCTCACACATGTATCATAATCATGCATATGTTGTATTGCAGATAGCAAGTCCTGTTTTCTCTTGCTATCCTTGAGTCGTCCTGAAGAAGCCTCGCGGCAAAACGCGTTGACGCAAAAGGGACCATATTTTCCATCTTGTGACATTTTTTAACTCTTCTCAATCATGTAGTTACTGTGTTTTTTGTCTATTATAAATACATTTTTATTTTTTGTCTATCTACCGTGTCATTGCCTCTAAAGTTCGGCTTCTTTGGGTATTTCTCCTCTTTGAGTTTAACCTCACATTTTTTCATTAAATACCATTACGGATGTGGCATTGTGAGTGCTTCCCTTCCCCTAATCAATATTCAATTGTTACCGACCTTTGGCTTGTATACTGACTACGCTTCTGCTTGATCCCATCCTGCAACCAATTGTTACCGACCTTTGGCTTGTATACTGACTATGCTTCTGCTTGATCCCTACCTGCGATATCTGCTACTAGACCCCGGCTTGTTCACCTCCTGGTGGGGCAATCCTGAGGACAGGGTCATTATACTAACCACCCATCAGTAACTTTGAATACCGGTTAGTAATTAGACCCTGCACCTTGGATGAGCCTGCTTCTTCCGCCAGGGTGACCTGCTTGTATACCTATTCTGCTGGTTGGTGGGAGCCTCTCTACTGCTATAGCTACTGGTCTCTGAGCCTGACCCTTGACTGTGACATCAGGGTACCTGTCCATAAGGCCGGACGGGCCTGGACATGAGCTTCTTGCATGTACGCGAATCACACGGTGGTCATGCACTAACCTCATGGTTATTTGGTCTGCTTGGACCCTCAGCCTGTTTCAGTACAGATTGGAATTTTCCCTCAGGCTTCAGCTTAGTCAGAATCCCTGTCTATAAGGCCAGATGGGCCTTGACACAAGCTCCTTGCTTGTCCATCTACACATACACTGCTTCTGCAGCAACCTCTCATTTATTTGGTCTGCTTGGACACTCAGCCTGTTTCAGTACAGAACTTATCCCTCAGGTGTTGGCCTGGTCAGGGCGTCTCTCTGTAAGGTCAGATGGGCCTGGACACAAGCTCCTTGAATGTCAGTCTACACACATCCTGTCCTGCAGCAACCTGTATCCGGGGGAAGAAACACTGACTAAGGCCAGGTTTAGATGTGCAGCAGCCCTTGCCATCCATCTGAAAAGTGCTGGATCGTTTCTCAGAGGTATTTTGCAGGCAGTGAAGAGGCTGTTGAAGGGTGGCTGTGGCATTACCCAATTCACTTGAATGGGTCATGTTCAGCATCGGTGTTGCCCACTATGTGACAGGGGGTTTAATTTTGCCCAGTTACAGATTCCCAGTTACAGGGGCGGGTCCAGGACAACTTGGGCTCAGAATAAGTGGGTTGAATGATGCTGGCCATTGTTTCCTGTGCTGACAAGAAGCATGCTGATAGGAGTAGGGAGCAGAGTGACAGAGGGATACGCTCATCGCTGTGCTGCTTCTCTTTTTACTGCCCAGTCAAAGGCTGGGGGCGGGTCCAGGACAACTTGGGCTCAAAATAAATGGGTTGAATGATGCTGGCTATCGGTTCCTGTGCTGACAAGAAGCATGCTGATAGGAGTAGGGAGCAGAGTGACAACGGGATGAGCTCATCTCTGTGCTGCTTCTCTTTTCACTGTCCAGTCAAAGGCTGGGGGGCGGGTCCAGGACAACTTGGGCTCAGATGAAATGGGTTGAATGATGCTGGCCATGAGCTCATGTGCTGACAAGAGGCCTGCTGATAGGAGTAGGGAGCAGAGTGACAGAGGGATGAGCTCATCGCTGTGCTGCTTCTCTTTTCACTGTCCAGTCAAAGGCTGAGGACGGGTCCAGGACAACTTGGGCTCAAAATAAATGGGTTAAATGATGCTGGCTATCCGTTCCTGTGCTGACAAGAAGCATGCTGATAGGAGTAGGGAGCAGAGTGACAGAGGGATGAGCAGAGGGATGAGCTCATCGCTGTGCTGTTTCTCTTTTCACTGTCCAGTCAAAGGCTGGGGAGCAGGTCCACGACAACTTGGGCTCAGATTAAGTGGGTTGAATGATGCTGGCCATGAGCTCATGTGCTGACAAGAGGCATGCTGATAGGAGTAGGGAGAAGAGTGACAGAGGGATAAGCTCATCGCTGTGCTGCTTCTCTTTTCACTGTCCAGTCAAAGGCTGGGGGGCGGGTCCTGGACAAACTGGGCTCAGAATAAGTGGGTTGAATGGTGCTGCCCATCAGCTCATGTGCTGACAAGAAGTATGGAGCAGAGTGACAGAGAGATAAGCTCATTACTGTGCTGCTTCTCTTTTCACTGTCCAGTCAAAGGCTGGGGGTGGGTCCAGGACAACTTGGGCTCAGAATAAGTGGGTTGAATGATGCTGTCCATCAGCTCATGTGCTGACAAGAAGAATGCTGATAGGAGGAGAAAGCAGAGCGAGAGCGAGACAGGCTCATCACTGTGCTGCTTCTCTATTCATTGTCTGGTCAGAGGCTGGAGGTGGGTCCGAGACATCCTGGGCTCAGACGACTCGGAGTAAACAATGTTGGCCATCAGGCTGAGGTCATCTAGTGGCAGGAAAAAGTACGGCAAAATCTTTTTACACAGAAGGTAAATATTTTAGCAGAAGCCTTTTGTGTTATTTTATCGTTTGTTCTGCTTTATATTAGCTCAACTGCGACCTACCTGCACCCACGAGGATATCATATCACACTTTTAATTATGCCGCTCTGTTCTAAAACAAGACCTGAAAGAGAAAATCCAACATGAAAGATGTGGGAGATAAAAGGATCCTGCGGCAAGGAAGGGCATGTCGTTTGCACCACGATGACCCCGGCTTGCTAAATTACAGCGATCATAACGAGGAGAAAAAGCGTGCAAAGAGGAAAAAAGAAAACAGAAGTCATTATTTGTGAGCACGGCACCAATTTGTTTCAGCACCATGGATAGCGGCATGGGGAAATCAGAACGGCGCATTCTTATTGGATGGTGGGTTTGTTCTGAGAGACCTACAAGGGCGGCTGCCGCTGGCTCCCCGTATGGATGTCTCTTCAGTACGCAGAAAAGACATGTGGAAAATATCATCAAAGACCAGTCAGAAGTCCTTAAAGCTGAAGTTAAATCTGCTTATGTTTGCCTTCCCTGAGCAAATCAAATCTTACCACTTGTAGATCTTTTATAGCAGGGGGGTCTCCAAACAAAGGGCCGGCTTACTGTCCTTCAGACTCGAGGGGTGCTGCACTGTAACCTTTAGAAGTAGAAAAGGTCCTGATGTCAGTGGGAAAAAAAACAATGCCCTGTCTTTGGTGTGAGTGGAAGGAATAGTGCCCCATCATTGGTATCAATGGGAGGAATAGTGCCCCATCATTAGTATCAGTGGGAGGAATAGTGCCCCATCATTGGTATCAGTGAGAGGAATAGTGCCCCATCATTGTTATCAGTGGGAAGAATAGTGTCCCCTCATTGGTATCAGAAGGAGGAATAGTGCCCCATCATTGGTATCAGTGGGAAGAATAGTGTCCCCTCATTGGTATCAGAAGGAGGAATAGTGCCCCATCATTGGTATTAGTGGAAGGAATAGTGCCCCATCATTGGTATCAGTGGGAGGAATAGTGCCCCATCATTAGTATCAGTAGGAGGAATTGTGCTCCATCATTGGTATCAGTAGGAGGAATAGTGCCCCATCATTGGTATCAGTAGGAGGAATATTGCCCCATTGTTGATGTCAGTAGAAGGAATAGCGCCCCATCATTGGTATCAGTGGGAGGAATAGTGTCCCATCCTTGGTATCAGTGGGAGGAATCGTGTCCCATCATTGGTATCAGTGGGAGGAATAGTGCCCCATCATTGGTATCAGTAGGAAGAATAGTGCCCCCTCGTTGATGTCAGTAGAAGGAATAGTGCCCCATCATTGGTATCAGTGGGAGGAATAGTGCCCCATCCTTGGTATCAGTGGGAGGAATCGTGTCCCATCATTGGTATCAGTGGGAGGAATAGTGCCCCATCATTGGTATCAGTAGGAAGAATAGTGCCCCTTCGTTGATGTCAGTAGAAGGAATAGTGCCCCATCATTGGTATCAGTGGGAGGAATAGTGTCCCGTCATTGGTATCAGTGGGAGGAATAGTGCCCCATCATTGGTATCAGTGGGAGGAATAGTGTCCCGTCATTGGTATCAGTGGGAGGAATAGTGTCCCATCCATAGGTGTGCACAGCCTATTGCATTAGGGTGTGCCCACCAAAGCTCAAACACACATGCATGTGTATATACCGTATACTGATGGTGTCATTAGGGCAGAGATTGGTGTCAGTAAGGCAGTGGAGGGTGTCAGTCGTTTTTATTCTTATGATTATTATTTTTTTTATATTTATTTATAATTTTTAAGGAGCCCAGTTAGGGAGCTTTGGTGAAATATCAGGGGGTCTATGCATCACACAGGCTGATTAGGGTGTGCCCAGGCACACCTGGCACACCCTGTGCGCACGCCTATGGTCCCATCATTGGTATCAGTGGGAGGAATAGTGCCCCATCATTAATATTAGTAGGAAGAATAGTGCCCCCTCGTTGATGATAGTAGAAGGAATAGTGCCCCATCATTGGTATCAGTGGGAGGAATAGTGTCCCATCATTGGTATCAGTGGGAGGAATAGTGTCCCATCATTGGTATCAGTGGGAGGAATAGTGCCCCATCATTGTTATCAGTGGGAGGAATAGTGTCCCATCATTGGTATCAGTGGGAAGAATAGTGTCCCCTCATTGGTATCAGTAGGAAGAATAGTGCCCCCTCGTTGATGTCAGTGGAAGGAATAGTGCCCCCTCATTGGTATCAGTGGGAGGAATGAACTGAACTGAACTGATGGAGCCCGGGCCCAGTACAGGAGGGAGGGCTGTACTGCCTTATCAGCGGCCCTGCTGAACACCTTTCACATCAGTCCTCTGTGTCCTTTGGGGTTTACAGCACATTTGCTGGAGCAGCGGCCACCAGAACCACTGCCCGCAGCCCGCCACTGCCACTCGCCACCTACATGGGGTAAGTGCCGGTCCGACCGGCAGACAGCGGGCGGGGTAGTGCCGCCGCCAGCCACCAGGGGGGGCGGGGTTGTTTTCCACCACCAGCCGCCACTGAGCACAGTAGTGACTCAGCAGCTTGTGATCCACAAGTGGGTTGATGGTGTAGATGAGGATAAACGTTCTATTTTTAAGGGGCTTCGCTAAAAAGGTTTTTTTTTTCTTCCCATAGTGGGGAAGGGTTATAACCTCTGTCAGGTTTTTGTTGCTGTCTATGTCCCCACTGGGAAAAGTTCACCTGCACTTCCTGTTGGGGACACATTCCTCAATTACAGTGGGAAAGGGATAGAAATTATGTTATTAATGCTGAAAAGAGAAACTACTCCAAATTGATGTGCTGACTTTTCACCTAATTGTTTCCCCCACACATCTACAACCTCAAAATTATGTAGGGGTTTAGTCTATTTATATATACAGTAATGACTATCACTAGTATGAGTAGTAATGATGACTGTGCGAATGTCTCAACATTAGCACAGCCGTTGCAAATAATCCCATCGAATATATTTATTTACTATGATCATCAGTGCCATCTAGTGGCCTTTATGCATATTTTTCTGATTGGGGTCTATTTAGAAAAATAAATTGCTGTGAGAATATCTCAACATTTGCACACCCGTCGGAAATAATTCCCATCTAATATATTTATTTACTATGATCATCAGCGCCATCTAGTGGCCTTTATGCATATTTTCCTGATTGGTATATTTCAGAAAAATACTGCATTCTGGCCACTAGATGGAGCCTATGGTCATAGGAAATAAATATATTAGACACATTGTGGGGATTATTTGTAATGGCTGTGCGAATGCTGAGACATTCTCACAGTGAATCTTTTATAAATAGACATCCTGGTGTTTTCTATTCTGGGGGGCTTTGCAATATATAAATACTACAGCATTGACAGTTCTTTGAAGAACATGTTTCGCCACATTGGGGCTTCTTCAGGGATATAGTGCTCAAGGGATGTGCATAGGTGCTGACATCGCTTGGAGGGCCCCATCTAGTTATAGGGTGCCCTCCATGTGCCTGTATGCTAATTAACCACATCCAGTCTGCCCCATAGCAATTTTAGTGCTCTCCTCTGCAGAATCACATATTTATATGTGATTCTGCACTTCCGCCTGCAGGGGGCGCACGTGCCACCGTCGGGCCGCTTCTGCTATGAATATTCACAGCAGAAGCTGATCTTCGGGTGCCAGGCACTCAATGTCCTCCAGCACCCACCGATTGTTGGTAATACACACAGAACGGAGATCTGCCTATGTAAACAAGGCAGACCGCCATTCTGACGGGGGGGGGGGGGGGGGAGGGATGTATTCTGTGTTCCTGCAAAAGCAGGGACTGGAATCCATGTCTTCCCCTAGTAAAAGCCGCACATACAGTACACATAAACCATGGCTAGGCACACATTTAACCTTTTGATCGCCCTAGATGTTTAACCCCTTCCCAGCCAGAGTCATCAGTACAGTGACAGTGCATATTTTTAGCACTAATCACTGTATTAGTGTCACTGGTTCCCACAAAGTGTCAAAAGTGTCAGTTAGTGGCCGATTGCCTGCAGCCATATCGCAGTCCCGCTATAAGTCACTGATCGCCGCCATTACTAGTATAAAAAAAATAGTAAATACAATTTCCATAAGTATATTTCATAGTTTGTAGACACTATAACGTTCGCCTAAACTAATCAATATACGCTTATTGTAATTATTATTTTTTTAACAGAAACATGTAGCAGAATACATATTAGCCTAAATTTACGAAGAAATTTGATTTTACTTTTTTTTTTTTTTATTGGATGTTTTTATAGGCTTTCATAATTGTCTGCCTATTTTTTTGCTTATAGCGTAAAAAATAAAAACCGCAGAGGTGATCAAATACCACCAAACGAAAGCTCTATTTGTGGGAAAAAAGTGACATGCATTTTATTTAAGTACGGCGTTGCACAACGGCGCAATTGTCAGTTAAGATAACGCAGTGCCATATTGCAAAAAAGCGGCCTGGTCATGAAGGGGGGTAAATCTTCCGGAGGTCAAGTGGTCAAAAAATATAATTGTAAAACATGTGTATGCACATCACTGACATCATCACCAGTGGCTGCTGTTTTTTTTTTTTTTGAAGGGGGGGCAGCAAACAACCAACACCCCGGGCGACAAGCGGCGGGACTACCCCCCCTACCGCTGTCTGCCGGTTGGTCCGGCACTTACCCCAGCTAGGTGACGGGTGGGGGCTAGCGGCTCCGGTGCCTCGAGCATAGCGAACCCCATCTAGGTGACGGGTGGCAGGCTGCGTGTCCTCGAGCACGGCGGACCCCATCTAGGTGGCGGGTAGTGGCTCCGGTGTCCTCGAGGATGGCGGACCCCATCTAGGTGGCGGGCAGCGGCTCCAGTGTTCCCGAGCACGGCGGACCCCATCTAGGTGGCGGGGGCTGGTAGTGGCTGCGGTGTCCTCGAGCATGACGGACCCCATCTAGGTGGCGGGTAGTGGCTCCGGTGTCCTCGAGCACGGCGGACCCCATCTTGGTGGCGGGCAGCGGCTCCGGTGTCCTCGAGCACGGCGGACCCCATCTAGGTGGCGGGTAGTGGCTCCGGTGTCCTCGAGCACGGCAGACCCCATCTAGGTGGCGGGCAGCGGCTCCAGTGTTCCCGAGCACGGCGGACCCCATCTAGGTGGCGGGTAGTGGCTCCGGTGTCCTCGAGCACGGCGGACCCCCATCTAGGTGGCGGGCAGCGGCTCCAGTGTCCCCGAGCACGGCGGACCCCATCTAGGTGGCGGGTAGTGGCTCCGGTGTCCTCGAGCACGACGGACCCCATCTAGGTGGCTGACAGTGGTTCCAGTGTCCTCGAGCACGGCGGACCCCATCTAGGTGGCGGGCAGCGGCTCCAGTGTCCTCGAGCACGGCGGACCCCATCTAGGTGGCTGACAGCGGCTCCAGTGTCCTCGAGCATGGCGGACCCCATCTAGGTGGCAGGGGGCAGGTAGTGGCTCCAGTGTTCTCGAGCACGGCGGACCCCATCTAGGTGGTGGGGGTGGGTAGTGGCTCCGGTGTCATCGAGCAGGGTGCACCCCATCTAGGTGGCGGGTGGCAGGCTGTGGCTACGGTGGACCCCATCTAGGTAGCGGGCTGCGGGTAGCTCCTTTTGTGTCCTCTCCTCCAGCATGGTGGCTTCCGCTGTGCAAGCCACCGTGCGTCTCCTCTCTCCTCCTTCTAGGCGCTAGGCATCCAATAGGATCGCCTGATGTTTTGGCCAATCGGGAAAAGGGTCTCACGACCCGCTTCCTGATTGGCGGGTGGAGATTTAGTGTGAAAACACAATGGGGTGGGATCCTGGCGCAATGCCCGGAGCCCACCCTTCTTTGAAGCCTATTAGAGCCCCTGGCTCTAATCGTGTGCTTCAAAAAAACACCCCCCATTGGAATCCATAGTCCGGCACCCTATATGTAAATCAGAAGGGGGGGGCGCCCGTGCGGCCCTAATGGACAGACCGCCACTGATCATCTCGCTACGTGCACAATGACATCATTATATGACACCATCTAATGTCTGCCCATGTGTATATACTTTCTCAGCATTGTACTGCCTCTCATTTCTTTATCTCGTTCTTCTAGCTACAGGGCTATATGCATTCAAAGGAATTATTTATTAAAGGGGGTCCTTTATTTTCCTGGAAAATGCAAGGAATTCTGTTCCGAGAAAAGCAAAGAGGAAGAAGAATAGAACTGTCATGTAAAGGACAATGGTCAAGGTTAAAAGAAGGAGAAGAAACCGATAGGCAAATGATGGGAATCATCTTATGAGATACTTCAGAAAGAAGAAGGATACAATGTTATTATCCATGAGATCAGGAATACGAGAGGAGGAAATGGTTGATAGAGAAGAGGAGTAAGATTGCTTGGTACCATTCAATAAAATAAGAATAAGGTAGTATAGACTGCAAAGAACGGTCAGTGTTGTAGTATTTAAAGATTGCACACACAGCCTCCATTATAGGAAACACAATATGGTTTTTGAGTTTGCTGGTGTTTACAGAAATTGCAGCCTACATATTGTATTTCTGTCAATGGAAGTATCCTCTGAACCAGGGGTCCTCATACTTTAAGCAAAGGGCTATTTCACTAACCATCTGACTGTACAGGGGCCAAACTGTGACCAATCAGAGTAAAGAAAAGCCCTGGTGTCCATTAGAAGTCAATATTTTGTATTAAAGTTCGGTCGTTCTGTTTTTAACAATTCAAGTAGAAGCAAAATCTCTTAATTACAAAGATCCATTCAATACAAATGGTATCCAAACACGAAGTTGAAACCATACACTATATTACCAAAAGTATTGGGACACCTGCCTTTACACGAACATGAACTTTAATGGCATCCCAGTCTTAGTCCGTAGGGTTTAATATTGAGTTAGCCCACTCTTTGCAGCTATAACAGCTTCAACTCTTCTGGGAAGGCTGACCATAAGGTTTAGGAGTGGGAAGGTTTGACCATTCTTCCAGAAGCACATTTGTGAGGTCAGATACTGATGTTGGAGAGAAGTCCTGGCTCACAGTCTCCTCTCTAATTCATCCCAAAGATGTTCTATCAGGTTGAGGTCAGGACTCTGTGCAGGCCAGTCAAGTTCCTCCACCCAAAACTCGCTCTTCCTTGTCTTTATGGACCTTGCTTTGTGCACTGGTGCTCAGTCATGTTGGAACAGGAAGGGGACATCCCCAAACTGTTCCCACAAAGTTGGGAGCATGAAATTGTCCAAAATGTCTTGGTATGCTGACACCTTAAGAGTTCCCTTCACTGGAACTAAGGGGCCAAACCCAACCCCTGAAAAACAACCCCACGCCATAATCCCCCCTCCATCAAATGATTTGGACCGGGCAAGTTCCTCCACCCCAAACTCCCTCATCCATGTCTTTATAGACCTTGCTTGGACCAAACATTCTTGGAAATAAAAGCAAAATGACAAAATGACAGTTAAAAACATTTCCTGGCATCAGTGATAGGCAGCCCCCGTGCCAGTGGTCAGTGACATTAAAATATACCCCCATGTCGGTGGAAGTAATAAATGTCCCATCATTGGTGTCAGTGGCAGTAACAAATGCCCCATCATTGAGTAATACTCCATCCAGGGCCGTTTGAAGGAATTTGGGGGCCCCAAGCAAAATAGACTGTGCTAAATAAGAGCCCTACCCTGCCTGCTGTGCTGGAGGAGAGTTCTACCTTGCTTCCTACACCAGAGGAGAGTCCTACCCTGCCTCCTGCACAAGAGGAGAATGCTACCCTGCCTGCTGTGCTAGAGGAGAGTCCTACATTGCTTGCTGTGCTAAAGGAAAGTCTTACATTGCTTGCTGTGCTAAAGGAGAGTCCTACATTGCTTGCTGTGCTAAAGGAAAGTCCTACATTGCTTGCTGTGCTAGAGGAGAGTCCTACATTGCTTGCTGTGCTAAAGGAAAGTCCTACATTGCTTGCTGTGCTAAATGAGAGTCCTACATTGCCTGCTGTGCTAAAGAAGAGCCCTACCCTGCCTGCTGTGCCAGAGGAGAGTTCTACATTCCTTCCTGCACTAGAGGAGAATCCTACCCTACTTGCTGTGCTAAAGGATAGTCCTACCTTACCTTTTGTGCTAGAGGAGAGTCCTACATTACCTGTTGTGCTAGAGGAGAGTCCTACCTTGCCTCTTGTGCTAAAAGAAAGTCCTACATTGCTTGCTGTGCTAAAAGGAGAGTCCTACATTGCCTGCTGTGCTAAAGAACAGCCTTACCCTGCCTGTTGTGCTAGAGGAGAGTCCTACCTTGCCTGTTGTACTAGAGGAGAATCTTACCCGCCCACAGTTTCGCAGTCATTAGGTACTCTGTTCTATGTAAAATTGACCCCACTGCTGTGTTCTTGGATTGCTGTCCACTGCAAACTTTCAGTTATAATAATTTGCTGTGAGCAAGTTATCTTGCAGCCGTAAAAAGCATTGTTAACCCACAATATATCTGTGCCCCATGCTTCCCATCCCCCATATGTTTTTTTCCACCCCAGGCAGGAAGAGTGAGCCTCAATTTAACACCGCCATTACAGGTTCACCAATGGCAATATTTGTGCCGTAAAAATATACGCTCTCTTGATGCAAGGAACTCATTGCCCTTTAGATGTGTACATCTGAACATTATTCTATTTAAACAACCTTTCATGACATCTCCACCAATTACCTATGCTAAAACTCCATTACCGGGAACGGCGGGGTCAATCAGGTCGCACTATGCTGATGAATCAATTTCTCCAACTTTGTCTAGGGATGATTTGATTTGGTTTTATTAAATACTCAGTACATGCAGAAAATGTGTAATGTCGCATTTTATAGGAATTTGCATTCATTTTCTGTTCGTCCGTAGAAAATGAGATGGACGATTAGCAAAACCAGAAAAGGAGCAAAAATTCCATGTACTTATTTAAATCAATATGTCAACATTTTATTCTTGTCCCCTCATGACACACAATTTCTTGAATGCAAGCTATCGAATGTATTACGGATCGAGCGCTGAAACCGTATTCAGCAGCATTGATCTTATGTGTACAGGTGTTCTTATATATCAAAATGTCTTAAAGTGGTAGCCTTGATGTATGTCTTTGCTATGCTCTTTAATAAACTTTTTTCTGGATTAAAAAAAATAAAATGTCTTAAAGTGAGCTTGTGGGCCCCTAAAAAATGGTAGACACTAAAGAGACTCAAATGATGCTGGGCAAACGTGGTCATCTTTAGTAAATAAAATGTCCTCCAAAGGCAAATGGTGAACCTATTACCAATTTCATGTGGTCACTACAATTGTAGTGTAGAAACCAACTTGTGAATCACCGAGACACCAGAGAACAACGGTCCTGCTCCCTCCTAGTGCTAAACCCCTTCTTCCAACTAATGGATTAATAGCAGAACCTTCCTGGCCAGTAGAGGTTCTTGTGGGGGTTTAGGGTGCTAAATTTACATTGGGGGGTTGGTGCATTGGGGAAACAATAGTTCCCAGTGGAGGGTGGGAGGAACAGGAGTACTGAATGAGGGGTGGGTGCCTAGAGAGGGGTAGGGAGGAACAATACTGGCTAGAGGGAGGAGAGGGGATCAGTGGTGCCCAGCAGGGGATGGGAAAACCATTGCCTAAAGATAGCAGGGGAGAACACTAAGGTCCTCTGGGAACCTGTGAGCCCCTAAAAAATGGTAGACACAAAAGAGACTCAAATGATGCTGGTCAAACGTGGTCATCTTTGCTAATTAAAATGTCCTCCAAAGGCAAACAGTGAACCTGTCAAACAAATTCATGTTGTCTCTCTACAATTTTGGTGTAGAAAACCAACTTGTGAAGCACTGAGAAACCAGCGAACAATGGCCCTGCTCCCTCCTAGTACTAAGCCCCTTATCTCCAACTGATGGATTAATGGCAGAACCTTCCTGGCCAGTAGAGGTTCTTGTAGGGGTTCCTAAATTGGTGCTAAATTGACATTTGGGGGTTGGTGCATTGGGGGAACAATAGTGCCCAGTGGAGGGTAGGAGGAACAAGAGTACAGAAAGAGGGGTGGGTGCCTAGAGAGGGGTAGGGAGGAACAGTATTGCCCAGCGGGAGGAGAGGATATCAGTGGTGCCCAGCAGCGAATGGGAAAAACAGTGCCCAAGAATAGGTGGGAAGAACACTAAGACCCAGTGGGAACTTGTGGGCCCCTAACAAAATGATGGACGCTAAAGAGACTCAAATGATGCTGGACAAACATGGCCATCTTTGGTAGATGAAATGTCCTTCAAAGTCAAACAGTGAACATGCCAATCAATTTCATGTGGTCACACTGCAATTTTGATGTTTGATGTTTCTTGTGGGGGTTTAGAGTGCTAAAATGACTTTTGGGGGGTTGGTGCATTGGGGGAAACAATAGTGCCCAGTGGAGGGTGGGAGGAACAGGAGTACTGAAAGAGGGGTGGGTGCCTAGAGAGGGGTAGGGAGGAACAATATTGTCCAGTGGGAGGAGCGGGGATCAGTGGTGCCCAGCAGTGGGAACTTGTGGGTTTTCTAAAAAATGGTAGACATTAAAGAGACTTGAATTATGCTGGACAAACGTGGCCATCTTTGATAATTAAAATGTCCTCCAAAGGGAAACAGTGAACTTGTCAACCAAATTCATGTAGTATCACTGCAAATTTGGTGTAGAAAACCGACTTGGGAAGCTTTGAGACCCTAGAGAACAATTGCCCTGCTCCCTTCTAATGCTAAGACCCTCCCCTCCAACTAATGGGTCAATGACAGAACCTTCCTGGCTAGTATAGGTACTTGTAGGGGCTGAGGGTGCAAAATTGACATTTTGGGGGTTGGGGCATTAGGGGGAACAATAATGCATAGTGGAGGGTGGGAGGAAAAGGATTTTCAAAAGAGGGGTGGGTGTCTAGAATGGGGTAGGGAGGAACAATATTGTCCAGCAGGAGGAGAGGAGGTTAGTGGCGCCCAGAAGGGAATGGGGAAAAAAAACAGTGCCCAAGGATAGGTGGGGAAAACGCTAGTGCGCAGTGGGAGGTAGAGGAAAAAAAATTGCTAGCAGGGGGAAGGACAATAGTGCCCAGCATGAAGGTGGGGGGAAAAAAATCCCAAGAAGATGTGGGATGGACAATCGTGTCCAGCAGGGGATGGGGAGCAACAATAGTGCCCAGTGGGGCAGGGGTGGGGGAGAACAATAGCGCCCATTAGGGCTTGGGGAGGAGTGCCCAGCACGGGCAATGATTGGAAGTACTCATATCCAGTGAATTAAAGGGGCAGGCCAGAGGCAGTCAAGTTAAGAGTCTCTGTCTGACTTGCTGTAGCTTCTCATGCACATTGTGAAAAGATCACAGTGTGCAGTGAAACCAGAGTAAGCCATTTTAGTACAGGAGAGGAGCCGGTACAACTGTAAAGGACTGAAGGGAAGTCTGGCGTTCAGATTTAACATTTTTCCCACTCTACTCAAGAATTTTTTTTTGGTGCTGCCCCATCCCTTTTGAAGAGACTTCCCATAACATCCTGTTCCAAAGATAGTAAGTGAATGGGAACATCCTCAATGTGAACAAGTTATAAAAACCAGAAATGTGTCCTAATCTTTCCCAAGTTTATCCCAGGGCCATTTTAAGAAATGGACTATCCCAGGTCATTTATTTTAAGTGTGGGCCCCCATCCTATTTCTCAAATCAACAGGCCCCTCCCTCCCACCACCTCCCAGAAGCAGCAACAAGTGCCGTAACTGGCACGTTGGGACCCATCCTCTAAAACTCAACCTATGTAGGTAGACTTTTTTGAGAAGGGTCCCTTTGCTTAAATGAAAATGGTGGCCAGTGGGATTAATCTGGACCCATATGTATGCCCTACCTAGGAGATATGTGGGATGAAGGGTCCTCCTGCACCAATTACTTAGTGGTGAGCAAAGACTGTTGGGGTGGTATCTGGTGGTGGGCCCTTATAACCTGGTGGGCCTTGGGGCAAATGCTCTATCCAATAATTAAAAATGTGGACCCATAAATATGCCCCCTCCCCCCAGGAGCTATGTGAGAGGAATGGCCCTCCTGCACCAATTACTCAGTGGTGAGCAAAAATGTTTGGGGTAGCATCTGATGGTGGTCCCCCATGACCTGGTGGGCCTTGGGGCAAATTCTCTATCCAAAAAATAAAAAATGTGGACCCATATATATGTCCCCCCTATGAGGTATGTGAGAGGAATGATCCTTCTGCACCAATTACTAAGTGGTGAGCAAAGACTGTTGGGGTGGCAACTGGTGGTGGGCCCCCATGACCTGGTGGGCCTTGGGGAAAATTCTTTATCCAAAAATAAAAAATGTGGACCCATATATATATGTCCACCCTAGTAGGTATGTGAGAGGTAGGGTCCTCCTGCACCAATTACTCAATGGTGGGCAGAGACTGTTGAGGTGGCATCTAGTGGTGGGCCCCATAACCTGGTCAACGCTGTATCCTGGCCTAGGCCAACATGGCCCAGGCCTAGGGCAGCACTTTGCAGGGGGGCAGCATGGAAAGCATGGAAAGAGTCCCCGCCAGCTTGCGCTACACTGTAGTGTAGCCAGAGGCATATCTAGTGAAAATGGCGCCTATGGCAAGCACTGAAACTGCGCCCCTGTCAAAACATTTGAAACCCATCTTTCAGATAACCTTAACAAAAAAAAAGCACCAGAACCCATAAATGCAGTAACATCAGCACCCATAAAACGGCCTTACCAGAACCCATAAATGCAGTAACATCAGCACTCATAATTGCAGTAATATCAGCACCCATAAAAGCGGCCTTACCAAAACCCATAAATTCAGTAATATCAGCACCCATAAATGCGGTAACAGCACCCATAAATGCAATAATATCAGCACCCATAAAAGCGGCCTTACCAGCACCTATAAAAATGAAGCCTTACGAGAACCCATAAATGCAGTAATATCAGCTACCATAATTGCAGTAATATCAGAACCCATAAATGCGGCCTTACCAGCACCTATAAAAATGAAGCCTTACGAGAACCCATAAATGCAGTAATATCAGCACCTATAAATGCAGCCTTACCAGCACCCATAAATGCGGCCTTACCAGCACCTATAAATGCGGCCTTACCAGGACCTATAAATGCGGCCTTACCAGCACCTATAAATGCGGCCTTACCAGGACCTATAAATGCAGCCTTACCAGCACCTATAAATGCGGCCTTACCAGCACCTATAAAAATGAAGCCTTACGAGAACCCATAAATGCAGTAATATCAGCACCTATAAATGCGGAGGAATCGTGCAGTGTATGGGCACTTAGCAGGAGGAAGAGAGAGCGGCCCATGGGGGCGGATCATGCGGTGGACGGGCACAGCACTGGGCAGAAAGGCAGAGTGGAAAGGAACATCAGAGACAGTGACTGCGCGCAGTGGTACACAGACAGGTCACACTCACTGGCAGTGGCACGGTGATGATCAAGGACACACAGCGGTGCAGGGGATGTTTCCTCATAATGGATACAGTCCTCCGCCACTGCTGCTCCAGCACCTCTGACACTGTACAGAGGGAGTAGGATCACCAGCGGCCCTGTTTGCTTAGCACACACGCACAATCGCACATGATGAGGACTTTAAGGCCTCTTTCACACTGGGGGGGGTGAGGGCGTTGGCGGTAAAGCACCGTTATTTTTAGCGGCGCTTTACCGTAGTTTTCGCTGCGCTATTCAGCCGCTAGTGGGGTGCTTTTAACCCCGGCTAGTGGCCGAGAAAGGGTTAACAAAACGCCTGCAAAGCGCTGCTTTGATTTCAATGGGCAGGGGCGCTTTAGGAGCCACTCCTACAGCGCCTCAAAGATGCTGCTTTTTTTCAGGGCGCTTTGCAGGCGCTATTTTTAGCGTTATAGCGCCTGCAAAGCGCCTCAGTGTGAAAGGGGTCTTAGGCTACTTTCACACTGAGGCGCTTTGCAGGTGCTACATCGCTACAAAATAGCGCCTGCAAAGTGCCCTGAAAGAGCCTCTTTTCTCACTCCAATGTGAAAGCCCGAGGGCTTTCAGACTGGAGCGGTGCGCTGGCAGGATGCTCAAAAAAGTCCTGCTAGCCGCAACTTTGAGGTACTGTAGGAGCGGTGTACACACTGCTTCTAAAGTGCCCCTGCCCATTGAAATCAATGGGCAGTGCAACCAAACCGCCAGCAAAGCACTGCTGCAGCGGCGCTTTGCGGGCGGTTTTAACCCTTTTTGGGCTGCTAGTGGTGCGCTAGCAGGATGCTCAAAAAAGTCCTGCCAGCCACATCTTTGAGGCACCCTGCTAGCGCCGCGAAAACCATCAGTAAAGCGGCGCAACGCCCCAGTGTGAAAGTAGCCTAAGTCATCATGTGCCAGGCACAGACCCAAACAGAAGCAAGCAGCCAATCAAATATAGTGCTCAATATGGATTAAATAAATTGAATTATTCATAGCCATAGATATCATAAATAAAGTGATTTGTGCAACAGCAGGTACTACTTGCACAAATCACTTTATTTATGATATCTATGGCTATGCATAATTATAATTTTTTTATTCCATATATTAAGCACTATATTTGGCAGTTGGCACACATCATCATACTGTACACGATGATAACATAACACAGTACACGTGTGACTATAGAATATAGTACTGTCCGTACCTGCTGCAGTGCTGCCTGCCTGGCTGGGGGTTACAGGGACTAGTCTCTTCTCTGTCAGACTCAGACTAGCCAGTTCTTCTCCTCAGTGACCTGACCTCACAAGTGACGACGGTGACGTCACCGACCCGCTCGCGCTCGGCGCTCGGGGAGAAGATGCGAAGAGGACTGGAGGGTAGGCGGAGCTTTAGGCGGAGCCTCCGCAAGTTAGCTGAATGACGGTCTGAGCAGTGGGCGATACCACTCATAGACAAGCATGGGGGCGCCCACGGCCCGCGCCTGTCACTCTCCTACATGCCAGCCAGGAAACATTACTTATAAGTGAATTGCCGTGCCGCCGCCGGCACCGGGACTATAGTGCAGGATGCGGCCGCAGGAGAACGGGTGGGAATTTTTTGTCGTGCAGGGAACGTTTTTTTTGGCGCCCCCCCCCCTACGGCGCCAGGGCCGTCGGAACAGGAGAGGCAAATCAAGCAACTGCTTGGGGCCCCCAGCTGGCCTGGGGCCCCAGCAGAGCGGCCCCCCTCCCGCGATCGGCGGCCCCCCCACCCGCGATTGGCGGCCCCCCCTCCGCGATCGGCGGCCCCCCCACCCGCGATCGGCGGCCCCCCCCCCTCCCACGATCGGCGGCCCCCCCACCCGCGATCGGCGGCCCCCCCCTCCCGCGATCGGCGGCCCCCCCACCCGCGATTGGCGCCCCCCTCCCGTGATTGGCGGCCCCCATCCCGCGATCGGCGGCCCCCCCACCCGCGATCGGCGGCCCCCCTCCCGCGATCGGCGGCCCCCCCACCCGCGATCGGCGGCCCCCCTCCCGCGATCGGCGGCCCCCCCCACCCGCGATTGGCGCCCCCCCCTCCCGCGATTGGCGCCCCCCTCCCGCGATTGGCAGCCCCCCTCCCGCGATCGGTGGCCCCCCCTCCCGCGATTGGCAGCCCCCACCCGCGATTGGCGGCCCCCCTCATGTGATCCGCGGCCCCCCGCGATCCGCGCCCCCCCCTGCTGCGATCGGCAGGCCCCCCTCCCGCGATCGGTGCCCCCCCGATCGGTGGTCCCCCTCCCGCGAATGGCGGCCCCTCCTCCCGCGATCGATGTCCCGCGTTAGCACCCCCCCCTTCTAAATTAAAACCAAAAATCAGTAGAAATCTCAGTAGCACCCCTCCGCTTCTGAATTAAAAAACAAAATCTAAAAAAATTGTGTAGCAGCCCAAACCCCCCCCCCCCCCCCGCTTCTCAAAAAAAATCAGTAGCCCCCCCCTCCCGCTTGGGGGCCCCAAATTCTCAATCTGCTTGGGGCCCCCAAATTCCTTCAAACGGCCCTGTACGGCACCCATGGTTCTTGCCATGCCTGCCATACCTTGGATACGCCACTGAGTGTAGCGCAAGCTGCTTCTAATTTTGACTGTCCTATCATCCTGGACTACACACCTTCCTCGCTGTGCTATATGTTTTCTGCTGCACCATTGGCATGGTTATATCTTCTTAGTCCTCTCCATAAAATTATCAGAAATTTGTGCTTAAAGAAGAACTATAGGCAACACTCTTCATTTTGGATAGAGTAAGGGAGGGTTATAGCCCCTGTCAGTTTATTTTTTACCATCCCTGTCCCATTGCAGAGATTTCCCTAAACAGAAAGGGGTGTGGCATTGACAGGAAGGGGTGGGTCATATTTAAATTAGGGGGTGCACGAGTTTAGTCAGGCTTAGGGCAGCACAAAAACGAAATACACTACTGAACCTGGTGGGCCCCATAACCTGGTGGGCCTTGGGGAAAGTTCTCTATCCAAGTATCAAAAATGTGGACCCATACTGTATATATGTCCCCCCTAAGAGGTATGTGGGAGGAATAGTCCTCCTGCAACAATTACTCAGTGGTGGGCAGAGACTGTTGGAGCGATATCTGGTTGAAGGCCCCCGTAGCCTGATGGGCCTTGTGGTAAATTCTCTATCCAAAAATAAAAAATGTGGACCCATATATATGTCCCCTCTAAGAGGTATGTGAGAGGAAGGGTCCTACTGCACCAATTACTCAATGGTGGGCAGAGACTGTTCGGGTGACATCTGGTTGAAGGCCCCCATAGCCTCATGTGCCTTGAGTCAAACTCTCTATCCAAAAAATTTAAAATGTGGACCCATATATATGTCCCCCCTATGAGGTATGAGGAAGGGTCCTACTGCACCAATTACTCAATGGTGGGCAGAGACTGTTGTGGTGAAATCTGGTTGAAGGCCCCCATAGCCTCATGAGCCTTGAGGCAAATTCTCTATCCAAAAATAAAAAATGTGATCTCATATATATGTCCCCACAGGAGGTATGTGAGAGGAATGGTTATCCTGCACCAATTACTCAGTGGTGAGAAAACACTGTTGAGGTGGCATCTGGTGGTGGGCCCACATAACTTGGTGGGCCTTGGTGCAAATTCTCTGTCCAAAAATAATAAATGTGGACCCATATAAATCCCCCCCCCCTCCAGGAGGTATGTGAGAGAAAGGGTACTCCTGCACAAATTACTCAGTGGCGACCAGAGACTGTTGGGGTGGCATCTGGTTGTGGGCCTCCATAACCTGGTAGGAGAGCAAAAGGTGTTCCTAAATCACCATGTTCCTGAAAACTGAAGTCATAAACCCTGGGCTGTATTTCCTATGCACATTTTATTTTTGCCTGGAGTATCCCTTTAAAAATTTTCTTTTTTTGCCCCCACCTATTCTAGACGCAGTCGCTACAGTGGAATCGGCGAGTGAGCTGTGTCTTGTGACACAATAACTGGAATGTTCTGACCCTTCAGATTCCATTTTCCTCCTCCTGCTTTACATTTTCTGCAGTTGCCACAGAGATTTCCAAACGTGAGACAGAGCTGCCGCTTCTTAAGAATAATGGAGATTGTCAAATCAAAATCCTACTCATAGCTCAAATTAGAAAGATGAATATATAATCTTTTTTTTTTTCGGGGAGAATATAACGGATGACACCATTATCTGAGCCGCACTCTTCTGCATATTTCTGCATAACAACTCTGATGTTTAAAAGTTAAATTACTTTTCCTCTACCACTCTGTTTAAGGGTTTGATTCTGTCTCAAAGTGTACCTGTCATCTGTTCTTGGCTGGGGAAGTCAGTTTGTGGGTTGAGTGTACACTATATTGTCAAAAGTATTGGGATGCTTGCCTTTACACGCACATAAACTTTAATGGCATCCCAGTCTTAATCCGTAGGGTTCAATATTGAGTTGGCCCACCCTTTGCAGCTATAACAGCTTCAACTCTTCTGGGAAGGCTGTCCACAAGGTTTAGGAGTGTGTCTATGGGAATGTTTGACCATTCTCGCAATCTCGTGGCTCGAAATCTCGATTCTAATTCATCCCAAAAGTGTTCTATCAGGTTGAGGTGCAGGCCAGTCAAGTTTATCTGAAGTGGGGGAAAGAACTGCGCTAAACCAAAGAAGAGTATAGCTGCTAACACTCGAACAAAGTCCAGGTGAATGTGCAAAAAATTTGTGTAGTGCTAAATGGTGAAATTGTACAAGTGAATGCATCTGTGCGCTGTGATAAAAATCACAATATGAATGAAAGAAGAGTGATAATGAACCACTCAATCTGTGTGCATGTGCAAAGGTGCTAAAACACAAAAACGGATCAGGAGCATTGAACCATAATCACAATATACATGAAAAGTTAGTGCACTCAAATGCATGAAAAAAATGAAAGTCCACTAAAAAGCAACAAAGCAAAAATGGTGTGTATTTCCAAACAATAAACACCAAAGTCCAAAAAGTGGCAAAGGGGAGGGTCCACTTCCAAAAGCAATGGATGGCTGGTATTCAAATCAAATAACTGGAATACATATGGAGACTTCAAAACGATTTTCAAATGGAAAAGATTAAATACTCTTACCAGATGAGGTGGACGCACCTACCATACGGCAGTGAGTCAAACGGGCTCTGAGCACTTAATTCCTAGTGCTCTGGTATGGTGTAGATGAAGAAGCCAAATGAAACCGGATGGTAGATTCCTGGACACCGAACCATGCGACAGGACAGCGACGATGAGCCAACCAAAGGGTCAATCCAGAGGACAGCCGTGGGGGTGGACGTACTCATCAGAGGCCACAATGCAGGAAAAATATAAAAATGGCTCCAAATGGTGCAGGTCAATCAATAAGATTTATTTAAGATCATACATCAAATGAACAGATGTAGAGGGAATAAAATGTGATCACAAAATAGTAGTATAAAAGCATTGTGGAAGGCATAAGATAAGCAAACTAGACGCGTTTCGATACTAGAGGTCATCAACTGGGGCATATCTCTTGCCTCCCCACATTGCTGCTGTATTTATAAACAAATTCTTAATGGTGTGCAATACCGGCTAGCCCCTATCATGGTGGGATCGGAAGTGAGGCCAGCAGCTTGCCCTCCAAGCCTCAATCTCAGTCTCAATTAGGGATATGGAAAGAAAATAAAGAAAAACTGCGCTGAAAGATTCAAAGTAAGAAAACCGGATATCTTGGGCTAATATCACAGTTGCTGGTTGGGAGCTGCGATTTCTATGTAAACAACAGTACAGAAACATATAATGGAAAAAGAGAAAAATCGTGCTGACCCGTGAATACAAACTTATTAGCTGGTCATGTGAAACCACAAAATTAAATTTCAATAAAATAATGTGACTCAAATAGTGCAATATTTCGTTCCCTTTAGAACACACTGACTGTGAACCACACTAAAAATAATAAAATTGATAAATATAATAGTGAAAAATCAAAAAACACATAGTCCATATATGCATATGCAAATAATGTCCATATTACAGCACCAGTGCTCTGTGAAAAATATAATCCACAAGTGAAAAGTTGCATCCAAAAAATAACGTGAAGTTCCACCACCAATCAGCAGGAATTCCTCCTTACCAGCTATTCATGATCCCCCCATGACAGAGGATCAGTAAGTGCATAAAAGCAGGCAGCTCTTTCCACAGACCAGCAACCACATATAAGATTCTTGAGGCAACAGCTTCCGACAGTGTCAGCAGATGCATATGATATGGAAGAGATAATACACACTCCACATAGTGCATTAAACGTCTAAAAAGTTTTATTTCGAATAAAAGAATGCACTTACAATTATGCAGTTCTTATTAGCCTTTACGTCTGGTGTGCCGGCCGGTGCACATACAACAACCACTCCTCCTTCTGGGAACCGTTCGAGGTGACGTTAGCGCGTCGCTCCGCCCTACGTCTGTTTCGTAAAAAACTTACTTCTTCCAGGGGCCCCTGGAAGAAGTATGTTTTTGGAGTGGAGTGGAGTGTGTGGAGTGTGGAGTGGAGTGTGTATTATCTCTTCCATATCATATGCATCTGCTGACACTGTCGGAAGCTGTTGCCTCAAGAATCTTATATGTGGTCGCTGGTCTGTGGAAAGAGCTGCCTGCTTTTATGCACTTACTGATCCTCTGTCATGCAGGATCGTGAATAGCTGGTAAGGAGGAATTCCTGCTGATTGGTGGTGGAACTTCACATTATTTTTTGGATGCAACTTTTCACTTGTGGATTATATTTTTCACAGAGCACTGGTGCTGTAATATGGACATTATTTGCATATGCATATATGGACTATATGGTTTTGATTTTTCACTATTATATTTATCAATTTTATTCTTTTTAGTGTGGTTCACAGTCAGTGTGTTCTAAAGGGAATGAAATTTTGCACTACAGTGGGGATCGAAAGTTTGGGCACCCTAGGTAAAAATGTGTATTAATGTGCATAACGAAGCAAGATGGAAAAATCTCCAAATGGTATCAAATTACAGATTAGACATTCTTATAATATGTCAAAAAAAGTTAGATTTTATTTCCATCATTTACACTTTCAAAATTACAGAAAACAAAAAAAATGGCGTCTGCAAAAGTTTGGGCACCCTGCAGAATTTATAGCATGCACTGCCCCCTTTGCAAAGCTGAGACCTGCCAGTGTCATGGATTGTTCTCAATCATCGTCTGGAAAGACCAGGTGATGTCAATCTCAAAGGTTTTAAATGGCTATACTCATCTGACCTTGCCCCAACAATCAGCACCATGGGTTCTTCTAAGCAGTTGTCTAGAAAACTGAAACTGAAAATAGTTGACGCTCACAAAGCTGGAGAAGGCTATAAGAAGATAGCAAAGCATTTTCAGATGTCAATATCCTCTGGTCGGAATGTAATTAAGAAATGGCAGTCATCAGGAACAGTGGAAGTTAAAGCAAGATCTGGAAGACCAAGAAAAATATCAGACAGAACAGCTCGCAGGATTGTGAGAAAAGCAATTCAAAAGCCACGTTTGACTGCACGATCCCTCCAGAAAGATCTGGCAGACACTGGAGTTGTGGTACACTATTCCACTATAAAGAGATACTTGTACAAATATGGTCTTCATGGAAGAGTCATCAGAAGAAAACCTCTTCTACGTCCTCACCACAAAAATCAGCGTTTGAACTTTGCAAATGAACATATAGACAAGCCTGAGGCATTTTGGAAACAAGTTCTGTGGACCGATGAGGTTAAAATAGAACATTTTGGCCGGAATGAGCAAAGGTACGTTTGGAGAAGAAAGGGCACAGAATTTAATGAAAAGAACCCCTGTCCAACTGTTAAGCATGGGGGTGGATCAATCATGATTTGGGGTTGTATTGCAGCCAGTGGCACAGGGAACATTTCACAAGTAGAAGGAAAAATTGATTCAATAAAATTTCAGCAAATTTTGGATGGTAACTTGATGCCATCTGTGAAAAAGCTGAAGTTAAAGATAGGATGGCTTCTACAAATGGATAATGATCCTAAACACACCTCAAAATCCACAGGGGATTACATCAAGAGGCGCAAACTGAAGGTTTTGCCATGGCCTTCACAATCTCCTGACCTCAACATTATTGAAAACCTATGGATAGACCTTAAAAGAGCAGTGCGTGACAGACAGCCCAGAAATCTCAAAGAACTGGAAGACTTTTGTAAAGAAGAATGGGCAAAGATACCTCAAACAAGAATTGAAAGACTCTTGGCTGGCTACAAAAAGCGTTTACAAGCTGTGATACTTTCCAAAGGGGGCAGTACAAGATATTAACTCTGCAGGGTGCCCAAACTTTTGCAGACGCCATTTTTTTGTTTTCTGTAATTTTGAAAGTGTAAATGATGGAAATAAAATCTAACTTTTTTTTTACATATTATAAGAATGTCTAATCTGTAATTTGATGCCATTTGGAGATTTTTCCATCTTTCCTTGGCTTCGTTATGCACATTAATACACATTTTTACCTGGGGTGCCCAAACATTCGATCCCCACTGTATTTGAGTCACATTATTAGGGTTTATTTTTTTTACATTTAATTTTGTGGTTTCACATGACCAACTATTAAGTTTGTATTCACGGGTCAGCGCGATTTTTCTCTTTTTTCAATTAGGGATAAGCTTTGAGATCGCTTGTATGGCAAATTTCAAACATTATGGGCCATTCGTCCCTTCCCATAATGCACTGCGTCATCGCAGTGCATTGCTGGCTGATGATTGGCCAAGCATGCACTATGACCCGCATGCTTTGGACAAACACAGCGCGGTCAGCACAGAGAGACATAATTGGCAGGCCATTCCTTGTGTACCTATTCCAATACATCAAATACAGTATGTCTGGAAGGCCAACAAGGAAAGGAAAACACTCACAGGCCACTAAAAGAGGGCAAGCAGGCTCTGTGGCTAGAGGCAACAGTGCTGGTCATGGACACAGTGCATCCTCAGCACCTGGCCGTGGGGCACGCTTGTCCTTTTTTTCAGCAGCTGGCCGTGTTGAGCCACAACATGCAGAAGAGTTGGTAGAGTGGATGACCAAGCCGTCCTCATCCTCCTCATCCTCTGTCACCCAGGCTCAGAGTACCTTGGCTGCCAATGCAGGTGCCAAAGCGGCCTATTCCATCGGCTCAAGGTAATCATCAGTTACTCCTTCCCTAGCCCCACCATCATGCACGGAGGAGTCCCCCGAACTGTTCGACCACAGTGTCGGGTACATGCTGCAGGAGGATGCACAGCGTTTTGAAGGCTCCGATGATGGTACCTAGCTTGAGGAAAGCAGTTACGTGAGCCCAGTGGGGGGGAGTGCCCAAGAAGGACAACAAACTGGCAGTCATGTTCCCCCAGCTGCAGCATACTGCCAGGTTTGCTCCAGTGATGAGGAGAGAGGGGATTATGAGGTCACTGACTCTACATACTCTACATCGGTGCCTGATAGGAGAGAGGAGGAGGCACATCTCCAACGAGGCAGGATGCCCTCCAGGGGCCAGCTTAAGGGCAGCCAACCGACCGCATCACACAGCAGAGCTCCGCATGTGCAGGGCGCTGCTGACTCTGCATGTTTTTCCAAAGGTTCTTTGGTGTGGGCCTTTTTTGACACGTGTGCAGCAGATCGCACCGTTGCTATTTGCAACATATGTCTGAAGCGTATAAAGCATGGCCAAAACACAAGCCGCTTGGGCACCACATGCTTGACCAGACATATGTCGACCTGCCATGTGTACATAAAAGACCCACACCAAAGAACAAAGCAGACCTCTCCTTGCTCCTCATCAGCTGGGATCTCCAACCCCACTATACCTTCAGTCCTCTCAGAAACATGCACTGAGAGGAATGAAGGTGTAGAATTAGGTGTGCCACTACCAAGTACTTGCGGGCAATCTGCTATCGGTACACCAACGTCCAATTCTAGCAGGCAAATTTCCCTACCCCAGTTGCTACACCGGCGAAAGTAATTAGCTCCCAGCCATCCACATGCCCAGCGGTTGAATGCTAGCTTGGCTAAATTGCTAGCACTCCAACTGCTGCCTTTTCAGCTGGTAGACTATGTCCCCTTTCGTGAGTTTGTGGAATGTGCGGTACCTCAGTGGCACATTTCACGGAAAGCAATTCCAGCTCTCTACCGGCATGTGTAAAGCAATGTCTTGGCCTCGCTGGACAGGGCGGTCAGCTGTAAGGTGCATATTACCGATGACTCATGGTCCAGCAGGCATGGACAGGGACGTTACCTATCTTTCATGGCGCACTGGGTGACTCTGCTGGCAGCTGGGAAGGATGCAGGACAGGGTGCAGTAGTGTTGGAGGTTGTTCCGCCACCACGCCTCCAAAATGCTACTAGTGGTGATTCTGACACACCCCCTCCTTTTCTTCTTTCTCCATGGCCTCTTCCTCTGCTGATTTGTCCTTGTAACCAGGGGTGCTTTGTAGGCGTTCAAGGGGCTACGCAAGCACGCAGATGCCATGCGGTGCTTGAGCTGGTGTGCTTGGGGGACAGGAGCCATACTGGGGCAGAGATTCTGTCAGCTCTGCAGGGGTAGGCTCAGAGGAGGTTGATGCCACGCCAGCTTCAGCCAGGAATGGTGGTTTGCTACAATGGCACCAACCTCCTCTCCGCCCTCCGACAGGGACACCTGACCCATTTGCCCCGTTTGGCTCACGTCCTTAACTTAGTGGTGCAGCGGTTCTTCGGAAGGTACCCGGGCTTACAGGATCTCCTGAGGCAGGCCAGGAAAGTCTGTGTGCATTTCCGCCGGTCATATAATGCCAGTGCTCGGCTGGCTGACCTCCAAAAAGGAATTTACCCTGCCCAAGAACCGCCTTATCTATGACATGCCCACCAGATGGAACTCAATGTTGGCCATGCTGCAGCGGCTGCACACACAGCAGAGGGCCATTAATGAGTACCTGTGCGACTATGGCACCAGAACAGGGTCAGGGGAGCTTGGCTTTTTTCGCCACACCAGTGGGTCATGATCAGGGATGCATGCACTGTCCTGTCACCATTTGAGGAGGCCACAAGGATGGTGAGCAGTGACAGTGCATGCATCAGTGATACTGTCCCTCGTATCTACCTGTTGGAGCACACGCTGCATGGAATAATGGACAGGCCACTTGAGGCAGAACAGAGGGAGGAAGAGGAGGAATTCCTTCCTTCCCTTCCTTCCTGCGGGCCCGCCGATCACATAGGAAGAGGACAAGGAGAAGGATTGTGTCAGCATGGAGGTGGAGCCTAGCACTCAGCATCAGCAGCAGTCTTCAAGGGATCATTTACAGTCCCCAGAAACCCATGGACTTGTACGTGGTTGGGAGGAGGTGGCTGCAGGTCATGTCGTCCTTAGTGACCCAGAGGACTCTGGACAGAATTCCTCAGCAAACCTATGCTGCATGGCCTCCCTGATCCTGCAAAGCCTGCAAATAGATCCTCGGATTCATGGTATCAAGGAGAGGGATCATTACTGGCTTGCAACCCCCTTTGATCCACGTTACAAGGGTATGGTTGCAGTCCTTATCCAGCCGTCGCAGAGGGAGCAGAGGATGAAACATCTTCGGGAGGCCTTGCAGAAAAGTTTGTGCAACACGTTTCCAGAGCCTAGGAGGTTACAAATTCCTGGTCCTAGACAACGTGTTGCTGAGGCTTCGGTCAGTCACAGAAGTAGCGGTGGAGAAGGTGGCCGTCTGACCGATGCAGTCAGACAATTTTTTAGTCCGCAGCCCCAAGGTATGATCGTTTCCAGCAACTATCGCCAGCGTCTGATTTACATGGTGCAGGAATACCTAGGGGCAAGATCAGACACCTTTCCCACTGAAAATCCTCTGTGTTACTGGGTCTTGAGGATGGATCACTGGTCAGAGCTTGCACAGTATGCAATTGAGCTACTGGCTTGTCCTGCATCCAGCGTTCTTTCAGAACGCACATTCAGTGCTGCTGGAGGCTTTGTAACCGATCACAGGGTGCGCCTGTCCACCGACTTGGTCGATCGGCTCACCTTCATAAAAATGAATCAGTCTTGGATTACCAGCTACCAAGCACCTGATGCTGATGTAACTGAATAAGTTTTTTTAGGAATGTGAGATCCCTTCAAGACTGCCTATGCTGATGCTGAGTGACTATCCTGTTATGCTGAGTGACTATCCTCTTCCTCCTCAATGTTCATGTTGATATCTTGTAAGAACATTTTTGGTTCTGGGCATCGCCACCAGTGGCTAAGGCCCAATTTTTCTGCCCCTGTTTAACAGGGGCGTGTAATTACAATTTTTTCTGTAATACTTTGCAGCAGGGCTCATTCCTGCGCTCCAACTTCAGTATCTGCGAGGGGTTGCAGTGTTGTGGCACCAGCACCAGTGCCTAAGGCCCAATTTTTCTGCACCTGTTCAACAGGGGCATGTAATTACAATTCTTGATCTAATATTTCACAGCTGGGCCCGTTCCTGCGCCCACCAAGAGTAACTGTGAGGGCTTACAGTGTTGTGGCAACACCAACACCTAAGGCCCAAATTTCTGCAGAGTATATAGGGCAGGCCCCTACTTTCAAACATCCGACTTACAAACGACTCCTACTTACAGAGGGAGACAACAGGAAGTGAAAGGAAATCTACCCCTAGGAAGGGAAATTCTCTACTGTAAGCGTTAATATGGGAAAAAGGTGTATCCACTGATGCTTTATCACCAATCCTTGTTTCCCCAATAACCCCAAATTTTCTAAATCGAATTGTCATTGGGACAGAAAGTGAGGTGAAATCTTCTGAATAGGGGCTTAGACAGCAAAACAAATGTCACAGGGATGATAACCCTTCCCTATATTTTCCAAAAAGCTTAAAAATAGATTTTTTGGCTGGAGCTACACTTAAAAAATGTACCTGTTCCAAATTACAAACAGATTCTACTTAAGAACAAACCTACAGTCCCTGTCTTGTTTGCACCGCCTGTATACTGCTGTTCAGAGTATATAGGGTCTGGGGGCCCCACACCTTTTCTTTTTTTAATTTGACAGTGCCGAATGACCAATAACAACGCCAATGTGTGTGGGCGTGTCCACTTTCATCGTCCTCACCCGACGAATGCTGTCATCAGTGAGGGCTCAGAGACTAAGCAATGAGAATCACAAAGGATCTCCAAAGGGCACAAACCATAGGTGGTGTCTCCTATATAGAAAAAAGGGGGCAAATCACCAGGACATGTGAATGGACACATGAAATAAATAAAAATTGTTCAATAAAAAGACATACATGCAAGCAGTAACACATGTAATACCTATAGTAAACAGAAATAACACATAATCTAGACAAAACATATGTGTTGTCCTGATCGTAGTGGAGGGAACATATGACCTGAGAGGGGAAATGTCCCGCAGCTATAGACCCCCGGAAGAGAAACGCCACTCATGCCCGGTTAATGAAACAGTTGATACGTTCAACGTTCATACCATGGGGGGAGTAGCACTTCAATTCATGTATACAGTAGGTCTCGAGCCGCGAGACACCCCGCAAACAGGAATCACCCCTCCAATGTGGTACAAATTTGTCTATAACCTGGAACTGTGTGCCTGTAGGGTCTTTGCTGTGGTGTTCAAGGTAATGACGTGGTATGCTATGTTTAATGCAACCCTTTTTAATCTTTGCTAAATGTTCATTAACCCTTACTGAAAAAGTCCTAATCTTACGGCCCACGTACTGTTTCTTACATGGGCACGTGGTTAGGTACACTATAAACCTAGTGGCACAAGTTGTGAAATGCTTCATTTTGTATTTGCACATAGTAACCGTGGAAGCAAAGGTATCAGTCATACGTCTGCCACAAATGTTATGTAGGCAGACGTTACATTTTCTACATGGATTGTAGCCCTTACATTGTTGAAAAAAAGACAGTTTTGGGGGGGTCTATAGTATTGGGAGCAGTGCCGATCCTGACCTCCCTGGGGCCCTAAGCAAAATTCTGCTAAGGGGCCCTCTACCCCGTCTTCACATATATTTCTGCTTGAAAAATGCGTGTTTCATTTCGTGCACGCGCCTAACGCATGATAACACACCCTACGCGGTTCTCTTTTCCGAGCTGCAGTAAACAAACACTGATGCACTTTGTCGTTTATCAAACTTAATAAATAATTGTATTTTACTCTCACTTTTGTCAGGCACAAAGTCACAAAACACAGCCCTGGAAGTGACTGGCATTAGCAGCTAGACACAGACCAAGAGACGCACTGCCTGCCTGCCCAGCTAGGTTAGCAAGACCGAAAAAAACACAATAGAAATGCATATAAAGTAACATAACTCTACTTTGCCGACTTCAAACTTGGGGAGGAGAGAACACAAGTTTACATGATTGTTGTTCCCGCAATTCCCTCTCATGGTGTTTTTTTTAGTGACCAGAAGGATAGTTTCGCTTCATTTTGTCATGGATGTTGTAAACATTAATTGACACACTATGACATGAAGGAGAGGCGCAGGGGTGGCTCCAGCCCAAATTTTTTGGGGGTGCTGGAAGAATAAAAGAGGGGGCTGATGTGGCGCACGGAGCGCGCCGCAAAATTTACATGTGTGGGCGTGGATAAAAGGTGGGTGTGGTTAAAATGGGTGTGGCCAAATTGAGTGATTCTTCCTGATCTATAGCTTGTAGTGTGCCACCTTACCCTCTTTGTATAGGCCAAAAAGAGCCTGGAGGTACACTGAAGAGATTGTGAAGTAAAATAAGTTTCATCGAGACCAACAATTATAGCCCCCAGCATATATCAGGGCCAGCAATAACCTCAAGTCAGTGGGGTAGTTAAATATAAAAAGTCAACAGCCACAAAGAAGCCAGAGAACCATCCGAAAACTCAGTCACACATTGATAACAGGCTATGCAGTCAGGCACATTGTCCCATACCCAAAAAAACTACAAAATGTGCTAAAGCTATGTATCGCCACAATAATTCAAAGAAAGCAGTAAAAGCATAAAAATATCAATAAATAATATATAAATTAAATATTTGATAAAAACAATAAAAGTGTAATCTGCGCACACATATAAAGTTCAATATGCAACGAGTATAGGGGCTGTATGGGCAATGCATGGAGTGTGCAGTGAGCATAAGGGGTGTATGGGGATGCATGGAGTGCGTCACGTTAAGAGTACAGAGCTGAGGGGTGCGCTATTTACAGGAATTTACAAAGTGCAGGATTCAGGCTTGTGCTACACACAAAGTGCAGCGTTATGGTGTGCGCTACAAACACACACACACACAATGCAGGGATCAGAAGTGAGATACGCTTACACAATGCAGGGTTCAGAAGTGCGATACGCACACAATGCAGGGTTCAGAAGTGAGATACGCACACAATGCAGGGTTCAGAAGTGAGATGCGCACACAATGCAGGGTTCAGGAGTGAGATACGCACACAATGCAGGGTTCAGGAGTGAGATACGCACACAATGCAGGGTTCAGGAGTGAGATACGCACACAATGCAGGGTTCAGAAGTGCGATACGCACACAATGCAGGGTTCAGGAGTGAGATACGTACACAATGCATGGTTCAGAAGTGCGATACGCACACAATGCAGGGTTCAGAAGTGAGATACGCACACAATGCAGGGTTCAGGAGTGAGATACTCACACAATTCAGGGTTCAGGAGTGAGATACGCACACAATGCAGGGTTCAGGAGTGAGATACGCACAATATGCAGGGTTCAGAAGTGCGATACGCACACAATGCAGGGTTCAGGAGTGAGATACGCACACAATGCACGGTTCAGAAGTGCGATACGCACACAATGCAGGGTTTCAGGAGTGCGATACGCACACAATGCAGGGTTCAGGAGTGCGATACGCACACACTGCAGGGTTCAGAAGTGTGATACGCACACAATGCAGGGTTCAGAAGTGCGATACGCACACAATGCAGGGTTCAGGAGTGCGCTATGTACAAGAGCTCTGGCTTGTTACTAAAGTGTGGGAAACATAGGGTTAGTATAATGGCATCAGAATATCCTTTAATTTTTCAATCCATTCTTCTTGTATTGTGACACCAGCAATGATGAATGAATGGATGGCTGGATGGATGGATGAGTAAAAGGCTGGATGGATGGACGAGTGAATGGCTGGATGAATGGACAAGTGAATGGCTGGATGGATGGACGAGTGAATGGCTGGATGAATGGACGAGTGAATGGCTGGATGGATGGATGAGTGAATGGCTGGATGGATGAATGAGTGAATGGCTGGATGGATGGATGAGTGAATGGCTGGATGAGAATATAAATAAACTAAGGAATGGACTTTAGGCGGCACATGAGTAAATATTGTAAAAAGCTAAGAGTATTTATTTTAGAAACAATCATAGAAAAATACAAGTAAACATTCAAAAAATGTGATTGACAGTCTATTCATATTTGGATACAAGGCTCAAGCTAATATTTAACAATGCTATAGATTTATATTTATAAAATGTAAATGCATTTCATCCTGGATGAAAATACAAAACCAGTAGCCACAGGCTAATAAAGCAGTAATCGTATGAAGCGGGTGGTGTTTAGCCATAGGTCCAATGTATCCGATGAAATCTTGGATTGCTCAACCGGTTTCGCGATTTAACGCTTCTTCAGGAGCATAATAGTAGGTCGAGTGTGCTACAGTTGCAGCGACACACCTTAGTAAGGTTCAATTGGCAATTTGTTTATAACAGACAGCCAATAAGGGTAAAAGGTCAAAATAGGCGACGGCTGGGTATGCTGCTAGGTAAGGCTACAAACGAGTAGCAACAGGTAGTGTCCTCCAGAATTTGGGAAACTGTGTGTATCAAAACATATAAGAAAGGGCTATATATGCACCGTGGGAAACCCTGGTGCACATTTGAGTCAGAGGGTAACTGACCCCAAGAAGCCTATGGTAGATGGACAGGCTATTGACCTGCACCGTAACAAAAATGGTGCAGTTTCCAAATGGTCCAGAGGAGTCCTAGCAGTCAGGTTCAGAAGTGCGATACGCACACAATGCAGGGTACAGAAGTGTGATACGCACACAATGCAGGGTTCAGAAGTGCGATACGTACACAATGCAGGGTACAGAAGTGTGATACGCACACAATGCAGGGCTCAGAAGTGCGATACGCACACAATGCAGGGTTCAGGAGTGCGCTACGTACAAGAGCTCTGGCTTGTTACTAAAGTGTGGGAAACATAGGGTTAGTATAATGGCATCAGAATATCCTTTAATTTTTCAATCCATTCTTCTTGTATTGTGACACCAGCAATGATGAATGAATGGATGGCTGGATGGATGGATGAGTGAATGGCTGGATGGATGGACGAGTGAATGGCTGGATGAATGGACGAGTGAATGGCTGGATGGATGGACGAGTGAATGGCTGGATGAATGGACGAGTGAATGGCTGGATGGATGGATGAGTGAATGGCTGGATGGATGGATGAGTGAATGGCTGGATGGATGGATGAGTGAATGGCTGGATGGATAGATGGATGAGTGAATGGCTGGATGGATGGATGGATGAGTGAATGGCTGGATGGATGGATGAATGGATAAGTGAATGGCTGGATGAATGGATGGCTGGCTGGATGAGTGAATGGCTGGATGGATGAATGGATAAATGAATGGCTGGATGAGTGAATGGCTGGATGGATGAATGGATGAGAGAATGGATGGATGGATGGATGAGTGAATGGCTGGATGGATGGATGAGTGTATGGATTGATGGATGAATAGATGAATGAATGGATGGATGGATGGATGGATGGATGAATGGATGAGTGAATGGATGGATGGATGGATGAGTGAATAGATAGATAGAGATAGGTGAATGGATGATAGATGAATATATAGATAAAGATAGGTGAATGGATAAGTGAATGGATGATAGATAGATAGATAGATAGATAGATAGATAGATAGATAGATAGACGGATGAGTAGATAGATGGATAGATGGATGGATGAGTAGATGGATAGATGGATGAGTAGATGGATAGATGGATAAGTAGATAGATGGATGGATGAGTATATGGATAGATGGATGAGTAGATAGATGAGTAGATAGATGGATGGATGAGTAGATGGATAGATAGATGAGTAGATAGATGGATGGATGAGTAGATGGATAGATGGATGAGTAGATGGATAGATGAGTAGATAGATGGATGGATGAGTAGATGGATGGATGGATGAGTAGATGGATGGATGGATGAGTAGATAGATGGATAGATGAGTAGATAGATGGATGGATGAGTAGATGGATGAGTAGATAGATGGATGGATGAGTAGATGGATGAGTAGATGGATGAGTAGATAGATAGATGAGTAGATAGATAGATGGATGAGTAGATGGATAGATGGATGAGTAGATAGATAGATAGATGAGTAGATGGATGGATGGATGGATGGATAGATGAGTAGATGGATGGATGGATCGATGAGTAGATGTATAGATGGATGAGTAGATAGATGGATGAGTAGATAGATGGATGGATGAGTAGATGGATGGATGGATGAGTAGATGGATAGATGGATGAGTAGATGGATAGATGAGTAGATAGATGGATGGATGAGTAGATGGATGGATGGATGAGTAGATGGATGAGTAGATGGATGGATGGATGAGTAGATGGATGAGTAGATAGATGGATGAGTAGATAGATGGATAGATGGATGAGTAGATAGATGAGTAGATAGGTGGATGGGTGAGTAGATAGATGGATGGATGGATGAGTAGATGGATGAGTAGATGGATGAGTAGATGGATGGATAGATGAGTAGATAGATGGATGGATAAGTAGATGGATGAGTAGATAGATGGATGAGTAGATAGATGGATAGATGGATGAGTAGATAGATGAGTAGATAGATGGATGGGTGAGTAGATAGATGGATGGATGGATGAGTAGATGGATGAGTAGATGGATGGATAGATGAGTAGATAGATGGATGGATAAGTAGATGGATGAGTAGATAGATGGATGAGTAGATAGATGGATAGATGGATGAGTAGATAGATGAGTAGATAGATGGATGGGTGAGTAGATAGATGGATGGATGGATGAGTAGATGGATGAGTAGATGGATGGATAGATGAGTAGATAGATGGATGGATGAGTAGATGGATGAGTAGATGGATGAGTAGATAGATGGATGGATGAGTAGATGGATGAGTAGATAGATGGATGAGTAGATAGATGGATAGATGGATGAGTAGATAGATGGATGAGTAGATAGATAGATGGATAAGTAGATAGATGGATGAGTAGATAGATGGATGAGTAGATGTATAGATGGATGAGTAGATAGATGGATGAGTAGATAGATAGATGGATGAGTAGATAGATGGATGAGTAGATGGATGAGTAGATAGATGGATGGATGAGTAGATGGATGAGTAGATAGATGGATGAGTAGATAGATGGATAGATGGATGAGTAGATAGATGGATGAGTAGATAGATAGATGAATGAGTAGATAGATGGATGAGTAGATAGATGGATGAGTAGATAGATGGATGAGTAGATAGATGGATGAGTAGATAGATGGATGAGTAGATAGATAGATGGATGAGTAGATAGATGGATGAGTAGATAGATGGATGAGTAGATGGATGAGTAGATAGATGGATGGATGAGTAGATGGATGAGTAGATAGATGGATGAGTAGATAGATGGATAGATGGATGAGTAGATAGATGGATGAGTAGATAGATAGATGAATGAGTAGATAGATGGATGAGTAGATAGATGGATGAGTAGATAGATGGATGAGTAGATAGATGGATGAGTAGATAGATGGATGAGTAGATAGATGGATGAGTAGATGTATAGATGGATGAGTAGATAGATGGATGAGTAGATAGATAGATGGATGAGTAGATGGATGGATGGATGAGTAGATGGATAGATGGATGATTAGATAGATGGATGAGTAGATGGATAGATGGATGAGTAGATGGATGAGTAGATAGATGGATGAGTAAATAGATGGATAGATGAATAGATAGATAGATAGATAGATAGATAGATAGATAGATAGATAGATAGATAGAAGAATAACTCATAAATCCTGTATTTTCTCCCTGTCAGAGTCTCTGTAATAATCATATGACTTGTGCTGGCAGAGAGGAATGTAGGTGTCAGATTACAGGATAGATAAACTATCTTGATCTCTGGTAACCTTCCCACGCTGTAGAAAGCAGCTTGTTCTCTCCATGCTGGCAGCAGTGCAGGCAAACACAACTCACTGTTTCTTAGTGCACTGCTGGGGCTGAGGAATGTGTCCCCCAGCCATAGCAGGCTGTGTTCTCTCCTCTCTACCTTTTCTCTCCAGCTGTGGAGTGCCGACATCTCCTCTTCTCAGAAATCAAAGAAGGCGGGCTGGGGGAAGGGGGCGGGTACAGTTTTCACCATTGGCTGAGGAGGCACCAGAGGGCCTGTGCCGGGTCTAGCTAAAGATCATCGGCTTCTGCGGCTGTAGCTGCTGTATTCTTCCACAAGAAAAAAAGAGTCCCAGCTTCCAGGCAGCAATAGAGAAGATGCAGGCAAGGAAAAAAAAACCACACTTAACATCTGCAAATACTACCATGTGGATTATAGGGGTGCTTAAATAATTTTTGGGGAGGCTTGAGCACACCCACTTGGCGCCGCCCCTGGGGAGGCGGGGCCTTGAGTAATTTGGGGGCCCTACGCAGCTTGCGTAGTGAGCGTATAGGGCGGATCGGCTCTGATTGGGAGCAATCTCGTCCTGAACGGAACAGGCACCTCTAAAAATAATGCCAGCCCGTTCTGGAAGGGAAGGCCCCAAGACTCGATCACTTAATAACACTTTCCAATGTTTGTTCAAAATATTTTTAATCTCTTTGTGTTGTGCTGAAAAGGAGGTGAAGAAGGACCACTTAAATTTATTCTCCCTCATGGGTTTGGGATGGTCTACTAATAGAGAGTTTCTGTCCAACCTAGAAACAGCATCAATGTCAGCATCAAGTCCAATGGGTCTATAGCCTTTTTCAAGGAATCTCTGTTTGAGTATCTGAGAATGATGATGGAAAACAATATCACTGGTGCAGTTTCGCCTAAGACGTAGAAACTATCCATGGGGGACCGAATTTAACTACTGACCATGGTGGCAACTGTTCACAGGGATATAACCATTCTTGTCTGTAGGCTTGAAGTAAGTCTTAAATTCTAAGCCATGGTTGGTGGCCGAAATTTCCAGATCTAAAAAATAGATAGTCGTGGAACTGGCCTCGTAATTCAAGACATTGCCCCGATCGTTGTCATTCAATGTGGCCATAAAGCTATCCAAAGAAATTCTGTCACCATTCCAGAGGAGGAGGATGTCGTCTATGTATCTAGCCCAAAGGACCAACTCCTAAGGGCATAGACGACATCCTCCTCCCACTGGGCCATGAACAATTTGGCCAAACTTGGGGCGTATTTCGCCCCCACGGTCCTACCCCTGATTTGAGCGCAGAACATATCCTGGAACCAAAAATAATTGTGTTCAGTAGCGAACCTCAATAACTCCATGATAAAGTTCCTCTGTATCAGGGGGAGGGCTGAATTCCGGGACAGAAACAGTTCAACCGCAGTGAGACCCAAATCGTGTGGAATGCACGTATAGAGGGCAGAAACATCCCCTGTGACCAGAATAAGACTGTCCTGGTACTCAACTGATTCCAACAACTTGATGGTTTCACGAGTGTCCTTCAAATAGGACGGAATTAGTTTAACTAACGGTTGGAGATAAAAATCTATGTAACGTCCAATCCCCAAGGTCACCGAGTGAGTACAGACTCGGGCCTCTCTAACCCATCTCTATTTAACCCACCCAGCAGTACATCCTATTCTATTAATGTATTTCGAAACCTAGTGCTTCAGGACCTTGATGTATTACCCAATAAAAGGATTCATCAGGATCCTGCTATCACATCGGGACTCAAATCCCTGTGTGAAAGAAAAATTCTCATTATCCGCCCCGCCGATAAGGGGGGCGGGATAGTTGTGTTGGATATGGAGGACTATTGTAAAGAAATGAAAAGACTTTTAGACGATCGCACCACTTACAGTGTGCTTCCAAGAGATCCTACTGTGAACTATAAAAGGGCTTTGATAGAAATAGTGGATGAGGGTTTCGCTTTGAATATTCTGGATAAGAAAGAAAAAGAATATTTGATCCCATTGGCACCATGGATCCCCATCGTCTACTATTTACCAAAGGTACACAAAAATCCAGCCAATTCCTCCGGGTCGCCCGATCATCAGCGGCATTGACTCGGTGACCTCGAGGAATGGAAGTTACATAGATTTTTATCTCCAACCGTTAGTTAAACTCATTCCATCCTATTTGAAGGACACTCGTGATACCATCAAGTTGTTGGAATCAGTTGAGTACCAGGACAGTCTTATTCTGGTCACAGCGGATGTTTCCGCCCTCTATACGTGCATTCCACACGATTTTGGTCTCACTATGGTTGAACTGTTTCTGTCCCGGAATTCATCCCTCCCCCTGATACAGAGGAACTTTATAATGGAATTATTGAGGTTCGCTACTGAACACAATTTTTTTTGGTTCCAGGATACGTTCTACTCTCAAATCAGGGGTGTGGCCATGGGGGCGAAATACGCCCCAAGTTTGGCCAACTTGTTTATGGCTCAGTGGGAGGAGCATGTCGACTATGCCCTTAGGAGACCTGAGTTGGTCCTTTGGGCTAGATACATAGATGACATCCTCCTCCTCTGGAATGGTGACAGAAGTTCTTTGGATCGCTTTATGGCCACATTGAATGACAACGATAGATAGTCTTGAATTACGAGGCCAGTTCCACGACTATCCATTTTTTAGATCTGGAAATGTCGGCCAACAACCATGGCTTAGAATTTAAGACCTACTTCAAGCCTACAGACAGGAATGGCTATATCCCTGTGGACAGTTGCCACCATGGTCAGTAGTTAAATTCGGTCCCCCGTGGACAGTTTCTAAGTTTTAGGCAAAACTGCACCAGTGATATTGTTTTCCATCATCAGTCTCAGATACTCAAACAGAGATTCCTTGAAAAGGCTATAGACCCATTGGACTTGATGCTGACATTGATGCTGTTTCTAGGTTGGACAGAAACTCTCTATTAGTAGACCATCCCAAACCCATGAGGGAGAATACATTTAAGTGGTCCTTCTTCACCTCCTTTTCAACACAACACAGAGAGATTAAAAAGGTCGAGATTGCTCCCAATACTATAGACCGCCCCAAAGCTGTGTCTTTTTTTCAACAATGTAAGGGCTACTTTCCATGTAGAAAATGTAACGTCTGCCTACATAACATTTGTGGAAGACGTATGACTGATACCTTTGCTTCCACGGTTACTATGCGCAGTTACAAGATGAAGCATTTCACAACTTGTGCCACTAGGTTTATAGTGTACCTAATCACGTGCCCTATTGGCTAGTCTCTGAGCCCTCACCGATGACAGCATTTGTCCGGCGAGGACGATGAAGGTGGACACGCCCGCACACCTTGGCATTGTTATTGGCCATTCGGCACTGTCAGGGATGACGCTGTGACGTCACCGCGTCCCTGGTCACAGGGACATGGACACGTTTGGCAATTGGGGTCCCTGATGCGCCGCTCCTGTGATGACGTTGTGGCGTTGCCGCACTCCCGCGGGTGGGAGCATGCGCGTGTTTGACACGCATCACTGTGGCAGCAGTGCCTTTTAGAATGTGATTGGTCGGTGCGACATGGCTCGGCTTTCAGCCGTTTATGTGTGGTGGACTCCTATTGGTTGGAATTTCCTGCTATTGAATCAGGATGAGGCTTGGAGTGCAGGTGGCGATGCACTCTAGCCGATTTTCTTACATTCAGTGGAAATTTATTGTCCCTGTATTCTTGATCCTTTTTAATGCATTTAGCATCTTTTTACAATACTGAGACCAGTTGATTGTCTCTGCCTCTTCCAGTCATTGAGACTGATATTGAGGCTTGGAGGGCAAGCTGCTGGCCTCACTTCCAGTCCCAGCATGATAGGGGCGGGCCGGTATTACACACCATTAAGAAATCGTTTATAAATACAGCAGCAATGTGGGGAGGCAAGAGATATTCCCCAGTTGATGACCTCTAGTGTCAAAACGTTTCGGGCTTGCTTATCTTGCCTCCCACATTGCTTTTATACTACTATTTTGTGATCACATCTTATTCCCTCTACATCTGTCCATTTGATGTACGATCTTAAATAAATGAGAAGGTCCACCCCCACGGCTGTCCTCTGGATTGACCCTTTGGTTGGCTCATCGTTGCTTTCGTATGGTTCGGAGTCCAGGAATCTACCATTCGGTTTCATTTGGCTTCTCCATCTACATCATACCAGAGAGTGCTAGGAACTAAGCGTTCAGAGCCCGTTTGACTCACTACCGTATGGTAGGTGCGTCCACCTCATCTGGTAAGAGTATTTCATCTTTTCCATTTGAAAATCGTTTTGAAGTCTCCACATGTATTCCAGTTATTTGATTTGAATACCAGCCATCCATCGCTTTTGGAAGTGGACCCTCCTTTTTGCCACTTTTTGGACTTTGGTGTTTATTTTTTGTAAATACACACCATTTTTGCTTTGTTGCTTTTTAGCGGAATTTCATTTTTTCATGCATTTGAGTGCACTTACTTTTCATGTATATTGTGATTATGGTTCAATGCTCCTGATCCGTTTTGTGTTTTAGCACCTTTGCACATGCACACAGATTGAGTGGTTCATTATCACTCTTCTTTCATTCATATTGTGATTTTATCACTGTGCACTTTACAGCGCACGGATGCATTCACAATTTCACCATTTAGCGCTACACTAATTTTTTGCACAGTCAAGTTTATCCACACCAAACTCGCTCATCCATGTCTTTTTGCGCAGTCATGTTGGAACAGGAAGAGGCCATCCCTAAACTGTTCCCACATAATTGGGAGCATGAAATTGTCCAAAATGTCTTGGTATGCTGACGCCTTAAGTGTCTGTGATGTCAGGAGACCTTTAAAAACTGTCCGATAGCAAAAGGGGCTGTTAGAATAGCACGAAGGAGAGCTATTGGCTATGTTAGTTAACAGCCTTGCCTTTCTACTGCAGGCTGATTAATTAAAATGTTCAGTCCTGAGCCCAAGCAGTACACAAGACATGGGGGCCTTACAGCCTGCCATGTCTGCTGTGACAGGGAAAGAATGCAGGTGAATAATAGCACACATATTTATTGCTTAAAAGTAAGGTTGCATTATTATAGTAGATGAAGTGTGGATATTCAGACTCTTACAAGTGGCCTTCGGGGTCAGGACAATGGGAAGTCAAGAGGGACAGCTGCCCTGGGCACAGTGGAGCAAGGGGACAGATAATGGATACAGGGCAGAAACCCCATTCTAAGGCATGCCATAACAGTGAGGGAGGGGGCACAGTTCTGCATCCCTGAACCGGATGCTAGAAGAACCCATCCTGGGACTGGTGGACATTCCTGGCTATAGTAGTGGCAATAGTTGTGGATACTGAGGGGTGCTACACATGCCCAAAAAAACGTCATTATAGTACACAAGGAGTGTGTAGTATGCTGTGACCTTCTGCCCCCACTGCCACTCCACCCCTCACACTTGCAGGCAATTTCCAACTGTCAAAATGACAGAAGGGAGCTGCTGTGTAAATATAGCAGCTATTACAGCATCTGCTGTCAAAAACCTCTTGACACAGTGTTTACAAACATTGATCAGATGGGAGATAGAGAGATACAAAGTAACATTGTTTATAAACATTGATCACATGGGAGATAGAGAGATACAAAGTAACATTGTTTATAAACATTGATCAGACAGGAGTTAGAGAGATACAAAGTAACATTGTTTATAAACATTGATCAGACAGGAGATAGAGACAAAGAAACATTGTTAATAGACATTGATCAGACGGGAGATAGAGAGATACAAAATAACATTGTTTATAAACATTGATTAGACAGGAGATTTTTGGATATACCCTGACCATTCATCTGCACATCAAAGGAATGAGCTTCCATCTGCTTACTGTATGATGTCTCTTAAAGCAAACTGACGGAAACAAGTTTTTGTTTTTTCTATAAAATTTGTTCCTATATAACCCCTTTTTAACCCTTAGTTTACCCTGTTCAGCCCTAATTAACTTCTTTTTACTCTTATACCATTAACTATTATTTTGTGGATAATTTTTTTATTTATATTTTTTCTAACCATTAATATTTACATTTTTAATTTTTTTCTCTCATTTTTTTTTAGCATTGTATTAAAAAAGAAACAATATTTTAAAAATATAAAGTTTTTGTTAATTTCCTAAATAACTTTGCCACATATTGTACCAGGATAACAGTTTAGGTGTCATTTTAAATGAGACAAATTATGGAATGAAACTTCTACTTTTTATCTACAATAACATTATTGCCTGTGGATTGCATCCAAAAATAAAATGATTTTTGCAGGACAATGTTACCATAAGAAAAGTTATGTACATATATTGTATTGCTTTGTTACATGGTCCCCCATACCCGGAACTCCTATGGAACAGAGCGGGGAGGCGGTCAGGGAGTGTGGATTCCTGGTTGGGTGGAGAGACCACATTATTGTTTTGTCTGGAATGGGCGAAGAAATGTGTCTTTGCAACCTCTTTACACCATGAATACACATATAAGTGGTGGCAGGGTGGCGGGGACTTCACTTTCAGCCTCTGCATATCTCTGTCCCAGGGCCGTCTTTAACCACTTGCTTACTGGGCACTTAAACCCCCTTCGTACTCAGACCAATTTTCAGCTTTCAGCGCTGACGCACTTTGAATGACAATTGCGCGTCATACAACGCTGTAACCAAATTATGTTTTTATCATTTTTTTCCCACAAATAGAGCTTTCTTTTGGTGGTATTTGATCACCTCTGCGGTTTTTATTTTTTGCGCTATAAACAAAAAAAGACTGAACATTTTGAAAAAAACACAATATTTTTTACTTTTTGCTATAATAATATCCCAATTTTTTATTTATTTTTTTAACTATTTTTTTTTCTCGGTTTAGGCCGATACGTATTCTTCTAGATTTTTTTGGTAAAAAAAATTGCAATAAGCGTATAGTGATTGGTTTGCGCAAAAGTTATAGCGCCTACAAAATAGGGGATAGATTTATGAATTTTTTTTTTTTTTTTTTTTTTTTTTACTAGTAATGGCGGTTATCTGCGATTTTTGTCAGGCCTGCAATATTGCGGCGGACATATTGGACACTTTTGACACTATTTTGGGACCATTCACATTTATACAGCGATTAGTGCTATAAATATGCATTGATTACTGTATAAATGTGATTGGCAGGGAAGGGGTTAACACTAGTGGGTGATCAAGGGGTTAAATATGTTCCCTGGGAGTGATTCTAACTGTGTGGGGGAGGGGACTGACTGGGGGAGGTGACCGATCTGTGTCCCTATGTACAAGGGACACAGCATCGGTCTCCTCTCTCCCTGACAGGACGTGGATCTCTGTGTTTACACACACAGAGATCCACGTCCTGCCTCTGTAACAGCCGATCGCGTGTACCTGGAGGACATCGTGGCCGCCAGGCACGCGCATCGGCAACACGTGACACAGCGGGCACAGCTGTTCCACGCCGCGCGCCCTCGGCGGCGCGCAGGGGGAATGAAAACAGCAGGACGTCCAGGGACGTCCACCCGGCACTTGAGAGCCGCGCTGCAGACGTCTTTCGTCTATAGCGTGGGTCTCAAGTGGTTAATATTGATTGGACCTGGGCAAACATTTTCTTGCTCCCCCCCCCCCCCATCCATGCAATTTGGCTCTCCACTGGCTCATACACTGACAACCAATGTAATAGGGGATTTTACATCAACAACCAATAAAGGAGGATGTCTACACTGGCCACCAATGTAAGAGGGGGATTTACACTCACCGCCAATTTAAAGGGGGCTTCTACATGAACCACCAATATATTTTTTTTACTGATTACCAATATAAAGAGGAGTTTCTACACTGGCCACCAATGTAATGTGGATTTACACTGACCGCTAATGTAATAGGAGCATTCACAGTAAACACCAATGTAAAGAGGAATTTACACTGACCACTAATGTAATAGGAGCATCTACAGTAACTAACCACCAATGTAAAGAGGGATTTACACTGACCACCAATGTAAGGGGGACCTTCAAACTGGCCATTAGTGTGAATGAAAGGATTGTACACTAAGCCTCAATGTAATTAGAAGATTTACACTGACCACCAATGTAAGGGGGACCTTCAAACTGGCCATTAGTGTGAATGAAAGGATTGTACACTAAGCCTCAATGTAATGAGAAGATTTACACTGACCACCAATGTTAGGGGGACCTTCACACTGGCCATTAGTGTGAATGAAAGGATTGTACACTAAGCCTCAATGTAATGAGAAGATTTACACTGACCACCAATGTAAGGGGGACCTTCAAACTGGCCATTAGTGTGAATGAAAGGATTGTACACTAAGCCCCAATATAATGAGAAGATATACACTGACCACCAATGTAAGGGGGACATTTAGCCTGCATTCACATTTGTGTGTGTCGGAAACGCATGAAAAATCGCTTTCCTGACACCACAGAAACGTGATTCCCTTTTGCGGAGACACAGCAGTGCCGTTAATTGTTAATGACACCCTCACGCATCTGCTGAGATGTGCGTATTCACATGCACCAATTCACAGGGCTGTGACACCATGTTTCTTTGAATAAGGGTTCCACCTCCAATATGCTTACCTTTGCAGAACAGGCTGATGTTAGGCTTAATGACCACAGTTGTAGGCAGGACTTTCAAGCATGCCCCTTTACCTCACCCAGTGGGCAGCATTCAGCAGAAGTGATGGTGGATATGATCTCAGAGGGGCATGATATACATAGGAATGCCACCTCTATATCAATGCCACCAGTCCACAGCTATTTACATATTATTGCCGCTGCTATTCACATATCAATGCAGGTTATTTACATGTAAACACAGGGTCTGCAGGTGAGTCATCTGTACATGGCAATAGGGCAGAGCTAGGCAGAATAAGTAACAGAACTTCACACTGAGCTATCAGGACACAGCACGGGACTAAAACTTCAAGGGACAAGGGAATTTAAACTGGGAAAGTTGGCAAGTATGAGGCAGCTGCTTTTGGCCCCCCTCAACAATGATGGGGCCCAGGGCAGCTGCCCCTTTTTCCCTGCCCTAAAGACGGCCCTGCTCTGTCCCTGTCTTGTTCTGGGGTCAGCTCTATCTGGGTCCCCAGAACTGTGACTAAGCTGGTCAACTACTGAAAATCGGGAGGTGGCAGGACAGGCTCCTGATAATGTCAGCACTGTGCCACCACTGTGCCACCAATCACAGTGTCGCATGATTGGGAACCCTTTCTACAGGCCACAAGTGTCATTGCCAATTCAAATCACCAGTTCCTGCAGGCGTAACCAGGTTGAGGATACGATATTTCATGCATCAGGCTGTCTTGGACCTCAAAAAAATAGGTGAGTGAAAACAGTGAGAAACCCTGATTGCCAACGGAAAACCATTTCTTACAATTCGTATTTTTTTAAATATTTTGGCAGTTAAAGGAATGAGCTTGTATGGCAATGACATTGAATCCATTACGAAAATATTCACTATGTGAAAGCAATTCAACCTTCACAATAATTAGTGTTTTTGCTTAACGTGTTTTTTTTCTATGGCCGTCAGCTCCATCTAGTGGCCATTATAAGGTGTTTTTCCAAAAATACCTCTATGAGGAAAATACCACATTATGGCCAATAGATGGAGCCGACATGCATAGGAAATAAACATGTTAGCAAAATTAGGATTATTTGGGGCAGCTGTGTGAACGCTTGAGACATTTGCGCAACAGATTGTTTATAAATAGGCCCCTGTGTGTCATATCAATCTTAAAAGGAAAAAAAAAAAAACACAATTTTTGCCCACAGATCTGATTCAGAAATGTTGACAAGGATTCCGGAATCTATTATGCAGGGACAGGGCTAAAAATGACTTTAACCTGTGCAAAAATGTGACTATCGTTCCTACTAAACCCGCAGCTGATTTATTCAGAGAAAGTCTCGTCCATGCAAGTTTGGGAGGTGATAATTAAAGCAAGTTATTTTAACATGTGTTAATTGAAAAGCTGAAAGAAGCACAAACACATCATTTCAATGAACCTTTCGCTAGTTCATAAGTCGGACGGCAGTGAAATAAACAAAGAGGCAACTCATCAAAGATTCTTACGAGTATGGCGGTGTATGAGAATACGGTACTATCGGGTTTATTTTATAAGGCAATGATTAACCACTTCCATACCGGGGCCTATTCTGGCACTCCTCTCCTACATAAAAAAATCATATTTTTTTTGCTAAAAAATTACTCAGAAACCCCAAACATTATATATATGTTTTTTTTTAGCAGACACCCTAGGGAATAAAATGGCGGTCATTGCAACTTTTTATCTCGCACGGTATTTGCGCAACAATTTTTCAAATGCGTTTTTTTGGGGTAAAAAAAAAAAGAATCATGAATTAAAAATTACAAAACAGTAAAGTTAGCCCAATTTTTTTGTATAATGTGAAAGATGAGGTTACGCCGAGTAAACAGATACCTAACATGTCACGCTTTAAAATTGTGCACACTCATGGAATAGCGCCAAACTTCGGTACTTAACCGATTAAGGACCCCTTCACGTCGATATACGTCGGCAGAATGGCACGGCTGGGCACAAGCACGTACCTGTACGTCGCCGTGGGTCGCGAGTGCGCCGCTGGCGGTGCGCTCGCGACCTGGTCCTGTGCTCCGTGACCGCGCCCACGGGACCCGCGGACCCCGATGGCCGCCGGTGTCCCGCAATCGAGTCACAGAGCTGAAGAACGGGGAGAGGTAAGTGTAAACAAACCTTTCCCCGTTCTTCCTAGTGTGACTGTCACTGATCGTCTGTTCCCTGTCATAGGGAACGACGATCAGTGACGTCACACGGCAAGCTACGGCCCCTAACAGTAGTAATCACTCCCTAGAAAACACTTAACCCCTTCAGCGCCCCCTACAGGTTAACCCCTTCACTGCCAGTGTAATTTTCACAGTAATCAGTGCATTTTTATAGCACTTTTCGCTGTAAAAATGACAACGGCCCCAAAATAGTGTCAAAAGTGTCCGATGTGTCCGCCATAATGTTGCAGTCACGATAAAAATCGCTGATCACCGCCATAACTAGTAAAAAAAAAAAAATGATAAAAATGCCATAAAACTATTCCCTATTTTGTAGACGCTATAACTTTTGCGCAAGCCAATCAATAAACGCTTATTGCTATTTTTTTTACCGAAAATATGTAGAAGAATACGTATCGGCCTAAACTGAGGAAAAAAAAATTGTTTTTATATATTTTTGGGGGATATTTATTATAGCAAAAGTAAAAAATATTGCATTTTTTTTAAAAATTGTCGCTCTATTTTTGTTTATAGCGCAAAAAATAAAAACCGCAGGAGGTGATCAAATACCACCAAAAGAAAGCTCTATTTGTGGGAAAAAAAAGGACATAAATTTTGTTTGAGAGCCACGTCGCACGACCGCGCAATTGTCAGTTAAAGCGACACAGTGCCGAATCGCAAAAAGTGGCCTGGTCCTTAATCAGCCAAAATGGTCCAGGGCTTAAGTGGTTAAAAATCTCCATAGGCGACGCTTTAATTTTTTTTATAGGTTACCAGTTTAGAGTTACAGAGGAGGTCTAGTTTTGTTGCTTGCGCTCTAACGCACGTGGCGATACCTCACATGTGTAGTTTGAACGGCGTTTACATATGTGGGCGGGACTTACGTGTGTGTTTGCTTCTGAATGTAAGCTAGCAGGGACAGGGGCGTTTAAAAAAAAAAAAAAAAAAAATATTATTTTACTTTATATTTTTTTATTTTTACACTTTCTTTTACATTTTTTTTTTTTTTTATCACTTTTATTCCTATTACAAGGAATGTAAACATCCCTTGTAATAGGAATGTGTGTGACAGGTCCTCTTTATTCAGAGATGCGGGGTCAATAAGACCCCCACATCTCTCCTCCAGGGTGGAAAGCATGAGATCAAAAAAAAAGAATTCACGATCTCATGCTTTTCCAGCCACGATCGCGGCTTTGTTTACATCCGTGGCCCGGACGTGACGTCATAACGTCGCGCCCAGGCCCCCGATGGTCATAGAGATGACTGGTGACCATCTGGTCACCGGAAATCTCTATGGACAGCAATAAAAGTGATCAAAACATATTTTTTTAACCACTTCAATACCCAGCCATAGTCAAATGACGTCCACAGATGGGATCTCCCATCCTGGGTGGGCGTCATATGACGTCCTGGGTTTGAGGGGGGATATCTGAATGATGCCTGCAGCTAGAGGCATCATTCAGATATCCTTTTCTTGTGCCGGCGATTCTGTGCGCCGCTTGATCGTTCTTATAGGCGGCGGGAGGGGACACCCCCCCTCCCGCCGCCATCCGGTGCTTCTCCGGGCTCTCCCGTGCCATCAAATTGTCCGGCGCCGGTGGTGGGTCACGTGACGAGCATAGAGATGACTGGTGACCAGATGGTCCCCAGTCATCTCTATGACCGTCGGAGGCCCGGGCGCGATGTGATGACGTCACGCCCGGGTCCTAAGATGTAAACAAAGCCGCCATTGCGGCTAGTAAACATGAGATCAGTGAAAAAAAAATTCCCGATCTCATGCTTTCCAGCCTGGAGGAGAGATGTGGGGTCTTATTGACCCCGCATCTCTCCATAAAGAGGACCTGTCACACACATTCCTATTACAAGGGATGTTTACATTCCTTGTAATAGGAATAAAAGCGATCAAAAAAAAAAAAAGTAAAATAAGTGTAAAAATAAAAATAAATAAGTAAAATAAAAAAAAAAATTAAAAAAAATTAAAACGCCCCTGTCCCCGGTAGCTCACGATCAGAAGCACACGTAAGTCCCGCCCACATACGTAAACGCCGTTCAAACCACATATGTGAGGTATCACCGCGTGCGTTAGAGCGCGTGCAACAATTCTAGCACTAGACCTTCTCTGTAACTCTAACCTGGTAACCTGTAAAAAAAAATAAAGCGTTGCCTATGGAGATTTTTAAGTACCAAAGTTTGGAGCCATTCCATGAGTGTGCGCAATTTTAAAGCGTGACATGTTAGGTATCTATTTACTCGGCGTAACATCATCTTTCATATTTTCCCCAAAAATTGGGCTAACTTTACTGTTTTGTTATTTTTTAATTCTCGAAACCATTTTTTTCCCAAAAAAAGGCGTTTGAAAAATTATTGCGCAAATATCGTGCAAGAAAAAAAGTTGCAATGACCGTCATTTTATTCCCTAGGGTGTCTGCTAAAAAAACATATATAATGTTTGGGGGTTCTGAGTAATTTTCTAGCAAAAGAAGGATGATTTGTACATGTAGGAGAGAAGTGCTAGAATAGGCCCGGTATTGAAGTGGTATAAAAAGCCCGGGGTTGAAGTGGTTAAAGAGACAATGTAAAAAAAATAAAAAATAAAAAATAATTTTTTTTAAAGCGCCCCCGCAGCAAAGAAAATGCATGCGTAAGTCGCGCCCGCATATGTAAACAGTGTTCAAATCACATATGTGAGGTATCGCCGCGATCGTTAGAGCGAGAGCAATAATTTCAGCACTAGACCTCCTCTGTAACTCTAACCTGGGAACCGTGATCAAAAGGGAGGGTGAATATCACCAGCAGAGACACAAACAGCAATAAAATCCTAAATATAGGATAAAAAAAAGAAGAAGCACCAGTTCACATATGAAAGTCAAAATTGTTATTTATTTAAAATTAGACATGTGCAATTCGTTTCATTCCTAATTTGTTTCTCGTCACAATTCGGCATATTTGTTAATTCGAGAAACATCAGAATTAACGAAAAAGGATGAAAAAATCGAAAAAATGGAAATCCGAAATTCTAAAATTCGAAAGAACGAAAATCCAAAATTCGAAAATTTCAAAAATTTGAAAGAACGAAATTCTGAAAATAAGAACGAAAATCCGAAAATTTGAAAATCCGAAAGAGCAAAAAACATTTGGATAATTTCTATTATAATTAAATGATTACGTTTATTAACCATTATTATAGTTTTTTTTTATTATTATTTATTAATAATAATAATAAAAACTATAATAATAGTTATAAACTATTAAAATTATAGGTATTGGAATTTCCTTTCAAATTTGGCTGGTAGTGAACATAACACATTATTAACCATTATTATAGTTTTTTAGTATTGTTTATTAATAATAAATAATAATAATAATAAAACTATAATAATAGTTATAAACTATTAAATTATAGGTACTGGAATTTCCTTTCAAATTTGGCTGTTAGTGAACGTAAAAAATGATTAACCATTATTATAGTTTTTTTTAATTATTATTATTTATTAATAATAAATAATAATAATAAAAAAACTATAATAATAGTTATAAACTACAAAACTATATGTATTGCAATTTCCTTTCAAATTTGGCTGTTAGTGAATGTAACAAATTATTAATCATTATTATAGTTTTTTTTATTATTATTTATTAATAATAAATAATAATAATAAAACTATAATAATAGTTATAAACTATTAAATTATAGGTATTGGAATTTCCTTTCAAATTTGGCTGTTAGTGAACGTAACAAATTATTATCCATTATTAAAATTTTGTTATTATTATTATTATTTATTAATAATAAATAATAATAATAATAATAAAAAAAACTATAAAAACAGTTATAAACTATTCAATTATAGGTATTGGAATTTCCTTTCAAATTTGGCTGCTAGTGAACATAACAAATTATTCACAAATTATTATAGGTTTTTTTATTATTATTTATTAATAATAAATAATAATAACAATTATAATAATAGTTATAAACTATAAAACTATAGGTATTGAAATTTCCTTTCAAATTTGGCTGTTAGTGAACATAACAAATTATTAACCATTATTATAGTTTTTTTTATTATTATTATTTATTAATAATAAATAATAATAATAAAAACTATAATAACAGTTATAATCTATAAAACTATAGGTATTGAAAGTTCCTTTCAAATTTGGCTGTTAGTGAACGTAACAAATTATTAACCATTATTATAGGTTTTTTTATTATTATTTATTAATAATAAATAATAATAATAATAATAAAAAAAACTATAATAATAGTTATAAACTATTAAATTATAGGTATTGGAATTTCCTTTCAAATTTGGCTGTTAGTAAACGTAACAAATTATTAACCATTATTATCGTTTTTTTTATTATTATTATTTATTAATAATAAATAATAATAATAATAATAAAAAAACTATAATAATAGTTATAAACTATTAAATTATAGGTATTGGAATTTCCTTTCAAATTTGGCTGTTAGTGAACGTAACAAATTATTAACCATTATTATAGTTTTTTATTATTATTATTATTTATTAATAATAAATAATAATAATAATAAAAACTATAATAATAGTTATAAAGGATTAAAATTATAGGTATTGGAATTTCCTTCCAAATTTGTCTGCCTGTTAGTGAACGTAATGAATACTAATTTATCCGAATTTTCAAAATAACGAATACCGCATTTATACGAATGGAACATACCGAATTCGAATTTTTCCGAATTTACTCAAAATAACAAATTTTGATCATAATGAATGATCCGAAAAACGAAAATAAAAATAAAAAAATAAAACAAAATATTTTTTTTTTTTTCGGCAGTGCACATGTCTATTTAAAATTGCCAATAAAAAGCCAACGCATTCTTGTAAAAGTCCCCCTTATTCAGGGCCATATATATATATATATATATATATATATATATATATATACAAAATTGTGAACATGTTCTATATACCAATATTAAAACATAGTTTTAATGCAAAAAAATATAAATAATTATATATATATATATATATATATATTGTGAGGGGGTTAACTCGGTAGCGGGTGTGTGTGACCCCCTGGTTGGGCTCCCCACACAAAAACAGGGCCAGCAGACGGAGGTTGTGGTTTTCAAAATCAAAAGGTGCGGTTTATTTCTCTATGTACAGTGACAAAAACACAGCAAAGCCAAAAAGAAACATAAACAAAATAAATCCTGGTCAGTTTGACCTCTGACTAAACATGCAGGTTTCCTAAACTAACAACTGGGATCAGCCTGGTGCTGTCCTAGTCCCTAAGTCCCTGGTTTAGTAAAAGTCCAAACAAATAGCCACACAGGCTTTGCCTCACCGCACAGGGGTTCACTCTCCCTAGACAGTCCACACAGGTCTGGTTCCAGGCATGAGCTAACACCTAATGAATCTGGGAGTTCTTATAGAGGCCTAAATGAGCTGACAAGCTTCAGCTGGTCTCATCAACTCCCTGCCTCACGACGCCCAGCACTCTCCCTAGAGGTATGAGTCATTCATGAGCCCACTAGCCTCAGCTGGGCTTCATCAACTCCCTAGTTGTATAAGTCGGCATAAAGCCTGAATCTGGGAGAAATATATCTACCCCCCTGGATGCAACCAGGTGACTTTACCTTCCTGCTGTCACATACCCCCCCCTCTTGTTTTAACCTTGGGGTTGGAACACCAGCAATCAGGCATTCATGTACTCGAGACAAAGCATCCACATTCCCCATTTGAACGCCAGGGCGATGCTTTACTGTGAAGTTGAATTCCTGTAGGGCCAGGAACCACCTATTCACTCTTCTATTTGTCTCCTTGTTTTGAGCCATCCACTTTAACGGAGCGTGATCCGTAACCATGTCAAAGTGCCTACCTAGCAGATAGTACCGAAGGGAATCTAGAGCCCACTTCACCGCTAAACACTCCTTTTCAACCGTGGCGTAATTTACCTCATGGGACTTCAACTTCCTGCTGAGGTAAATGACTGGGTGCTCTTCCCCGTTCCAGACCTGGGACAATACTGCTCCTAACCCCACATCTGACGCATCACTTTGTACGACAAAGTCTTTAGAGAAGTCGGGTGAGTACAACACTGGCTGGCTACATAAGGCTTGTTTAAAGAATTGGAATGCTGCCTCAGCCTCGGAGGTCCATTTAATCATGACCGACCCTTTCCCTTTCGTCAGGTTGGTTAGGGGCACAGCCTTAGAAGCAAAGTGGGGAATGAAGCGCCGATAATAACCCGCGATTCCCAGAAAGGCCCGTACCTGCTTCTTGCTGTTGGGACGTGGCCAACTCTGGATGGCCTCGACTTTGTTGAGTTGGGGTTTTATCACTCCCCTGCCAATGGTGTACCCAAGATATTTGGCCTCCTCCTGCCCAATGGTACACTTCTTGGGGTTAGCCGTAAACCCCGCTTCCCGGATAGAGTCTAGGACTGCTTGCACTTTTGGCAGATGTGAGGCCCAATCTGTGCTATGGACAATTACGTCATCCAGGTAAGCCGCAGCATACTTCCGATGGGGCCTCAGTATCTGGTCCATTTTCCGCTGGAATGTGGCCGGCGCATTCTGTAACCCGAACGGCATTCTCTTATATTGGAACGCCCCGTCTGGGGTTACAAATGCGGTTTTCTCTTTGGCCGACTTGGCCAGGGGAATTTGCCAATACCCTTTTGTGAGGTCAAGAGTCGTCATGTATCGGGCTGTTCCCAGCCGGTCGATCAACTCATCTATACGTGGCATGGGGTAGGTGTCAAATTTTGTAACTTTGTTCAACTGACGAAAATCGTTACAAAATCGCCAGCTCCCATCCGGTTTAGGCACCAACACAATGGGACTAGACCAATCACTTTGGGACTCCTCTATCACCCCTAAGTTCAGCATTTTCTGTACTTCCTCCCGTATTGCCTCCCGTCGGGCCTCTGGGATCCGATAGGGTTTTAACTTCACCCTTTCACCGGGCGGGGTAATAATATCATGCTCTACCCCAGATGTTTGTCCCGGCAGCTCAGAGAACACCTCCTTGTTGCGAAGCACAAACTCCTTAACCTCCTGTTGTTGGGGTTGTGACAAGGTGGCTGCTATTCCAACCTCCGGAATCACGCAACCAGTTTGAGCTGGTGACCAAGTTTCTGCGACTAGGGACTCTCTATCCCTCCAGGCTTTCAACAGATTAACGTGATATATCTGTTCGGGCTTTCGCCTTCCTGGTTGTCTGACCTTGTAATTCACTTCGCTCACTTTTTCCATTATCTCGTAGGGGCCTTGCCATTTGGCAAGGAATTTACTTTCAACCGTAGGGACAAGTACCAATATCCTATCCCCCGGGGAAAAGGTACGGGTCTTTGCTCCACGGTTGTACACTCTCTGCTGTGCCAACTGCGCTTGGGCCAAATGTTCCTTCACGATGGGCATTACCTGTGCAATTCGATCTTGCATCAGGGCGACATGCTCAATCACACTCCTGTGGGGAGAACTCTCACTTTCCCAAGTTTCCTTGGCAATATCCAACAGCCCTCTTGGGTGTCTCCCATACAGTAACTCAAAGGGGGAGAATCCCGTAGAGGATTGGGGCACCTCCCTAATAGCAAACATCAAATAAGGAAGTAGACAGTCCCAATCCTTTCCATCTCTATCCACCACTTTCTTCAACATTTGTTTTAGGGTTTTGTTGAATCTTTCAACCAGCCCATCGGTTTGGGGGTGATACACAGATGTACGCAATTGCGTCACTTTGAGCAATTTACACAGCTCTTTCATAACCCGGGACATAAAGGGTGTACCTTGGTCCGTAAGCAGTTCTTTACAAATACCCACCCGGCTAAAAACAAGAGATAGCTCTTTGGCTATGGTTTTGGCCGAGGTATTTCTGAGAGGGATCGCTTCTGGATAGCCGGGTGGGTTTTCCAAGCTGGAAAGTCCAGTTATGCACACGCTGAGCCCGGACAGCCAGGGTGACACCCAGCCTTGCCAATATTTCAGCTTTTAGCATCACATAGTCTTTTGCTTGGTCAGGCTCTAGGTCATAGTAAGCCTTCTGCGATTCACCAGTTAACAGAGGAGCCACCAGTCCAGCCCACTGCTCCTCAGGCCACTTTTCTCTTTCAGCAGTCCTTTCAAATGTGGTCAAAAATACCTCTGGATCATCCTCTCCAGTCATTTTTGTCAATGAACGACTCACCCCAAAGGACGCGGTATTAGTGGGACGGCTTTCCTCACTGGTCTGCGGACGTTGCTGCATTACTGCTTCCATTTGTTGTAGTCTCTGCTCTTGCTTCTGTAACAGGTCTATGAAGCGGGCCTCAGATTGCTGCTGGGCTTGTTGATGAGCTTGCTGCTGGGCTGCAAGGCTCCTTTGCAAACCTGCATTTGTCTGCTGTTGATTGGCATTTGCTAGAGCCAGCTGTTTCAGTATCTCCTCCATGCTGGCTTAAAAAAAACTGCCCGCATTCTCCACCAACTGTGAGGGGGTTAACTCGGTAGCGGGTGTGTGTGACCCCCTGGTTGGGCTCCCCACACAAAAACAGGGCCAGCAGACGGAGGTTGTGGTTTTCAAAATCAAAAGGTGCGGTTTATTTCTCTATGTACAGTGACAAAAACACAGCAAAGCCAAAAAGAAACATAAACAAAATAAATCCTGGTCAGTTTGACCTCTGACTAAACATGCAGGTTTCCTAAACTAACAACTGGGATCAGCCTGGTGCTGTCCTAGTCCCTAAGTCCCTGGTTTAGTAAAAGTCCAAACAAATAGCCACACAGGCTTTGCCTCACCGCACAGGGGTTCACTCTCCCTAGACAGTCCACACAGGTCTGGTTCCAGGCATGAGCTAACACCTAATGAATCTGGGAGTTCTTATAGAGGCCTAAATGAGCTGACAAGCTTCAGCTGGTCTCATCAACTCCCTGCCTCACGACGCCCAGCACTCTCCCTAGAGGTATGAGTCATTCATGAGCCCACTAGCCTCAGCTGGGCTTCATCAACTCCCTAGTTGTATAAGTCGGCATAAAGCCTGAATCTGGGAGAAATATATCTACCCCCCTGGATGCAACCAGGTGACTTTACCTTCCTGCTGTCACAATATATATATATATACACATCAAGATTCATGAGAATCTCATAAATTAGTTAATGGTTGTACATCAAACCGCAGGAATGATCTTAAAAAGTTCCTTGGCTCTTATATATTCAGCTCTCTCCAGGACCCGCCGATCGTTCTCAGGAGAGGCAGAACGGCGGTCTGCCTATGTAAACGAGGCAGACCGCCGTTCTGTGACAGGGGAGGATGGATCCCTGTCTTCCCCCAGTCAAAGCACCTCCCCCACAGTATAAAGCACCCCCCTCTCCCATTTAACCCTTTGGTCGCCCCTGATGTTAACCCCTTCCGTGCCATTAGTACAGTGACAGTTTTTTTCAGCACTTGTCACTGTATTAGTGTCACCGGTCCCCTAAAAAGTGTCAGTTAGGTGTCCGATTTGTCCACCGCAATGTCTCAGTCCCACTAAAAATCGCTGATCGCCGCCATTACTAGCAAAAAATAAAAATTCCAAAAATATATCCCACGGTTTGTAGACGCTATAACTTTTGCGCAAACCCATCAATATATACGCTTATTGGGATTGGCCTAAATTGATGAAGGAGTTCGATTTTTTTTACATTTATTTATTGGATATGTTTTATAGCATAAAGTAAAATATATTGTTTTTTTTTATTGTCGGTCTATTTTTGTTTATAGCGCAGAAAATAAAAACCGCAGAGGTGATCAAATACCACCAAAAGAAAGCTCTATTTGTGGGAAAAAAGGACATCAATTTTATTTGTGTACAGCGTCGCACGACCGCGCAATTGTCAGTTAAAGTAATGCAATGCTGTATCGCGCAAAATGGCCTGGTCATGAAGGGGGGTAAACTTTTCCGCGGCTGAAGTGGTTAATATCCACACCACGTGCTTTTGGTAATGCTCTTCCCTCAACAGATGGACCTCTGAATCACAGAAGGTCAGTAACAGCATTTGAAAGCACTTCACTCCTTTCTTCTCTGAACGGCTTTATAGCTTCTCAGAAGTATTGCCACACTATCACTCATGCAGAGAGAACAAAGAACACCATAGTGCTCTCCGCACACGTATTTGTTAAGGATTAAACAGAATAAAAACACTCACATGTGTACAATCAATATACAACCTTCAATATACACGTGTCCCGGACCGGAAGCTATTCAATGTAACCTGCACTGTAAGACTTGGCTCCCTACACAACTCCGCCTGGCATGATGACGTCATGGGACTTCTTTAGTCACAGCAGGGGTACAGACCCAGGAACCCAAAGCAGAGATGGTGGAAGCCCCACATAATGGGGACAGCAGATGTACCGACTCAGAAATCTAGTGCAGGGATGGTGGGAAGCCCTCCTAATGGGCATAGCAGGTGTACAGATTTGGGAACTTAACCCAGGGAATAGTGGGAACCTCTTATAATGGCCACAGAAGATGCACAGATCTGGCAACTCAGCACAGGGATGGTGGGAACCTCTCATAATGGGCACAGCGGGTGTACTGACCCAGGAACTCAGCACAGGGATGGTGGGAACCCCTCAAACTGGGCACATCAGGTGTACAGACCCAGGAACTCAGCACAGGGATGGTGGAAGCCCTCATAATGGGATCAGCAGGTGTGCAGACCCGGGAACTCAATGCAAGGATGGTGGGAACCCCTCATAACGGGCACAACAGATGTACAGACCCGTGAACTCAGCACAGGGATGGTGGGAACCCCTCATAATGGGCACAGCAGGTGTGCAGAACCGGGAACTCAGCACAGGGATGGTGGGAACCCCTCATAATGGGCACAGCAGGTGTGCAGAACCAGGAACTCAGCACAGGGATGGTGGGAACCCCTGAAAATGGGCACAGCAGGTGTACAGACCCAGGAACTCAGCACAGGAATGGTGGGAACCTCTCATAATGGGCACAGCAGGTGTACACACCCAGGAACTCAGCACAAGGATGGTGGGAACCCCTGAAAATGGGCACAGCAGGTGTACAGACCCAGGAACTCAGCACGTGGATGGTGGAAGCCTCTCATAATGGGATCAGCAGGTGTACAGACCTGGGAACTCAATGCAAGGATGGTGGGAACCCCTCATAATGGGCACAGCGGGTGTACTGACCCAGGAACTCAGCACAGGGATGGTGGGAACCCCTCATAATGGGCACATCAGGTGTACAGACCTGAGAATGCAATGCAGGGATGGTGGAAGCCCCTAATGTTGGGCACAGCAGGTGTACAAACCTGGTAACTCAGCACAGGGATGATGGAAACCCCTCATATCAGGTGTACACACCCAGGAACTCAGCACAGGGATGGTGGGAACCCCTCAAAATGGGCACATCAGATGTACAGACCCAGGCAGGAACTCAGCACAGGGATGGTGGGAACCCCTCATAATGGGCACATCAGGTGTACAGACCCAGGAACTCAGCACAGGGATGGTGGGAACTCCTCATAATGGGCACAGCAGGTGTACAGACCCAAGAACTCAGCACAGGGATGGTGGGAACCCCTCATATTGGGCACAGCAGGTGTACAGACCCAGGAACTCAGCACAGGGATGGTGGGAACCCCTCAAAATGGGCACAGCAGGCGTACAGACCCGGGAACTCAGCACAGGGATGGTGGGAACCCCTCATAATGGCCACAGCAGGTGTACAGACCTGGGAACTCAGCACAGGGATGGTGGGAACCCCTCAAAATGGCCACAGCAGGTGTACAGACCTGGGAACTCAGCACAGGGATGGTGGGAACCCCTCATAATGGGCACAGCAGGTGTACAGACCCAGGAACTCAGCACAGGGTTGGTGGGAACCCCTCATAATGGGCACAGCAGGTGTACAGATCCAGGAACTCAGCACAGGGTTGGTGGGAACCCCTCATAATGGGATCGCAGGTGTACAGACCTGGGAACTCAATGCAAGGATGGTGGGAACCCCTCATAATGGGCACATCAGGTGTACAGACCCAGGAACTCAGCACGTGGATGGTGGAAGCCCCTCATAATGGGATCAGCAGGTGTACAGACCTGAGAACTAGAGTTGAGCGGACACCTGGATGTTCGGGTTCGACGGGTTCGTCCGAACTTCGAAAAAAAGTTCGGGTTCGGGACCGAACTTTAACCCGAACCCGGACCCGAACCCGAACCCCATTGAAGTCAATGGGGACCCGGACTTCTAAGGACTAAAAAGGCTCTAAAAAGGTAATGGAAAGGGCTAGAGGGCTGCAAATTGCAGCAAAATGTTGTTAAGAGTAGGGATGAGCCGAACACCCCCGGGTTCGGTTCGCACCAGAACCTTCGAACGGACCGAAAGTTCGCGCGAATTTTCGAACCCTATTCGTTATAATGGACGCGAACGTTCGAAATCAAAATTGCTAATTACAACGGCCAATATGCATGTTAATGTCATAAAACAGGTTTGGGGACCCGGGTCCTGCCCCAGGGGACATATATCAATGCAAAAAGAAATTTTAAAAACTAAAGTTTTTTCGGGAGCAGTCATTTTAATGATGCATAAAGTGAAAAAAAAAAAGTGAAATTTTCCTTTAAATATGGTACCTGGGGGGTGTCTAAAGTATGCCTGTGAAGTGGCATGTGTTTCCCGTGTTTAGAACTGTCCTTGCACAAAATGACATTTGTAAAGGAAAAAAAGAAGCCATTTAAAACCACTTGCGGCTTTAATGTCATGTCTTGTCCTGGCCGCCATATGGCTGAAAATCCTTGAGAAAAATGGCATGGCTACCCCATCACCCCCCCCCCCCCCACCCCAGCCCCTTTGGGTCTTGTATGGATACTAAGGGGGACCCCGCACCCAAAATAAAACCCTATACCTACAACCCTATATACTCTGAACAGCAGTATATAGGTGGTGCAAACAAGACATGGACTGTAGGTTTGTTCTTAAGTAGAATCTGAACAGGTACATTATGAAGTGTAGCTACATCCCAAAAAAATCAATTTTTAAGCTTTTTGGAGAACATAGGGAGGGGTTATCACCCCTGTAACATTTGCTGTCTTTGCACATCTGTTCAGAACATGTCACCTCACTTTCCGTCCCAATGACAAATGTTTTTGGAAAAGTGGGGTTTTAATTGAAACAAGGATTGGTGATAAAGCATCAGTAGAGAGGAGACACCTTTCTCCCATATTAATTCTTACAGGAGAGAATTTTCCTTCCTAGGGGTAGATTTCCTCTCACTTCCTGTTTTCTCTTGCCGTTTGCAAGTAGGAGTCGTTTGTAAGTTGGATGTTTGAAAGTAGGGGCCTGCCGTATATACTCTGCAGAAATTTGCCCTATTAGATGTTGGTGTAGCCACAAGACTGGTGGGCACAGGAATGGGCCCTGCTGTGAGTTAATAGATCAAGATTTGTACTTGCATGCACCTGTTGAACCGGGCAGAAAAATTGGGCCTTTGGTGGTGGTGGTGGTGGTGGTGGACGGTGTTGCCACAAGACTGTAAGCCCTCACAGTTACTCTTGGTGGGTGCAGGAATGGGCCCTGCTGTGAGTTATTAGATCAAGATTTGTAATTGCATGCACCTGTTGAACAGGGCAGACAAATTGGGCCTTTGGTGGTGGTGGTGGTGGTGGACGGTGTTGCCACAAGACTGTAGGCCCTCATAGTTACTCTTGGTGGGCGCAGGAATGGGCCCTGCTGTGAACTATTAGATCAAGATTTGTAATTACACGCCCCTGTTAAACAGGGGCTGAAAAATTGTGCCTTAGGCATTGGTGCTGGTGCCACAACACTGCAACCCCTCACAGATACTGTACTTGGAGCACAGCAGTCACACCTGTTGCGAAGCATCTTTTTAAAAAATTGTAATTACACGCCCCTGTTATACAGGGGCTGAAAAATTGTGCCTTAGGCACTGGTGCTGGTGCCACAACACTGCAACCCCTCACAGATACTGTACTCTGAGCACAGCAATGAGACCTGTTGCAAAGCATTGCCTAAAAATTGTAATTGCACACCCCAACAGGGGCTGAAAAATTGTGCCTTAGGCACTGGTGCTGGTGCCACAACACTGCAACCCCTCACAGATACTGTACTCTGAGCACAGCAGTCACACCTGTTGCGAAGCATCTTTTTAAAAAATTGTAATTACACGCCCCTGTTATACAGGGGCTGAAAAATTGTGCCTTAGGCACTGGTGTGGTGGCATGGATCATTGAGGAGGAGGAAGAGGATAGTCAGTGAACATAACAGGACAGTCACTCAGCATCAGCATAGGCAGTCTTGAAGGGATGTGACATTATAAATTATTCCGTTATATCCGCTTCAGGTGTCTGGTAGCTGGTGGTGATCCAAGACTGATTCATTTTTATGAAGGTCAGTCGATCAACCGAGTCGGTGGACAGGCGCACCCTATGATCGGTGACAAATCCTCCAGCAGCACTGAATGTGCGTTCGGAAAGAACGCTGGATGCAGGACAGGCCAGTAGCTCAATTGCATACTGTGCAAGCTCTGGCCAGTGATCCATCCTCAGGACCCAGTAAGCCAGAGGATTTTCGGTGGGAAAGGTGTCCAAGTCTGACCTTGCCCCTAGGTATTCCTGCACCATGTATATCAGACGCTGGCGATGGTTGCTGGAACCGATCATACCTTGGGGCTGCGGACTAAAAAATTGTCTGAACGCATCGGTCAGACGTCCACCTTCTCCACCGCTCCTTCTGCTACTGACCGAAGCCTCAGCAACTCGTCGTCCAGGACCAGGAGTTTGTAACCTCCCAGTTTCTGGGAACGCGTTGCACAGACCTTTCTGCAAGGCCTCCCTGAGATGTCTCATCCTCTGCTCCCTCTGCGACGGCAAGATAAGGTCCGCAACCTTACCCTTGTACCGTGGATCAAGGAGAGTGGCCAGCCAGTAATGGTCACTCTCCTTGATCCGAAGAACACGAGGATCCTTCCGCAGGCTTTGCAGGATCAGGGAGGCCATGCAGCGTAGGTTAGCTGAGGCATTCGGTCCGGAGTCTTCTGGGTCACTGAGGATGACATGATCGCCAGCCACCTCCTCCCAGCCACGTTCAAGTCCACTGGTTTGTTGGGACTGTACATCATCCCTAAAAGACTGCTGCTGCTGATGCTGAGTGCCAGGCTCCACCTCCATGCTCACACAATCCTCCTCCTCCTCCTCCTCCTCCTCCTCTTCCTGTGTGATGGGTGGGACAGAAGGAACATTGTCTGGATAAAGGGGGCCTTGAGAGACAAGGAAGTCCTCCTCTTCCTGCCTCTGTTCTGCCTCAAGTGCCCTGTCCATTATCCCACGCAGCGTATGCTCCAACAGGTGGACAAGAGGTACAGTGTCACTGATGCATGCACTGTCACTGCTCACCATCCTCGTGGCCTCCTCAAATGGTGAGAGGACAGTGCATGCATCCCTGATCATGCTCCACTGGCGTGGGGAAAAAAAGCCAAGCTCCCCTGACCCTGTCCTGGTGCCGTAGTCGCAAAGGTACTCATTGATGGCCCTCTGCTGCGTGTGCAGTCGCTGCAGCATGGCCAACGTTGAGTTCCACCTGGTGGGCATGTCACATATTAGGCGGTTCTTGGGCAGGTTCAGCTCCTTTTGCAGCTCAGTCAGCCGAGCACTGGCATTATAAGATCGGCGGAAATGCACACAGACTTTCCTGGCCTGCCTCAGGACATCCTGTAAGCCTGGGAACCTGCCCAAGAACCGCTGCACCACCAGGTTGAGGACGTGAGCCATACAGGGCACATGGGTGAGCTGCCCCTGTCGCAGGGCGGAGAGGAGGTTGGTGCCATTATCAGAAACGACCATTCCTGGCTTAAGCTGGTGTGGCGTCAACCACCTCTCGGCCTGCCCCTGCAGAGCTGCCAGAACCTCTGGCCCAGTGTGGCTCCTGTCCCCCAAACACACCAGCGCAAGCACGGCATGGCATCTTTTTGCCTGCGTACTCGCGTAGCCCCTTGTACGCCTACGGAGCACCGCTGGTTCCGAGGACAGAGCACTCGAAGAGGACATGGAGGAAGAAGAAGAGGAGGGGGTGGAGGAGAGAGGTGTGTCACAACCAGTAGTAGCATTTTGGAGGCGTGGTGGCGGAACAACCTCCAACACTACTGCACCTTGTCCTGCATCCCTCCCAGCTGCCAATAGAGTGACCCAATGGGCCGTGAAAGAAAGATAACGTCCCTGTCCATGCCTGCTGGACCATGAGTCAGCGGTAATATGCACCTTACCGCTGACCGCCCTGTCCAGCGAGGCATGGACATTGCCTTCCACATGCCAGTAGAGAGACGGAATCGCCTTCCGTGAGAAAAAGTGGCGTTTGGGAACCTGCCACTGAGGAACCGCACATTGAACAAACTCACGGAAGGGGGCCGAGTCTATCAACTGAAAAGGCAGCAGTTGAAGTGCTAGCAATTTAGCCAAGCTAGCATTCAACCGCTGGGCATGTGGATGGCTGGGAGTATACTTCTTTCGACGGTCCAGCAGCTGGGGCAGGGAAATTTGCCTGCTACAATCGGACGTCGGTGTACTGCAAGTACTTGGTTGTGACACACCTAATTCTACACCTTCAGTCCTCTCAGAGCAGCTTTCAGAGAGGACTGAAGATATAGTGGGGATGGAGATCCCAGCTGATGAGGAGCAAGGAGAGGTCCGCTTTGTTCTTTGGTGTGGGTCTTTTATGTGTGCTTGCCAACGAGCTGCATGGCAGGTCGACATATGTCTGCTCATGCTTGTGGTGCCCAAGCGGCTGATGTTTTGGCCACGCGAGATACGTTTGAGACAAATATTGCAAATAGCAGTGGTGCGATCTGATGCACTCGTCTCAAAAAAGGCCCACACCAAAGAACTTTTGTGATAATGTGCAGAGGCAGCGCCCTGCACAGGCGGAGCTCTGCGGTGTGGTACAGTTGCTGTGCTGGCCTCTAGCTGGCCTCCAGGGGGCATCCTGCCTCGTTGGACATGTGACGCTGCATCCTCCTCCTCCTCTCTCCCTTCAGGCACCCACGTGGAGTCAGTGACCTCATCATCCCCTCCCTCTTCACCACTAGAGCAAACCTGGCAGTAAGCTGCAGCTGGTGGAACACTACTGCCAGATTGCTGTCCTTCAGCATCCCCTCTCTCTGCGCGCACACTACTGACTTCCTCAAGCTGGGTATCATCATCCGAGCCTTCGAATCGTTGGGCATCCTCCTGGAGCATGTACCCAACACTGTGCTCAAACAGTTCGGGGGACTCCTCAGGAGGACATGGTGGGTCTAGGGAAGGGCTGGCTGATGATGCCATTGAGTACGCGTTGGCAGCTGCTCTGCCAGTACCCTGAGCCTGGGTGAGAGAGGATGAGGAGGATGAGGAGGGCTTGGTCATCCATTCTACCAAGCCTTCGGCATGATGCGGCTCCACATGTCCAGCTGCCGAAAACAAAGACAAGCGTGTCCCATGGCCACGTGCTGATGACGATGCACGACCACGTCCACGGCCAGCACTGTTGTCTCTAGAAACAGAGCCTGCCTGCCCTGTGTTCTTGCCTCGGCACGCTCTGCCTCTCCTTGGCGGTCTTCCAGCCATTGTAGTCGGTAGTGTATATAGTATAAAAAATAGAACTCCTATGTGTGCTCACAACACACTGTAGGTCCTATGGGTGCTGACACTAACACACTATAGGTACTATGTGTGCTGCTGACAAGAAAATATAGGAGCTCTGTTTGCTGCCACTAACACACTAGAAGTCCTATGGGTGCTGCTGAGAAGAAAATATAGGAGCTCTGTGTGATGCCACTAACACACTAGAAGTCCTATGGGTGCTGCTGAGAAGAAAATATAGGAGCTCTGTTTGCTGCCACTAACACACTAGAAGTCCTATGGGTGCTGCTGAGAAGAAAATATAGGAGCTCTGTTTGCTGCCACTAACACACTAGAAGTCCTATGGGTGCTGCTGAGAAGAAAATATAGGAGCTCTGTTTGCTGTCACCAACACACTAGAAGTCCTATGGGTGCTGCTGAGAAGAAAATATAGGAGCTCTGTGTGATGCCACTAACACACTAGAAGTCCTATGGGTGCTGCTGAGAAGAAAATATAGGAGCTCTGTTTGCTGCCACTAACACACTAGAAGTCCTATGGGTGCTGCTGAGAAGAAAATATAGGAGCTCTGTTTGCTGCCACTAACACACTAGAAGTCCTATGGGTGCTGCTGAGAAGAAAATATAGGAGCTCTGTTTGCTGCCACCAACACACTAGAAGTCCTATGGGTGCTGCTCAGAAGAAAATATAGGAGCTCTGTGTGATGCCACTAACACACTAGAAGTCCTATGGGTGCTGCTGAGAAGAAAATATAGGAGCTCTGTTTGCTGCCACTAACACACTAGAAGTCCTATGGGTGCTGCTGAGAAGAAAATATAGGAGCTCTGTTTGCTGCCACTAACACACTAGAAGTCCTATGGGTGCTGCTGAGAAGAAAATATAGGAGCTCTGTTTGCTGCCACTAACACACTAGAAGTCCTATGGGTGCTGCTGAGAAGAAAATATAGGAGCTCTGTGTGATGCCACTAACACACTAGAAGTCCTATGGGTGCTGCTGAGAAGAAAATATAGGAGCTCTGTGTGATGCCACTAACACACTAGAAGTCCTATGGGTGCTGCTGAGAAGAAAATATAGGAGCTCTGTGTGATGCCACTAACACACTAGAAGTCCTATGGGTGCTGCTGAGAAGAAAATATAGGAGCTCTGTGTGATGCCACTAACACACTAGAAGTCCTATGGGTGCTGCTGAGATGAAAATATAGGAACTCTGTGTGATGCCACTAACACATTAGAAGTCCTATGGGTGCTGCTAAGAAGAAAATATAGGAGCTCTGTTTGCTGCCACTAACACACTAGAAGTCCTATGGGTGCTGCTGAGAAGAAAATATAGGAGCTCTGTGTGATGCCACTAACACACTAGAAGTCCTATGGGTGCTGCTGAGAAGAAAATATAGGAGCTCTGTTTGCTGCCACTAACACACTAGAAGTCCTATGGGTGCTGCTGAGAAGAAAATATAGGAGCTCTGTTTGCTGCCACTAACACACTAGAAGTCCTATGGGTGCTGTTGGGGTGCAATGCTGTGCTAACAGCACTGCGGTTGGTACTACTGCAATACTGTACTAACAGTAAGCACGCACCAGACTAATCCCCAGCAGCAGCTAATAACACACTAACTGTGCAATCAGCAGCAATGAACGATCAATGACTTAGGTAGCAATGGTTTAGCAAAGAAATAGCCAATGGTTTAGCAAAGAAGAGCAAATCTTTCAGTATCAAGCAAAGACAGAATCAGCAGACTAATCTCTCCTAAAGCCGGAACTCATGTGACCGGGGCCGATGGCGTGGCGGCCTTTTAAATGGTGGGGCGTGTACTAAAGCCCCTGAGCTGTAATTGGCAACAGGCGTCCTGCCTGTAGCCAATTATTGCTCTCCGAGTTTCGGGCGCTGTGATTGGCCAAGCATGCGGGGTCACAGTGCATGCTTGGCCAATCATCAGCCAGCAATGCACTGCGCCGGCCGCGCCGGCCGCAATGCATTGCGGGGCCGCTCGCATCACACGAATGTGATGCGAACGGCCCAAATAGTTCTGGGCTCGACGAGCGAGCGAACGCCCGATGCTCGATTCGAACATGGGTTCGAATCGAGCACCGGGCCCATCCCTAGTTAAGAGCATGGCAAGTGCTCTGCAAACAAATGTGGATAGGGAAATAACTTAAAATAACATAAAAAAAATAAAAATAAAAAATAATAATCTTGACCTAGGAGGACGAGGTCCATATGGAGTAGGAGGTTGAAGTGGCGGTGGATGTGGCTGTGTAGGTGGAAGCGGCGGTGGAGGAGGACGAGGTAGCCAACACTGATTCAAAAATACAACAATGGCTGTGTAATGCCGGTGATGTGTCGAATTCTGTCCCCCGTCAAATAGTGTCCACCCTGTACTGCGCTTGCTCAGTATGTAGGACAAGGGGATTTCTAAAATCTCCCAAGACGAACGGCGCCTGCGTGGTGAGTTCAGGTGAAGGCCACACCATCCGTGGTTCAAGACGAGCCAAGTGAGGCCGTACCCGAAGCGTGGCGATCGAACCGAGCCCGTGAGGGGCCCTGTTACTATGTGCTACCGTATGTCCACTTGGATGGTGGGGCTTGAACCTGCACTCACAGCGCAGGCACCGTTCATCTTCGGAGATTTTGTGAATCTCCTTGTCCTCTGTACTGCGCAAGTGCTGCGCCTTCGCAGTATGGGCCGGACACAATCCGATGGCCGGACAGTTTTTGTCACAACACCGGTATACATGTCTATTCTGCACAAGGTACGGACAAGTCCTGTGGGATCCATGCCTGGTTCATTTTAATGAACGTGAGCTTGTCCACATTGGCTCTGGACAGGCGGCTGCGCTTGTCTGTGATAACGCCCCCCTGCCGTGCTAAATACACGTTCAGATAATACACTGGCTGCAGGGCAGGCCAGCACCTCCAAGGCATAAAGGGCAAGCTCAGGCCATGTGCCCAATTTGGAGACCCAGAAGTTAAAGGGGGCAGACCCGTCATCCAGTACGTGTAGGCCTGTGGACACATACTGCTCAACCATGTTGGTGAAATGCTGCCTCCTGCTAAGACGTTCCATCTCAGCTGGTGGTGCTGGTTGTTGTGGCGTGCTGACAAAGCTTTTCCACATTTCAGCCATGCTAACCCTGCCTTCTGAGGTGCTGCCGGTGCCCCGGCTGCGTTGGTGACCTCTTCCTCCTCCTCTGCCTTCGCCTTGTGCTTCCACCGTACGCCCGCTGTCAGGTGGGAATGCCACCAGCAGTGCGTCTACCAGCGTGCGCTTGTACTCGCGCATCTTACGATCCCGCTCCAGTGAGGGAATTAAGGATGGTACGTTGTCCTTGTAACGGGGATCCAGCAGGGTGGCCACCCAGTAATCAGCACCAGTTAAAATGTGGGCAACTCGGCGGTCATTGCGGAAACACTGCAGCATGTAATCGCTCATGTGTGCCAGGCTGCCCAGAGGCAAAGAAAAGCTGTCCTCTGTGGGAGGTGTATCGTCTGTGTCCTCTGTATCCCCCCAGCCACGCACCAGTGATGGCCACGAGCTGGTCTGTGTGCCACCCTGCTGTGAAAATCCCTCCTCCTCCTCCTCCTCCTCCTCCTCCATCTCCTCCTCCACCTCGTCATCCTCCAGAACTGTTCCCTTTCCGCCGGACAATTGTGTAAATGGCGTTTGTTGGTGCAGGAACCCACCCTTGTAGCCACTTGTGAAAGACTGCCCTGAAAGCCTTTGAAATTATCCCGCTTCCTCCTCCTCCTCCTCATCCTCCTGTGCCACATCCTCTTCCATCATCGCCCAAAGCGTTTTTTCAAGGAGGCATAGAACTGGGATAGTAACGCTAAGAACGGCGTCATTGGCACTGGACATGTTGGTGGAGTACTCGAAACAGCGCAACAAGGCACACAGGTCTCGCATGGAGGCCCAGTTATTGGTGGTGAAGTGGTGCTGTTCCGCAGAGCGACTCACGCGTGATTGCTGCAGCTGAAACTCCACTATCGCCTGCTGTTGCTCGCACAGTCTGGCCAGCATGTGCAAGGTGGAGTTCCACCTTGTGGGCACGTCACATATGAGGCGGTGAGCGGGAAGGCCGAAGTTACGCTGCAGCGCTGACAGGCGAGCAGCAGCAGGGTGAGAACACCGAAAGTGTGCACAGACAGCCCGCACTTTCTGCAGCAGCTCTGGCATATTGGGGTAATTTTTAAGGAACCTCTGGACCACCAAGTTCAGCACATGCGCCAGGCAAGGGATGTGCGTCAAACCGGCTAGGCCCAGAGCTGCTACGAGATTTCGCCCATTATCGGAAACCACTAGGCCGGGCTTGAGGCTCACTGACAGCAACCACTCATTGGTCTGTTGTTCCATGTCCCTCCACAACTCCTGCGCGGTGTGGGGTTTTTCCCCCAAACAGGAAAGTTTTAAAACTGCCTGCTGTCGTTTACACCTGGCTGTGCTGAAGTTGGTGGTGAAGGTGTTACGCTGACCGGATGAGGAGGCGGTAGAGGATGAGGAAGCGGAGTAGGAGGAGTTAGCAACAGGAGGCAAACTGAAGCGCCCTGCAATCCTCGGTGGTGGAAGGACATGCGCCAAACTGCTATCTGCCTCAGGCCCAGCCGCCACTGCATTTACCCAATGTGCTGTTAGGGAAATATAACGTCCCTGACCATGCTTACTGGTCCACGCATCCGTAGTTAGGTGGACCTTGCCACAGATGGCGTTGCGCAGTGCACACCTGATTTTGTCCCCCACTTGGTTGTGCAGAGAAGGGATGGCTCGCCTGGAAAAATAGTGGCGGCTGGGCACGACGTACTGTGGGACAGCCAATGCCATCAGGCTTTTAAAACTCTGCGTCTCCACCAGACGGAATGACAGCATTTCAAAGGCCAGGAGTTTTGAAATGCTGGCATTCAGGGCCAGGGATCGCGGGTGGCTAGGGGGGTACTTCCTCTTCCGCTCCAATGTTTGGGAGATAGAGAGCTGAACGCTTCCATGGGACATTGTGGAGATGGTTGGTGACCCAGGTGGTAGTGTTGCTGGCAGATGCTCTGTTTGCGGGGTGGCAGGTGCCACTGTCACTACAGAGGTGGATGAAGAGGCCGAGACTGCAGCAGAAGAGGAAGCAGGAGGAGCCAGAGACCTTTCTTGGTTTTTGAGGTGTCTACTCCACTGCAGCTCGTGCTTTGCACTTAGATGCCTGGTCATGCAGGTTGTGCTCAGGTTGAGAACGTTTATGCCTCACTTCAGGCTCTGATTGCACAGCGTGCAAACCACTCGTGTCTTGTCATCAGCACATTGTGTGAAGAACTGCCACGCTAGGGAAGTCCTTGGACCTGGCTTTGGTGTGCTCGGTCCCTTGCTGCGTTGGGCAGTAGCAGATGTACTGTCTAGCTGACAGACGCTCCGCTTTTGCACCCTGCTCCCTCTTCTGCTGTGCTGGTGGCTCTGTGCGACCACCGCCTCTTCCTCCAAACTACACTGGTCACCTGCATAACGTTGATTCCATGTGGGGTCGAGGACCTCATCGTCCTCCACATCATCTTCCACCCAGTCTTCACCCCTGCCCTCCTTGTCTGTCTGCACAATTGCGAAAGCAGCAGCAGTTGGCACCTGTGTTTCGTCATCATCCGAGACGTACTGCGATGGTCCTCCCATGTACTCATCATGAAACATAAGTGGTTGGGCATCGGTGCACTCAATCTCTTCCACTTCTGGGGCAGGGCTAGGTGGATGGCCCTGGGAAACCCTGCTAACAGAGTCATCGAAAAGCAGAAGAGACTGCTGCATGATTTGGGGCTCAGACTGCTTGGCTTATTTGCAAGGGGGTGAGGTGAAAGACTAATGGACATGGGTTTCAGGTGCCAACTCTGATCTTTCATCAGAAGAGTGGGTGGGAGACAATGTGAAGGAACCCGAGGCAATGTAAGCAACCCAATCTACTATCGCCTGTACTTGTCCTGGCCTAAACATTCGTACAGCCTCATTAGGCGCGACAAAATACCGCTGCAGGCTCGGTCGCCTACTCGCACCTGAGGAAGGTGTTTCACTTGTGCGTGTATCTGGCACAGATCCACCACGTCCTCTCCCTGCAACAGGAGCTCCACCAGCAGCACCACGACCGGGGCCACCACGTCCCTTTGACCTTCTCCTCATATTTTCAAAATTTAGGATCTTGCCCTAAATGGGTGTTTTTGGAAGCGCAGAACACACCCACAGTACGTAACCGCTGAATCGCACAGCTACAGAACTGCAGAAAATGCTATTCAAAAAAAATGTTGTTTTTTTAGTATAGCAACGTAGGAGAAAACTATAAAGAAATTGTTTATTTCAAACACCTCAAAATATGTATAACACACTGCAAACTTTTTTTGGTGCCACTAAACGGCGTTTTTTGGAAGAGCAGAACACACCCACAGTACGTAACCGCTGAATCGCACAGCTACAGAACTGCAGAAAATGCTATTCAAAAAAAATGTTGTTTTTTTAGTATAGCAACGTAGGAGAAAACTATAAAGAAATTGTTTATTTCAAACACCTCAAAATATGTGTAACACACTGCAACCTTTTTTTGGTGCCACTAAACGGTGTTTTTTGGAAGAGCAGAACACACCCACAGCACGTAACCGCTGAATCGCACAGCTACAGAAATGCAGAAAATGCTATTCAAAAAACATGTTGTTTTTTTAGTATAGCAGAGTAGGAGAAAACTATAGAGAAATTGTTTATTTCACACACCTCAAAATATGTATAACACACTGCAAACTTTTTTTCGTGCCCCTAAACGGCGTTTTTTGCAAGCGTACATTAAAGTGCAATTATTTTTTTTTTTGCCCTAAACGGGTCTTTTTTTGCACGAGCAAAATAAAATGCTTTTTTTTTTTTTTTTTTTTTGCCCTATGGGTCTTTTGGAAAAGAGAACAATAAAGTGCCTTTTTTTTCCCCTAAAAGTTAGATTTTCTCTGACACTGGGCTCATGGCAGTGTAAAAAGACTGCACTGCAACACAAATAGGTAAACCTATGCAGATCGCTGATTTTAATCTCTGAATCTGGACTCCTATATAATATTCTCTCTCCCTGAAAGCACCAACACAGGAACCCGGCCTTACACTACACTATCTCTCTATCTTTTCCCTCAGATTGTAGAATCAGGACTACCTCATCTATCTTTCTATCTCTCCCTAAAAGCAGCAGCAGCAGACTAGATCCTCTCCCTATCTATTCTGAAGCAGAGTGTCATGTGTGCTGTGTGCCTCTAGCTTATATAGAAGCTGGGTCACATGTTGCACTGACCAATCACAGCCATGCCATTAGTAGGCATGGCTATGATGGCTTCTAAGGGCACACCAGCTAATCAAAAGGTGATTGGCTGGCCCCTGAAGCATTTCTACATGCGTTATTAGATTGCCGAACCCGGACCCAAACCCGGACTTTGCCCAAAAGTCCGGGTTCGGGTCCGGGTTCGGGAAAAAGCTAAAGTTCGGTACGGACCCGAACTTTACAGTTCGGGTCCGCTCAACACTACTGAGAACGCAATGCAGGGATGGTGGGAACCCCTCATAATGGGCACATCAGGTGTACAGTCCCAGGAACTCAGCACAGGGATGGTGGGAACCCCTCATAATGGGATCAGCAGGTGTGCAGACCTGGGAACTCAGCACAGGGATGGTGGGAACCCCTCATAATGGGCACAGCAGGTGTACAGACCTGAGAACTCAGCACAGGGATGGTGAGAACCCCTCATAATGGGCACAGCAGGTGTACAGACCTGGGAACTCAGCACAGGGATGGTGGGAACCCCTCATAATGGGCACAACATGTGTACAGACCCAGGAACTCAGCACAGGGATGGTGGGAACCCCTCATAATGGGCATATCAGGTGTACAGACCCAGGAACTCAGCACAGGGATGGTGGGAACCCCTCATAATGGGCACAGCAGGCGTACAGACCCGTGAACTCAGCACAGGAATGGTGGGGACCTCTCATAATGGGCACAGCAGGTGTACAGACCTGAGAACTCAGCACAGGAATGGTGGGGACCTCTCATAATGGGCACAGTAGGTGTACAAACCTGGTAACTCAGCACAGGGATGATGGGAACCCATCATAATGGGCACAGCAGGTGTGCAGACTCCAGGTGGGAAGTTATACTTCATTCAGCATAGAATATAAAACCAGAAAATACCACATTCTGGCCACTCAGTAGAGCTGACAATCATAGTAAATGCATACTGTATATATATATATTTCCTATGATCATAAGCTCCATCTAGTGGCCATAATGCAATACTTTCCTGGTTCATTATTTTCTGTATGAAGAATAACATTCGTTTTTGCCCCCATTCTTACAGAATGAATGTCTATGAAGTTTCACAGGATGAATAGCTCTGCAAACTTAGTAGTAGTTTTGTTTCTCTCTTGACCAAAACTGCTGATAGGCTGACCCTGATAGTTAATTCCGCATGTTCCTATTTACTTTTCAGAGTTCTTCCTTAATCACCATCAGCAGAGTTTACAGAGGAACACGTGCCTGTGCAAGCTGGAATAATAATAACCGAGTGTGATTAGGAAACCATGTGCTAATTGGAAATATGTAAAATCATGTCTGAATGTAACCTTGAAAACCCCATATCAATGAAAAGCAAGAAAATTTAATTACTTTTCACAAACGTAAAGACTCACAACGCCTTCTCTTTGCATGAATGTGATTATCTGCTGGTTGTCAGTAAAGAGTCTCTAAACACGCATCGCCAGCAAGTTTATGGGAAGAAAGACTTGAACCCTTTCATGTCCAGGATCCCGGGGTGGCCGTCCAAACTGAGAATCCATCACATTGATATCAGTGTTTGAACTGCAGTACATAGCCAAAGGACTCTTGTGGTTGTTATATATTATCGTTTTTATTATTTCTTTATTCGATTTTCTTATGTATATTATATGTGTTATGTTATATATTTTATTTTTTTAATAATATTTTATACATAGAAATATGCAAATGGAAAAAAAGAAAAATATAATATATATGAAATAATTGCTGAGATACTGAAAGAGTAACATTGTATCCTTCTATGGGAGGCTGAGATAGTACAAGAATAAAATTGTATCTTTATATGGGAGGCTGAGGCCCTACAAGAGTAACATTGTATAATTATAATGGAGGCTGAGATACTACAAGAGTAACATTGTATCTTTATATGGGAGGCTGAGGCCCTACAAGAGTAACATTGTATAATTATAATGGAGGCTGAGATACTACAAGAGTAACATTGTATCCTTCTATGAGAGGCTAATGCCGCGTACACACGATCGGGAATTCCGACAAGAAAAGTCCGATGTGAGCTTCTGGTCGGAAATTCCGACCGTGTGTAGGATCCATCGGACTTTTGCTGTCGGAATTTCCGCCAACAAAAGATTGAGAGCAGGTTCTCTTTTTTTTTCAGACGGAAATTCCGACCGTGTGTAGCCATTTCCAACGCACAAAAGTGCTGCGCACGCTCGGAATCATTGTACTTCACTTTTCTCGGCTTGTCGTAGTGTTGTACGTCCCGCGTTCTTGATGGTCGGAATTTCCAACCAACATTTGTGCGACCGTGTGTGTGCAAGACAAGTTTGAGCGAAAATCCGTCAGAAAAAAACAACCACGGTTTAATTCCGACCGTGTGTACGCGGCATTAGACACTAGACACTACAAGACACTACAAGACTAACATGTATCGTTATAAGGGAGGCTGAGATAGTACAAGGGTAACATTGTATGCTTCTATGAGAGGCTGAGATACTACAAGCGTAACATTGTATCTTTAAAAGGGAGGCTGAGACACTACAAAAGTAACATTGTATCCTTCTATGAGAGGCTGAGATACTACAGGAGTAACATTGTATTTTTTAAGGGAGGCCGATATCCTACAAGAGTAACATTGTATCTTTACAAAGGAGGCTAACATACTACAAGAGTAAAATTGTATCTTTACAAAGGAGGCTGACATACTACAAGAGTAACATTGGGGGTGATTTACTAAAAACAGTGCGCTGCGCCGGTTGAAACCTTAATTGGTGCGCCGGATAACTCCTTCACTGGGCGCAGGAACCAGCGGCGCACTGTTATAGTAAATAAAAATGTCAGCAGCGCTCTATTGAAAATTAATGGTTCCCTATGGGAGCCCATTGATTTGAATAGAGGTCGCCCGGGAAGTCGGATGAAGCCGATCCGACTCGCGGGGCGACTCGTGTGCCGGCTGACACAGGGACAGCGCGACTTTGCCAGGCAACTTGGACACGACCTGAGCGTGAAGCAGCCGCTCCAGTCGTATCCTAGAGGCGACTAGCTGGCCGAGAATGTTTCCAGCGCGATGGCATCGCGCTGGTTCTCCGCAGCCTCGCTGTCCCCTGTGTTTGGTATGAATCATGAAGGGGAACGCCACGCCAAATTTTAATGAAAAAACCGGCATGGGCCCTTAGATCTGGTATGGATTTTAAGGGTAACCCCCTAAGCCGAAAATAGGTGTGGGGGTCTCTCCAAAATCCAAACCAGACCCTTATCCGAGCACGCAACCTGGCAGGCCGCAGGAAAAGAGGGGGGACGAGAGCGCCCCCCCTCCCTCCTGAATCGTACCAGGCCGCATGCCCTCAACATGGGGAGTTTGGTGCTTTGGGGCAGGGGGGCGACCTGCGGCCCCCCCACCCCAAAGCACCCTGCCCCCATGTTGATGGGGACAAGGGCCTCCTCCCGACAACCCTGGCCGCTGGTTGTCGGGGTCTGCGGGCGGGGGGCTTATCGGAATCCGGGAGCCCCCTTTAATAAGGAGGCCCCCAGATGCTGGCCCCCCACCCTATGTGACTGAGTATGGGGTACATCGTACCCCTACCCATTCACCTGGTGGCAAAAAAGTCAATAAAAAACACAACACAGGTTTTCAAAGTATTTTATTAGGCAGCTCCGGGGGTCTTTCTGCCGGGCGCCCCTCTATCTTCTTCCAGCTCTTTTGCTAGCGGGGTCCCGGGCTTCCTCGTCGTCTTCGGGGGTCTTTCTGCCGGGCGCCCCGCTATCTTCTTCCAGCTCTTTTGCTAGCGGGTCCCGGGCTTCCTCGTCGTCTTCTTCCGACTTCGGGGGTCTCTTGTTCTGTTCTCCGGTGTCGTCTCCGCGCTCTCCGGTTCTTCTCCCACTCTCCGGTGCCTTCTCCACGATCTCCGGTTCTTTCTGCCTTCTGCCAGGCGCCCCGCTATCTTCTTCCAGCTCTTTTGCTAGCGGGGTCCCGGTCTTCATCATCGTCTTCTTCCCTCTTCTCTCCGTCCGATGTTGCCTCGTCGCTGTCCGCCGCTACAATGCTCTGCCCGCGGAGCGGCACCCACTTATATTGGCATGGGGCGTGGTCATTGGGAGAACAGAACAAGAGACCCCCCGAAGTCGGAAGAAGACGACGAGGAAGCCCGGGATCCCGCTAGCAAAAGAGCTGGAAGAAGATAGCGGTGCACCCGGCAGAAAGACCCCCGAAGACAACGAGGAAGCCCGGGACCCACTAGCAAAAGAGCTGGAAGAAGATAGCGGGGCGCCCGGCAGAAAGACCTCCGAAGACGACGAGGAAGCCCGGGACCCCGCTAGCAAAAGAGCTGGAAGAAGATAGCGGGGCACCTGGCAGAAAGACCCCCGGAGCTGCCTAATAAATTACTTTGAAAACCTGTGTTGTGTTTTTTATTGACTTTTTTTGCCACCAAGTGAATGGGTAGGGGTACGATGTACCCCATACTCATTCACATAGGGTGGGGGGCCAGGATCTAGGGCCCTCCTTATTAAAGGGGGCTCCCGGATTCCGATAAGCCCCCCGCCCGCAGACCCCGACAACCAATGGCCAGGGTTGTCGGAAAGAGGCCCTTGTCCCCATCAACATGGGGACATCCTCCCCATGTTGAGGGCATGTGGCCTGGTACGGTTCAGGAGGGATGGGGGCCGCTCTCTCGTCCCCCCTCTTTTCCTGCGGCCTGCCAGGTTGCATGCTCGGATAAAGGGTCTGGTGTGGATTTTTAGGGGACCCCCATGCTATTTTTTTTTTACGTTTGGCGCGGGGTTCCCCCTAAAATCCATACCAGACTTGAAGGGTCTGGTATGGATTTTTGAGGGGACCCCACGCTATTTTTGTTAAGTTTGGCGCGGGGTTCCCCTTAAAATCCATACCAGACTTGAAGGGTCTGGTATGGATTCTCAAGGGGACCCCCACGCTATTTTTTTTTTAAGTTTGGCGCGGGGTTCCCCTTAAAATCCATACCAGACCTGAAGGGCCTGGTATGGATTTTGGGGAGACCCCCACGCCATTTTTTTCCCATTTTGTTGGGGGGGTCCCCTTTGAATCCATACTAGACCCAAGGGCCTGGTATGGACCTGGGGGGGACCCCACGCTGTTTTTTTTCTATTTTTTTTTTTTTGGAGCCGGCAATGTTTATTTTTTCCTTTAACAACCAGCTATAAACAGGTTAAAGAACAAACAAAAAAATTGCCGCAAAATCACGGTACTTGCGTTTTGGATCCGGGTCCATTGAATTCTATTACATCCAAAACACTGTTTTTGGCCTGGAAAAAAACATCTGCAGTTGCGCTTAACACCGTTTTTCACAAAGCCTAAAAATGCTTTCAGACGCCAAAGATTTCCACGTTTCAGACGCGGCACCGGCGTTTAGCCACATTTTAGTTTAGAAGCGTTTTTAAAGGTGACCTCTTTTTTTACATTGATAAACTCAAAAATTATGGCAAATGAGGAAAAACCATTCAAAATATATATATATATATATATATTGTGAGGGGGTTAGCTCGGCAGCGGGTGTGTGTGACCCCCGAGATGGGCTCCCCACACAAAAACAGGCCCAGCAAACGGAGGTTGTGGTTTTCAAAAATCAAAAAGGTGCGGTTTATTTTCTATTTACAGTGACAAAACACAGCAAAGCAAAAGAAACATAAACAAAATAAATCCTGGTCAACTTGACCTCTGACTAAACATACAGGTTTCCTAACTAACAACTGGGATCAGCCTAGTGCTGTCCTAGTCCCTAAGTCCCTGGTTTTAAATGTCCAAGCAAATAGCCACACAGGCTTTGTCTCACCGCACAGGGGTTCACTCTCCCTAGACAGTCCACACAGGTCTGGTTCCAGGCATGAGCTAACATCTAATGAAGCTGGGAGTTCTTATAGAGGCCTAAATGAGCTGACAAGCTTCAGCTGGTCTCATCAACTCCCTGTCTGCACGACGCCCCACACTCTCCCTAGAGGTATGAGTCATCCATGAGCCCACTAGCCTCAGCTGGGCTTATACAACTCTCCACCTAGTTGTATAAGTCGACGTAAAGCCTGAATCTGGGCGAAATATATCTACCCCCCTGGATGCAACCAGGTGACTTTACCTTCCTGCTGTCACATACCCCCCCCCTCTTGTTTTAACCTCGGGGTTGGAACACCAGCAATCAGGCATTCATGTACTCGAGACAAAGCATCCACATTCCCCATTTGAACGCCAGGGCGATGCTTTACTGTGAAGTTGAATTCCTGGAGGGCCAGGAACCACCTATTCACTCTTCTATTTGTTTCCTTGTTTTGAGCCATCCACTTTAACGGAGCGTGATCCGTAACCATGTCAAAGTGCCTACCTAGCAGGTAGTACCGAAGGGAATCTAGAGCCCACTTCACCGCTAAACACTCCTTTTCAACGGTGGCGTAATTTACCTCATGGGACTTCAACTTCCTGCTGAGGTAAATGACTGGGTGCTCTTCCCCGTTCCAGACCTGGGACAATACTGCTCCTAACCCCACATCTGACGCATCACTTTGTACGACAAAGTCTTTAGAGAAGTCGGGTGAGTACAACACTGGCTGGCTACATAAGGCTTGTTTCAAGAATTGGAATGCTGCCTCAGCCTCGGGGGTCCATTTAATCATGACCGACCTTTCCCCTTCGTCAGGTTGGTTAGGGGCACAGCCTTAGAAGCAAAGTGGGGAATGAATCGCAGATAATACCCAGCGATTCCCAGAAAGGCTCGTACCTGCTTCTTGCTGTTGGGACGTGGCCAACTCTGGATGGCCTCGACTTTGTTGAGTTGGGGTTTTATTACTCCCCTCCCAATGGTGTACCCAAGATATTTGGCCTCCTCCTGCCCAATGGTACACTTCTTGGGGTTAGCCGTAAACCCCGCTTCCCGAACAGAGTCCAGGACTGCTTGCACTTTTGGCAGATGTGAGGCCCAATCTGTGCTATGGACAATTATGTCATCCAGGTAAGCCGCAGCATACTTCCGATGGGGCCTCAGCATCTGGTCCATTTTCCGCTGGAATGTGGCCGGCGCATTCTGTAACCCGAACGGCATTCTTTTATATTGGAACGCCCCGTCTGGGGTTACAAATGCGGTTTTCTCTTTGGCCGACTTGGCCAGGGGGATTTGCCAATACCCTTTTGTGAGGTCAAGAGTCGTCATGTATCGGGCTGTTCCCAGCCGGTCGATCAACTCATCTATACGTGGCATGGGGTAGGTGTCAAATTTTGTAACTTTGTTCAACTGACGAAAATCGTTACAAAATCGCCAGCTCCCATCCGGTTTAGGCACCAACACAATGGGACTAGACCAATCACTTTGGGACTCCTCTATCACCCCTAAGTTCAGCATTTTCTGTACTTCCTCCCGTATTGCCTCCCGTCGGGCCTCTGGGATCCGATAGGGTTTTAACTTCACCCTTTCACCGGGCGGGGTAATGATGTCATGCTCTACCCCAGATGTTTGTCCCGGCAGCTCAGAGAATACCTCCTTGTTGCGAAGCACAAACTCCTTAACCTCCTGTTGTTGGGGTTGTGACAAGGTGGCTGCTATTCCAACCTCAGGAATCACGCAACCAGTTTGAGCTGGTGACCAAGTGTCTGCGACTAGGGACTCTCTATCCCTCCAGGCTTTCAACAGATTAACGTGATAGATCTGTTCGGGCTTTCGCCTTCCTGGTTGTCTGACCTTGTAATTCACTTCGCTCACTTTTTCCATTATCTCGTAGGGGCCTTGCCATTTGGCAAGGAATTTACTTTCAACCGTAGGGACAAGTACCAGTATCCTATCCCCCGGGGAAAAGGTACGGGTCTTGGCTCCACGGTTGTACACTCTCTGCTGTGCTAACTGCGCTTGGGCCAAATGTTCCTTCACGATGGGCATTACCTGTGCAATTCGGTCTTGCATCAGGGCGACATGCTCAATCACACTCCTGTGGGGAGAACTCTCACTTTCCCAAGTTTCCTTGGCAATATCCAACAGCCCTCTTGGGTGTCTCCCATACAGTAACTCAAAGGGGGAGAATCCCGTAGAGGATTGGGGCACCTCCCTAATAGCAAACATCAGATAAGGAAGTAGACAGTCCCAATCCTTTCCATCTCTATCCACCACTTTCTTCAACATTTGTTTTAGGGTTTTGTTGAACCTTTCAACCAGCCCATCGGTTTGGGGGTGATACACAGATGTACGTAATTGTGTCACTTTGAACAATTTACACAGCTCCTTCATAACCCGGGACATAAAGGGTGTACCTTGGTCCGTAAGCAGTTCTTTACAAATACCCACCCGGCTAAACACAAGAGATAGCTCTTTGGCTATGGTTTTGGCCGAGGTATTTCGGAGAGGGATCGCTTCTGGATAACGGGTGGCATAGTCCATTATAACTAATATGTACTGGTGCCCCCTAGCGGACTTGATTATAGGACCTACCAAATCCATGGCGATCCTCTCAAACGGGACCTCAATGATGGGTAGAGGGACCAGCGGGCTACGGAAATGTGGCATCGGGGCCGACCTCTGACACACAGGGCAGGAGGAACAATAATTTTCTATGTCCTTCATCACCCCCGGCCAATAGAATCTCTGTAATATCCTCTCTCGGGTTTTCTCTGTCCCCAGATGACCTCCAAGAATGTGCCCATGGGCCAACTCCAACACCAACTTCCTGTAAGGTTTGGGCACCACAAGCTGCTCAACGGTTTCTTCTGCCCTTTTTGCCACCCGATACAGTAGGTCCTTCTCTACGCTGAAGTATGGGTAAGTGCAGGTATTATCTGGGTTCACTAACTCGCCATCTATTTTCACTACGTTTTCCCGTGCCTTTATTAGGGCGGGGTCTTTCAACTGTTCTGTGGCAAAGTTTTCCCTGTGAACCTCAAGATCAGAAAACTCCACAGACGGTAGGTTTTCGTCTGAGGAGGTGGGCTCCTCTCCAGTTTCTTGAGTCTCCCCTGCCAATACTGATAAGGGAAATTCCGGAGAGTCCTCACCACTCTCAGGGGAGTTCTGGCTATCACATTCCTGGTACATAGGGGCACCGGTGGGGGGCTCAGGATCATCCCACAGTTCCCAGAACTTCGGAAAATCCCTTCCCACAATGGCGTCATGCGGTAACTGAGATACTAAGCCCACTGGATGAGAGAGGGTACCTTTGGGGGTCTCGAAACACACTGTAGTCACTGGATACTCTCGGGTGTCCCCATGCACACAAATAACAGCTACCTTGCTATTCCCAGAGACCTCTGTTTTAACTAACTCAGCCTTTATCAGGGTCACAAGGCTACCTGAATCCAGCAATACCACAACATTTCTACCATTAACACACATTTTGCATAAATGTTTCTCAGTTCCTCGAATGGCAGTGCATGCGACTGTCGCACACAGCGACTGACGTCTGCCCGTCAGAAAGTCACACTGCATGGGTTCCTCCACAACCGGGCACTTGGCTGCAATATGTCCCGCTTGCCGGCAGCGGTAGCAAACGATCCTTCTTGCGGCCTCTTGAGCCGCTGATTTCCCAGGCTGTTCTCGCCAAACTTGGGGTAGAGCTCCCACCCTCTCACTCTCTCCACCCTCACCCCTTGGAATCCTCTTATCCGCCCCTGGGGATGGTCTGGTCTTAGGGTGGAAAGTCCGAGTGTCTCTGGAAGAGGCCGTCAGGTTCTCTGTAGCCAAGTATTTCTCCACACGATCCACAAGACCATCGGCCGTCTCTGGGTCTCCATGGCTTACCCACTTTTGGATGGCAGTAGGAAGAGCTCTCAAAAACCGATCCATTACAACACGTTCCACAATCCTTGGTGCGGACAAAGTCTCTGGCTGTAGCCACTTTCTGCTCAGGTGAATGAGATCATACATTTGAGACCTGGGGGGTTTTCCAAGCTGGAAAGTCCAGTTATGCACACGCTGAGCCCGGACAGCCTGGGTGACACCCAGCCTTGCCAATATTTCAGCTTTTAGCATCACATAGTCTTTTGCTTGGTTAGGCTCTAGGTCATAGTAAGCTTTCTGCGATTCACCAGTTAACAGAGGAGCCACCAGTCCAGCCCACTGCTCCTCAGGCCACTTTTCTCTTTCAGCGGTCCTTTCAAATGTGGTCAAATATACCTCTGGATCATCCTCTCCAGTCATTTTTGTCAATAAACGACTCACCCCAAAGGACGCGGTATTAGTGGGACGGCTTTCCTCACTGGTCTGCGGACGTTGCTGCATTGCTGCTTCCATCTGTTGTTGTAGTCTCTGCTCTTGCTTCTGCAACAGGTCTATGAAGCGGGCCTCAGATTGCTGCTGGGCTTGTTGCTGAGCCTCCAGACTCTGTTGCAAAGTTGCGTTTGTCTGCTGCTGGGCTGCAAGGCTCTGTTGATGAGCTTGCTGCTGGGCTGCGAAGTTCTGTTGTTGAGCTGCAAGGCTCTTTTGCAAACCTGCATTTGTCTGCTGTTGATTGGCATTTGCTAGAGCCAGCTGCTTCAGTATCTCCTCCATGCTGGCTTAAAAAAAAACTGCCCGCATTCTCCACCAACTGTGAGGGGGTTAGCTCGGCAGCGGGTGTGTGTGACCCCCGAGATGGGCTCCCCACACAAAAACAGGCCCAGCAAACGGAGGTTGTGGTTTTCAAAAATCAAAAAGGTGCGGTTTATTTTCTATTTACAGTGACAAAACACAGCAAAGCAAAAGAAACATAAACAAAATAAATCCTGGTCAACTTGACCTCTGACTAAACATACAGGTTTCCTAACTAACAACTGGGATCAGCCTAGTGCTGTCCTAGTCCCTAAGTCCCTGGTTTTAAATGTCCAAGCAAATAGCCACACAGGCTTTGTCTCACCGCACAGGGGTTCACTCTCCCTAGACAGTCCACACAGGTCTGGTTCCAGGCATGAGCTAACATCTAATGAAGCTGGGAGTTCTTATAGAGGCCTAAATGAGCTGACAAGCTTCAGCTGGTCTCATCAACTCCCTGTCTGCACGACGCCCCACACTCTCCCTAGAGGTATGAGTCATCCATGAGCCCACTAGCCTCAGCTGGGCTTATACAACTCTCCACCTAGTTGTATAAGTCGGCGTAAAGCCTGAATCTGGGCGAAATATATCTACCCCCCTGGATGCAACCAGGTGACTTTACCTTCCTGCTGTCACAATATATATATATATATATATATATATATAAGGAAATTGCTTCCATTGCATTGTGGACAATCCACAACTTGGGGCAGCTGACGTGGCAAGTGGACAATCCACAACTTGGGGCAGCTGACGTGGCAAGTGGAAATCCACAACTTGGGGCAGGTGACGTGGCAAGTGGACAATCCACAACTTGTGGCAAGTGATGTGGCAAGTGACACGCTAAATACAACTACACTGCTGCTCTCTCAGCTGCTGATATCACTCTGGTCTCACAAAATAGCTGCAATCGTTATTAATACTGTTTTTGGAGCTTAGGGCGGCTCCTTATGATGTTTCCTAACTAAACGCATATAGACGCAAATGTGGTAAAACGCGGCATGCAAACGCCACAAAGCGCGCCTTTCTAAACGCTGCTTTCAACCTTAGTTCTGAACACTTTGCACCAGCGTCCTGTGTACATGGGGCATAAAAACGCCTATGCCATTTACAGCTCAAAAACTTCATGGTGGCCATGAGGCCATAGGCTAACATGGAGAGACGTTTTTAAGCTGCAAAAAACACTCAAACAAGCGGCTGGAAAAACGTCCGTGTGCATGTAGCCTTATATTAACCACTTGCGCACTGGCCACTTAAACCCCCTTCCTGCCCAGACCAATTTTCACATTTCAGCGCTGATGCACTTAGAATGACAATTGCGCGCTCATACAACACTGTAACCCAATGAAAATGTATTATTATTTGGCACACAAATAGAGCTTTCTTTTGGTGCTATTTGATCACCTTTGCATTTTTTTTTTCTATAAATACAAACGACCGACTAAAAAAAAAAAAAATTGGATATTTTAACCACTTTAGCACTGGGCCTATTCTGGCACTTCTCTCCTTCATGTAAAAATCATGAATTTTAGGCGAGAAAATTACTTCAAAACCCCAAACATTATATATGTTTTTTTAGCAGACACCCTAGGGAATAAAATGGCGGTCATTGCAAATTTTTAGCTCGCTCGGTATTTGCGCAATAAATTTTCAAACGCCTTTTTTTTAAAAAAAAAATGGTTTCATGAATTAAAAAAAAATACAAAACAGCCCAATTTTTGGGGATAATGTGAAAGATGTTGTTATGCTGAGTAAATAGATACCTAACATGTCATGCTTTAAAAATGCGCACACTCATGGAATGACACCAAACTTCAGTACTTAAAAATCTCCCTAGGCGATGCTTTCAAAATTTTCACACGTTACCATTTTCGCATTACAGAGGAGGTCTAGTGCTAGAATTGTTGCGCACGTTCTAACGCACGCAGCAATACCTCACATGTGTGGTTTGAACGGCGTTTACATATGTGGGCGGGACTTACGTGTGTGTTCGCTTCTGAGCGCGAGCTACCGGGGACATGGGCGTTTTTTTTTTGTTTTTTTTTACTTTTTTGTATTTCTTACTCTTTTTTTTTACTTTTTTGTTCACTTTTATTCCTATTAAAAGGAATGTAAACATCCCTTGTAATAGGAATGGTGTGTGACAGGTCCTCTTTATGGAGAGATGCGGGGTCAATAAGACCCCACATCTCTCCTCCAGGCTGGAAAGCATGAGATCGGTCAAAAAAATTCACCGATCTCATGCTGACAGCCGAGATCACGGCTTTGTTTACATACGGGAACCCGGCGTGATGTCATAACGTCGCGCCCGGGCCTCCGACGGTCATAGAGATGACTGGTGACCATCTGGTCACCAGTCATCTCTATGCTTCCCATCCGGCGCCGGACAATTCGTTCACCGAGCCCCAGATGGCACGGGAGAGCCCGGAGAAGCACCGGATGGCGGCGGGAGGGGGGGACGTCCCCTCCCGCCGCCTATAAGAAAGATCAAGCAGCGGAACTGCCACTATGATCATTTTTATCGTGCACAGAATCGACGGCTGAAAAGAATGATATCTGAATGATGCCTGCAACTGCAGGCATCATTCAGATGTCACCGCACAAAGCCAAGGACGTAATTTGACGGTGGGCGGTAGGAAAGTGGTTAATATTTTGACAATTTAGAAAAAAGATAATTTTTATCCTTCATTGATGAGACTGCACTGATGGGCTGCACTGATGGGCACCGATAAGGTGGCAAGGGTGGGCACTGAGAGGTGGCATTGCTAGTTGACACTGGTGGGCATTGAGAAGTGGCACTGCTAGGTGGCAATGATAGTTGGCAGTGATGGGCACTGATAGGCAGCACTGCTAGGTGGCACTGATTGGCAGCAGTGGTGGGCATTGATAGGTGGCACTGGCAGGGGCTACTGATTGTCACAGATGACGCAGAATTGCCTCTTCCTCTTCGGGCCCCATGTCCCTTGCACATAAGCTGGTGATTGCCCTTTTTTATGCTCACGCTGTCAGCACAAGGAGAAAACAAAAACCATTACCCAGCTTTTGTTTATATCATGTGATCAGCTGTCATTGGCTGACAGCTGATCACATGGTAAGGGGCAGGGATCGGCCCCTTACTCGGATCTGTCATCACCCGAGTCTCAGTGACTCGGTGACCACAGCGCGCGCGCGAAGGGGAGGACGTCTATTGACGGACTCCCGGCAATTGAGGACCGTGCTGTGGCTGGCGATCAGTTATAGCGCTGATCTCAAGTGGTTAAGGAGGGTCTAAATGGGCCATTGACATGCATCACAATTCAACTTAGGAATGTGTCTTTGCAAAGTTAAACTAAATGTAATCCTTTCTTATTTTTGCTTGGGGATAGAGTGCAGAGGGATTACAAGTCTAGACAATTTTTGGGGATGTCTGCACCCCTGATAGGGTGAAGACAATTCCCAAATTTGGCCACATTATCCTTCCAAATAATTCACTTCCTGTCACATAGCCACACAGGAAGTGAGGGGAAATCCCTACCAATGTCTTTCCTTGGGGACACACAGGTCAATCTAAATACTTTCCCCATTATGTACATTGCACTCCAGCATTTTGCGGGGTACACCCCAAATTATTAGGTATTTTGGACTTTGGGGTTTATTTACTAAAGGCAAATCCACTTTGCACTACAAGTGCACTTGCTGGATATCCGAGGGGGACATGCAAGCAAGCAAAAAAACACCATCTTTGCTTTTACATGATTGGATGTTACAATCACCAGTGATCCCTCAGATTTTCAGCAGCTACACTTTTACTGCTGAGTGGATTTGTCTTTACTAAACCCCAAACTACCCAGTGATTTGGGGTGTACCCAACAAAGTGCTAGAGTGCAATTTGCTTAATGGGGACACTAGTTAGATTGATCTGTGTGTCCCCAAGAAAAGACATTGGTAGGGTTTTACCTTCACTTCCTGTTTAGCTGTGTGACAGGAAGTGAAGCCAATTTTACTAAAAGGGGACACAAAACCCAACCTAAAAAAATAAATAAATAAAAAAACAGGGGTTCTAACACTTACTTTGTTTGCTTCAAAATGCCCACAATTAGAATCGGATTACCTTGAGCTATTTTTAAGTGCAGTGCTCTAAATCAGTGCTTCTCAAGTACCCCCAACAGGCCATGCTTGCAGGTTTTCCTTCATCTTGCACATGTGCTTTAAAATCACAGTCAATGGTTTTGAATTTTGGACAGCAATTCGATAAGATAAATTCACAAAACATGTCCTGTTGGGGGTACTTGAGGACTGAGGCTGAGAACCACTGCAGTAAAGAGGAAAATTTAATACTTACCGCTCTGTATTTTTCATTTCCTGGTGACGCTTCATGGCAGCACACAATACAATACATGCATATGCTAGCATGAAGGCACCAGGGTAGACAAGTCACGCCTGTTGTTTTGACATGCCAATCAGCTGTCACATTTGTTGCAAAGAAAACGCAAAACAAACCTCAAAACTTTGCATCAAATTTTATTGGTCAACAAAACAAAGGGAAGCCAAAATAAAAAACAGGGTCAATTTGAAACAGTTACAGACTCACAACATCTTGAGAAAGTTTTCGCAAAATAATGCAGCACAGACAATTAAATCAAAGTGAACAAACAAAACACCTGTTTTACAAAGACATAACAAATAAAATACATGTGTTACAAACTCGATAAGGACACCAAAATGTACATTTTGCCGGACGGACACACACACACTTGCCTCTTTTCAGGGCAAGGTAGAGAATGCTATCTGTGAGCTTTATATAACATAGGTTTGTGTGCTAATGAGGCAATTGAAAACACATGCACAGTCCATGAAACACCCAAAATGCAAGTTCACCCAATGTAGAGACTGAACTTCAAAGTGGGTACACCTGTTAAGGATGTCCTTCAATTACTAACCCATAAAAACACTCTCTGAGCATGCCCAGAAATATCCAGGTGCTGTTCACACACAAAAAGTACCACCAAAAAATCTAACTAGCTGGGCATGCTCAGTCAGAACAACACAAATGCAGCTAGCAGAAAATACCCCCCCCCCCCCCCGTCCAAAATTAAGCACATCACCCAGCATGCTATACAAAATTAGAGATAGGACAAACACCCCCCCCCCCCCCCTTACCAACAAATACCATTGCAGTCTATGGGAACTGCTGTTCAATAAATGTCCAAAAAGGTTTTAAATCAATGGGATAATATTCCGAAATTCTGGATGGAGTCAAATTGCATGAATGATGAACAGGTTTGGAGTATTGAACCTGTAGTGAATCCTACACCTGTCTCCCAATGCTCTCACCTCATTAATATAGGTCACTGGCATAGAGTATGTTCACTGACATAGACTGTGGTCTTATCTCTCCTTTATATCTTCTCCACTCCTTTGTAAACATATGGTTGTATCCTCCACCAATCACGTTCTCTGAAGATAGGTGCCAGTAAACTTGCGACCGTCTGGTTCAGAAGCTGGGGATCAACTGGAGTTGCACTGGACTGCATCAAAAACGTACCAAAAATGCACCGGAATGCATCAAAAACGTGCATGCAAAAAAGCACCTGGAACGCATCCGGATTGCGTTTCTATAGTGTGAACTGGCCCTAGTTCACACCATAGAAACACAGTCTGGATGCGTTCCAGGTGCTTTTCTACATGCACGTTTTTAACACGTTCCAGTGCATTTTTGATGCGTTTTTATGCAGTCCAGTGTTTTTTCCCCCTCTTTTCACTTAGGACAAGTGTGTTGCAGTGCGTCTTTGGTGCATTTAGGTGCGTTTCGGTGCATTCCAGTGCATTTTTGGTACGTTCCGTTGCTTTTTTGATGTGTTTTACTGCGGTCCAGTACTGTTCTGTACCTAAAAAATGCAGCATGACCATTTTTTTTTCCTTTCTGAAATGCACTGGAACGGACTGCAGTGGTGTGAACTATGCCATTGGCATTAATGTGATCAACTTTCTTTGCGTTTTTCATGCATCAAAAAAATGCACTGCACTGTATCCAGTGTGAACTTGCCCTAAATATCATACCTGGGGGTGTCTATAGTATGCCTGTAAAGTAGCGCATGTTTTCCATGTTTATAACAGTTCAAGAGCAAAATTACATTTCTAAAGTAAAATAATAGTCATTAAAAAGTACTCGCGGCTGTAATGAATTGCTGGTTCCCGTCAATACAGATAAAAGTTATTGAAAGTGTTTGAAAAAAAAATGCGTGGGGGTTCCCCAAATTCCATTACCAAGCCCTTCAGGTCTGGAATGGATATTGAGGGGAACCCTGCCGCAAATAAAAAAAAAAATGCGTGCGGTTCCCCCAAATATCCATACCAGGCCCTTCAGATCTGGTATGGTTTTTAAGGGGAACTCCACCCCAAATTTAAAAAAAAATGGTGTGGAGTCCCCCCAAAAATCCACACCAGACCCTTATCCGAGCACGCAACCTGGCAGGTCGCAGGAAAAGAGGGGGGGACGAGAGAGCGCCCCCCCTCCTGAACCGTACCAGGCCACATGCCCTCAACATGGGGAGGATGTCCCCATGTTGATGGGGACAAGGGCCTCATCCCCACAACCCTTGCCCGGTGGTTGTGGGGGTCTGCGGGCAGGGGGCTTATCAGAATCTGGAAGACCCCTTTAACAAAGGGGACCCCCAGATCCCGCCCCCCCTATGTGAATTGGTAATGGGGTACATTGTACCCCTACCATTTCACAAAGAAAGTGTCAAAAATGTAAAAAATGACAATAGCCGGTTTTTGACAATTCCTTTATTAATGTCTTCTTTTTTCACGGACTGAAAAGCACGAGGCTGAAAAGCGCGAATCATCGCTCAACAAACTTTACTAACATGAAGGGTGAGGCCATTCAAACGGAACTTCCCCTTTATAGTGCCGTTGTACGTGTTGTACGTCACTGCGCTTTGCTCGAGCGTTTTTTTTCATGATCGTGTGTACGCAAGACAGGGTTGAGAGGAAACAAGAAAAAAAACGACGAGAAAAACGTTGGTTTTAAAAATGACATTAAAAACGGACGTGTGTACGCGGCATAACATTGTATCTTTATAAGGGTAGTGGGATACTACAAGAGTAACATCATAGCTTTAAAAGGGAGGCTGAGACAGTACAAAAGTAATTTTGTTTTCTTTCTATGAGAGGCTGAGATCGTACAAGAGTAAAGCCTCGTACACACGGCCGAGAATCTCGTCAAGAAAAAACACGTTGTTTTTCTTGACGAGATATTTGGACAAGAAACTTGTCCCGGCCGAGTGTACACATGATCCATTCAAAGAACCCACGGTTCTTTAAATGGAGCGAACGTGGTGACGTAATCGACTACGACGAGCGTGCGCTCGTCACATTCAATGCCGTCGCCGCCATCTTGCTACACCCTACCTATGCCTAGGAAGCTACCGCGCATGCGTCAAAGTCATTTTGAGCATGCGCGGGACAGGTAAGTGTACACACACACACTTTTCTCGTCGAGAAACCTGCTGACAAAAATCTCGACGAGAAAAAAGAGAGCAGGTCTTCTATTTTTCTCGTCGAGATTCTTGTCGGTTTTCTTGACGAGAAACATGATAGCCGCGTACACACGACCGATTTACTTAAGCTCCGACAGCAAGTTTCTTGCTGGTTCTTGCCGAGAAACTCAGTCGTGTGTACGAGGCTTAAAGCCTCGTACACACGACCGAGTTTCTCGTCAAAAAACGACAAGAAACTTGCTGGCAGAGCTTTCTTGCCGAGTAAATCGGTCGTGTGTACATGGCTATCAGGTTTCTCGTCAAGAAAACCGACAAGTATCTCGACGAGAAAAATAGAGAACCTGCTCTCTATTTTCTCGTCAGGATTCTCCATTTTCTCGTCGAGATTCTCGTCAGCATGTTTCTCGACGAGAAAAGTGTGTGTGTGTGTACACTTACCTGTAGCCGTGGAAACCCGCGCATGCTCGAAATGACTTTGGCGCATGCGCGGTAGCTTCCTAGGCATAGGTAGGGTGTAGCAAGATGGCGGAGATGGCATTGAATGTGACAAGCGCACGCTCGTCGTAGTCGATTACGTCACCGCGTTCGCTCCATTCAAAGAACCGCGGGTTCTTTGAATCGAGCGTGTGTACACCTGGCTACTAGCCAGGCCTCAAGGGTTACTCGCCACCAGTTGCCCCATCCAGCCCGGCCCGTCCTGCCCCTAATTCCGCCCCTAAACACGCCCTCATAAATTATCTCATGAAATGACACTTAAATGTTTTATGCAGAATTAAGTTATAAAAATAAATATTAACAACAACTGTATCCATGCCCACCAATGCAGGCTGCCTGTGCCCACCAATGCAGCCTTGAGTCCACCAATCAGGGTTGCCAACTTTCAGTAAATTTACGAACAGTTTGTAAAATCAGTACTTTTTGCATCTGTCCTTGAATGTAGGCTGCATGTCTGTAACTGACATTCATGGACAGATGCAACATATATGGATTTTAAAAACTGTAAATTTACTGAAAGTTGGCAACCCTGCCACCAATGCACCTTGTGCCCACCAATGCAGCCTTGTGTCCACCAATGCAGCCTTGTGCCCAGTGCCCACCATGCAGCCTGTGTCCACCAAATGCAGCCTGTGTCCACCAAATGCCGCCTGTGTCCACCATGCAGCCTGTGTCCACCAAATGCAGCCTTGTGTCCACCAAATGAAGCCTGTGTCCACCATGCAGCCTGTGTCCACCAAATGAAGCCTGTGTCCACCATGCAGCCTGTGTCCACCAAATGCAGCCTTGTGTCCACCAAATGCAGCCTTGTGTCCACCAAATGCAGCCTGTGTCCACCAAATGAAGCCTGTGTCCACCATGCAGCCCGTGTCCACCAAATGCAGCCCGTGTCCACCAAATTCAGCCTGTGTCCACCAAATTCAGCCTGTGTCCACCAAATGCAGCCTTGTGTCCACCAAATGAAGCCTGTGTCCACCAAATGCAGCCTTGTGTCCACCATGCAGCCCGTGTCCACCAAATGCAGCCCGTGTCCACCAAATGCAGCCCGTGTCCACCATTCAGCCCATGTCCACCAAATGCAGCCCGTGTCCACCATTCAGCCCGTGTCCACCAAATGCAGCCCGTGTCCACCATTCAGCCCGTGTCCACCATGCAGCCCGTGTCCACCATGCAGCCCGTGTCCACCATTCAGCCCGTGTCCACCATGCAGCCCGTGTCCACCATTCAGCCCGTGTCCACCATTCAGCCCGTGTCCACAATTCAGCCCGTGTCCACCATGCAGCCTGTATTTACCATGCAGCCTGTGTTCACCAAATGCAGCCTTGTGTCCACCATTCAGCCCATGTCCCCCATGCAGCCCGTGTTCACCATTCAGCCCGTGTCCACCATTCAGCCCATGTCCACCATTCAGCCCGTGTCCACCATGCAGCCTGTATTTACCATGCAGCCTGTGTCCACCAAATGCAGCCTGTGTCCACCATGCCGCCTGTGTCCACCATGCAGTCCGTGTCCACCAAATGCAGCCTGTGTCCACCAAATGCAGCCTGTGTCCACCAAATTCGGCCTGTGTCCACCAAATTCAGCCTGTGCCCACCAAATGCAGCCTTGTGTCCACCAAATGAAGCCTGTGTCCACCAAATGCAGCCTTGTGTCCACCAAATGCAGCCCGTGTCCACCAAATGCAGCCCGTGTCCACCAAATGCAGTCCGTGTCCACCAAATGCAGCCCGTGTCCACCATTCAGCCCATGTCCACCATGCAGCCCGTGTCCACCATTTAGCCTGTGTCCACCATGCAGCCCATGTCCACCAAATGCAGCCCATGTCCACCAAATGCAGCCCGTGTCCACCAAATGCAGCCCGCGTCCACCATGCAGCCCGTGTCCACAATTCAGCCCGTGTCCACCATGCAGCCCGTGTCCACCATGCAGCCCGTGTCCACCATTCAGCCCGTGTCCACCATGCAGCCCGTGTCCACCATTCAGCCCGTGTCCACCATTCAGCCCGTGTCCACCATGCAGCCTGTTTTTACTATGCAGCCTGTGTTTACCAAATGCAGCCTTGTGTCCACCATTCAGCCTGTGTCCACTATGCAGCCTACCTGTGCAGGGGAGGAGAGGAACAGGAGAGCCGCCCAGGTGATCAGAGCGCAGCGCGGGAACACAGGATAACAGTTTTCATTTTAATTGCCATGTTCCCGCCGCTCAACGTCATATTCAGCCCCGCCCCCTGGCCGGGGAAAATAAAATAAAGAAAAAATGGACTGCCGCACTCCAAAAACCTTTCGGTGGCTTTTATTTAAAATGGCATCAAACAAATGGCACTACAAGTCACAGCAAAGCAAAGGAACATGAGCTATGAGTAAGCACTATTTAAAAGTGTGAAACGCGTCAGCTGTTCCTTTGCTTTGCTGTGACTTGTAGTGCCATTTGTTTGATGCCATTTTAAATAAAAGCCACCGAAAGGTTTTTGGAGTGCGGCAGTCCATTTTTTCTTTATTTTATTTTTCAACTGCCTAGTGCATCGCCAGCACCCTCGATTTCTTGACTACTAAGTGATCAGCGGAATCCACCCACCTGGAGCGGCAATCTTTCTTTCTTCCCCTGGCCGGGGAACTTTGATTGACAGATCACCCGTCACCAGGATCGGACGGGTGATCTGTCTACCAAAGTCCTGGGACCAGGAGGCGGGGCTGTATCTGACAGCGAGCGGCAGGGAACACGGCAATTAAAAAAGGAAACGGTTATCACTGTGACTGTTCCCCGCGCTGCGCTCTAAACATCCGGGCGGCTCTCTCTCTCTTCCACTCTGCGATCACTTGGAGAAGGACTCCCATTCCACACAGGCTGCCGGCGGTGCTCTCCCCCCCCGGCTCCCATGCAGCCCTTCCTCGCCAGCCCTCCAAATCCACTCGCAAAATGCGAGCAGGCGAGTGGATTTTTTGAGGGCTGTACATACACATATATATATATATATATATATATATATATATATATATATATATATATATGTGTATGTCTTTTGGTACACATACACACACATTATATATATATATATATATATATATATATATATATATATATATTATTTATTTTTTTCAAGTGTAGTGATTTCACTTAAAAAGCGTATAGCGTCTGCAATTTTGCACTTGATTATTTATTAGGGTGGTGCTGATTGTTTCACACATTTGTATATCACAAGAGTAACATCATATCTTTATAAGGGTGGCTTAGATAGTACACAAGTAACACTGTATATTTATAATGCCCTGTACACACGACCGTTTTTCCCGTCTGAAAAAGTCAGATGAGAGCTTTTCGTTGGGAATCCCGACCGTGTGTATGCTCCATCGGACTTTTTCCCACAGGAAAACTGCCGGGGAAAAAAAAGAGAGCAGGATCTCTTTTTTCCCGTCAGGAAAAAATCCTAGTGGGAAAACCATTCGTCTGTATGCTTTTCCGACGAGAAAAAACCGCATGCTCGAAAACAATTTGACGCATGCTCGAAAGCATAGAACTTAATTTTGTCGGCTTGTCGTAGTCTTTTACATCACCGCGTTCTTGGCAGTCAAAAGTTCACCGGACTTTTGTGTGACTGTGTGTATGCAAGGCAGGCTTGAGAGGAATTCCGTCGGGAAAACCATTGTTTTTTTTTCCGACTGGAAAACCGGTCATGTGTACAGGGCATTAGGGAGGCTGAGATACTTTATGAGTTACACTACAAGAGTAACTCCGTATCTTTCTATCAGAAGCTGAGATACTACAAGAGTAACATTGTATCTTTAGAAGGGAGTCTGAGATACTACACAATTAACATTGTATATTTATAAGGGAGGCTGAGATCCTACAAGAGTAACATTGTATCTTTACAAAGGAGACTGGCATACTACAAGAGTAACATTGTATCCTTCTATGAGAGGCTAAGACACTACAAGACTAACATTGTATCGTTATAAGGGAGGCTGAGATACTACAAGAGTAACATTGTATCCTTCTATGAGAGGCTGAGATACTACAAGAGTAAAGCTCTGTACACACGATCGGTTTTACCGATAAAAACAGTCCGATGGACTTTTTTCATCGGACAAACCGATCGTGTATGGGCCCCATCGGTCTTTTTTCCATCGGTGTTTAAAAATAGAACATGTTTTAAATTTATCCGATGGTTAAAAAACCGATAGCAAATTACTATCGTCAGTGGGGAACTCCATCAGATAAAAAACCCACGCATGCTCAGAATCAAGTCGACGCATGCTCAGAAGCATTGAACTTAATTTTTCTCGGCTCATCTGAGTGTTTTACGTCACCGCGTTTGGAACGGTCGGTTTTTTGACTGATGGTGTGCAGGCAAGACTGATGGAAGTCAGCTTCATCGGTTTTCCGATGGAAAAATCCATCGGTTAAAAAACCATAGGAAATCCGATCGTGTGTACAGGGCTTAAGATTGTATCTTTACAAAGAAAACTGGCATACTACAAGAGTAACATTGTATCCTTCTATGAGAGGCTAAGAGCTCTTTCACACGGGGCGGATCCGTGCAGATCCGCCCCGTGAAGCTCCGCTTGCTCAGCGGGGATCGCTCCGTTGATCCCCGCTGAGCCGACGGATGACTGGGCGGTCCCCGCACACTGTGCAGGGACCGCCCTGTCAGAGCGCCGCTCTCCCCTATGGGGAATCGGATGACGACGGACCGTAGAGTCCGTTGTCATCCGATCCGCTCCGCCGACGGAAGGAAAAATAGGGTTTTCCTCCGTCACACTTTGGCGGAGCGGAGCGGAGCGGATGTCAGCGGACATGTCTCCGCTGACATCCGTGCCTCCATAGGGGTGCATGGAGGATCCGTTTCAGGTCCGCTTAAAAAACTGACAGGCGGACCTGAACGGACCTCTGTGTGAAAGGGGCCTTAGACACTACAAGACTAACATTGTATCGTTATAAGGGAGGCTGAGATACTACAAGAGTAACATTGTATCTTTACAAAGGAGACTGGCATACTACAAGAGTAACATTGTATCCTTCTATGAGAGGCTGAGATACTACAAGAGTAGCATTGTATCTTTATAAGGGAAGCTGACATACTACAAAAGTATCATCGTATTTTTACAGATACATTGTATCTGTAAAAAGGAGGCTGAGACACTATATGAGTAACACTACAAGAGTAACACTGTATCCTTCTATGAGGGGCTGAGGTACTAAAAGAGTATCATTGTATCTTTTTCTCATATATCTGTTTATTCATTTTCAAATAGTTTCACAAACAACAAAACACATAAAAACAAAACAAAAAACATTGTATCTTTTAATGGAGGCTAACGTTTTATTTTTTATAAGGGAGGCTGAGTCACTACAAGAGTAATTGTATCCTTCTATGAGAGGCTGATTTACTACAAGAGTAGCATTGTATCCTAATAAGGCAGGCTGAGATACTGCAAGATTAACAATATGCATATGCATTTTTAACTGTCATTTTCTTATACTAATTTTATGTAATATAAGTACAAATTACAATAATATATGTAAAGCATTGGGTTCTTTAAAGTGAGCCCAAAGAATCTTCAGTTTCATAAACACAATGGTGGATTAAGTGCAGTTCAGGCCTCGGGCTCTATCCATGTAATGGGCTCATAAATAAGGGTCAGTGTACATCAGCACTTGAGTTTTTTTTTCTGTTACAGAAAGGAATATTAAAAAAAGACTGCCATTGTTGACCTTCTTCTGAAATAAAAAGTTTAAAGAGAAAAGCTGTAATTGCCAGTATTTATAATCCACTACAAAGGATGAGGTTGGGGTTTGCTGGTACCAAAGTGAGCCCTTTTATTTTGAGATTCACAAACCCCCAGAGAATTTATAAGTAGATTTGCCCAGGAGAACTATTTTTAAGCCATAATGCACTACATGGCATTTGAACTATGGCCAGCAGGCTTAGATGAACCAAAATGGGAGGGTTTGGTTAAGCCAGCCCCCCACCACCAGTGTAAAAAGGGGGGGACAGAACATCTCTTGAAGCCTCGTACACACGGCCGAGAATCTCGTCGTAAAAAACACGTCGTTTTTTTCGACGAGATCCTTGGACAAGAAACTTGTCCCGGCCGAGTGTACAGACGCTCATTTCAAAGAACCCGCGTTTCTTTGAATGGAGCGAACGCGGTGACGTAATTGAATACGACGAGCATGCGCTCGTCACATTCGATGCCGTCGCCGCCATCTTTGTACACCCTATCCTATGCCTAGGAAGCAACCGTGCATGTGTCTAAGTCATTTCGAGCATGCGCGGGCTTCCCGGAGGACAGGTAAGTGTACACACACACACAATTTTCTCGTCGAGAAACAGGCTGACGAGAATCTCGACGAGAAAATAGAGAGCAGGTTCTCTATTTTCTCGTCGAGATTATAGTCGGTTTTCTTGACGAGAAACCATACACACGAACGAATTTCTCGGCAAGAAATCTCTGCCAGCAAGTTTCTTGCTGGTTCTTGCCGAGAAACTCGGTCGTGTGTACGAGGCTTCAAGTGTCATTGTATTGGAAGCTGATGTAAGAAAATTTGACAAACTGAAAAAGGAGACATCAATCAGGGTCAGGTAGGAAACTATACTGTTAATTCTGAATGTTTGCTCTTTGGGCAATCAACCCCTTTGTTGCCTTTTTTGTTTCTATTATTTTGGGCCTTTTTTGTTTTTCACTGTATTTTGTGGTCGATTTGAGGTCAGCTATCAATTTTACCTGCTTTTTTTTTTCCAGGTGTGGTATTTTGGGTTTTACTTTTTGTTGCTTTTTTTTTTTTTTTTTCATTTTATGTTGATAGATTTGGGTGCTTAAAGGGGAGAATTCACTGGTTATTGACCATCTATTCTATAAGCTGCATTTGTATCATTTGAAAGGGAAAAAATGACGCAGAAGAACAGTGGCCACCTAAACCACCTCACATTATATAGCATTCACTGCACCCCCTATCTCCATAGATAAAATAAAAGTTACTGTGGGCATATACTGGTTAGACCTATTATCCCTATGAATGGATTTTTGCATGCTACTGTGATTGCATATATTTCAACAACGACAACAGAAGCATAGTCTTTCATGTTTATTACGATTTGATGTTTACTATATATTTATATATTGTAGATTGTAAGTTGCAATTCTCCCTATCACCATAGATCAAATAAAAGTTAGCCCTATAATGGTTGGGCCTATTATCCCTGATTAAAATTATGCTGATGGACAATGTTACATTTTTGTATCCTCTCCAGTGGATATCATTCTTGTAGTAAAACACCATCTTGAGCTCTTTGTGCCTAGTACATTTGGACCTAGCCTTGCTTATTATAATTGGCCTCTTATCCCAAAAAATTGCCAGAATTTAACAAGATTTGCCCCTACAGATGTTAATGCAATTCGCCTCTAATGCTGCGTACACACGATCGTAATTTCCGTCGGAAAAACCTTGGATGGTTTTTCTGACAGAATTCCGCTCAAGCTTGGCTTGCATACACACAGTCACACAAAATTTCTCGGAACTTTCGACCGTCAAGAACGCGGTGACGTATAACACTACGACGAGCCTAAAAAATTAAGTTCAATGCTTCCGAGCATGCGTCGAATTGTTTCCGAGCATGCGTAGGAATTTTGCGCGTCGGAATTGCTACAGACGATTGGAATAGAGAACCTGCTCTCAATCTTTTGCTGGCAGAAATTCCGACAGCAAAAGTCCGATGGAGCATACACACATTTGGTATTTTGGATTACTTAGGCCCTGGGGTGGTAATCAATCCCCCTGAATAATTAAAGTGCCACATCCTGATTAAATGTATAAAGCTGAGTGAAAGAAAAGGAGCATGGTTCTGAGGAGCTCCGCCATCAGCAATCCCTATCTAATGCCATCCATGGCATTTAGCCACGGCCCAAACCCCCAAAACAGCTGTCCAGGCTCCGGGGTGTCCCCTGCATCTGCCTAACGTCAAATTGGTCTTCCTGACCGCCGGACAGCTCCGCTATACGGCCCGCGACCGCATCAGCTTGCCAGGGCCCCGCCGCCATCTTGCGGCCTACACTATCCCCACACCCCCGGCGCTTGAGCTTCGCGGTCCGCCCGGCGGGCGGCGACGGCAATCCTCCACATCAGTGGAGGACCTTCCCCACGCGGACCGGTGCGGGGTCGCGGAGTCGCCGGAGAGCCGCCGTGGGCCCGCGACTGCATCGGCCTGCCAGAGCCCCACCGCCATCTTGCGGCCTGCGCGATCTCCGCATCCTCGGCCCTCGAGTGCTGCGATCCACCCGGCGGACGTCGACGGCATTCCGCCACTGCAGAGGAGGACCTTCCCCGTGCCGACCGGCGCTGAGTCGCCGGGGAGCCACCGTTGGCCTGTGACCGCATCAGCCTACAAGAGCCCCGCCGCCATCTTGCGGCCTACGCGATCCCCGCATCCTCGGCGCTCGAGCGCTGCTGTCCGCCCGGCGGGCGGCGACGGCAATCCGCCACACCAGAGGAGGACCCTCCCCACGCAGACCGGCGCTGAATAACTGGAGAGCCACCGAGGACAACTTGTGAGGCACATCGCAGCTGAAACACAGGTGAGAGGTGGCCATCTTGCTACACCCCCGGAGCCCACAATAGCCTCCCCACCCCTTGATAGCCTGCGGGACTACAGCATCATCTGGCCCACACAGGGGGTGTTCTCAGCCAGGGTTTTGGGATCTCCTCGGTCCAGTGTTTGCCCCGGGGATCGCCGGGACCCTGTCCCCACAGTCTATTGTGGCGGCCATCTTGCTGCACCCAACAGCAGTGTAGCCAGGACTCCACAGGCTCCTATAAGACACTCTGCAGAAATCCTAGTACTACCCAGCAAATCAACCTATCAACAATAGTCCCCATCATAGGTCCCCAATATTTTCTGCCTCAAGAGACACTGCTGTACTTATCACTCCAAAGAGCGGCCATCTTGCTACACCCACACCCCATTAACCAGCTCTCCCTGGCTCCTAATTGCTTAACCCTTAATCTGATGGCCCCGCAGCCCCCTCATCAAGAAGTACATACCAACATTGCAGGCATGTAATGAATCATTTACCGGGGACATACGGGACAGGATGAGCTAAAAGTCACAATCAAATCTTAGAGGGGACGCATGCGCGGCGCGATGCAGATCACCATCTTTAATTAAGCATTCCATCAGATCAGTGAGGATTTAACCCACACTGCATTGTTTAACCTCCACAAACTACCATATATTTTTTATAAATCCACCTTGCAGTTCATACTAGTGCATGCCGTCGGGCAAGAAGGCGTACAATCGCCGTGCGCAACAGCACTCTTTGGTCACATACTCATTACGCAACAAGGAACATAGAAAGATGGCCCATATGGGCGCTGGTTCTCCTTCGGTACAGTCTCCTACAGCTTCCAATATTCCTCAGCAGAAATCTGCTTCCACACATAACAATAGTGATCTCTCCTCCCAGATCACAAAATCAGATCTGGACTTCAGCTTAACCAAAATCTACGAAAAACTTGTAGACAAGATACAGTGTGAACTCCAAAAAACAACAAATACACTCACACAAGAAATAGCAACCCTGGGAGGTCGCACCGATATTCTAGAAACCAAACACGACGAGCTCTCACTTGCACACAACGATCTTAGAAAGGACTTTGAACTTTTAGCTGAAAACTACACGTACCTACAATCGCAAGTAGAAGATTTGGACAACCGCAACAGAAGGAACAACCTAAGGATTCGTGGTATCCCAGAATCAGTCACTGAACTGATGCCTGCAGTGTCTAAATTGTTCCACAGTCTCCTCCCTGACACACCCCCATCCTCATTTGCGTGTGATAGAATTCATAGGGCCCTGCGCCCTAAACCTCCCCCAGACAAACCTCCTCGTGACATCATTCTATGCATGAAAGATTTCATCATTAAGGAAAACATATTAAGAGCATCCAGAAATATGCATAACATCGAATTGGAGGGCACCAAAATCCAAATTTTTCCAGATATCTCACAGGCTACCCTGGAAAGAAGACGCAAAATGAAGGAGATCACTTCGGTATTACAATCAGCTCATATCAGATACCGGTGGGGTTTTCCATTTAAGTTAACAGTGCCACACAACGGGACAACCTATACAATATTCAACACCTCAGAAGGCAAGGATCTCCTTGTGAAGTTAGGTCTTCTAGATCCGGGAACAAATACAGGACCTCCAGCAACTCCCCACACCTCACCTATCTGGGCCACCCCAGCCACACGCCGTGATCAAAGGAGATGGCGACCATCATTCAGAAATTTAAACGCTTGAAGATAAAGATGGATCCCATTTGTGGCCCAAAACTTACCCCCCTTCTTTTATAAAAACCTTGCTCTTTTCCTCCCAACCCCCTCCCCCCTCTTTTTTTTTCTCTTTCTTCTTTTTTCTTTCTTCTTTTCTTCTTTTTTTTCCTCTTTTTCTTTTCTTTTCTCTTCTTTTTCTTCTTTTTTCTTTCTTTTCTTTTTTTTTTTTTTTTTGCAAGGTTCAAAATACCACTTTTACAGTTTGAATTGTTTGAGGTTGTTTTTTCTGATTATAGTAAACAACTGTACCACACGTTTATATGGTACCGTGTCGGCATTACCACAGTTTCTTCTATACGACATTATATATCTAACATTTCTTCTTGCTCCTTTTTTATACTGTTTCGTATGCTAATTTTTTATAAGTAACAGCATGCACTTATATAAAAAAATGTTCTTTTTATAGCATCCTCGCTAAGGCTGATGTGCTCCGCCTGCGTTAGTTTGTCCCCCTGCTCACAAAAGACTCCAAAAACATGGTCCAACTGGTGGATATTTTTCCGCTACTGATCCTGCTATCCTCCGTTCTAGTGGTGGAGGGTCTATTTGTGAGTAATGGACAGTATTGTCCAAATCAATACTTTTTTCGGTCAGGAAGTGCTTCTCACCCTGACCCCCTAATCATAAAAGTTATTTCACATAGTCATACTAAAACACTCTATATTTACAAAATGTCGAAAAGGTCGAACAAACTCTCTTTACCTCAATTAAAACATTATTATGGAATGTCATTGTACAATACAGTACTGTTATTTTCTATAAGTTTACTAGCTCTAATGTGCCACTGTTCAAGAGCCCTGTTCTTCATGGTTCTGTGGTATAGGCACAAAATGTTATTCAAAAAACAAAGGTCAACGAGGAAATATTTGAGCTGGATACGAATGTATAACCTGATATATTACATATATACACAGTTACAAATGGCAATACGATGTTGGCTAGTTCCGCCTATATCTCAAGTAGCTTCACTTTCGATCTTAATGGCGATAATCAAATTATCAACTCCACTCCGATTTGGCTATATACTCAAACCTAGGCTTGACGACCCACTGCCATTTCTTCATAACCACCATCGCCCCTTAATACCAATACAATGGGTCTCAGAGTGATTTCTCATAACGCCCAGGGTATTAATTCGCCTCACAAGAGAAAGAAGGCCTTTCGCCATTATAAAAGATTAGGAGCTGATATAATCTTAATGCAGGAAACGCACTTTGCCACAGATAAACACCCTAAATTTTTTGACAAAAGTTACAGCCAATATTATTGCACTACTTATAACACAAAATCTAGAGGTGCTGCTATATTCATTAGAAACACAGTGTTATTTGAGGTTCAAAATATATTTAAAGATCCAGACAGTCGTTACTTGATCTTGAAAGGTTCAATCAAAGGACGTTCTATCACCATTGCCTCAATTTATGCTCCCAACGAAGCCCAGTCAAACTTTTTCACCAAATTTTTTGATACTCTAGACAATTATCACTCCACACATTTAATAGTGGGCGGGGATTTCAATTTAGCTGCTCATTCAGCTCTAGATAGAAGCAATGTTGTCCCATCCTCAAAAGCTTTCCCCAAATCCTTGAATAGATCACTATATAACCATCAATTAATAGACACTTGGAGAGCCCATAACATAGGATCCAAATCTTACACATTCTACTCCCATCCGCACAACTGCTTCGCTCGTCTTGACTACATCTTTTGCACCCCAATTCTACTTGCCAATTCCTCTAGAGCAGATATCCATCCGTGTCCTTGGTCTGATCACCACATAGTCTCCTTTGATACTTCACATATAGGTCTAGCCAACACAGCACACTCATGGCGAATAAACGATTCCTTGCTCACAGATCCCTCAAGCAACCAACAAATTCTATCTTACCTTGAACAATATTTTGCACAAAATGTAGCACCAGACATGTCCCCTACAACTATATGGATGGCACATAAAGCAGTAATGAGAGGTCATCTGATAAATATCGCCTCAATCAACAACAAATCCAAACTTGCAGACATTAGATCCCTAACAAAAGATCTAGATCACTTGTATCATAGAAACAATCAGAACCCATCTAGTGACCTACTTAAACAGATACAAGAGAAACGCACTACCTTAGACACATTATTAACATCAGATACTGAAAAAGCTCTCAGATGGTCTAAAGCTAGATTCTTACTCAACAGTAATTCTTATTCCACCATGTTTGCTAAAAAACTAAATCAATCTATGAAACCCCCACACACCTATAAATTAAGGAACCCTTCTGGTAATTTGGTATCACATCCCAAAGAAGTCATGAAATTATTCTCGGACTTCTATAAAAATCTCCTGACCTCACCAAAAACACCTCCGAAACAGTCCTCCTTAGACTGGCTTAATAACATTACGTTACCCACTCTTACTAGAGATCAAATTGAATCTCTTAATGCCCCTTGCTCGGAGATGGAAGTTAACAAAATCATTGGTACACTAAAAATATCCACAGCCCCAGGCCCTGACGGCTATTCCACATCTTACTATAAAAAAAATTCCTCTACCATTACACCACACCTTACTAAACTGTATAATAATATCTTACAGGGTGGCCAATTCCCACCCGAGATGATTTTGGCTAATATGTCCCTACTTCCCAAACCAAATAAAGATCATTCCACCCCTCAAAACTACCGCCCAATATCAGTTATTAACAACGACCTAAAAATATTCGGCCGTGTATTAGCAGACAGATTATCAGCCGTTATCTCCCCATTAGTTGATCCTGATCAAACAGGCTTCATTCCCAACAGACAAATAACAGACAACATACGACTTACCACAAATATCATTCAAGACTCCAACATTCATTCCAGATCCACGCTGCTTCTTGGTCTTGATATACACAAAGCTTTCGACAGCGTTTGCTGGTCATATCTTGACACCCTTCTCCCAAAATATGGCATCAACAATGAATTTCTACATGGCTTTAAGGCTCTCTATCACAACCCACAGACACGTATTAAACTCCCAGGTAACAATTCTGACTTTTTTCCCCTGACTAAAGGTACCAGACAAGGTTGTCCACTCTCCCCCCTACTCTTTGCCCTCGCAATAGAACCCCTCGCCTGTGCAATCAGAAACAATACAAATATTAAAGGATATATTAAAGGATCCAAGGAATACAAACTGAGTCTTTATGCGGATGACGTCCTTCTATTCATAACTGACCCTCTTATTTCCCTACCTAATCTAACTAAAACCCTGGACGTCTTTCATGATTTGACAGGTCTGGGAGTAAACCTATCTAAGTGCTCGGCTTTACCAATCAACATTCCCCCAGCATTAATATCCTCACTTAAAGACAAATTCTCATTCAATTGGCACGTAGATTCGTTTAGATACCTAGGTATTCAGATTACATCTTCATATAAAACGTTATATCAAGCAAACTACCCTCCTTTATTTAACAATATTAAAAACCTACTTAAACTATGGTCATCATACCAGATTTCTTTCTCGGGCAGGATAGTAGCCACAAAAATGATGATATTACCCAAACTTCTATTCTTTTTCAGAACCCTTCCACTTATTCTACCTAAAAAAAACACTAGAATCTTTACAGAGAGAAATCAATAAATTTATATGGCAAAACAAGAAACCCAGATTTAGTTATTCCCTTATGTTTAGACCCCATTTAAAAGGAGGCCTCGGCATTCCAAACCTTTGGCTATATTACTTGTCGGCCAGATTCACCCAATTAGCCCAATGGTATGCCCCTTCATCCCAAATCCCTTGGCTCCTGTTCGAAGAAGAATCTATCCTACCCTACAATTTACAAGGACTTCTCTGGTCCAATGTCATCCCACCACAAAAAATAAGGCCCTTAAATCTCATCGTCACTCACACTCTTCAACTATGGAACAGACAAATCTCTAATTTTAAGTTATCCTCAGATGTTCCCCCCTTAGCTTCCTTTATGGGTGACCCACGTTTTTCCCCCCCAGATAGAGCTCAGGATGAGAATTTGCTAACATATTGGAAGTCACATAATCTAATACATTTAAAATCGCTCTCCCAAGACAATGCATTTCTTACTTTCACCAGACTACAAACAAAATACAATATCTCTCCTACCGAACTAGAGATCTATGCGAAAATAAAAAAATTCTATGAGAAATATTACTCACTTACACTCCACCCCCCTTATACACAATTTGAGCAAATTTGTATCTCCTCCCCTCGTGACCGGGGTTTAATCTCCAGAATATATAAAAATTTAAATGAGACAAACATGCCTGATAAATCACATCCCATGCTACAATGGGAATCAGATTTAAATACCTCATTTACTCTTGATCAATGGGATACGATTTTTACAAATCTCCACAAATGTACCAGAACAACCTCGATTAGAGAATCGGCCATCAAACTACTTTATAGATGGTATCTTACTCCCGCTAAACTCAATTCATTTTATCCCTCAGTGTCCCCACTCTGCTTTAGGGGTTGCCCCACCCAGGGAACACTTTTACATATATTTCTTTCTCGTACATCACGGGACACAGAGCGACATAGTCATTACTAATGGGTTATATAGTTACCGTCAGGTGCTGGCACTGGCAACTTCCAAAACCGGAAGTACCCTCCCCTATATAAGCCCCTCCCATCCGGGAGCACCTCAGTTTTTTGCCAGTGTCTAAGGTGTTGGCCAAGAAGAAACATGTGTTTTTCACTGAGCTTGCGTACAGGTTCTTTTGGGCCTCAGTAAGCTATTCCGGATCCGACCAAAAAAGCTTCATAGCTAAACGGTCGGTACCCGGGCCTTGCAGAGAAGAGCAAGGTTCTGCCTGTAATGCTTCTCTTAGGAGAGCTGGACCCTGGGATCCAGAGCTCTGGTCATACCCACGACCAAGATGTTTTCTGTGCAGGGTGCTATACAGGTCCAGGGGAGTGGAATCCTTGGGAACCCGGTCCCTGAAGGTTTGATTACAATGCCTGCCGTGATAGGTGAAGTTTGGGCTTTTGTGGACCAAACAAAGTCCTGCGGCGGGGAACAGGTAAGTGGGGGCCCCCAGGAACTTGGTTCTATTGGGGGACCCCCAAGCCTAATTTGTCTTTCTGTCTGTTACCTAACGGTATTCCCGCTAATATCTGTGCATGCCTGTAACTACTAAAAAAATGTAATAATTTTTAATGGTGGTCAAGAAAAAAAAAAAAAAAAGAATGTTTTTTATATATGTTTAGTATATTAAACTGCGGTACCTGTGTTTGTCCACTAGAGGCCGCTGTGGAATGTTTTTCTTGTCATATGGACTAGTTTCTTCTCAGAGAGCAAAGTCCAGGCAGCTGGTGAGTTCTCCTACAGGAAACTGTTTCCTCTGCCATGTTGCAGTGTTCGTCTATCCCCCGGCCTGCGGCAAAGGGGGCCCTGGCTCCTGTCCCTGGTTTCCATGTTTGAAAATTAGCGCCGAGGCGCACGTGGCCGCGCGCGTGCGCGTGCACGCGCCTCTATATATAGAGGTGGCCGGAAAAAGGGGCGGGGCCTGGGGGATGACGCTCTGTGCGCGCCGCAGCGCTTCTGCGCATGTGCGGGCGTCCCAGCAGGTTTTTAAAAAGCCACATTATTGCAGATAAGCTGGTTATGAAGTACAGAGACAGAGCTGGCAACATTTAAAGGCATACAGCATAGCGGTTGATACAGGCATCCCCTAGAAAGGCACATTAGTAGACACCAACTGTGATATAGCAGCAATTGTGCTAGACTATTCTCAGTAAAAGTGGTGTATTACGGCTGGAATACCTCAGCTTTAGGCTTAGGAATATGCCGTCCAGTAGCTCCGGAACTGAATCTTCCAGGAAGCGAAAGGGGTCTCATCGGGCTCTGAGGATCTTGGGCATACTCCTGCTGCACCAGTCTCCCCTGAAGTTCAGAGGTAAGTGACCGTAGAGACCCCGCAGGGGTACTTGGTACTGTGGCTGTCCTCAGTCACCTGCTCCTGTGTATGTAACAGAGGAGGTTTTTTCCTCAGCTCTGGGAGGATTAGAGAGAGATTGTCAAAATTTATCACTGCCTCCCTGTCAGGGAAAGCACGCCCGATCTCCGTCTCCTCCTTCAGAGTGCCTGTTAGCAGAGCAACAGTCCCATACAGGGATCGACCTGCCTGAAGGGGATCAGGATAAGGTTGATTCTGTTATAGAGGAATCAACAGTGGGGGAACCTTTTCTCAGCATCTCAAGCTGAAAGATTATGGGTTCAGTCTCTGACTAACATGGTCCGATCAGCATTTAAAAATGCACCTTGCGGAACCATCAACCACTACTGTATCCTCGTTGGGGTCGCTAGAAGCCCCCAGACTGTTTGTTCTTTTCCACTTCACCCTTTACTGAAAGGGCTCATTTACCAGGATTGGGAACGTCCTGAGAAAATATGTATTCCCCCAAGAGATTTCCGGTGGTCTATCCCATGGAGGATAAGTTCATCAAAAAAAAAAAAAAAAAAATGGAAGGTCCCTACAGTGGACGCAGCCATCTCTTGTATGTATAAATCACTGACATGTCCAGTGGATAATGTCCAAATGTTCAAGAACCCAATAGATAAAAGATTGGAGTCCTTATGAAAATCTGCTTGGTGATACAACCAGCAGTAGCAGCTATTGGGGTCTGCTAAGCAGTGAAGGATCAGTTGAAACAGGTCTTGAGGGACTTGACAGATCAGCAGGCTTTGCCCTAGCTGATCTACCTAGAGCCTTAGGCTTTGCGGTTGATGCCATAGAGGATTCAGTCCATCAGGCCTCCCGCCTTACGCTGTCTATAGTACATATGCGTAGGCTCCTATGGCTCAGAAACTGGTCTGCTGAAGCTCCCTGTAAAGAATGGCTGGTTAGCGTCCCATTTCATGGTGAACGCTTATTCAGGGAAAACCTGGACAAATATATCCAGAAAATTTCCAGCGGTAAAAATACGCTCTTGCCGGTTAAAAGCAGAGTTAGAGGTCCCTCTTTAAGAGGCCTGCTTCTCCAGTCCCTGGGGCATCGGCTGTGTAACAGTTCCGACGGCCTCCTCGGTCAAATCCCGGGGGTAAAAAACAGGGACAGTAGCAGGGTAATAAGAAACCCTGGGTCAGGGGAGGTACAAAACCTCCCCCAAAGTGAAATTCATTGAAGCCCCCACTCAGTCGGGTGGGGGGAGGACTCTAGTTGTTCGCAAGAGACCTGGCGGGACACGATCAAGACAGATAGGTGCTCTCCGCAGTAGGTTTGGGATACAGTTTGGAGTTAAAAGACTCTCCTCCTTCCCATTTTTGAGGTCAAACGTGCCAAGGGATCCCCGGAAGAGAGAGTCCCTCCTGTTGGCACTAGAACAACTATTGCTCCAAGGAGTAATTATGGAGGTTCCCCTGGAAGAATGAGGGTTCGAGTTTTACTCAAACCTCTTTACAGTCCCGAAGCAAACGCGGTCGGGAGGCCCATATTAATTCTAAAAGGGCTATACAAATTCCTGTATATCAGGACTTTCCGATGGAGTCGATCCGATCGGTGGCCACTGCCCTACAAGGGGAGGATTGGTTAGCCACGATCGACATCAAAGATGCTTATTTGCACATTCCCATCTTTCCAGTCCACCAAAAATTTCTACGCTTTGCAGTAGAAGGGCGCCATTTTCAGTTCAGAGCCTTACCCTTCGGTTTGGCCACAGCACCACGAGTGTTTACAAAAATTCTGGCCCTTTATTGGCCAATTTAAGAACACAAGGTGTAATGATAATGGCATATCTGGATGACTTGTTGCTGATAGACCACTCAGTGAAAAAACTAGACGTGGTCGTTCACAAGACGATCAAGTATCTGGAATCTCACGGTTGGATTATCAACCGAGACAAGTCAGCCCTAAAAACCAGTCAAAAGTCTGGAATACTTGGGGCTAAGGTTGGATTCAGGCCAGAGAAAAATATTCTTGCCTCGAGGAAAGGTGTTGTCTTTGAAAGATTTGATCCACTTAGTGGGTACAAAAAAGACAGCCGTCCATACGCCTGTATATGAGGCTGCTGGGGAAAATGGTGGCATCATTCGAAGCAGTACCCTACGGTCAATTCCATTCAAGGAATTTGCAAGGGGCCATACTGTCAGCCTGGAACAAAAAAGTTCAGGCCCTAGACTTACAATGTCCTTGTCCCCTTCCGTTCGCAAGAGCCTCCGTTGGTGGTTGGTTCCCCAGAATCTGGAAAAAAGGAAATCCTTCAGTCCGATTTCTTGGAAGGTGGTCACTACAGATGCCAGCCTTATAGGCTGGGGAGCAGTATTGGAGCAATAGTCTCTCCAGGGCAGATGGTCGGATGCAGAAAAGGCCCTGCCCATCAATCTCTTAGAGATACGAGCAGCCCGGTATGCCCTAGTAGCATGGACATCCAAACTCCAAGGGTCCCCTGTCAGAATTCAATCAGACAATGCCACAGCAGTGGCATATATCAATCATCAGGGGGGCACCAGGAGTCGTGCAGCCCAGAGGGAAGTAAATTACATCCTGAAATGGGCAGAAAAATATGTCCCAGCCATATCTGCGGTATTCATTCCAGGAGTGGAGAATTGGAAGGCGGACTTTCTAAGTCGCCAGCAATTAGGCCCAGAGGAAGGGTCCCTTCACCCCGAGGTTTTCTGGACAATATGTCAGCGGTGGGGAACATCGGATGTAGATCTTCTAGCATCCAGATTCAACGCAAAGGGGGACAGGTTTGTCTCTCGGACAAGGGATCCCCTAGCTTGCGGCTCGGATGCCCTAGTGTTCCCTTGGGATCAGTTCAAGCTGATATATGCATTCACACCGCCAATGGTTACCTCGATTACTCCGCAGAATCAGGGTAGAAAAGAAACCAGTGATTCCGGTGGCTCCAGCGTGGCCCCGAAGAGCGTGGTACGCGGAGATTGTAAAATTTCAGTGGGGAGTCCTTGGACTCTCCCACGTCGTCCGGCTTTCGCAAGGACCGATATACCACCCTTCCTTACCAGCCCTAGGTTTGACGGCCTGGCTATTGAAGCCCACATTCTAAAAAAGAGAGGGCTCTCTAATGCTGTGGTATCTACCATGATCAATGCCAGGAAGCCGGTATCCAGGCAGATCTACTATAGAATCTGGAAGGCGTACATCGCGTGGTGTGAGGCCAAGAAATGGCATCCACATAAGTACGTAATAGGTAGGATTCTGGACTTCCTACAATGGGCTGTAGATAGGAAGCTTGCCTTGAGTACTATCAAGGGTCAGATTTCGGCCTTGTCAATATTTTTTCAAAGGCCCTTGGCTTCGCATTCACTAGTCAAAGCCTTTATACAAGGAGTGATGCGTATTAGTCCTCCGGTTAATATTCCCATATGTCCATGGGATCTAAACTTGGTTCTGTCGGTTCTACAGAAACAACCATTTGAACCATTACAGCATATTTCCTTAGTGCTTCTCACCAGGAAATTGATTTTTCTAGTAGCCATTTGTTCGGCTAAAAGAGTATCGGAATTAGCAGCTATGTCCTGTAAGGAGCCATATCTGGTTATCCATAAGGACAGAGTAGTGTTACGTCCTCATCCAGCCTTTCTTCCTAAGGTGGTATCGAGTTTTCATTTGAACCAAGATGTGGTTCTTCCTTCTTTTTTCCCCAAGCCTACTTCGGTAGAGGAAAAGTTATTGCATTCTTTGGATGTAGTAAGAGCAGTTAAAGCTTATCTAAAAGCCACTGCTCAGATTCGCAGAACGGATACTTTGTTTATTCTGCCGGAAGGCCCCAGAAGGGGTCAGGCAGCGTCAAAATCTACTTTAGCCAAGTGGATTCGACAGGTCATAATACAAGCCTATAGCTTGAGAAGTAGACCGCCTCCGTTCAAAGTTAGGGCGCACTCCACGAGAGCAGTTGGAACTTCATGGGCAGTGCATCACCAGGCCTCCCTGGCTCAAGTCTGTAAGGCCGCAACATGGTCTTCAGTACACACGTTTACTAGGTTCTACCAGGTGGACGTTAGAAGTCAGGAGGATGTCGCCTTTGGGCGCAGTGTGTTGCAGGCCGCAAAAGATCCTCATGTCTGATAGCGCTCAGCTTATATATGGTGTATCCCCCCCCTCATTTGGCATTGCTTTAGGACATCCCATTAGTAATGACTATGTCGCTCTGTGTCCCGTGATGTACGAGAAAGAAAATAGGATTTTTATAACAGCTTACCTGTAAAATCCTTTTCTTGGAGTACATCACGGGACACAGAGCTCCCGCCCCTCTTTGGGGACACTTATTGCTTTGCTACAAAACTGAGGTGCTCCCGGATGGGAGGGGCTTATATAGGGGAGGGTACTTCCGGTTTTGGAAGTTGCCAGTGCCAGCACCTGACGGTAACTATATAACCCATTAGTAATGACTATGTCGCTCTGTGTCCCGTGATGTACTCCAAGAAAAGGATTTTACAGGTAAGCTGTTATAAAAATCCTATTTTTCGGATTGCCCCCACATTAAAGACACTTGGTATAAGGCAAATATTATAATAGATAAAATATCCTGTAGAAAGATCTCTCTTACACCCCAAATAGGCCTTTTATTCACCCCTATACAGGACATCCCAATGACTAGTACAAGGTTGATACATACACTCCTTAGTTCCATCCACTGGGCCATAGCATTTAATTGGCGCTCCACTACGGTACCTTGGCCACAAATTCTTGACCGCATGTCAAACATTAAGCTTTCAGAAAGAATTCATCACACATTATATGATTCTATGCCCCTTTACCAAAAAAAATGGACTCTCTGGGATACCACCTCTCTGGTCTAGTACCTTCCCGTTTTTTTTTTTTTTTTTTCCTCCCACTCTTAAAATATATACAATCGTCATTTAGCCCTCTCTCCAATACAATGCTCTTGATTGACTTTATTTGAACAATATACATTCCTATACCAGTCTTAAGAAATAAAAAATAAATAAATTAAGAAAGAAAAAAAAAAAGAAAAAAAAAAAAAAAAAGTAGAACCTTTTCTCCTTCCTCTGTACAATGCTCAATATGTACAATGTTTATATATATACCTGTACCATCATTGTGATTTGTGTTTATACCTTGACCTTTTCTATAATAAAAATCGTTTGTAAACAGAAAGAAAAGGAGCATACACACAGTCGGAATTTCCGACAAAGAACTCACATTGAACTTTTCTTGTCCGAAATTTCTTCCGTGTGTACGTGGCATAAAATTAATTGAACTAGACAGCATTTGCCTCACCCCACCTCTATCTAATGAGAACTATAAGCTTAATCAATAAGTTACACTGGTGAATATTAAAATAAAAATCATGACTGAGTGGCAAATGTAAATTGATAACTCTAATGTTACATACATTTTATAGTACTAGTGACTTGATTTATACAATGTAAAGTGACTTGTGATAATATGTGCAAATACAGCAAAAAAAGTGCTTGTGCTCCAAAGGTGACTGTAATTCCACCACTGTGCGGTTCCGAACTCACCAGATGGGTTGGACTCCTCTGCCTTATGGCAGAAAAAGTCAACTGTGCTTTAGGTCTCTTGGGGGGACCTATCCCTCTACGGTTTTCACTGGACACTTCCGCTGTGTTGGTTGGCCTTCTATGGTGGCGCTCAAAGTCCAGGGTGTGCAGGCATGAAATATACAAGCAGAGTTCTCCTCATAGTGTAAGATCCTTTAAAAACCTTTATTCAGCATAGGCATCTTATGATAAAAATTCCTTTAAAAATATGTTTTTTAACAGCTCTGGTAAAAAACATCCCCGTGCAAGTATCGGTGTCTGTTGAGTAATACTGTCTGCAGACCAGCGTGTGTTCCAATGTCCGTGCCAGATATGATGTATCGGGACTTCAGGCTTGACGCGTTTCGTCATCAAGGTGCGACATTATCAAAAGCATTTGCCACTCAGTCACGATTGTTATTTTGATATTCACCAGTGTAACTTATTGATTAAGCTTATAGTTCTCAATAGATAGAGGTGGGGTGATGCAAGCGCTGTCTAGTTCAATCAATCATCACATCTGTTCCCCCTTGCAAGGGGACAGTATACAAAGCAGTGGCCAGATACAGTCACACCACATTACCAAGGCGCGAGTGTCATCCAATTCACAGTCGATTTGCCTCTATGTTTGGGTTTGCAGAGTTTTGAGCAAGATTTGCTAAACCCTTGACAAATCAAACCTGGGAAAATTTGCCCATCACTATACCCCTGGCTACATTAGTATCTCTTGGTGTTTCCTCGACTAGTCTTGATTGGCTAGATTTTTGCATGCTAATGTTATTGTGTATATTTCAACAATGACAAAATAAGGCATAGCGTTTCATGTTTTATTATGATTAGATGATTACTGTATATTTTTATATTGTAAATTGTAAGCTCTAATTTTCCCTGTCCCTATAGGTAAAATAAAATTTAGACATACACTGGTTAGGCCTCCCATGATCATACTTGCGGCACGCAGGCGGCGTGCTCTGTGATCACAGTGTCTGGAGGATACAGCTGATCACAGATTGAGGTAAAGAGCCAATCAGCGGCTCTTTACCACGTAATCAGCTGTGTCCAATCACAGCTGATCATGGATGTAAATAGAAAATGGTTAACGGCTTCTCTAAAAGGGACATGTACACTGATTATCAGTGCAGTCCCAACAGTGCCCACCAGTGCTGCCAACCTGTGCCCACCAGTGCTGGCAATAAGTGCCCACCAGTGCTGCCAATCAGTGCCCATCAGTGCCTCCTCATCAGTGTTGCCCATCAGTGCTGCCTACCAGTACCCCCTATCAGTGCCCATCAGTGCCACCTATCAGTGCAGCCTCATCAGTGCCCACCAGTGCCACCTCATCAGTGCCACCTCATCAGTGCCCATTTTTTTTTACTAGTAATGGCGGCGATCAGCGATTTTTAGATTTTTATCGTGACTGCGACATTATGGCGGACACATCGGACACTTTTGGCGCTATTTTGGGACCATTCACATTTACACAGCGATCAGTGCTATAAATACGCACTTATTACTGTGTAAATGTGACTGGCAGTGAAGGGGTTAACCACTAGGGGGCTAGGAAGGGGTTAAGTGTGTCCTAGGGAGTGATTCTAACTGTTAGGGGGCATGGCTACGAGTGACACGTCACTGATCGCTGTTCCCGATGAGAGGGAATATTCGATCAGTGACATGTCACTTGGAAGAATGGGGAGATGTTGTGTTTACACTAACATCTCCCCGTTCTTCAGCTCTGTGACACGATTGCGGGACACCGGGGGACATTGAGTCCGCGGGTCCCGCTGGCATGGTCACGGAGCTCGCGTTTGCCCATTTGCCTGTCCGTGTCATTCTGTCGACGTATATGTGTGTGCGGCGGTCGGCAAGTGGTTAAGATGGTTAAGTGGTTAAGTTTCAGGGAAAAAAAACATTTTTAATAAAGAACTGTGAAGCAAAAAAAGGGTCAGTGCCCATCAATGCAGCCTAATCAGTGCCCATCTGCAGCCTCACCATTGCCATGAATACAGCCTCACCATTGCAATCAATGCAGCCTTACCATTGCAATCAATGCAGCCTTACCATTGCAATCAATGCAGCCTCACCATTGCCATGAATGCAGCCTTACCATTGCAATCAAAGCAGCCTTACCATTGCAATCAATGTAGCTCTACCATTGCAATCAATGCAGCCTTACCATTGCAATCAATGCAGCCTTACTATTGCAATCAATGCATCCCTACCATTTCAATCAATGCAGCCCTACCATTGCAATCAATGCAGCTCTACCATTGCAATCAATGCATCCTTACCATTGCAATCAATGCAGCCTTACTATTGCAATCAATGCAGCCTTACTATTGCAATCAATGCAGCCCTACCATTGCAATCAATACAGCCCTACCATTGAAATCAATGCAGCCTTACCATTGCAATCAATGCAGCCTTACTATTGCAATCTATGCAGCCCTACCATTGCCATGAAGGCAGCCTTACTTTTGCCATTAATGCAGCCATACCATTGCCATCAGTGCAGCCTGATCGATGCCCATCTGCAGCCTCGGAGGGGACAGGGAGGGGGGGCGGGACGAGCGCCAACAGATTACATACAGGAGAATCTCCTGTTTACTCGGCGACCTTTTAATACAAAGTCCCGCCTCCTATGATAGACAGAGCAGTCGTCCAATAGCAGCCCAGGAGACGGGACTTTCTATTACAGATGCCGCAGGGTAAACAGGAGATTCTCCTATATGTACTCTGACGGCACTCATCCCGCTCCCTCTCCAAGGCAGCACCAACAAATATGATATATATCTTTTGTGGCCATGGGGGCCACGAAAGATATATATATATATATATATATATATATTGTGACAGCAGGAAGGTAAAGTCACCTGGTTGCATCCAGGGGGGTAGATATATTTCGCCCAGATTCAGGCTTTACGCCGACTTATACAACTAGGTGGAGAGTTGTATAAGCCCAGCTGAGGATAGTGGGCTCATGGATGACTCATACCTCTAGGGAGAGTGTGGGGCGTCGTGCAGACAGGGAGTTGATGAGACCAGCTGAAGCTTGTCAGCTCATTTAGGCCTCTATAAGAACTCCCAGCTTCATTAGATGTTAGCTCATGCCTGGAAGCAGACCTGTGTGGACTGTCTAGGGAGAGTGAACCCCTGTGCGGTCAGACAAAGCCTGTGTGGCTATTTGCTTGGACATTTAAAACCAGGGACTTAGGGACTAGGACAGCACTAGGCTGATCCCAGTTGTTAGTTAGGAAACCTGTATGTTTAGTCAGAGGTCAAGTTGACCAGGATTTATTTTGTTTATGTTTCTTTTGGCTTTGCTGTGTTTTGTCACTGTAAATAGAAAATAAACCGCACCTTTTTTTGATTTTGAAAACCACAACCTCCGTTTGCTGGGCCTGTTTTTGTGTGGGGAGCCCATCCCGGGGGTCACACACACCCGCTGCCGAGCTAACCCCCTCACAGTTGGTGGAGAACCAGTGGCAGTTTTTTTTTAAGCCAGCATGGAGGAGATACTGAAGCAGCTGGCTCTAGCAAATGCCAATCAACAGCAGACAAATGCAGGTTTGCAAAAGAGCCTTGCAGCTCATCAACAGAGCCTTGCAGCTCAACAACAGAACTTCGCAGCCCAGCAGCAAGCTCATCAACAGAGCCTTGCAGCCCAGCAGCAAGCTCACCAACAGAGTCTGGAAGCTCAGCAACAAGCCCAGCAGCAATCTGAGGCCCGCTTCATAGACCTGTTACAGAAGCAAGAGCAGAGACTACAACAAATGGAAGCAGTAATGCAGCAACGTCCGCAGACCAGTGAGGGAAGCCGTCCCACTAATACCGCGTCCTTTGGGGTGAGTCGTTTATTGACAAAAATGACTGGAGAGGATGATCCAGAGGTATTTTTGACCACATTTGAAAGGACTGCTGAAAGAGAAAAGTGGCCTGAGGAGCAGTGGGCTGGACTGGTGGCTCCTCTGTTAACTGGTGAATCGCAGAAGGCTTACTATGACCTAGAGCCTGACCAAGCAAAAGACTATGTGATGCTAAAAGCTGAAATATTGGCAAGGCTGGGTGTCACCCAGGCTGTCCGGGCTCAGCGTGTGCATAACTGGACTTTCCAGCTTGGAAAACCCCCCAGGTCTCAAATGTATGATCTCATTCACCTGAGCAGAAAGTGGCTACAGCCAGAGACTTTGTCCGCACCAAAGATTGTGGAACGTGTTGTAATGGATCGGTTTTTGAGAGCTCTTCCTACTGCCATCCAAAAGTGGGTAAGCCATGGAGACCCAGAGACGGCCGATGGTCTTGTGGATCGTGTGGAGAAATACTTGGCTACAGAGAACCTGACGGCCTCTTCCAGAGACACTCGGACTTTCCACCCTAAGACCAGACCATCCTCAGGGGCGGATAAGAGGATTCCAAGGGGTGAGGGTGGAGAGAGTGAGAGGGTGGGAGCTCTACCCCAAGTTTGGCGAGAACAGCCTGGGAAATCAGCGGCTCAAGAGGCGGCAAGAAGGATCGTTTGCTACCGCTGCCGGCAAGCGGGACATATTGCAGCCAATTGCCCGGTTGTGGAGGAACCCATGCAGTGTGACTTTCTGACGGGCAGACGTCAGTCGCTGTGTGCGACAGTCGCATGCACTGCCATTCGAGGAACTGAGAAACATTTATGCAAAATGTGTGTTAATGGTAGAAATGTTGTGGTATTGCTGGATTCAGGTAGCCTTGTGACCCTGATAAAGGCTGAGTTAGTTAAAACAGAGGTCTCTGGGAATAGCAAGGTAGCTGTTATTTGTGTGAATGGGGACACCCGAGAGTATCCAGTGACTACAGTGTGTTTCGAGACCCCCAAAGGTACCCTCTCTCATCCAGTGGGCTTAGTATCTCAGTTACCGCATGACGCCATTGTGGGAAGGGATTTTCCGAAGTTCTGGGAACTGTGGGATGATCCTGAGCCCCCCACTGGTGCCCCTATGTACCAGGAATGTGATAGCCAGAACTCCCCTGAGAGTGGTGAGGACTCTCCGGAATTTCCCTTATCAGTATTGGCAGGGGAGACTCAAGAAACTGGAGAGGAGCCCACCTCCTCAGACGAAAACCTACCGTCTGTGGAGTTTTCTGATCTTGAGGTTCACAGGGAAAACTTTGCCACAGAACAGTTGAAAGACCCCGCCCTAATAAAGGCACGGGAAAACGTAGTGAAAATAGATGGCGAGTTAGTGAACCCAGATAATACCTGCACTTACCCATACTTCAGCGTAGAGAAGGACCTACTGTATCGGGTGGCAAAAAGGGCAGAAGAAACCGTTGAGCAGCTTGTGGTGCCCAAACCTTACAGGAAGTTGGTGTTGGAGTTGGCCCATGGGCACATTCTTGGAGGTCATCTGGGGACAGAGAAAACCCGAGAGAGGGTATTACAGAGATTCTATTGGCCGGGGGTGATGAAGGACATAGAAAATTATTGTTCCTCCTGCCCTGTGTGTCAGAGGTCGGCCCCGATGCCACATTTCCGTAGCCCGCTGGTCCCTCTACCCATCATTGAGGTCCCGTTTGAGAGGATCGCCATGGATTTGGTAGGTCCTATAATCAAGTCCGCTAGGGGGCACCAGTACATATTAGTTATAATGGACTATGCCACCCGTTATCCAGAAGCGATCCCTCTCCGAAATACCTCGGCCAAAACCATAGCCAAAGAGCTATCTCTTGTGTTTAGCCGGGTGGGTATTTGTAAAGAACTGCTTACGGACCAAGGTACACCCTTTATGTCCCGGGTTATGAAGGAGCTGTGTAAATTGTTCAAAGTGACGCAATTACGTACATCTGTGTATCACCCCCAAACCGATGGGCTGGTTGAAAGATTCAACAAAACCCTAAAACAAATGTTGAAGAAAGTGGTGGATAGAGATGGAAAGGATTGGGACTGTCTACTTCCTTATCTGATGTTTGCTATTAGGGAGGTGCCCCAATCCTCTACGGGATTCTCCCCCTTTGAGTTACTGTATGGGAGACACCCAAGAGGGCTGTTGGATATTGCCAAGGAAACTTGGGAAAGTGAGAGTTCTCCCCACAGGAGTGTGATTGAGCATGTCGCCCTGATGCAAGACCGAATTGCACAGGTAATGCCCATCGTGAAGGAACATTTGGCCCAAGCGCAGTTAGCACAGCAGAGAGTGTACAACCGTGGAGCCAAGACCCGTACCTTTTCCCCGGGGGATAGGATACTGGTACTTGTCCCTACGGTTGAAAGTAAATTCCTTGCCAAATAGCAAGGCCCCTACGAGATAATGGAAAAAGTGAGCGAAGTGAATTACAAGGTCAGACAACCAGGAAGGCGAAAGCCCGAACAGATCTATCACGTTAATCTGTTGAAAGCCTGGAGGGATAGAGAGTCCCTAGTCGCAGACACTTGGTCACCAGCTCAAACTGGTTGCGTGATTCCTGAGGTTGGAATAGCAGCCACCTTGTCACAACCCCAACAACAGGAGGTTAAGGAGTTTGTGCTTTGCAACAAGGAGGTATTCTCTGAGCTGCCGGGACAAACATCTGGGGTAGAGCATGACATCATTACCCCGCCCGGTGAAAGGGTGAAGTTAAAACCCTATCGGATCCCAGAGGCCCGAAGGGAGCTAATACGGGAGGAAGTACAGAAAATGCTGAACTTAGGGGTGATAGAGGAGTCCCAAAGTGATTGGTCTAGTCCCATTGTGTTGGTGCCTAAACCGGATGGGAGCTGGCGATTTTGTAACGATTTTCGTCAGTTGAACAAAGTTACAAAATTTGACACCTACCCCATGCCACGTATAGATGAGTTGATCGACCGGCTGGGAACAGCCCGATACATGACGACTCTTGACCTCACAAAAGGGTATTGGCAAATCCCCCTGGCCAAATTGGCCAAAGAGAAAACCGCATTTGTAACCCCAGACGGGGCGTTCCAATATAAAAGAATGCCGTTCGGGTTACAGAATGCGCCGGCCACATTCCAGCGGAAAATGGACCAGATGCTGAGGCCCCATCGGAAGTATGCTGCGGCTTACCTGGATGACGTAATTGTCCATAGCACAGATTGGGCCTCACATCTGCCAAAAGTGCAAGCAGTCCTGGACTCTGTTCGGGAAGCGGGGTTTACGGCTAACCCCAAGAAGTGTACCATTGGGCAGGAGGAGGCCAAATATCTTGGGTACACCATTGGGAGGGGAGTAATAAAACCCCAACTCAACAAAGTCGAGGCCATCCAGAGTTGGCCACGTCCCAACAGCAAGAAGCAGGTACGAGCCTTTCTGGGAATCGCTGGGTATTATCGGCGATTCATTCCCCACTTTGCTTCTAAGGCTGTGCCCCTAACCAACCTAACGAAGGGGAAAGGGTCGGTCATGATTAAATGGACCCCCGAGGCTGAGGCAGCATTCCAATTCTTGAAACAAGCCTTATGTAGCCAGCCAGTGTTGTACTCACCCGACTTCTCTAAAGACTTTGTCGTACAAAGTGATGCGTCAGATGTGGGGTTAGGAGCAGTATTGTCCCAGGTCTGGAACGGGGAAGAGCACCCAGTCATTTACCTCAGCAGGAAGTTGAAGTCCCATGAGGTAAATTACGCCACCGTTGAAAAGGAGTGTTTAGCGGTGAAGTGGGCTCTAGATTCCCTTCGGTACTACCTGCTAGGTAGGCACTTTGACATGGTTACGGATCACGCTCCGTTAAAGTGGATGGCTCAAAACAAGGAAACAAATAGAAGAGTGAATAGGTGGTTCCTGGCCCTCCAGGAATTCAACTTCACAGTAAAGCATCGCCCTGGCGTTCAAATGGGGAATGTGGATGCTTTGTCTCGAGTACATGAATGCCTGATTGCTGGTGTTCCAACCCCGAGGTTAAAACAAGAGGGGGGGGGTATGTGACAGCAGGAAGGTAAAGTCACCTGGTTGCATCCAGGGGGGTAGATATATTTCGCCCAGATTCAGGCTTTACGCCGACTTATACAACTAGGTGGAGAGTTGTATAAGCCCAGCTGAGGATAGTGGGCTCATGGATGACTCATACCTCTAGGGAGAGTGTGGGGCGTCGTGCAGACAGGGAGTTGATGAGACCAGCTGAAGCTTGTCAGCTCATTTAGGCCTCTATAAGAACTCCCAGCTTCATTAGATGTTAGCTCATGCCTGGAAGCAGACCTGTGTGGACTGTCTAGGGAGAGTGAACCCCTGTGCGGTGAGACAAAGCCTGTGTGGCTATTTGCTTGGACATTTAAAACCAGGGACTTAGGGACTAGGACAGCACTAGGCTGATCCCAGTTGTTAGTTAGGAAACCTGTATGTTTAGTCAGAGGTCAAGTTGACCAGGATTTATTTTGTTTATGTTTCTTTTGGCTTTGCTGTGTTTTGTCACTGTAAATAGAAAATAAACCGCACCTTTTTTTGATTTTGAAAACCACAACCTCCGTTTGCTGGGCCTGTTTTTGTGTGGGGAGCCCATCCCGGGGGTCACACACACCCGCTGCCGAGCTAACCCCCTCACAATATATATATATTCAATCACCAGGGGGTCCGTATTAAACCAGAACACGGGCCGCGATTGGCCCACGGGTCGGATTATGGACATGCCTGGCCTAAACCCTTGACAAATCAAACCTGGGAAAATTCGCCCATCACTATACTGTACACCACACTGGCCACATTAGTATCCCTTGGTGTTCCCTTGCCTAGAGTCTTGATTGACTGGATTTTTGCATGCTAATGTAATTGAGTATATTTCAATAATGCAAAATAAGTCATTGTGTTTAATGCTTTCTTACGATTAGATGATTACTGAATATTTATATATTGCAGATTGTAAGCTCCAATTCTTCTGCAGAAGTGGTCTATATGAATTAGAAAAGTTGAGGAGAACCCAATACAGCCCCACCACTTGGTAACAGCATGAATGTGCCTCACTGTTTTGAGCATTCACTCCATTGAGTGTCACTCCAGACTCCGCTCATCCTCCCCAGTCTGGGATTTGACAGGTGCTGGTCGCAAGAGCCCATCCAAGCCTTTCCTATATACAAATATACTGTATACAAATAAACCCAATCTAGGTGGAACACATCAAAGGGGCATGTCTTAAAGCAGGGAGGATTATATCCCCTCTGGTGAGACTTTATGGAAGTGCAGCTTTCGTCTTAATTTTCGCCATATATGCTTGATCAGGATGAGCTCCTAAAGCCAACAACCAGTGTGGAGGAGGAACGGAGGAACACACTTGGGACTTGGAGCGGTGAGGGAAAAAGAGCATGGAAAGCTGGGCACTTGGCCAGCAGCAGGACAATTTTAATAAGCAAGGCTAGGCCCAAATGCACTAGAGACAAAGAGCTCAAGCTGGGTTTTACCATGAGAATTATATCTACTGCAGAGGATACAGCAATCTAGAATTGTCCAGCAGCATCGTTTTAATCAGGCAGAATAGGTCTAACCAGTGTATGCCTAACTTTTATTTTATCTATGGGTATAAAGGGATGCAGTGAATGATAAATAATGTGAGGTGGTTTCGGTGGCCACCGTTTTATATCTTTTTTTCTCAATTAAATGATGCAACACTGAGAACAAAATGCAGCTTAAAGAACAGATGGTCACCAACCAGTGTTAGGCATAAGTGCAGAGGCAAAGAGGGTGGGCTTTAACAACCATATGCTGCCACTAGTGATGAGCCGAACACCCCCGGGTTCGGTTCGCACCAGAACCCGCGAACGGACCGAACGTTCGTACGAACATTAGAACCCTATTAAATACAATGGATGCGAACGTTCGAATTCTAAAGTGCTAATTATAACGACTATTATGCATGTTATTGTCCTAAAAAGGGTTTGGGAACCCGGGTTCTGCACCAGGGGACATGTATCAATGCAAAAAGAAGTTTTAAAAACGGTCGTTTTTCGGGAGCAGTCATTTTAATGATGCATAAAGTGAAAAAAAAAAGTCAAATATTCCTTTAAATATCGTACCTGGGGGGTGTCTAAAGTATGCCTGTGAAGTGCCACGTGTTTCCCGTGTTTAGAACTGTCCCTGCACAAAATGACACTTCTAAAGGAAAAAAAAGCCATTTAAAACTGCTTGCGGCTTTAATGTAATGTCTGGTCCCGGTAATATGGATGAAAATCTTTAAGAAAAATGGCATAGCTACCCCATGACCCCCCCCCCTACCCCAGCCCATTACCAGCCCCTTTGGGTCTTGTATGGATATTAAGGGGAACACCGCACACAAAATAAAAAAGGCCCTATATACTCTGAACAGCCGTATACAGGCGGTGCATACAAGACAGGGACTGTAGGTTTGTTCGTATGTAGAATGTGTTTGTAATTTTGAACAGGTACATTGTTTAAGTGTAGCTCCAGCCCAAAAATCTATTTTTAAACTTTTTGGAAAACATAGGTAAGGGTTATCACCCCTGTAACATTTGTTTTGCTGTCTGTGCCCCTGTTCAGAACATTTCACCTCACTTTCTGTCCCAATGACAACTGTTTTTGAAATGTGGTGTTTTTCTTGAAACAAGGATTGGTGATAAAACATCAGTACAGAGGAGACACCTTTCTCCCATATTAATTCTTACAGGAGAGAATTTTCCTTCCTAGGGGTAGATTTCCTCTCACTTCCTGTTGTCTTCTTGCGTTTGCAAGTAGGAGTCGTTTGTAAGTTGGATGTTTGAAAGTAGGGACCTGCCGTATATACTCTGCAGAAATAGGCCCCTTAGTTGTTGGTGTTGGCACAACACTGTAAGCACTCACAGTTACTCTTGGTTGGTGCTGGAACGCCCTGCTGTCAACTATTATATCAGGAATTGTAATTACATATAATTGTTGAACAGTGGTAGTAAAAATTGGGCCTTTGATGGTGGTGCTGGTGCCACAACACTGTAAGCCCTGACAGTTACTCTTGGTGGGTGCAGCAATGGGCCCTGCTGTGAATTATTAGATCAAGAATTGTAATTGCATGCCCCTGTTGAACAGGGGCTGAAAAATTGGGCCTTTCGTGGTGGTGGTGGTGGTGGTGGTGTTGCCACAACACTGTAAGCCCTCAGAGTTACTCTTGGTGGGTGCAGGAATGGGCCCTGCTGTGAATTATTAGATCAAGAATTGTAATTACATGCCCCTTTTAAAGAGGGGCTGAAAAATTGGGCCTTTCGTGGTGGTGGTGGTGGTGGCGTTGCCACAACACTGTAAGCCCTCAGAGTTACTCTTGGTGGGTGCAGCAATGGGCCCTGCTGTGAATTATTAGATCAAGAATTGTAATTACATGCCCCTGTTGAACGGGGGCTGAAAAATTGGGCCTTAGGCACTGGTGGCACAACACTGCAACCCCTCACAGATACTGTACTTGGAGCACAGCAATGAGCCCTGTTGCAAAGTATTGCTTCAAAAATTGTAATGACACGCCCCTGTTAAACAGGGGCTGAAAAATTGGGCCTTAGGCACTGGTGGCACAACACTCCAACCCCTCACAGATACTGTACTTGGAGCACAGCAATGAGCCCTGTTGCAAAGTATTGCTTCAAAAATTGTAATTACACGCCCCTGTTAAACAGGGGCTGAAAAATTGGGCCTTAGCCACTGGTGGCGGCACCCATAAACAAAAATGATCTTCCAAGCTATCATCATCAATCGTATCATTGAGGACTCGGAGGAGGAGGATAGCCAGTCAACATAACAGCACAGGCACTCAGCATCAGCATCAGTCTTGAAGGGATGTGACATGTTAAAATCAATTAGTCTGTTATATCAGCATCAGGTGTGTGGTAGCTGGTGGTGATCCAAGACTGGTTCATCTTGATGAAAGTCAGTCGATCAACCGAGTCGGTGGACAGGCGCACCCTGTGATCCGTGACAAATCCTCCAGCAGCACTGAATGTGCGTTCCGAAAGAACGCTGGATGCAGGACAGGCCAGTAGCTCAATTGCATACTGTGCAAGCTCTGGCCAGTGATCCATCCTCAAGACCCAGTAAGCCAGAGGATTTTCGGTGGGGAAGGTGTCCAAGTCTGACCTTGCCCCTAGATATTCCTGCACCATGTTTATCAGACGCTGGCGATGGTTGCTGGAACCGATCATACTTTGGGGCTGCGGACTAAAGAATTGTCTGAACGCATCGGTCAGACGGCCACCTTCCCCACCGCTCCTTCTTTGACTGGCCGAAGCCTCAGCAACTCGTTGTCCAGGACCAGGAGTTTGTAACCTCCCAGTCTCTGGGAACGCGTTGCACAGACCTTTCTGCAAGGCCTCCCGGAGTTGTCTCATCCTCTGCTCCCTCTGCGACGGTAACATAAGGTCCGCAACCTTACCCTTGTACCGTGGATCAAGGAGAGTGGCCAGCCAGTAATGGTCCCTCTCCTTGATCCAAAGAATACGAGGATCCTTCCGCAGACTTTGCAGGATCAGGGAGGCCATGCAGCGTAGGTTAGCTGAGGCATTCGGTCCGGAGTCCTCTGGGTCACTAAGGATGACATGATCCGCAGCCACCTCCTCCCAGCCACGTACAAGTCCACTGGTTTCTTGGGACTGTAAATCATCCCTAAAAGACTGCTGCTGATGATGCTGAGTGCCAGCCTCCACCTCCATGCTGACACAATCCTCCTCCTCCTCCTCCTCCTCCTCTTCCTGTGCGATGGGTGGGACAGAAGGAACACTGTCTGGGTAAAGGGGGCCTTGAGAGGCAAGGAAGTCCTCCTCTTCCTGCCTCTGTTCTGCCTCAAGTGCCCTGTCCATTATTCCACGCAGCGTGTGCTCCAACAGGTGGACAAGAGGTACAGTGTCACTGATGCATGCACTGTCACTGCTCACCATCCTCGTGGCCTCCTCAAATGGTGCCAGGACAGTGCATGCATCCCTGATCATGCCCCACTGGCGTGGAGAAAAAAACCCAAGCTCCCCTGACCCTGTCCTGGTGCCGTAGTCGCACAGGTACTCATTGATGGCCCTCTGCTGCGTGTGCAGCCGCTGCAGCATGGCCAACGTGGAGTTCCACCTGGTGGGCATGTCACATATAAGGCGGTTCTTGGGCAGGTTCAACTCCTTTTGCAGCTCAGCCAGGCGAGCACTGGCATTATAAGATCTGCGGAAATGCACACAGACTTTCCTGGCCTGCCTCAGGACATCCTGTAAGCCCGGGTACCTGCCCAAGAACCGCTGCACCACCAGGTTAAGGACGTGAGCCACACAGGGCACATGGGTCAGTTGTCCCTGTCGGAGGGCGGAGAGGAGGTTGGTGCCATTGTCGCAAACCACCATTCCTGGCTTAAGCTGGCGTGGCGTCAACCACCTCTCGGCCTGGCCCTGCAGAGCAGACAGGACCTCTGCCCCAGTGTGGCTTCTGTCCCCCAAACACACCAGCGCAAGCACGGCATGGCATCTTTTTGCCTGCGTACTTGCGTAGCCCCTTGAACGGCTACGGAGCACCGCTGGTTCAGAGGACAAAGCACAGGAAGAGGCCATGGAGGAAGAAGAAGAGGAGGGGGTGGAGGAGAGAGGTGTGTCACAACCAGTAGTAGCATTTTGGAGGCGTGGCGGTGGAACAACCTCCAACACTACTGCACCTTGTCCTGCATCCTTCCCAGCTGCCAAAAGAGTGACCCAATGGGCCGTGAAAGAAAGGTAACGTCCCTGTCCATGCCTGCTGGACCATGAGTCAGCGGTAATATGCACCTTACCGCTGACCGCCCTGTCCAGCGAGGCCAAGACATTGCCTTCCACATGCCGGTAGAGAGCCGGAATAGCCTTCCGTGAGAAAAAGTGGCGTTTGGGAACCTGCCACTGAGGAACCGCACATTGCACAAACTCACGGAAGGGGGCCGAGTCTACCAACTGAAAAGGCAGCAGTTGAAGCGCTAGCAATTTAGCCAAGCTAGCATTCAACCGCTGGGCATGTGGATGGCTGGGAGTGAACTTCTTTTGACGGTCCAGCAGCTGGGGCAGGGAAATTTGCCTGCTAGAATCGGACGTCGGTGTACTGCTAGCAGAGTGGCCGCAAGTACTTGGCTGTGACACACCTAATTCTACACCTTCATTCCTCTCAGTGCATGTTTCAGAGAGGACTGAAGTTATAGTGGGGTTGGAGATCCCAGCTGATGCGGTGCAAGGAGAGGTCCGCTTTGTTCTTTGGTGTGGGTCTTTGAGGTAGGCTTGCCAACGAGCTGCATGGCAGGTCAACATATGTCTGGTCAGGCATGTGGTACCCAAGCGGCTGATGTTTTGGCCACGCGATATACGCTTGAGACATATGTTGCAAACAGCAGCTGTGCGATCTGATGCACTAGCCTCAAAAAAGGCCCACACCAAAGAACTTTTTGAATGACGGGCAGAGGCAGCGCCCTGCACAGGCGGAGCTCTGCGGTGTGATTCCGTCGGTGTACTGCCCTTACGCTGGCCACCAAAGGGCATCCTGCCTCGTTGGAGATGTGCCTCCTCCTCATCCTCCTCCTCCTCCTCTCTCCTATTAGGCACCCACGTGGAGTCAGTGACCTCATCATCCCCTCCCTCCTCATCACTGGAGCCAATCTGGCAGTATGCTGCAGCTGCTGGAACATGACTGCCAGATTGGTGTCCTTCTTGAGCATCCCCTCTGTCTGCTCTCACGCTACTGCCTTCCTGTAGCTGGGTTTCATCATCAGACCCTTCGAAACGCTGGGCATCCTCCTGGAGCATGTACCCAACACTGTGCTCAAACAGTTCGGGGGACTCCTCAGGAGGAGGACATGGTGGGTCTAGGGAAGGAGTGACTGATGATGAGTCTGACATTGATACCAGGGAAGAGGACGCTTTGGCAGCTGCTTTGCCAGTACCCTGAGCCTGGGTGAGAGAGGATGAGGAGGAGGAGGAGGGCTTGGTCATCCACTCTACCAAGTCTTCGGCATGATGTGGCTCAACATGTCCAGCTGCCGAAAAGAAGGACAAGCGTGTCCCATGGCCATGTGCTGATGACAATGCACCGCGTCCACGACCAGCACTGTTGCCCCCAGACACAGAGCCTGCTTGCCCTCTTTTATTGCCTCCTGACTGTCTGCCTCTCCTTGTTTGCCTTCCAGACATTCTAATAGATGGCCTGCAGGGAGATGGGGAAAAAGCAATAAGGGCTACCTTCAGGTGTCCTTCTCTGTCCCTGTACTTAAGGATTTCTAAATATGGTTGAGGATGATTGCTTTCGCACAGAATAGCACAATGACAATTTCCCTGACTGTCCAAAAAACAAGGATTTCAAAGATGGTTGATGAGGAATGCTTTAGCACAGTATAGCACAAGGAGAATTTCCCTCACTGTCCTTCCCTGTCCCTACAAACAAGGATTAGCACAGTAAAACACACTGACACTCTCCCTACCTATAGTTTTCTGTCCCTAGAAAAAATGTTTTTTTAAAGATGGTTGATGATCAATGCTTTAGCACAGTATAGCACAAGGAGAATTTCCCTCACTGTCCTTCCCTGTCCCTACAAACAAGGATTAGCACAGTAAAACACACTGACACTCTCCCTACCTATAGTTTTCTGTCCCTATAAAAAATGTTTTTTTAAAGATGGTTGATGATCAATGCTTTAGCACAGTATAGCACAAGGAGAATTTCCCTCACTGTCCTTCCCTGTCCCTACAAACAAGGATTAGCACAGTAAAACACACTGACACTCTCCCTACCTATAGTTTTCTGTCCCTATAAAAAATGTTTTTTTAAAGATGGTTGATGATCAATGCTTTAGCACAGTATAGCACAAGGAGAATTTCCCTCACTGTCCTTCCCTGTCCCTACAAACAAGGATTAGCACAGTAAAACACACTGACACTCTCCCTACCTATAGTTTTCTGTCCCTAGAAAAAATGTTTTTTTAAAGATGGTTGATGATCAATGCTTTAGCACAGTATAGCACAAGGAGAATTTCCCTCACTGTCCTTCCCTGTCCCTACAAACAAGGATTAGCACAGTAAAACACACTGACACTCTCCCTACCTATAGTTTTCTGTCCCTAGAAAAAATGTTTTTTTAAAGATGGTTGATGATCAATGCTTTAGAACAGTATAGCACAAGGAGAATTTCCCTCACTGTCCTTCCCTGTCCCTACAAACAAGGATTAGCACAGTAAAACACACTGACACTCTCCCTACCTATAGTTTTCTGTCCCTATAAAAAATGTTTTTTTAAAGATGGTTGATGATCAATGCTTTAGCACAGTATAGCACAAGGAGAATTTCCCTCACTGTCCTTCCCTGTCCCTACAAACAAGGATTAGCACAGTAAAACACACTGACACTCTCCCTACCTATAGTTTTCTGTCCCTATAAAAAATGTTTTTTTAAAGATGGTTGATGATCAATGCTTTAGCACAGTATAGCACAAGGAGAATTTCCCTCACTGTCCTTCCCTGTCCCTACAAACAAGGATTAGCACAGTAAAACACACTGACACTCTCCCTACCTATAGTTTTCTGTCCCTATAAAAAATGTTTTTTTAAAGATGGTTGATGATCAATGCTTTAGCACAGTATAGCACAAGGAGAATTTCCCTCACTGTCCTTCCCTGTCCCTACAAACAAGGATTAGCACAGTAAAACACACTGACACTCTCCCTACCTATAGTTTTCTGTCCCTATAAAAAATGTGTTTTTAAAGATGGTTGATGATCAATGCTTTAGCACAGTATAGCACAAGGAGAATTTCCCTCACTGTCCTTCCCTGTCCCTACAAACAAGAATTAGCACAGTAAAACACACTGACACTCTCCCTACCTATAGTTTTCTGTCCCTAGAAATTTTTTTTTTTAAAGATGGTTGATGATCAATGCTTTAGCACAGTATAGCACAAGGAGAATTTCCCTCACTGTCCTTCCCTGTCCCTACAAACAAGGATTAGCACAGTAAAACACACTGACACTCTCCCTACCTATAGTTTTCTGTCCCTATAAAAAATGTTTTTTTAAAGATGGTTGATGATCAATGCTTTAGCACAGTATAGCACAAGGAGAATTTCCCTCACTGTCCTTCCCTGTCCCTACAAACAAGGATTAGCACAGTAAAACACACTGACACTCTCCCTACCTATAGTTTTCTGTCCCTAGAAAAAATGTTTTTTTAAAGATGGTTGATGATTAATGCTTTAGCACAGTATAGCACAAGGAGAATTTCCCTCACTGTCCTTCCCTGTCCCTACAAACAAGGATTAGCACAGTAAAACACACTGACACTCTCCCTACCTATAGTTTTCTGTCCCTAGAAAAAATGTGTTTTTAAAGATGGTTGATGATCAATGCTTTAGCACAGTATAGCACAAGGAGAATTTCCCTCACTGTCCTTCCCTGTCCCTACAAACAAGGATTAGCACAGTAAAACACACTGACACTCTCCCTACCTATAGTTTTCTGTCCCTAGAAAAAATGTTTTTTTAAAGATGGTTGATGATCAATGCTTTAGCACAGTATAGCACAAGGAGAATTTCCCTCACTGTCCTTCCCTGTCCCTACAAACAAGGATTAGCACAGTAAAACACACTGACACTCTCCCTACCTATAGTTTTCTGTCCCTATAAAAAATGTTTTTTTAAAGATGGTTGATGATCAATGCTTTAGCACAGTATAGCACAAGGAGAATTTCCCTCACTGTCCTTCCCTGTCCCTACAAACAAGGATTAGCACAGTAAAACACACTGACACTCTCCCTACCTATAGTTTTCTGTCCCTAGAAAAAATGTTTTTTTAAAGATGGTCGATGATCAATGCTTTAGCACAGTATAGCACAAGGAGAATTTCCCTCACTGTCCTTCCCTGTCCCTACAAACAAGGATTAGCACAGTAAAACACACTGACACTCTCCCTACCTATAGTTTTCTGTCCCTATAAAAAATGTTTTTTTAAAGATGGTTCATGATCAATGCTTTAGCACAGTATAGCACAAGGAGAATTTCCCTCACTGTCCTTCCCTGTCCCTACAAACAAGGATTAGCACAGTAAAACACACTGACACTCTCCCTACCTATAGTTTTCTGTCCCTAGAAAAAATGTTTTTTTAAAGATGGTTGATGATCAATGCTTTAGCACAGTATAGCACAAGGAGAATTTCCCTCACTGTCCTTCCCTGTCCCTACAAACAAGGATTAGCACAGTAAAACACACTGACACTCTCCCTACCTATAGTTTTCTGTCCCTAGAAAAAATGTTTTTTTAAAGATGGTTGATGATCAATGCTTTAGCACAGTATAGCACAAGGAGAATTTCCCTCACTGTCCTTCCCTGTCCCTACAAACAAGGATTAGCACAGTAAAACACACTGACACTCTCCCTACCTATAGTTTTCTGTCCCTATAAAAAATGTTTTTTTAAAGATGGTTGATGATCAATGCTTTAGCACAGTATAGCACAAGGAGAATTTCCCTCACTGTCCTTCCCTGTCCCTACAAACAAGGATTAGCACAGTAAAACACACTGACACTCTCCCTACCTATAGTTTTCTGTCCCTAGAAAAAATGTTTTTTTAAAGATGGTTGATGATCAATGCTTTAGCACAGTATAGCACAAGGAGAATTTCCCTCACTGTCTTTCCCTGTCCCTACAAACAAGGATTAGCACAGTAAAACACACTGACACTCTCCCTACCTATAGTTTTCTGTCCCTATAAAAAATGTTTTTTTAAAGATGGTTGATGATCAATGCTTTAGCACAGTATAGCACAAGGAGAATTTCCCTCACTGTCCTTCCCTGTCCCTACAAACAAGGATTAGCACAGTAAAACACACTGACACTCTCCCTACCTATAGTTTTCTGTCCCTATAAAAAATGTTTTTTTAAAGATGGTTGATGATCAATGCTTTAGCACAGTATAGCACAAGGAGAATTTCCCTCACTGTCCTTCCCTGTCCCTACAAACAAGGATTAGCACGGTAAAACACACTGACACTCTCCCTACCTATAGTTTTCTGTCCCTAGAAAAAATGTTTTTTTAAAGATGGTTGATGATCAATGCTTTAGCACAGTATAGCACAAGGAGAATTTCCCTCAATGTCCTTCCCTGTCCCTACAAACAAGGATTAGCACAGTAAAACACACTGACACTCTCCCTACCTATAGTTTTCTGTCCCTATAAAAAATGTTTTTTTAAAGATGGTTGATGATCAATGCTTTAGCACAGTATAGCACAAGGAGAATTTCCCTCACTGTCCTTCCCTGTCCCTACAAACAAGGATTAGCACAGTAAAACACACTGACACTCTCCCTACCTATAGTTTTCTGTCCCTATAAAAAATGTTTTTTTAAAGATGGTTGATGATCAATGCTTTAGCACAGTATAGCACAAGGAGAATTTCCCTCACTGTCCTTCCCTGTCCCTACAAACAAGGATTAGCACAGTAAAACACACTGACACTCTCCCTACCTATAGTTTTCTGTCCCTAGAAAAAATGTTTTTTTAAAGATGGTTGATGATCAATGCTTTAGCACAGTATAGCACAAGGAGAATTTCCCTCACTGTCTTTCCCTGTCCCTACAAACAAGGATTAGCACAGTAAAACACACTGACACTCTCCCTACCTATAGTTTTCTGTCCCTATAAAAAATGTTTTTTTAAAGATGGTTGATGATCAATGCTTTAGCACAGTATAGCACAAGGAGAATTTCCCTCACTGTCCTTCCCTGTCCCTACAAACAAGGATTAGCACAGTAAAACACACTGACACTCTCCCTACCTATAGTTTTCTGTCCCTAGAAAAAATGTTTTTTTTAAAGATGGTTGATGATCAATGCTTTAGCACAGTATAGCACAAGGAGAATTTCCCTCACTGTCCTTCCCTGTCCCTACAAACAAGGACTGGCACAGTAAAACACACTGACACTCTCCCTACCTATCCTTCTCTTTCCCTAAACTAAAGGAATCCAGGTTAAGCAAGAAAAAAAAATGTCACTGTCCCTGCCTATGCTTCTCTTTCCCTGCTCCGGAACACACTACACTAGGCCGCCGTGCTGGCGGCCTTTTATAGTGTGGGGCGTGTACTAAACACCCTCAGCAATAATTGGCCACAGGCATCCTGCCTGTGGCCAATCATTGCTCTCCTCGCTGCCGGCGCTGTGATTGGCCAAGCATGCGGGGTCACAGTGCATGCTTGGCCAATCACAGCGCCTGGATGACACTGCGATGGCGTAGTGCATTGTGGGCCGTTCGCGTCACTCGAATTAGGCGCGAACGGCCCAAATCGTTCGATCTTCGTCGAACGATCGAACAGCCGATGTTCGAGTCGAACGTATGTTCGACTCGAACACCGAGCTCATCCCTAGCTGCCACATATGTATCCATGGGGTGCTAAGGTTTCTGTGCTAAGATCATGCTACCAGCACACTGGCCAAGCTCTAATCATGATCGGGAGATAGCAGGGTGGTCTCCCGTAGCGCTGTTCCAAGCTGGAGGCTTCAAGATCTCCCTGCCGGCAATCATAACACAGGAACAGGTGTCCAAGTGCACCAATCCAAAACTGTAGACATGCCAGGAGAAAGACGCCACTCAGGACTGACCCAATATGATCATGGTGTGTGCAATGCTGTATCCTGGCCTAGGCCAACAAGGCCCAGGCCTAGGGCAGCACTTTGCAGGGGGGCAGCATGGAAAGAGTCCCCGCCGGCTTGCTCTACACTGTTACTATAGGCAACTTTTTTTTTTCATTTTGGATAGAGTAAGGGAGGGTTATAGCCCCTGTCAGTTTATTTTTTACCATCCCTGTCCCATTGCAGAGATTTCCCTTCACTTCCTGCCCCATAGTCAAACAGAAAGTGAGAGGAAATCTATGCAAATTAAGGGAATTCATTGCCCCCCCTCCCCCCAGGCCCTCAGAACTAGTGTCCCCACTTGAAAATTTCAGGGCGGGTCTTAAACAGAAAGGGGTGGATCATATTTAAATTAGGGGGTGCACGAGTTTAGTCAGGCCTAGGGCAGCACAAAACCTAAATACACTACTGGGTGTGTGTGTATGTGTGTGGCCTCAACCAGCCACGACCCCTGACATGTTTTGGCCATGTTCGGGCTTGGTTATTGAGGTGGGGAAGATGAACAAGATCTTGGTCTTGAGTGGCGTCTTTCTCCTGGTAGGCACAGTGGTCATGTGATCAGGAGGTTGGTCCCAGTCCCCCCACTAAAAGTGATGTTTGGGTTAGGGGGAGAGGTTTTTACATACTAGTCCAGCATTGTCTTGCTCCACCTTTTGGTCCGTATGCGTTACTACCATGCATTTACAGTGGAACCTTGATTTACGAGTAACGCGGTTAACGAGCGCTTTGAAAGACAAGCAACTTTTTTTTTTAATCCTGACTCAGTTTGCGAGTGTTGTCTCGCAAAACGAGCAGGCTTCAAGCCTCTGCGGTGTGCAGTACCGCATTTGGCCAGAGGTGCGGGGGCGCCCGTGACACTCGGAACGGTTCGGAGCCGTTCGGAAATACTCGGAAACACTGATACCCTTTACGAGTTCAGCCAAGCTGTCTATGAGTATTTCTGAGTCTCTCCGGCAACCCCCCACCTCTGGCCACATGCGGTATTGCATGCAATAGAAGTCAATGCAGAACAAATTATCTTCGTTTCCATTAACTTCTATGGGGAAACTCGCTTTGATATTCGAGTGCTTTGGATTACAAGCATTCTACTGGAACGGATTATGCTCGTAATCCAAGGTTCCACTGTATTCTCTTTTCTCTCAAGTCCAATCACTTCGTTAGTGTGCCCTTTTGTCTTCCAACTAGACCACTGGCACTCTCTTACATCTCGCTTGTTGGGCTTGCTGAAGAACCCCTCCTTTGGGATCCTTGTGTGGGACATCCTGGGCCTTGGGGGCTCCTCATTTGGTCGTTTTTCTGAACAGGGAAACTCTATCTCCTTTTTTTTCAGCTCCATCCAGTTTTCTCCTGAGTAATGTTTTTATTCTATGACACAGTACTGGTATGTATATGTTCTCACGGCTGCTATGCTCCACATGTAGGCGGAATGTTTGCCCTGACTATGTCCTGAACCGGATACCTTGTTCACTTTTTTCAGAGTACCTTCAAAAACCTCTTGCCTTCTCTATGACCCTGAAGAAGGGAGATACTCCAAGATTCCCGAAACGCGTCGGTCTACAAGAGAAGCTTTCTCTCTAATCCTCCTTAGCTCTTGATTGAGCGTGGTACTCAATGTGCATTATGTATTGCATTTTGCTATGATGATGTTTTGCACCAATATGCTTTTAACACTTTAAATAAAAATCCTTATGTTTTACTACTATTGCTTTATTAGAGTTTGCCCATAAAGTCCCACATTGTTCTTTCTACACAGTATAACGGGATGTTGGCAACACATATTGGAGATGTATTTTTCTCCATGGTGGTCTCCCTCGTATAAATGCTTGCATTCAAAGTTTTCACTATACCGCTCTTCTTTGGTGCTCCATCTGAAATAAAAATCCAGCGCATGTGCAGACATACCGTGGGGGTTTTTGCCAAGTCTTTGGGACCTGGAAAAGCCCTGTGGGGAGCCTGTGCACGCACTGGATCCCCCCCCCCACACATGCTGCAGGCTTGGTAGGAACCCCGGCCGCAATTATGCAGATGAACGAGATCTCACAAACTGCCTCCTGGGTTGCCAATCACGCATCCCAGGTTTGCAAGATCTTGTGTATGCGCAGTGGAGTCTCGGGAGAGTCCAGATATGTCATTCCCACCTAAGTGAGGAATAAGCAAGATAAACACGATAACACCCCCCAAGCTCCCCCCCCCCCCCCCGTGGTGTACGTGTTTTTCTGTTGTTTTTTTTTGTTTTGTTTGTCTTGTTTTGTTTTTGTTTGTTTTTGTTTTTTTGGGTCTTTTTGTGTCTTTGTGCCCCCCCCCCCCCTTTTTTAAATTTTTTTTTTTTCGTTATTTCTATTTTTTTTCCCCCCGTTTTGCGGTCAACTCCGCTCCCCCTTGTCTGCCTTGGCTCCTGGGTCTCAAGGCTCAGGCATAACGCACTTACCCCCGGCCCTGGCCGGTGGGTCGGTGTCAGTTTATAATACGCACCCTTATAATATATATTTTATCATGTACTTTAACTTGTACTTCTTTATGTTTCATGTCCTTATCCCCTGCGTGGGAATTTGTCTGCTTTCCCTTTTTTCATATCTCAATAAAAACATTGTACCAGAAAAAGATTTAAAAAAAAATTGCAATTGTGAAAGGGGAGGGAAGGAGGGGGCCTAAGAGAAAAGGGGTGAAGGTCTGCTTTTAGATTTATTTTTTATTTTTTGAGTTACTTTTATTTTTAGATGAGAGCCGTTACTGAAAAGTCCCATGCCTTATTCATAATGTAGTACACGGACCTTTTTCCTGCCTGGCTTACTTGCAAGTTAAGGCACACCGTGCTATATGCCGTTACCATCTTCCACTGGTTCTCATCCCCAGCGTATGGGGACAAGTCTCTATTTTTCCCCCCAAAGAAGGCCAATGTCCAGAAACACTTTAACTCCAACAGAGAGTTTATTTTCTATTTGCTGCGTAGTAGACAGAGACAGATGGATGAAAGAAAGAATAAGCGTGAGGGATTAGGTCCAAGCACAACTAGTAACTTCATCACCACTCGATCCCAAGTGGGTTTAGCTCACCCGGATTGTCCTCTCTCACAGTCCTAGCAGCCGGTGTGGAGCTCGAACAGTTCTGTCACCCTATCCCCTCCAGGGACGGGTCCAAGAGATCCTCTAACCTCTGTAGAATTTAAAGAACCAAACAATGCCAATGGGCACTCTACAGGTTAGCTTTCCGGAGTAAAGAATCCTTCCCTCTGACAGGTCACCTGGCCTCTCCCGAGACAGCGATATTCCATAACTTCTGTCTCCTCTGTGGGACCGATCCTCCCCTGGCTTCCTCTTGGTCAGAGCGGGTACCCTCACCTGGGCACCCTGGGACTCCAATGGGCGAATTGTAGACCCAGTTAAAGGTACTGGGCCTGCCTGGAACGCTGCAGCCTCGGGCCAGAGGTGCCCGAGACTCCTCGGCCAGTCCTCGCACCCCCCGAGGGGCTCACCCCCTCCGGCTCCTCCACTCCAACACCACTCTCCACCACCATTCCTACTCCTCTCTAAAGATGGCGTCTGCCCCTTATGTACCCTCTCTCGGCATGCACAGCAGGCTGACCACGCCCACTGTACCGCTGTCGAGAGAGGACACCCCAAGGCGCAGCAATGCCACCCATGGCTCAACCCTGACCAGATATGGCAGTGCCACCTACAGGCCACAGGGAACCATACACCAGGCAGCATCACATAGGCAGAAGCAAATACCTAACAATAACAGCGGTCCGAGCCTGACTACCAGCTCAGACCAACCCCTAAATTTAGGCGCATAACACCCCTGAAAAGTAAAGGGCGCAACACACACCCCCTCCAAAAATAGACACTGTCCCCAGTGTCTGCAATAAATTCACAACCCCGCAAGCGTGAATTTATTCCTGAAACTTTGTACAAAATTGTTGAGTTGTTGTGCCTGAACCAACACAAGGGAAAGGGGACAAGAGGAAAGAAAGAGAGAAGAAAAAATATAGAGAACAAAAACACAAACATCGACATCCATTCTCAATGTCACATTTTCATATTACACTGTACATATTCCACCCCCTCCTAAATAACTACTCCACCCATTCTCCGGCAGAGTTACTTGTAGTTCATCTGCAGAGGGAGGGAAAAAACACAACACACAGAATCAAACATCCTAACTTCTAGAAAACAGAAGCGAGCCATTCCCCCTAGAAGGAATGACTGGTTTCTGTAGCTTAAATTCCTGCAAAACACCACCACCTAGTGGCAGCACACATCACTACACTAGCCTTGGTGCGCATAGGCACGTATCAATACATAAGAACACCCCTTGATCATGACGGCTTCCTGCTTTGGCCCTGACTAAATCTACCCAGTGTTCAGTTCTTTTCTTGGGAAGAAAAAAACGTTCTCCTCTGCGGGACTGAAAAGGGAGAAAAACAAACAGTCCTCCGATTCCTCAACAGAGTGAGTTCCCTCTTGAGCAGAGAGTCAGGTCAGCGGTTCAAGGCAAGTTCCCCGAAGTGGAATAAAGAAAAAAAAACAGTTCCCACTTTAGTGATAGTACATGGGATCAGGGAGGACAAGGGTTTTCCACTGCTTGTCCAATGTTTCTATGTAGTAAACAGCATCGTCTCTGTCCTTGCTGCAGATGACTACACGGTCCGCATGAATGTGCTGACCATAAGTCCAGTACTTGCGGCAGCCTTTATAATGATCAGCCATTACAGCAGAGCACTTTAAATATCGGTAGCCTCTTGGTACTTTCACATGGTCCCATACAAAGTCAGCGTACCATCGTTCACGAGAGGCCTCAATCTCGTAGAGAAGTTCTTTGGGAACATATGGATATTCCCAACCATAGTCAGTGGCGAGCTTTTTGTGTAGGAGCCGTTGCAACCGGGCTAGAGGTGGCATGGTGGCCCGATCTCCTGCTCCTGGGAAGACAATGGCATCTGGAGACCTTCTCAATGGTGCAAGCTCCAACGGCGGCAAAGGTGGCTACAGTGGTGCACGGACATCCGTAACAGCAGGCACAGAGGATGCCGGAGCTGGCAAAGCGATCGTGGGATCAGTCTCTTCCCTTGCAGTAGAGACTTCCACTCGGGGGGGAGTTTCCCCAGAGTCCATTAGCGAAACTCCACCTAAAATGTGGGGTGAAGTTGCCGGGATTCTATCCCAACCCTTTTGTTCGAACACTTCATCCACATCACAATCATCTACCACATCTGAAGATGAATCCAACTCGGAGGTATTATACTCCTCCGCCGGTAGATAATTGGCGGTGGAGACAGACACAATGTCCCCGAAAATGGAGGGTCTTTGCGGGCTGGTTGTCCACACATCCCCTGTAGCGTGGGGTGTGGGCTTACCTTCCCTCTCCAACAAAGTCAATGTCCCTTTTCTCCCAGCCTCCTTACCTTCCCCCGACGTGCATCTCCTGGAGGTCCCTCCGTCTTGAAGATCCGGTTCAGGCAGGCGCTGGGGCAGGCTTCGACCGCGGCCACGGGAGGCCTTTACATATCAGACCTTCCGCTTGGCGGGTGGGAGAGAGGTCTCCATTGTAACGGAGACAGCATCTGTGATGACCTCCGTTGCAAGCCCCGCAATCGTCAGAACTCCATCCTCCATATCCGTGGCAGTCGGAGCGGTGCGCGTGGGCCTGGCCATGGGAGTACTGGTTTCCTCTTCAAGAGCAGCGATACCTGTAAGGCAGTTGACCCGGTAACCCTTTGGGTTCTCAGTCGGCTGGTCCACCTCAAAAAGGAACTCTCTGCACGTAGCACACCTTCCAAAAGGCCGAAGCTGCACTGCCAGTCCTTGGCACTTAGGACAGAGCATGCTCAGGGCCTTCGCATCCCTGCACGTATAAAGCGCGAAGCGGCCCCTAGGCTTGAGCCAAATCCCTGTATCCGTCAGGGGGCAGTGAGAGAAACAATGTCCATGGCTGTGGTAGGTGGGGACATCCGTGGTCCCGGCGAAACAGAAATCCATGGGGCGGCAGACACGCCGCTTCTTCACTAGTCCAGCTCGTACTGTCCCTTGGCGCCAAGACGCCACGTGCAACACACAAGTTGGCGGGGCTCCTCCCCCTTTTCTCTTTCTGCACGTAGCTCGTGGGCTTTTCTATACTTCAGACATGCCCACGAACTACGCAGTTAGAAATCCAATATAGGTCTTGGCCTGTACCTCCATTTCTTGGCCTGTACCTCCAGTTCACTTTTTCCCGAAATGGCCGGCCTCCACAGAATCACACTGGGGAAAAAAAATAAAGTCCAGCTTCAGGGGTAGCTGCAAAGTACATAATCCCGGACTCGAGCACACAGACCTTTTTCCTGCCTGGCTCACTTGCAAGTTAAGGCACACCGTGCTATATGCCCATACCCTCCTGTTTGAAGAGGTTAAGCGGCGCATAACACCCCTGAAAAGTAAAAGGGCGCTACACTAAATAATAGCAAAATTTCAATAATATCTCTAGATTTTTGTCGAACTCTAAATTTCACTCTACCCTAACCTCAATATCATGATAGATGACATGATCATACAGTATTATTATATTGTACCATATTCTGTATTTTCCTTCTATCTCTCTCTAATCTCCCTAGGTTATAGTATTTAAGTATAATAATTCATGTAATTACATTTCTTAGATTACATTTTTATATTAATGTAAATATTGTAATACGTGTCTAGAAATTGAATATATATTTTCTTCTTCTACCTCTTTCATTAGCTCTCTTCTATTTTTTTAATGCAATTAAAGTACTTTATTATATGTAATAGTATGTAGTTACATGCCTGTTATATCATTAGCAATAGTATTATCTGTAATTACATTTGCTATATTGGATTGTGATATTCTTGATATTCAGGGTAATCAATATAAATAATTGGAATCGGCACCTTAGATTGTAAGCTCCTATACTGGATTTGTGTTATTCCTATTCATATTCAGTGTATTGAATATAAATAAGTGTAATTGACACATTAAATTGTGAGCTCCTTGGAGACAGGGACTGATTTAACTGGTTTGTTTGTACTCTGCTAATTGCTGAATAAAAATAAAAAATCTATATAAATACAGGAGCAAATAAAATATAAATGAAGAATAAAAAAATTATATAAATATAAATAAATTAAATACAAATTATTATTATACAGGATTTATATAGCGCTGACACATTATGCAACATAAGGGCAGATAGTACATTTACAATACAATTTAATACAGTAGGAATCAGAGGGCCCTGCTCGTTAGAGCTTACAATCTAAAATAAAATAAAACATACAAAATGAAATAAAATAAAAACTATATATCCTGTGTGTGTATATATATATATATATATATATATATTGTGAGGGGGTTAGCTCGGCAGCGGGTGTGTGTGACCCCCGAGATGGGCTCCCCACACAAAAACAGGCCCAGCAAACGGAGGTTGTGGTTTTCAAAATCAAAAAGGTGCGGTTTATTTTCTATTTACAGTGACAAAACACAGCAAAGCAAAAGAAACATAAACAAAATAAATCCTGGTCAACTTGACCTCTGACTAAACATACAGGTTTCCTAACTAACAACTGGGATCAGCCTAGTGCTGTCCTAGTCCCTAAGTCCTTGGTTTTAAATGTCCAAGCAAATAGCCACACAGGCTTTGTCTCACCGCACAGGGGTTCACTCTCCCTAGACAGTCCACACAGGTCTGGTTCCAGGCATGAGCTAACATCTAATGAAGCTGGGAGTTCTTATAGAGGCCTAAATGAGCTGACAAGGTTCAGCTGGTCTCCTCATCTCTGTCTGCACGACGCCCCACACTCTCCCTAGAGGTATGAGTCATCCATGAGCCCACTAGCCTTATACAACTCTCCACCTAGTTGTATAAGTCGGCGTAAAGCCTGAATCTGGGCGAAATATATCTACCCCCCTGGATGCAACCAGGTGACTTTACCTTCCTGCTGTCACATACCCCCCCCTCTTGTTTTAACCTCGGGGTTGGAACACCAGCAATCAGGCATTCATGTACTCGAGACAAAGCATCCACATTCCCCATTTGAACGCCAGGGCGATGCTTTACTGTGAAGTTGAATTCCTGGAGGGCCAGGAACCACCTATTCACTCTTCTATTTGTTTCCTTGTTTTGAGCCATCCACTTTAACGGAGCGTGATCCGTAAGCATGTCAAAGTGCCTACCTAGCAGGTAGTACCGAAGGGAATCTAGAGCCCACTTCACCGCTAAACACTCCTTTTCAACGGTGGCGTAATTTACCTCATGAGACTTCAACTTCCTGCTGAGGTAAATGACTGGGTGCTCTTCCCCGTTCCAGACCTGGGACAATACTGCTCCTAACCCCACATCTGACGCATCACTTTGTACGACAAAGTCTTTAGAGAAGTCGGGTGAGTACAACACTGGCTGGCTACATAAGGCTTGTTTCAAGAATTGGAATGCTGCCTCAGCCTCGGGGGTCCATTTAATCATGACCGACCCTTTCCCCTTCGTCAGGTTGGTTAGGGGCACAGCCTTAGAAGCAAAGTGGGGAATGAATCGCCGATAATACCCAGCGATTCCCAGAAAGGCTTGTACCTGCTTCTTGCTGTTGGGACGTGGCCAACTCTGGATGGCCTCGACTTTGTTGAGTTGGGGTTTTATTACTCCCCTCCCAATGGTGTACCCAAGATATTTGGCCTCCTCCTGCCCAATGGTACACTTCTTGGGGTTAGCCGTAAACCCCGCTTCCCGAACAGAGTCCAGGACTGCTTGCACTTTTGGCAGATGTGAGGCCCAATCTGTGCTATGGACAATTATGTCATCCAGGTAAGCCGCAGCATACTTCCGATGGGGCCTCAGCATCTGGTCCATTTTCCGCTGGAATGTGGCCGGCGCATTCTGTAACCCGAACGGCATTCTTTTATATTGGAACGCCCCGTCTGGGGTTACAAATGCGGTTTTCTCTTTGGCCGACTTGGCCAGGGGGATTTGCCAATACCCTTTTGTGAGGTCAAGAGTCGTCATGTATCGGGCTGTTCCCAGCCGGTCGATCAACTCATCTATACGTGGCATGGGGTAGGTGTCAAATTTTGTAACTTTGTTCAACTGACGAAAATCGTTACAAAATCGCCAGCTCCCATCCGGTTTAGGCACCAACACAATGGGACTAGACCAATCACTTTGGGACTCCTCTATCACCCCTAAGTTCAGCATTTTCTGTACTTCCTCCCGTATTGCCTCCCGTCGGGCCTCTGGGATCCGATAGGGTTTTAACTTCACCCTTTCACCGGGCGGGGTAATGATGTCATGCTCTACCCCAGATGTTTGTCCCGGCAGCTCAGAGAATACCTCCTTGTTGCGAAGCACAAACTCCTTAACCTCCTGTTGTTGGGGTTGTGACAAGGTGGCTGCTATTCCAACCTCAGGAATCACGCAACCAGTTTGAGCTGGTGACCAAGTGTCTGCGACTAGGGACTCTCTATCCCTCCAGGCTTTCAACAGATTAACGTGATAGATCTGTTCGGGCTTTCGCCTTCCTGGTTGTCTGACCTTGTAATTCACTTCGCTCACTTTTTCCATTATCTCGTAGGGGCCTTGCCATTTGGCAAGGAATTTACTTTCAACCGTAGGGACAAGTACCAGTATCCTATCCCCCGGGGAAAAGGTACGGGTCTTGGCTCCACGGTTGTACACTCTCTGCTGTGCTAACTGCGCTTGGGCCAAATGTTCCTTCACGATGGGCATTACCTGTGCAATTCGGTCTTGCATCAGGGCGACATGCTCAATCACACTCCTGTGGGGAGAACTCTCACTTTCCCAAGTTTCCTTGGCAATATCCAACAGCCCTCTTGGGTGTCTCCCATACAGTAACTCAAAGGGGGAGAATCCCGTAGAGGATTGGGGCACCTCCCTAATAGCAAACATCAGATAAGGAAGTAGACAGTCCCAATCCTTTCCATCTCTATCCACCACTTTCTTCAACATTTGTTTTAGGGTTTTGTTGAACCTTTCAACCAGCCCATCGGTTTGGGGGTGATACACAGATGTACGTAATTGCGTCACTTTGAACAATTTACACAGCTCCTTCATAACCCGGGACATAAAGGGTGTACCTTGGTCCGTAAGCAGTTCTTTACAAATACCCACCCGGCTAAACACAAGAGATAGCTCTTTGGCTATGGTTTTGGCCGAGGTATTTCGGAGAGGGATCGCTTCTGGATAACGGGTGGCATAGTCCATTATAACTAATATGTACTGGTGCCCCCTAGCGGACTTGATTATAGGACCTACCAAATCCATGGCGATCCTCTCAAACGGGACCTCAATGATGGGTAGAGGGACCAGCGGGCTACGGAAATGTGGCATCGGGGCCGACCTCTGACACACAGGGCAGGAGGAACAATAATTTTCTATGTCCTTCATCACCCCCGGCCAATAGAATCTCTGTAATACCCTCTCTCGGGTTTTCTCTGTCCCCAGATGACCTCCAAGAATGTGCCCATGGGCCAACTCCAACACCAACTTCCTGTAAGGTTTGGGCACCACAAGCTGCTCAACGGTTTCTTCTGCCCTTTTTGCCACCCGATACAGTAGGTCCTTCTCTACGCTGAAGTATGGGTAAGTGCAGGTATTATCTGGGTTCACTAACTCGCCATCTATTTTCACTACGTTTTCCCGTGCCTTTATTAGGGCGGGGTCTTTCAACTGTTCTGTGGCAAAGTTTTCCCTGTGAACCTCAAGATCAGAAAACTCCACAGACGGTAGGTTTTCGTCTGAGGAGGTGGGCTCCTCTCCAGTTTCTTGAGTCTCCCCTGCCAATACTGATAAGGGAAATTCCGGAGAGTCCTCACCACTCTCAGGGGAGTTCTGGCTATCACATTCCTGGTACATAGGGGCACCAGTGGGGGGCTCAGGATCATCCCACAGTTCCCAGAACTTCGGAAAATCCCTTCCCACAATGGCGTCATGCGGTAACTGAGATACTAAGCCCACTGGATGAGAGAGGGTACCTTTGGGGGTCTCGAAACACACTGTAGTCACTGGATACTCTCGGGTGTCCCCATGCACACAAATAACAGCTACCTTGCTATTCCCAGAGACCTCTGTTTTAACTAACTCAGCCTTTATCAGGGTCACAAGGCTACCTGAATCCAACAATACCACAACATTTCTACCATTAACACACATTTTGCATAAATGTTTCTCAGTTCCTCGAATGGCAGTGCATGCGACTGTCGCACACAGCGACTGACGTCTGCCCGTCAGAAAGTCACACTGCATGGGTTCCTCCACAACCGGGCACTTGGCTGCAATATGTCCCGCTTGCCGGCAGCGGTAGCAAACGATCCTTCTTGCGGCCTCTTGAGCCGCTGATTTCCCAGGCTGTTCTCGCCAAACTTGGGGTAGAGCTCCCACCCTCTCACTCTCTCCACCCTCACCCCTTGGAATCCTCTTATCCGCCCCTGGGGATGGTCTGGTCTTAGGGTGGAAAGTCCGAGTGTCTCTGGAAGAGGCCGTCAGGTTCTCTGTAGCCAAGTATTTCTCCACACGATCCACAAGACCATCGGCCGTCTCTGGGTCTCCATGGCTTACCCACTTTTGGATGGCAGTAGGAAGAGCTCTCAAAAACCGATCCATTACAACACGTTCCACAATCTTTGGTGCGGACAAAGTCTCTGGCTGTAGCCACTTTCTGCTCAGGTGAATGAGATCATACATTTGAGACCTGGGGGGTTTTCCAAGCTGGAAAGTCCAGTTATGCACACGCTGAGCCCGGACAGCCTGGGTGACACCCAGCCTTGCCAATATTTCAGCTTTTAGCATCACATAGTCTTTTGCTTGGTTAGGCTCTAGGTCATAGTAAGCTTTCTGCGATTCACCAGTTAACAGAGGAGCCACCAGTCCAGCCCACTGCTCCTCAGGCCACTTTTCTCTTTCAGCGGTCCTTTCAAATGTGGTCAAAAATACCTCTGGATCATCCTCTCCAGTCATTTTTGTCAATAAACGACTCACCCCAAAGGACGCGGTATTAGTGGGACGGCTTTCCTCACTGGTCTGCGGACGTTGCTGCATTACTGCTTCCATCTGTTGTTGTAGTCTCTGCTCTTGCTTCTGCAACAGGTCTATGAAGCGGGCCTCAGATTGCTGCTGGGCTTGTTGCTAAACCTCCAGACTCTGTTGCAAAGTTGCGTTTGTCTGCTGCTGGGCTGCAAGGCTCTGTTGATGAGCTTGCTGCTGGGCTGCGAAGTTCTTTTGCAAACCTGCATTTGTCTGCTGTTGATTGGCATTTGCTAGAGCCAGCTGCTTCAGTATCTCCTCCATGCTGGCTTAAAAAAAAAACTGCCACTGGTTCTCCACCAACTGTGAGGGGGTTAGCTCGGCAGCGGGTGTGTGTGACCCCCGAGATGGGCTCCCCAGACAAAAACAGGCCCAGCAAACGGAGGTTGTGGTTTTCAAAATCAAAAAGGTGCGGTTTATTTTCTATTTACAGTGACAAAACACAGCAAAGCAAATGAAACATAAATAAAATAAATCCTGGTCAACTTGACCTCTGACTAAACATACAGGTTTCCTAACTAACAACTGGGATCAGCCTAGTGCTGTCCTAGTCCCTAAGTCCCTGGTTTTAAATGTCCAAGCAAATAGCCACACAGGCTTTTTCTCACCGCACAGGGGTTCACTCTCCCTAGACAGTCCACACAGGTCTGGTTCCAGGCATGAGCTAACATCTAATGAAGCTGGGAGTTCTTATAGAGGCCTAAATGAGCTGACAAGGTTCAGCTGGTCTCCTCATCTCTGTCTGCACGACGCCCCACACTCTCCCTAGAGGTATGAGTCATCCATGAGCCCACTAGCCTTATACAACTCTCCACCTAGTTGTATAAGTCGGCGTAAAGCCTGAATCTGGGCGAAATATATCTACCCCCCTGGATGCAACCAGGTGACTTTACCTTCCTGCTGTCACAATATATATATATATATATATCACTTTTCTTTTCTGGTACAATGTTTTTTTTTGAGATATGAAAAAGGGGAAACATAAAGGAGTACACGTAAAAGTACATATATATATATAATATATATTTTAAGGGTACCGATTATAAACTGACACTGACCCAGGAGCCAGGGGTCAGTGCGTTATGCCTGAGCCTTGAGACCCAGGAGCCAGGGGTCAGTGCGTTATGCCTGAGCCTTGAGACCCAGGAGCCAAGGCAGACAAGGGGGAGCGGAGTTGTCCGCAGAACGGGGGGGGGGGGGGGGGAATAATAATGAAAAAACAAACAAGCAAAAAAACAAAACACAAAACAACAAGACAAAAACAAAAAACAAAAAAAACACAGAGAAACACGCACATCAGTGGGGGGGGGGGGGGTTGGTTGTGTACAACAGAGCAGCGAGCAAGTAGCCCAGAAACAAAGAAGGAGTGGGAAAGAGAGGGTCCCTCAGGCTGGAGATGGGGCCAAATAAATTTTAGAGTCCTATGCCTCGTACACACGACCGTTTTTCTCGTCCAAAACAGTCAAGAAAAGTGCCGCGAGAGTTTTTTTGTCTAGAAAAACGTTCGTGTGTATGGTTTTACGACGAGAAAATTGCCGAGAATCTCGACGAGAAAATAGAGAACCTGCTCTCTATTTTCTCGTCAGGATTCCAGATTTCCTCGTCGTGTTTCTCGTCGGCCTGTTTTGTGACGAGAAAATGGTTCGTGTGTATGCTTTTACGACTCTTCCAAAAGCGCGCATGCTCACAAGCAACTATGAGACGGGAGCGCATCTTCTGGTAAAACAAGCCTTCGTAATGGAGAGAGCATATTCGTCACGCTCAAAAATATTTCATCGTTTAAATGTTCTGCATTGAAATCTTCGTAAGAATGTTACATTAATCAAAACGAGTGACCTTCTTTTGCTGCTGATATTCACACAGAGTTATGCCTTATTTTTAACCTTTTTCCTGCTGCTCTTTATAAGATTTATGTGTATTATATCGTGCAAGTTTTTAGGAATAATTTAAATGGTTAGATTTTTCAAAATGATGTTAATTATAATTTCACAATGTTTTGATAGCGATCTCCCATTTAATTTTGGAATCTATATTAGTTAAATTTCCCCCCATGTTTTTTTGCAAATCAGATTTAGTTATTCTTTTGGGGGGGGTGATATCTGTGCCTTTTATTGTCAGTCAAATGTATCTGCTTACTCCAAAGCTTGATTTTGTTTATTTAAAAATACACATAGTCAAGTATGAACTTAAACAGAAATCACATTTATTCATGTTTATAAATTAAATAAAGAGAAGGCAGCGCTGGAGAAGCTGCTGCCATTTGTGCATCCCAGGGACCCCAGAGCACACAGCAACCCTGTGTGGACACTAAAATTGGGAGCTTGAGAAGGCCAACATTTCTGAACACAATCTGATGCTGGCCTCCCAGAGGTCAGGAACAGCAGCAGGTGATATATATGTCCCAAGTGTGTGGTACTACAACAGGCTGCCTTCTGTCCGACCACAATGAAGCAAGGCCATCACTTCCTCTTCTTCCTGGCAACCTTCCCTGCAGCCTTTCCTGAAGCCTTCCCTGCAGCCTTCCTTCTTCGTTTGGCTGGAGGCTGGCACACTGGAGGGGTACTCCTGTCAGGAGGAGGAGGTGGAGGTGTAGCAGAAGGGGGTGGGGCAGAAGAAGAAGGTGGAGGTGTAGCAGAAGGGGGTGGGGCAGAAGAAGAAGGTGGAGGTGTAGCAGAAGGGGGTGGGGCAGAAGGTGGAGGTGTAGCAGAAGGGGGTGGGGCAGAAGAAGAAGGTGGAGGTGTAGCAGAAGGGGGTGGGGCAGAAGGTGGAGGTGTAGCAGAAGGGGGTGGGGCAGAAGGTGGAGGTGTAGCAGAAGGGGGTGGGGCAGAAGGTGGAGGTGTAGCAAAAGGGGTGGGGCAGGAAAGAACAAATAATTAAAGGTTTAAACAAGCTTTTTATTGGGATACTTAGACATAGGCTGGCATAGGAATTGCCCCCCTACCCGTGAAATAGTCCATGCATTTGTCCCGAACCTCACGGGCATTTTGGGGGGGCAAGCCAAGGCGGGCAGATTCCAGGCCCGGAAGGGGATTTGCAGGGGAAAGTCCAGCCTCTGGCAAAACTGAGGCCATATATGAATTAGATTTGCGGCAAAGAAAATTGTGTAGCACACAGCAGCATAACACGACATAGTTTATTTTGTAGTCCGCCAAGTGGATGGAAGTCATAAAAAGGCGGAACCGGCTGGCCATTATGCCGAAGGCATTTTCAACGACTCTTCGGGCCCTGGCCAGCCGGTAATTGAACACACTCTTCTCTGGGGTCAGGGTCCTCTGTGGAAATGGCCTCATAAGATGCCGTCTGAGTCCGAAGGCTTCATCAGCCAAAAAAACAAAGGGGAGTCCTTCAATATTCCCTGCATCCGGTGGCAATGCAAGGTCGTCACTCTGGAGACGGAGGACAAACTCCGTCTGGATGAAGTATCCCCCATCGGACATCCGGCCATTCTTCCCTACATCAACATAGAGGAATTCATACCGTGCTGACACCACCGCCATCAGCACAATGCTATGAAACCCCTTGTAGTTGTAGTAGTAGGACCCAGAACGGGGTGGCGGCACGATGCGGACGTGCTTCCCGTCTATGGCACCACCGCAGTTGGGGAAGTCCCACCGCGTGGCAAACTCCGATGCCACAGTCTGCCATTCCTGTGGCGTGGAAGGAAGCTGTGGAGTGAAACAAGATGAAATAATATTAGAAAAACAAAGTCATACATTACAAGGAAATTCTATCCCAAAAAATTAGAGGCCAACATCAATCAAATTATACGTTTATTAAGGTGTTTAAAAAAAGGATAATGGAAGGCTCATTTATCATATTCATCACCCCCTCTGATGGGCCATTACTAAATTATTTTGGGGGGGGGGAGATGTGTTTGGCCACAGGATAGCATTGCAGTGGCGGTGCGTCCAGAGTGGGCGCTGGAGCACTGCCCCCTCTCTCCTGTGCCCATCACAGACGGAACATGAACCTATGTATTGTCTATGCCGCACACTATTCAGGTGGATGGCCTCTTGTAAAACGACCGACATATGAATCATTGCGACATTTAGGGGGTTAAAATTGCATAGCAGAAACAGGTAGTAAAATAGTCTTGCACATTACAACCTGAGGGATGTAATTGGCTTCCTAAAAGAAAAATCGGGGACGCAGGGGGGGGGGGCATTCCTTGGGTAAACACTGACAGGCTGCTCTGCCAATCATGTTCACCAAGTCTGTTTAATGGTAACATGATTGGCTGATGCAACATGAAGGGAAGGAGAATACATCAAGGACAGAAGATGGATGGCGCTGACCACAAGAAGGTAAGTGCAGGGCTGGGGGTAAACTGGCTGCATTAGAGGGGACTAAATGGCTGCATTTGAGGGAACAAAATGGCTGCATTGGAGGGGACAACTGGGGGCGTTTAATAGGCACCAGAGCAAAAAAGGAGGAAGTTTATTTCCTAAATTGGGGTTTGAACCCCCAAACATTTGGAGCAACAGGCGCCCCTGCTGGAAAAGTTAGTGAAGGGAAATATTTATGGAGGAGAAAAACGGGGCAATCTAAAGCTTCCAACATGCATGGGGACAAAGGGGACATTCTCAGGATATTACAATCATGGTAATTAGGGAAGGATGAAAGAAATACAATACATTAGCATACATGTAATACATAAAATGTGATGTTAAGGGAGCAAACTTACCCTAATATAGTCCTCCTGCAGGACTTGGATGATGGCAGAACAGGTGTCTGGGATTATGAGGCCCAGAGCCTGGGGGGAGATGCCTGTGGTGAACTTCAAGTCCTGAAGACTTCTCCCTGTCGCCAGGTAATGCAACGTGGCGATGAGCCTCTGCTCAGCACTGATGGCTTCCCGCATAACGGTGTCCTTCCTGGTAATATAGGGGGACACCAAAGCCAACAGTTCCTGAAAAACGGGGTCAGACATCCGCAGAAAATTCCTGTAGTCCTCAGGATTATTCTCGACGATCTCCCGCAGCAGAGGCATGTGGCAGAATTGGTCCCGCTGGAGCAACCAATTCTTGGTCCATGAACTCCTCCTCACACCATTCATGGACTGGTCTTGGTCCAAAACAAGCAGACCAACACCAAGCGCACGCACAGCACGAACTCGACGACGAGAACGTCCAGGCGACATGGCCGTCTAATCAGAACGTACAGAACAGAACGCACTTTAGAACAGCAAGACCTATGAATAACGAACTGAAAATCAGAAACGAACAGGCAAGAACGCACTGTAAAACAGATACGACCTGCCTAGACGCCCTGAAAGTCAAGATATGAACCCACAAGCACAAACTGAACGGCAGAAAACGATCTGAAAAGTACGAAGACTGAAAAGCGCGAATCGTCTCTTCCCAAACTTTTACTTCACACGCGGTAACACGAGATCAGCAAAAGCAGCCCAAGGGGTGGCGCCAAGAAAAAAGAACTTCCCCTTTATAGTGCCGTCGTACGTGCTGGACGTGAGCGCGGAGAACAACGAGGAAATTGGGAAATGTCAGTGTGTACGCATAGAAAGCTTGACGAGAAAATCGACAAGCTTAACAAGAATCTCGTCGAAAAAAACGACGTGTTTTTTACGACGAGAAACTCGGTCGTGTGTATGAGGGCCTAGACTAGTCGGGTGTAGATTAGGGAGTGTATAGGACCACCACGGGGCCCATACCTTAAGGAATTTTGCATGGGAGTCGTGAAGGACGCTGGACATTTTTTCATGGATCATAAGGGTCGTCAAGGTATTGTTGACCTCTGGAAATGAGACAGAAGTTTTTTTTTTTCCAAGCCCTCGCTATTGTTCGTTTGGCAGCAATAAATAAGTATGTGGCTAGTTTTTGCTGGTGAGAGAAAAGGCCCGGGATCGGGCAATGGAGTAATGCAAATTTGGGGTCCTTAAGGAAGGGAACATGAAATAGGGAGGATAGTAGGCCAAAGACCCTTGACCAAAATCTTACAAGACGGGGGCAAGACCAAAATGTGTGCAGTTCATCTCCTCGTTGACCACAACCCATCACTTTTCTTTTCATAAATTACATATGGTTAGTATGAGAAAATTACAATTAAAAAAATGTATAATTTCTAATTGTATTGTATGTAGATAATTAATGATATAATGCTACTTTTGCAGTATTTCAGGCTTCCCTGTAAAGATACAATGTTACTGTAATTATAATAATTAAAAATGATAAAAAGTTATTATTAATACAATTTTATTTATTTTTTCTACAATCAAAGGTTTTATTAAAGCTTATTACAAAACATATAATAATACTATTACTATCATCCAGAATTCATAAAGCACCAACAGCGCTTTAAATATCATTTTCTTTCTATATTTGATTAGGTCCCCTATACTGGATTATGATATGCTTATGCATATTCAGTGTATTGAATATATAAATATTCCGAATTGGCACATTAGATTGTGAACTTCTTCAGAGACGGGGACTGATATGAATGGTGCTTTGTACTCTGCAATGTGCTGCATAATATGCCAACACGATGAAAAAAGAAAATTAGAAAATTAAGAAATAAATGAAAAATCGCAGTATCTCAGCCTCCCTTAAAAAGATACAATGTTACTGTGGTTGCAATAAATTTTTTTTATATATATATATATATATATATATATATATATACACAGTATATATATATGTAGTGGGTATGTACTTTCCCGGGTGTAAATTTGAATTTGGAAGTGACACCAGTGATGTGTGATTCACTCCGGCCCATTGGGTGGCGCTGTCGCCCTGGGTTGGGTTGGATTATCGCTGTGTGCCGTCCTCCTTTTTGTCCTCCCTCGGCAGCGGTATGGTGGGGCGGGGAACCCGCCGTGCTTGCTGGGAGGGGGTATAAAGGGGGCCGGCCATCTTGGTCACGGGATCGAAGTCCGAGGCACCTTCAGCTTGCGGACAGTGGGTCGTGTCGCTCCTCTGGGTGGCCTAGGCCCAGAGGACAACGGAGGTCGAGTTTCATCCCAGGCACCTTTACCCTGGGGTGAGGTCCTTAGATGGAGGTCCGGAGCTCAGTGCCCAACACTGGGTTCCACGAGGGAAGGAGATCCTAGAGTGCCCAGGGATTGGGTACCCGAATCCGGAAGGCGCAATGGACCGGGGGGAGCTCCTCATTTGAAGACCCGGTGCAGCATATTGCCGGTGACAAGTGAGTCTCTCGTCGGAGACCGCCTGGAAGGAAATCTACCCTCGTGCGGAGACCAGGACACACTTCTAGGAAGGGAAGTGGCAAACTACATTGTGTCTGGGCCTGTTCGCATCCACACCTCCTTTTCTGTTCTGTTCTATCAAGGGAGTTCAACTGTTTGTGTTCAGACAAGGAGAATAAAGGAGTGTTGAACTTTAATGGTGTGGAACTCATTTTCTAACAGACATGGTTCGCGGTGACTCTTGGAGGGAGGATCCAGGTGCACAGCACTGACCCGAAGGTAATACAAAACCGTTGCTTATACCGCACTAACACCTGTGGTGGAAGCCAGGCGTGGTGTCCCCGCTCCCTCCCCTCTAAGATACCCCTAGACAAGAGAAAGACGAGACAAAGAGGGGAGTGAGGTGGCCGCTACATATATACACACATATATATATATGTACATATATACACACACACACATATACATACACAGTGGGTACGGAAAGTATTCAGACCCCTTTAAATTTTTCACTCTTTGTTATATTGCAGCCATTCGCTAAAATCATTTAAGTTCATTTTTTTTCCTCATTAATGTACACACAGCACCCCATATTGACAGAAAAACACAGAATTGTTGACATTTTTGCAGATTTATTAAAAAAGAAAAACTAAAATATCACATGCTCCTAAGTATTCAGACCCTTTGCTCAGTATTTAGTATTTGCACCCTTTTGATCTAATACAGCCATGAGTCTTTTTGGGAAAGGAGCAACAAGTTTTTCACACCTGGATTTGGGGATCCTCTGCCATTCCTCCTTGCAGATCCTCTCCAGTTCTGTCAGGTTGGATGGTAAACGTTGGTGGACGGACATTTTTAGGTCTCTCCTGAGATGCTTAATTGGGTTTAAGTCAGGGCTCTGGCTGGGCCATTCAAGAACAGTCACGGAGTTGTTGTGAAGCCAATCCTTCGTTATTTTAGCTGTGTGCTTAGGGTCATTGTCTTGTTGGACGGTAAACCTTCGGCCCAGTCTGAGGTCCTGAGCACTCTGGAGAAGGTTTTCCTCCAGGATATCCCTGTACTTGGCCGCATTCATCTTTCCCTCGATTGCAACCAGTCGTCCTGTCCCTGCAGCTAAAACCTCCCCCCCACAGCATAATGCTGCCACCACCATGCTTCACTGTTGAGACTGTATTGGACAGGTGATGAGCAGTGCCTGGTTTTCTCCACACATACCGCTTAGAATTAAGGCCAAAAAGTTCTATCTTGGTCTCATCAGACCAGAGAATGTTATTTCTCACCATCTTGGAGTCCTTCAGGTGTATCTTAGCAAACTCCATGCAGGCTTTCATGTGTCTTGCACTAAGGAGAGGCTTCCGTCGGGCCACTCTGCCATAAAGCCCCGACTGGTGGAGGGCTGCAGTGATGGTTGACTTTCTATAACTTTCTCCCATCTCCCGACTGCATCTCTGGAGCTCAGCCACAGTGATCTTTGGGTTCTTCTTTACCTCTCTCACCAAGGCTCTTCTCCCCTGATAGCTCAGTTTGGCCGGATGGCCAGCTCTAGGAAGGGTTCTGGTCATCCCAAACGTCTTCCATTTAAGGATTATGAAGGCCACTGTGCTCTTTGGAACCTTAAGTGCAGCAGAATATTTTTGTAACCTTGGCCAGATCTGTGCCTTGCCACAATTCTGTCTCTGAGCTCTTCAGGCAGTTCCTTTGGCCTCATGATTCTCATTTGCTCTAACATACACTGTGAGCTGTAAGGTCTTCTATAGACAGGTGTGTGGCTTTCCTAATCAAGTCCAATCAGTATAATCAAACACAACTGGACTCAAATGAAGGTGTAGAACCATCTCAAGGATGATGAGAAGAAATGGACAGCACCTGAGTTAAATATATGAGTGTCACAGCAAAGGGTCTGAATACTTAGGACCATGTGATATTTCAGTTTTTCTTTTTTAATAAATCTGCAAATGTCAACAATTCTGTGTTTTTCTGTCAATATGGGGTGCTGTGTGTACATTAATGAGGAAACAAAATTAACTTAAATGTCTAGCGACCTCACCTCTCACTCCCTCTTTCTCTTCTTGGTCAATGGCTCTCATCTAGGGGACCAGGGAGGAGAGTGTGACGCGCCACCAGCTCTTATCCTCTCGTGTGCAGAGGTGTGAGCTATAACCCTTTACCTTCGGGCCTGTGTCCCCGTCCAGAGCCAAAACTTCCCTTGAGGTAAGGTGACCAGACATCCCCGGTTTCAGGGGACAGTCCCCGGATTGAGGACACTGTCCCCGGACCAAGTCTGTCCCCGGATTTGTCCCCGGATTGGATTTGAACAGGGGCTGGGGCAATTTCAAAGACAGTCAGTGCAGAATAAAAAAAAAAAAATCTGAAATACACCCCCCCCCCCCCGCTATGCCGCTCCTATTAGCTTAGGGGGGTGTATTCCATTATCTGTGCTCCTTTCTGATGATCATGTGCTGGTCGGAGCGGAGGGAATATTTCTTCAGTTTCGGGTGCCCATTCAGCTCCACTCCCATGTTCTTCTGCCTTGGCTCAAGTCCCGGCCAGCCACCTGCCTGCTTATCTCCTTGCCTTACCTGGTGGAGTGATCTTCCTCCGCTCCCCACCCAGTAGTAACCGGGGCCCGGAGAGTAAGACTTGACAGGCTGTGTGGCGGGCGGCAGAGAGTCGCTGATTGGCGCTATTACTAGTAAAGAAAAATATGTCCCCGGATTTCATTTTAAAAATCTGGTCACCTTACCTTGAAGATGACTCCCACCCTCCATGCAGGTGGAGGTAGGACCCTTTAGCTCCCAGAAAGTCAAGTTCCACACCACTGAAAGTCCAACACTTATTTATTCTTCATGTTGTGGACACTGTGAATCGAGTCACAGTAACAGAAGTAACGGACAAGGACTAGTCCAGTCGGGTGAGAGAGCACAAGCTCAGAGCTACACCACAGTATTTCTAGGCCCATTAACTTTATACAGGGCCATCACAGTGATTGCAGTTATACTCTGGGGAGACTATCTGCTGAACTGAGTTATTAGTCTCCCTGGCATTATAAAGTTACCAATCATCGTTACTTTTTGGATTACAATTGTTCTTAAAGTGCACCACCGTGTTTTGCTAGCGAAGTTTTCTTCCACAGAACTATACCCAAATCATAGTCAGGCCTGACTGGGTAGTGTAGGACATTGCTGGGCGCCATTTTTTGCTCAAAGGGAGGATAGCGGCAGCGGGGTTTGTTAAACTGTCTAGCATATTGCTGAACGTTTGATGTTTTAATAAGTATACCCATATTGCAGGGCTCTGCATGTGACATTGCATACTGTTTATCATTTTAACTTTTATCAACAGTAAAATATTAGAGTTAAGTATATTGGTTGTCAGTGTCATTTACTGTGCTAATCCATATTGTGGGATTGAGTCATAGAGAATATTAGAATGATTGCAATTCTATCACCCCCTTTACTAACTGTGCCACGAGAGGTTAGAGCCGATTACCAGGGGTTGACAGCGGTGCACTACAGGGCCCAAAACAATCAAGGCAGCCCTCCTAACTGGGGGTATCGCTATATATATATATATATATATATATATAGATATATATATCTATATCTATATATATCTATATATATCTCACATATTTTACATACAGTATATATATAGTATAATATATATATATATATATATATATATATATATATATATATGTAGCGGGGTCTCCTTTAAGACTCTCAGGACTACCTTACCCAGAACCCCATTCGGCACCCAGGGTGCAATATTGCCGCCGCAGAGACTCATGGGTGGAGTTATATAAGGAAGGGGCGAGGCTAGGCTCGCTCTCTTTGGGACATGAGACTTTGATGAACAAGTCCTCCTGTGCGGATCTGCTTGTGTGCAAGCAGGGCCGCCATCAGGGGGTACAGGCAGTACACCTGTAAGGGGCCCGGATGGCCCCCCCTTTTTTGTTTTTTTTTATTTTATTTTTTGTAAGGGGCCCAGAGGACCCCAGGGGCCCGGAGTTCCCCGGGGCCCCGAATGTTAACCCCCCCTTCTTTTAATTTTTTTTTGTATAATTTATTTTTTTATTTAATTTTTTTTTATTTATTTATTTTATTTATTTATTTTATTTATTTATTTTTTTGTAAGGGGCCCAGAGGTCCCCAGAGGCCCGGAGGTCCCCAGGGCCCCGGATGGAAACCTCCCTTTTTTTTATTTATTTTTAATTAAAAAAAATTATTATACATTTTTTTATTACATTTTTTTTTATTTCTTTCTTTTATTTTTATTTTTTTTGTAAGGGGCCCAGAGGTCCCCAGGGCCCCGGATGGAAACCTCCCTCTTTTTTTTTTTATAAAAATGATTATTATTTTTTTATATATATATATATATATATATATATATATATATATATATATATTTTGTAAGGGGCCCTTTTTTTTGTTTTTTTCGTGTTCGTCAGCACCCAAACCCCCTGCTTCTCAATTCGTGGCACCCCCCGCTTCTCAATTCGTGGCACCCCCCGCTTCTCAATTCGGGGCACCCCCCCGCTTCTCAATTTGCGGCAGCCCCCCCCCCGGTTCTCCTCTGCTCCAGGGGGGGCCCCATGTCTGAAGCTGTGTAAGGGGCCCCAAAATTCCTGATGGCGGCCCTGTGTGCAAGGCCTGAAGCCTGGGGCCTTGCGCAACTACCAAAGAGCCTTCCACCACCCTACTGTGAGCCTGGGTGGTATCTGACTTTGTTATCTTCAACCTTTGTTGGACCGGAGGCCCGACCGCTGCGGACGCTGTGTGGGGAGACACAGTAGGTGGAAGTCCCGGACTGGGATCGCGTCCGGAGGGGTGAGCGAGCATATGCTCAATCCATATACTTTATACTGTTGTTAGGCCTACAGACTGCCGTGGCCCACCAGCTTATATTTGAGACCCCACTGGAGATTCATAGCAGAACTGAGTTAAGGGGTCCCCAGTGAAGTGTTCCGTGTTGTTACTTTGATCTGTGGATTACAAATGTGTTCCTGAATGTGCACCACCATTAAAGACATGCATGCGAAGAAATCATCTCCTAGAGACTGAGTTTTAGAGCCTGGGTCAGGCCTGACCAAGTGTTAGAGTTTAGTTGCTGCGTCACAGGGCCCTTAGTTAACGGCCGTTACACGTGGTATGCCATTACTGCATTTCACTAATGTGTAGTATGTTACTCAGTGCAGGGCTCTGCAAGTAATTCATGTGGTTTGTTATAACTGTTTTTTTACTTATAGAAGAGTAAACTTGTTATACTTTACTACTCTGCATTGGCGTCTGAATTTTACCATAGAGTATAAGAGATATTACCCTAGACTAACTGTGCCAGAGTGGGTCGATTAAATTGCCGGGGGTTGGCGGTGCTGTGTGCAGGGCCTGAGACCAAATTCAGCGGCTCTCTTAGTTGGGGGTGCGCTACACACATATATATATATATATGTATGTGTGTGTATATATATATATATATATATATATATATATTTTTTTTTTTTTTATTATTATTTTTTTATTAATTTTTATTAATTTTTTAATTAATTTTTTTGATATATATATATATATATATATATATATAACGATTCAGAATTGTGCTTGCATTATCTACCTGATAAAGATACAGTACCATATTACTCTAGTTCAACTATTTAAAAAAAAAATGATATATACATTTATATGTTTAAGTATATTAAGTAAAGTTTGTATGAGAAATATGCAGTTAGAAATGTAAAAATGTATATTTGTTAATTATTAATTATTATTATTTACAGATAAAAAAAGATACCATTTACTTTTTTCAGTATCTCAGCTTCTTTGAAGAACACAATGTAATTCTACTAACATCTCTTCCTCCATAGAAGATCACAATGTAATGGACAGTGAGAGCGCACGTTGCTCTCTCCTGCCCCCTGCAGGCCGCCGTAGTTGTAGTTCCCCCCGGAGGATGCCGGGAGTTGTAGTCTTTAGTCCTGTGTTGGTTATGGAAGCTGTCTGTTAGGTAATATTTCTTCCTCCTCTACAGGTCCGTGTCCCCCGTCCTCCTCCGAGCTTGTAGCGTGTGTGTGTGTCTGCTGTTAGGGGGGAAACAGTGGTGGACAAGTCCCAGCATGCCTTGCAGCCTATGGTGGAATTTGTAGTTCCCCAGCAGCAGGGAATGGGGGAGGGGAGGAGAATTCCTGGATGTGTGGTGGTCAAGGCATGGGTGTAGGGAAGGGTTAGGGCCTCTGACAGGTTTTCTTTTGCACTTCCTGTCCCACAGACACAACAGACACAGGTGTCCCCAATGCAAGATTTCCCAGCACTTCCTGTCCCACAGACACAACAGACACAGGTGTCCCCAATGCAAGATTTCCCAGCACTTCCTGTCCAACAGACACAGGTGTCCCCAATGCAAGATTTCCCAGCACTTCCTGTCCAACAGACACAGGTGTCCCCAATGCAAGATTTCCCAGCACTTCCTGTCCAACAGACACAGGTGTCCCCAATGCAAGATTTCCCAGCACTTCCTGTCCAACAGACACAGGTGTCCCCAATGCAAGATTTCCCAGCACTTCCGGTCCCAGAGACACAACAGACACAGATGTCCCCAATGCAAGATTTCCCAGCACTTCCGGTCCCAGAGACACAACAGACACAGGTGTCCCCAATGCAAGATTTCCCAGCACTTCCTGTCCCAGAGACACAACAGACACAGGTGTCCCCAATGCAAGATTTCCCAGCACGTCCTGTCCCACAGACACAACAGACACAGGTGTCCCCAATGCAAGATTTCCCAGCACTTCCTGTCCAACAGACACAGGTGTCCCCAATGCAAGATTTCCCAGCACTTCCTGTCCAACAGACACAGGTGTCCCCAATGCAAGATTTACCAGCACTTCCTGTCCAACAGACACAGGTGTCCCCAATGCAAGATTTCCCAGCACTTCCTGTCCAACAGACACAGGTGTCCCCAATGCAAGATTTCCCAGCACTTCCTGTCCAACAGACACAGGTGTCCCCAATGCAAGATTTCCCAGCACTTCCGGTCCCAGAGACACAACAGACACAGGTGTCCCCAATGCAAGATTTCCCAGCACTTCCTGTCCCAGAGACACAACAGACACAGGTGTCCCCAATGCAAGATTTCCCAGCACGTCCTGTCCCACAGACACAACAGACACAGGTGTCCCCAATGCAAGATTTCCCAGCACTTCCTGTCCCACAGACACAACAGACACAGGTGTCCCCAATGCAAGATTTCCCAGCACTTCCTGTCCCAGAGACACAACAGACACCGGTGTCCCCAGTGGAAGATTTCCCAGCACTTCCTGTTGTAGTGACAATGCAAACATTTTGGAATTCCTATGGCTTTCTCTTTTAGATGATGGTCAACAATTAAATATTAACCACGTGCTGTCCAGGCCCTTTCCACAACTTTTTGTTTACAAATTTAAATTCATATTTTTTTGCTAGAAAATTACTTAGAATCCCCAAACATTACATATATATTTTTTAGCAGAGACCCTAGGGAATAAAATAGCAGTTGCAATATTTTATGGCATACCGTATTTGCGCAGCGGTCTTTCAAACACAATTTTTTTTTGGGGGGGGGGGGGCGGGGAATACACTTTAATTAATAATAAAAATAAAAAAAAGCAACAGTTACCCCAATTTTTTGTTAAAATATAAAAGATGATGTTACGCCAATTAAATAGATACCAAACATGTCACGCTTTAAAATTGCGCACTCTTGTGGAAAGGCGACAAACTTCAGTATTTAAAAATCTCCATAGGCGACACTGTAATTTTTTTTACAGGTTACCTGTTTAGAGTTACAGAGGAGTTCAAGTGCTAGAATTATCGCTCTCGCTCTACCGTCCGCGGCGATACCTCACGTGTGGTGGGATCACTGTTTTTTTCTCTTATATTTATTTATTTATTTTTCTACACCGTCACTTTATTTTTATTTATTTTTTTATTTATTTATATATTAATTTTCTATTTTTACACTGTCACTTTAATTATTTTTTTCTTATTTATTTTACTTATTTTTTTTTTTTTACACTGTCACTTATTTTTTTTTCTTATTTATTTTCCTTTTTTTTATTTTTACATTGTCACTTTAAAAAAAAAAATCTTATTTATTTAACTTTTTTATTTTTACACTGTCACTTAATTTATTTTTTCTTATTTATTTTCCTTTTTTTTTTCTTTTTTACACTGTCACTTTTTAAATAAAAAAATCTTATTTATTTAACTTTTTTATTTTTATACTGTCACTTAATTTTTTTTTTCTTATTTATTTAACTTTTTTTTTTTTTTTTTACACTGTCACTTAAAAAAAAAAATCTTATGCCGTGTACACACAATCGAGTTTCACGGCGGTGAAAACACCGCCGTGAAACCCGACGGGAAAAACGAGGACCGGCTTGGTCCCCTACACACGGCCGTTTTTCATGACAGGTTTTCTCTTGGTCGAGAAAACCGACCGTCTGTAGGCTCCCTAGCAGTGTTTCCCTATGGGAAAACTGTCGCGGAAAAAAATGCCGCGATTCGCGACGAGAAAAGTTAGAGCATGTTCTAATTTTTCTCATCGTGATTCTTGTCGTTTTTCTCGTCGGGGAAAAAATGCTGGAAAGCCCACACACGGGCGTTTTTCTCGTCCAAGAGAAAAAATTTCATTTTTCCCCGACGAGAAAAGTGATAGTGTGTACGCGACATTATTTATTTAACTTTTTTATTTTTACACAGTCACTTAATTAATTTTTTCTTATTTATTTTCCTTTTTTTTATTTTTACACTGTCACTTTTTAAATAAAAAATCTTATTTATTTAACTTTTTTATTTTTATACTGTCACTTAATTTATTTTTTCTTATTTATTTTCCTTTTTTTTTATTTTTACACTGTCACTTTTTAAAAAAAAATCTTATTTATTTAACTTTTTTATTTTTACACTGTCACTTAATTTTTTTTTCTTATTTATTTTCCTTTTTTTTTATTTTTACACTGTCACTTTTTAAAAAAAAATCTTATTTATTTAACTTTTTTATTTTTACACTGTCACTTAATTTTTTTTTCTTATTTATTTTCCTTTTTTTTATTTTTACACTGTCACTTTTTTAAAAAAAAATCTTATTTATTTAACTTTTTTATTTTTACACTGTCACTTAATTTTTTTTTCTTATTTATTTTCCTTTTTTTTTATTTTTACACTGTCACTTTTTTTAGAAAAAATCTTATTTATTTAACTTTTTTATTTTTACACAGTCACTTAATTTATTTTTTCTTATTTATTTTCCTTTTTTTATTTTTACACTGTCACTTTTAAAAAAAAAAATCTTATTTATTTAACTTTTTTATTTTTACACAGTCACTTAATTTATTTTTTCTTATTTATTTTCCTTTTTTTTTATTTTTACACTGTCACTTTTTTATAAAAAAAATCGTATTTATTTAACTTTTTTATTTTTACACAGTCACTTAATTAATTTTTTCTTATTTATTTAACTTTTTTTTTATTTTTACACTGTCACTTTTTTAAAAAAAATCTTATTTATTTAACTTTTTTATTTTTACACAGTCACTTAATTTATTTTTCTTATTTATTTAACTTTTTGTTTTATTTTTACACTGTCACTTTTTTTAAAAAAACTCTTATTTATTTAACTTTTTTATTTTTACACTGTCACTTAATTTTTTTTTTCTTATTTATTTTCCTTTTTTTTATTTTTGCACTGTCACTTTTTTAAAAAAAAATCTTATTGAACTTTTTTATTTTTACACTGTCACTTAATTTTTTTTTCTTATTTATTTTCCTTTTTTTTTTTTTACACTGTCACTTTTATTTTTTTATTTTTTTTTTACACTCTCTCTTTATTTTTATATTTTTTCTTTTATCACTTTTACTCCTATTACAAAGGATATGACAGGTCCTCTTTATGGAGAGATCTGGGGTCAAAGAGACCCCAAATATCTCGTCTACCTTTAAAAGCAAAAGCAAATAAATAAAAAACTGACACTGACTTTAAGCCTGAGAACCGGAAGTGACGTCGGAGGTCCCTTCGGTCCTCCAAGGGCATAGAGTGGAGTAGGGGCCATCTTGGCTTCCTGCCTATCCATCCAATAGATTGGATTGCTTCCAGGTTTAACGACGGCTCCAGTAAGCTCGGAAACAACTGGGAAGTGGCGGGATGGGGGGGGGGGGCACCTCTTCTGCCGCCTCTAAAAGTGATCCCGTGGCGATTCCGCCCGCCGGGATCACTTTTATCTGACCCCGAATGGCCCACAGAACAAACAGATACCGGGGGTTATGGCAGCTAGCCGCTTCCATACCCCCAATATTAAACGTCAAAGTCATGACGTAAATACTGTGGGTGGTATAACAGTTAAATATTAAAAAAAAAAAAAGTTTTGCCGTCACTTTAATAAAACATACAAAATGAAATAAAATAATAAAATAAAATCGCGAGGCTCGATTCGCTGATGCAAATCACATGCCATGTTTTCATTGGATTTCAGATCCTTCAATCACCGCATCCCGATCACATGAGAAGATTATCTACAGTTGCAAAAAAATAAGTATGTGAACCCTTTTGGAATGATATGGATTTCTGTACAAATTGCTCATAAAATGTGATCTGATCTTCATCTAAGTCACAACAATAGACAATCACAGTCTTCTGCTTAAACTAATAACACACAAAGAATTAAATGTTACCATGTTTTTATTGAACACACCATGTAAACATTCACAGTGCAGGTGGAAAAAGTATGTGAACCCTTGGATTTAATAACTGGTTGAACCTCCTTTTGGCAGCAATAACTTGGAACCAAACGTTTCCTGTAGTTGCAGATCAGACGGGCACAACGGTCAGGAGTAATTCTTGACCATTCCTCTTTACAGAAGGGTTTCAGTTCAGCAATATTCTTGGGATGTCTGGTGTGAATCGCTTTCTTGAGGTCATGGCACAGCATCTCAATTGGGTTGAGGTCAGGACTCTGACTGGGCCACTCCAGAAGGCGTATTTTCTTCTGTTTAAGTCATTCTGTTGTTGATTTACTTCTATGCTTTGGGTCGTTGTCCTGTTGCAACACCCATCTTCTGTTGAGCTTCAGCTGGTGGACAGATGGCCTTAAGTTCTCCTGAAAAATGTCTTGAATAAACTTAGGAATTCATTTTTCCTTCGATGATAGCAATCCGTCCAGGCCCTGACGCAGCAAAGCAGCCCCAAATCATGATGCCCCCACCACCATACTTCACAGTTGGGATGAGCTTTTGATGTTGGTGTGCTGTGCCTCTTTTTCTCCACACATAGTGTTGTGTGTTTCTTCCAAACAACTCAACTTTGGTTTCATCTGTCCACAGAATATTTTGCCAGTACTGCTGTGGAACATCCAGGTGCTCTTGTGCAAACTGTCAACGTGCAGCAATGGGGTTTTTTTTTTGGACAGCAGTGGCTTCCTCTGTGGTATCCTCCCATGAAATCCATTCTTGTTTAGTGTTTTACGTATTGTAGATTCGCTAACAGGGATGTTAGCATATGCCAGAGACTTTTGTAAGTCTTTAGCTGACACTCTAGGATTCTTCTTCACCTCATTGAACAGTCTGCGCTGTGCTCTTGCAGTCGTCTTTACAGGACGCCCACTCCTAGGGAGAGTAGAAGCAGTGCTGAAATTTCTCCATTTATAGACAATTTGTCTTACCATGGACTGATGAACAGCAAGGCTTTTGGAGATACTTTTATATCCCTTTCCAGCTTTATGCAAGTCAACAATTCTTAACTACTTCAGGCCCACAGGACGTCATATGACGTCCTCGTGTTTGTTGGGGGGGGGGTATATCTGAATGACGGGTGCAGCTACAGGCATCATTCAGATATTGCTGGTTTCAGCCGGTGATTCCCTACACCAGGGCTTAAAATTTCAAGTCTAGACCTACTTGCCAGGCAAAAACCTTACTCTCCACCAGTCGCCCCACCAAATGTTTCCCAGGTCCGTCCCCCAACCCCGCCCCACTTAAATCCCCGCCCCCTTAAAGCCCCGCCCCCTTTAAAGCTTATGAAATTACATTTTTTTTTAAGAATAAAGAATCCAAAATATAAAAAAATGCTATTATAACATAGCTTTATTCAATTTAAACATAACGGCAATAGTGTTAATAGCAATAGGATGCATTTGAAATATCAAGTTTTACAGCTTTAAACCTGTAGTAAACATTTTCTAGTTTTTTTTGTTGCTTATTTTGATGCCATCAGTGTCCCCAGAGAGCCCCCCTTTACATCAGTGTCCCCAGAGAGCCTCCCCTTACATCAGTGTCCCCAGAGAGCCCTCCTTTACATCAGTGTCCCCAGAGAGCCTCCCCTTACATCAGTGTCCCCAGAGAGCCCTCCTTTACATCAGTGCCCCCAGAGAGCCTCCCCTTACATCAGTGTCCCCAGAGGGACCCCCCTTACATCAGTGTCCCCAGAGAGCCTCCCCTTACATCAGGGTCCCCAGAGGGACCCCCCTTACATCAGTGTCCCCAGAGAGCCTCCCCTTACATCAGGGTCCCCAGAGGGACCCCCCTTACATCAGTGTCCCCAGAGAGCCTCCCCTTACATCAGGGTCCCCAGAGGGACCCCCCTTACATCAGTGTCCCCAGAGAGCCTCCCCTTACATCAGGGTCCCCAGAGGGACCCCCCTTACATCAGTGTCCCCAGAGAGCCTCCCCTTACATCAGTGTCCCCAGAGAGCCCTCCTTTACATCAGTGTCCCCAGAGAGCCTCCCCTTACATCAGTGTCCCCAGAGGGACCCCCCTTACATCAGTGTCCCCAGAGAGCCTCCCCTTACATCAGGGTCCCCAGAGAGCCCTCCTTTACATCAGTGTCCCCAGAGAGCCCCTCCTTACATCAGTGTCCCCAGAGAGCCCCCCCCCCTTACATCAGTGTCCCCAGAGAGCCCCCCCTTACATCAGTGTCCCCAGAGAGCCTCCCCTTACATCAGGGTCCCCAGAGGGACCCCCCTTACATCAGTGTCCCCAGAGAGCCTCCCCTTACATCAGGGTCCCCAGAGGGACCCCCCTTACATCAGTGTCCCCAGAGAGCCTCCCCTTACATCAGGGTCCCCAGAGGGACCCCCCTTACATCAGTGTCCCCAGAGAGCCTCCCCTTACATCAGGGTCCCCAGAGGGACCCCCCTTACATCAGTGTCCCCAGAGAGCCTCCCCTTACATCAGGGTCCCCAGAGGGACCCCCCTTACATCAGTGTCCCCAGAGAGCCTCCCCTTACATCAGGGTCCCCAGAGAGCCCTCCTTTACATCAGTGTCCCCAGAGAGCCCCTTCTTACATCAGTGTCCCCAGAGAGCCCCCCCCTTACATCAGTGTCCCCAGAGAGCCCCCCCCTTACATCAGTGTCCCCAGAGAGCCCGCGCTTACATCAGTGTCTACAGAGAGCCCCCCCCCCTTACATCAGTGTCCCCAGAGGGCCTCCCGCATCTTACATCAGGGTCCCCAGGTCATGTACCTTAAGCAGGTGGGCCTCTCCTGGTGTCACGAACGGCGGTGGAGAGCGGACCTCTCCTCGTGTCCCCCGCGACGATGGAGAGCGGAACTCTCCTGCACCTGTAATGGCGATGCCGATGCCGAAGAATTCGGAAGTCGGAAACCGGAAGTCGGCTTCAAACTGAGGCTTGGAGCGCAAGTGGAAAGCAAATGGATCCCCGGGGCCTGGGGATCACATTGCAAGCCACTGCGCTCGCTATACTGCGCTCGCCAAACAGCATGTGATACTCGCATTTGGCGAGTGGGCGAGTGGAAATTTCAAGCCCTGCCCTACACCATGAGAATGATCATAGCGGCTGTTCCTTAGCTTGATCGTTCTTACGGGCAGCGGAAGGGGATGTCCCCCCCTCCTGCCGCCCTCCGGTGCTTCTACCGATTCACCTGTGGAAACGCTGAGCCGGTGACAGGATCCGCCGGCCCCGGATGTTGATCACAGAGATTTCCGGCGGACCAGATGGTCGCCGGAGTCTCTATGATCGCCGGAGGCCGGGCGCGATGTTATGACGTCACGCCCGGCCTCCGCATTCAAAAAAACGGCGCCGCTTCGGCTTTGAAACGGTGATCGTTTTTTTTTTTTAAGCTTCCAAGCCTAGAGGTGAGATGTGGGGTCTTATTGACCCCATATCTCACTGTAAAGAGGACCTGTCATATTCCTATTACAAGGGATGTTTACATTCCTTGTATTAGGAATAAAAGTGATCAAAAAAATTTTTTTTTTTGAAGCGTCAAAATAAAATAAAAAGTAAAATTAACAATAAGAAAAAATAAAATAAAATGTTTACAGTGCCCGCGTCCCCATGTGCTCGCATGCAGAAGCGAACGCATACGCAAGTCCCGCCCACCTATGAAAATGGTGTTCAAACCACACATGTGAGGTGTCGCCGCGAACGTTAGAGCGAGAGCAATAATTCTAGCCCTAGACCTCCTCTGTAACTCAAAAAATTTAGCCAGTAAAACTTTTTAAAGCGTCACCTATGGGTATTTTTAATTACCGAAGTTTGGCGCCATTCCACGAGCGTGTGCAAATTTGAAGCGTGACATGTTAGGTATCTATTTACTCTGCGTAACTTCATCTTTCACATTATGCAAAAAAATTGGGCTAACTTTACTGTTTTTTTTTTTTTTAAAGCATGAAACTGTTTTTTTCCCCAAAAAAAACGCATTTGAAAAATTGCTGCGCAAATACCGTGCGAGATAAAATGTTGCAATGGCCGCCATTGTATTCTCTAGGGTCTTTGCTAAAAAAACATCAGTAGTGTTTGGGGGTTCTAAGTAAATATCTTGCAAAAAAATTATGATTTTTACATGTAGGAGCGAAGTGTCAGAATTGGCCCGGGCCTGAAGTGGTTAATCATAGGTCTTCTGAGAGCTCTTTTGTGCGAGGCATCATTCACATCAGGCAATGCTTCTTGTGAAAAGCAAACCCTGAACTGGTGTGTGTTTTTTTTTATAGGGCAGGTCAGCTGTAACCAACACCTCCAATCTCATCTCATCGATTGGACTCCAGTTGGCTGACACCTCACTCCAATTAGCTCTTGGAGATCTCATTAGTCTAGGGCAGTGATGGCGAACCTTGGCACCCCAGATGTTTTAGAACTATGTTTCCCATGATGCTCATGCACTCTGCAGTGTAGTTGAGCATCATGGCAAATATATTTCCAAAACATCTGGGGTGCCAAGGTTTGCCATCACTGGTCTAGGGGTTCACATACTTTTTCCACCTGCATTGTGAATGTTTACATGGTGTGTTCAATAAAAACATGGTAACATTTAATTCTTTGTGTGTTATTAGTTTAACCACTTCAACCCCGGGCTTTTTATACCACGTCCATACCGGGCCTATTCTGGCACTTCTCTCCTATATGTACAAATCATCATTCTTTTGCTAGAAAATTACTCAGAACCCTCAAACATTATATATGTTTTTTTTTTTAGCAGACACCCTAGGGAATAAAATGACGGTCATTGCAACTTTTTTTTCTTGCACGGTATTTGCGCAATAAGTTTTCAAACGCCTTTTTTTGGGGAAAAAAAAATGGTTTCATGAATTAAAAAAAATAACAAAACAGTAAAGTTAGCCCAATTTTTTTGTAAAATATGAAAGATGAAGTTACGCCGAGTAAATAGATACCTAACATGTCACTCTTTAAAATTGCGCACACTCATGGAATGGCGCCAAACTTCAGTACTTAAAAATCTCCATAGGCGACGCTTTTACGTTTTTTTACAGGTTACCAGGTTAGAGTTACAGAGGGTCTCTAGTGCTAGAATTGTTGCACGCGCTCTAACGCACGTGGCGATACCTCACATATGTGGTTTGAACGGCGTTTACATATGTGGGCGGGACTTACATGTGCGTTCGCTTCTGAGCTACCGGGGACAGGGGCGTTTTAATTTTTTTTATTTATTTTTTATTTATTTTTTATCACTTTTATTCCTATTACAAGGAATGTAAACATCCCTTGTAATAGGAATGTGTGTGGCAGGTCCTCTTTATGGAGAGATGCGGGGTCAATAAGACCCCACATCTCTCCTCCAGGCTGGAAATCATGAGATCGGGAAAAAAAATTCACCGATCTCATGCTTACTAGCCACAATGGCGGCTTTTATTTACTTTTGGGAACCCGGCGCAGGACGTCATCACATCGCGCTTGGGCCTCCGATGGTCATAGAGATGACTGGTGACCATCTGGTCACCAGTCATCTCTATGCTTCCCATCCGGCGCCGGACGATTCTTTCTCCAGGCCCCCGATCGCACGGGAGAGCCCGGAGAAGCACCAGATGGCGGCGGGAGGGGGGGGGATGTCCCCCCCCCGCCGCCTATAAGAACCATCAAGAGGCGGAACTGCCGCTATGATCATTCTTATGGTGCGCAGAATCGCCGGCACAACAAAAGGATATCTGAATGATGCTTCTAGCTGCAGGCATCATTCAGATATCCCCCTACAAAGCCGAGGACGTCATATGACGCCCACCCAGGATGGGAGATCCCATCTGTGGACGTCATATGACTATAGGCGGGTATTGAAGTGGTTAAGCAGAAGACTGTGATTGTCTATTGTTGTGACTTAGATGAAGATCAGATCACATTTTATGACCAATTTGTGCAGAAATCCATATCATTCCAAAAAGGGTTCACATACTTTTTTTTGCAACTGTATCTATCTCTATAATTACCGTATATACTCGAGTATAAGCCGAGTTTTTCAGCACATTTTTTTGTGCTGAAAATGCCCCCCTCGGCTTATACTCGAGTCACCTTTTTGTGCCTGATCTCCCCGACTTTGGGGACCCGGTACCGGCTGGTCGTAAGTCCCCTGGACCCCAAACCTGACACACATGTAGCCCCACTTTTCATATACAAGTGTGCAAAGTTTGTTGTCCAAGAGACCGAAGACCGGGGAGAACCGAATTTTCAAAGCCGGGCACCCCTTCCATAGACTCCCATGTTAAATGGACATTTCTCCAGTGACTTTGGGCACCCAGGACCGGCCGGTCCTAAGTTCCCTGGATCCGAAACTTGGCACACATGTAGCCCCATTTATCTTTTATAAATGTGCAATGTTTTTTGTCTGGGGGACTTACGGCCGGGGAGCACCGATTTTTCAAACCCGGGCACCCCTTCCATAGACTCCCATGTTAAACGTCAGTCTAGTCATGGACACAGTGAGGCATGGGCACAGTGAGGCATGGGCACAGTGAGGCATGCACGTGGACACAGTGAGGCAAAGTGAGGCATGCAGTTGGACACCCTAGGCTTATACTCGAGTCAATACGTTTTCCCAGTTTTTTGTGGTAAAATTAGGTGCCTCGGCTTATATTCAGGTCGGCTTATACTTGAGTATATACGGTATCTTTCTTATCTACAGTGAGGGGAAAAAGTATTTGATCCCCTGCTGATTTTGTACGTTTCCCCACTGAGAAAATAAATGATCAGTCTATAATTTTAATGGTCGGTTTATTTTAACAGTGAGAGACAGAATAACAACACAAATAAACAGAAAAACGCATTTCAAAAAAGTTCTCAATTGATTTGCATATTAATGAGTGAAATAAGTATTTGATCCCCTATCAATCAGCAAGATTTCTGGCTCCCAGGTGTCTTCTATACAGGTAACAAGCTGAGATTAGGAGCACTCTCTTTTAGCCCACGTTCACACTGGGGCTGCGGGAGTGAAGCGTGCGAGTTCAGCTGAACTCGCACAATTTCACTCTCGCTGGCAGTTCCGATTTCAGCCGCGATTTCAAAGACATCTGAAACAGATGTCAATGTAAATCGTGGCTGAAATCGCAAAAAGTAGTACAGAAACGACTTTTTGTAATCAGTGCAGCGCCGTAGATGCAGCGTCGCACCGATTAGGACGGTGCCATTGGTCGCAATTTGCGGCAAATTTCGCCGATTTGACATGTCAAATCGCATGTCAAATCGCACCAGTGTGAACCAGGGCTTAAAGGGAGTGCTCCTAATCTCAGCTTGTTACCTGTATAAAAGACACCTGTCCACAGAAGCAATCAAATCAGATTCCAATCTCTCCACCATGGCCAAGAAGACCAAAGAGCTGTCCAAGGATGTCGGGGAGAAGATTGTAGACCTACACAAGGCTGGAATGGACTACAAGACCATTGCCAAGCAGCTTGGTGAGAGGGTGACAACAGTTGGGGTGATTATTTGCAAATGGAAGAAACACAAAATAACTGTCAGTCTCCCTCGGTCTGGGGCTCCATGTAAGATCTCACCTCATGGAGTGTCAATGATCATGAGAACGGTGAGGAATCAGCCCAGAACTACACGGGAGAATCTTGTCAATGATCTCAAGGCAGCTGGGACCATATTAGTCACCAAGAAAACAATTGGTAACACACTAAGACGTGAAGGACTGAAATCCTGCAGCGCCCACAAGGTCCTCCTGCTCAAGAAAACACATGTACAGGGCCATCTGAAGTTTGTGAATGAACATCTGAATGATTCAGAGGAGAACTGGGTGAAAGTGTTGTGTCAAATGAGACCAAAATCAAGCTCTTTGGAATCAACTCAACTCGCTGTGTTTGGAGGAGGAGGAATGCTGCCTATGACCCCAAGAACACCATCCCCACCATCAAACACGGAGGTGGAAACATTAGGCTTTGGGGGGGTTTTTCTGCTAAGGGGACAGGACAACTTCACTGCATCAAAAGGGACGATGGACAGGGGGACCATCAAATCTTGGGTGACAACCACCTTTCCTCGGCCTGGGCATTGAAAATGGGTCATGGATGGGTATTCCAGCATGACAATGACCTAAAACACACGGCCAAGGCAACAAAGGAGTGGCTCAAGAAGAAGCACATTAAGGTCCTGGAGTGGCCCAGCCAGTCTCCAGACCCAAATCCCATAGAAAACATGTGGAGGGAGCTGAAGGTTCGAGTTACTAATGACTTGGAGAGGATCTGCAAAGAGGAGTGGAACAAAATCCCTCCTGAGATGTGTGCAAACCTGGTGGCCAACTACAGGAAACATCTAAACTTCTGTGATTGGCAACAAGGGTTTTGCCACCAAGTACTAAGTCATGTTTTGCGAAGGGGTCAAATACTTATTTCACTCAATAAAATGCAAATCAATTTATAACTTTTTGTTTTCTGGATATTTTTGTTATTCTCTCTCTCACTGTTAAAATAAACCGAGCATTAAAATTATAGACGGATCATTTCCATGTCAGTGGGGCAAATGTACAAAGTCAGCAGCCGATCAAATACTTTTTTCCCCTCACTGTATCTATCTATCTATCTATCTATCTATCTATCTATCTATCTATCTATCTATCTATCTATCTATCTATCTATCTATCTATCCCATCTATCTATCTATCTATCTATCTATCTATCTATCTATCTATCTATCTATCCCATCTATCTATCCCATCTATCTATCTATCTATCTATCTATCTATCTATCTATCTATCTATCTATCTATCTCATCTATCTATCTATCTATCTATCTATCTATCTATCTATCTATCTATCTATCTATCTATCTATCTATCTATCTATCTATCTATCTATCCCATCTATCTATCTATCTATCTATCTATCTATCTATCTCATCTATCTATCTATCTATCTATCTATCTATCTATCTATCTATCTATCTATCTATCTATCCCATCTATCTATCTATCTATCTATCTATCTATCTATCTATCTATCTATCTATCTATCTCATCTATCTATCTATCTATCTATCTATCTATCTATCTATCTATCTATCTATCCCATCTATCTATCTATCTATCTATCTATCTATCTATCTATCTATCTATCTATCTATCTATCTATCTATCTATCTATCTATCTATCTATCTATCCCATCTATCTATCTATCTATCTATCTATCTATCTATCTATCTATCTATCTATCTATCTATCTATCTATCTATCTATCTATCTATCCCATCTATCTATCTATCTATCTATCTATCTATCTATCTATCTATCTATCTATCTATCTATCTATCTATCTATCCCATCTATCTATCTATCTATCTATCTATCTATCTATCTATCTATCTCATATCTATCTATCTATCTATCTATCTATCTATCTATCTATCTATCTATCTATCTATCTATCTATCTATCTATCTATCTATCTATCTATCCCATCTATCTATCTATCTATCTATCTATCTATCTATCTATCTATCTATCTATCTATCTATCTATCTCATATCTATCTATCTATCTATCTTTATCTATCTATCTATCTATCTATCTATCTATCCCATCTATCTATCTATCTATCTATCTATCTATCTATCTATCTATCTATCTATCTATCTATCTATCTATCTATCTTTATCTATCTATCTATCTATCCCATCTATCTATCTCCTATCTATCTATCTATCTATCTATCTATCTATCTATCTATCTATCTATCTATCTATCCTTCTATCTATCTATCTATCTATCTATCTATCTATCTCTGTAATTATCTATATATCACTTTATCTATCTCTCTATCTGTATGTCTCGGTAAGTTGGTAGATATGTTCTGTCGGTGATGGAATGACATGTGGTTGGGTAATGTCCTGTGTTGGGTCACATCATTCTTCATCCTGTACACTGTGTCATCTCTTCTTCCTTCCTCCACACTTCTAATGCCCTCCGTTTTGTTCTGTTATATCTCCCATGGAAAGTATTCTATCTACTCAATAAGTGCACACGGTTTCTGTTGATCCTGCCAGAAATCAGGTGGGCTGATCAACAAAGTATTCTGTATAACATCCTGTGCTCTTTGCTTGTGCTGCACTGAAATCTCAAGCAGCTGTACCAGCCCTATGTTGAACTACAGAACACCTGCCCCATCCATTATAGACACGAGAAGAGGGGGGTGTATTCTGTAGTCCTGGCTTACTTCCTGCTTTCAGGTGACTACGCTGCTTCTCTGTGAGCACAGTACACTGAGTCAGGGTTGTCACTGTAGGACAGGAAGTGTGTTGCTGGCAGGATCACCAGGTGAAGAATAAAAACAAATGCAGCTATAGAGGAGCAGCTTTGTCACCCCAGGCTGCTTGCTTCTGATTTGGATTACAGAACAACTCCCCCTCTCCTCATCTTCACAACATGGGCTGGTGGCTTTTTCTTTCCTTTACCTTCCTTTTATTTAATTTCATTTACGTTTCTTTTTCCTTCTTTCTACCTCCCCTTTCTTTCTTTTATTTTTCTGTTCTTCCTTCCTTTTCTTTTCTTTTCTTCCTTCCCTTTCTTTCTTTTATTTTTTTGTTCCTCCTTTTTCTTTTCTTTTCCTTCTTTCCTCCTTCCTTTTCCATTTTTCTTCCTTCCTTTTCTTTTCTTTCTCCCTTTTAAGTCTTTTCTTTTTCTTTTCTTCCTTCCTTTTATTTTTTCCTTTTTTTTCTTCCTTTTCTTTTTCTGCCTTCCTTTTCCTTTCATTTTCTTTTCTTTCTTCCTTTTTATTTCCTTTTTGTTTCTTTTTCTTTTCTTTTGTCTTCCTTCCTTTTCTTTTCTTTTCTTCCTCTCTTTTCTTTCTTTTCTTCCTTCCTTTTTTTTCCCTTTTCTTTTTTCCTTTTTTTACTTCCTTTTCTTTTTCTTTTTCTTTTCATTCTTTTCTTTTTCTTTTCCTCCTTCCTTTTCTTTTTTCCTTTTCTTCCTTTTCTTTTCTTTTTCTTCCTTCCTTTTATTTCATTTTTGTTTCTTTTTTCTTTTCTTTTTTCTTTTCTTTTTTCTTCCTTCCTTCCTTTTCTTTCTTTTCTTTTTCTGTTCTTCCTTCCTTTTTTTTCCTTTCTTTTCTTTTTCTGTTCTTCTTTTCTTTGTTCCTTTTTTTCTTCTTTTTTTTTCTCCTTCCTTCCCTTTCGTTACGTTTTCTTTTCTTCCCTTTCTTTAATTTACTTTTCTTTTTTTTCCTTCCTTTCTTTTCTTTACTTTTGCTTTTCTTCCATTTATTTCATTTACTTTTCTTTTCTTCCTTCCTTTTCTTTTCTTTTTCTTCCTTCCTTTTCTTTTTTTCCTTATTTTCTCAATTTTCTTTTTCTTTTCTTTCTCCCTTTTCATTCTTTTATTTTTCTTTTCCTCCTTCCTTTTCTTTTTTCCTTTGTTTTCTCTCTTTTCTTTTCTTTTTCTTCCTTCCTTTTATTTCATTTTTGTTTCTTTTTCTTTTCTTTTTTCTTCCTTCTTTTTCTTTTCTTTCTTTTCTTTTTCTGTTCCTCCTTCCTTTTTTTTCATTTTCTTTGTTCCTTTTTTCTTCTTTTTATTTCTCCTTCCTTCCCTTTCGTTACGTTTTCTTTTCTTCCCTTTCTTTAATTGACTTTTCTTTTTCTTTTTTTTCCTTCCTTCCTTTTCTTTACTTTTGCTTTTCTTCCATTTATTTAATTTACTTTTCCTTTCTTTTTTCTTTTGCTTTTCTTTGTTTCTTTAATTTAATTTCTCTTTTGTTCCTTTTCTTTTGTTCCTTTTCTTTTCTTTTTCTTTTCTTCCTTCCTTTTCTTTTTTCTTTTGTTTTCTTTCTTCTTTTTCCTTTTCCTTACCTTCTAGCCCTGATGCAAACATTGGGCTGGGTCTTGGGAGGAGTTATGAAAATATTAAAATGCCTTGCTGTCATCATTAGAGCTCTGTGCTGCTCTATGCAATGCAGGGAGGTTGTGGCTGATGGGAGGAGTGTAGTGTTCCTAGGCAGGATGTATTTGGACGTTGACTGCCCTGGGAAATACCTACATGTGATGCTGAGCCTCCATCGATTGAAAGAACCGAAATCCAATGAATGAAAGGGGCGGGCCAGAGACAGGATGGGGAGGAAAGGGCTAGATGATGCTGGGCGTCGCCTAGGAAATGAGGCGGGCTTCTTTTAACTTACAGGAGTTTTTAATGAATATTGTGAGAAGCTCACAGTGTGCAGTGAAATCAGAGTAAGCCTGTAGAAGACTGTAGCCAATGCTGGAGGTCAGATTTAATGTTTGAGCATAGGTTGTCTTAAAGGGAAGAAGCTAATTCATGAAGGACACCAGCATCTCTCTTCCCCATGTAAGAATTGTGATCTCCCGTCCCTCTTGTCTGATTACAGAAGCTGTGAGTTTCCTGTTCTCATGCTGACTTCCTCCCGATTGCTCACCTCCCGGGTATTGCTGTTCCAGCTCTTCAGTGGCACGTTCATGGGAGACATGAGTTCCAAGACCCAGCTGCCCGCTAAGGATGCCTCTCTGGCTGGTCGGTCGGAGAAGATACAGGTTTCAGGTTGGTGCGCTCATTTTTTATTTATTTTTTGGTATTTCTAGGGGCTCGTTCTTATGTGCCGCCCCATCTGTGGGAGGTTGATGGGCGGCTGGAAGACGATATGTCATCTCCTTACCACCTGTTTTAACCATAAGAAGGCCAAGCCATCGCCCTTCAACTGCATGGACGGCACATGGTTGCATGGGGTGGTTGTGGCACGGCCCTATCACCTTGAATGAGTTGCGTTTTAACGGTGGTGCAGCAGGTTCATCCTTCATCTTCTAGGTCTCTTTATTTTTTTGTTCTGAGGACCACATCAATGTGTTTATACCTAGTTACACCTGTGGAAAGGCCATCATGGTGGCTTGGTGGTTAGTATTTCTGCCTTGCTGCACTTAGGGTACTGAGTTCAAATCGCAACCAGCAAACTATCTGTATGGAGTTTGCATGATCTCCCTGGATGGGTATCTCTCCAAAGACATGCTGGTAGGATAATTGGCTCCTTTCCAAACTGGCTCTAGTATGTGTGATGGGAACCTTTAGATTACACCTTAGATCACCCCAATTCCTGCACCTTCACACCTCAGATCACCCCCAATTCCTGAACCTTCACCACTCAGATCACCCCCAATTCCTGCACCTTCACACCTCAGATCACCCCCAATTCCTGCTCCTTCACCACTCAGATCCCCCCAATTCCTGCACCTTCATACCTCAGATCAGCCCCAATTCCTGCACCTTCACACCTCAGATCACCCCCAATTCCTGCACCTTCACCACTCAGATCACCCCAATTCCTGCACCTTCATACCTCAGATCAGCCCCAATTCCTGCACCTTCACTCCTCAGATCACCCCCAATTCCTGCACCTTCATACCTCAGATCAGCCCCAATTCCTGCACCTTCACTCCTCAGATCACCCCCAATTCCTGCACCTTCACTCCTCAGATCACCCCCAATTCCTGCACCTTCATACCTCAGATCAGCCCCAATTCCTGCACCTTCACCACTCAGATAAGACCCAATTCCTGCTCCTTCACACCTCAGATCAGCCCCAATTCCTGCACCTTCACTCCTCAAGATCACCCCCAATTCCTGCACCTTCACTCCTCAGATCACCCCCAATTCCTGCACCTTCACACCTCAGATCACCCCCAATTCCTGAACCTTCACCACTCAGATCAGCCCCAATTCCTGCACCTTCACACCTCAGATCACCCCCAATTCCTGCACCTTCACACCTCAGATCACCCCCAATTCCTGCACCTTCACACCTCAGATCACCCCCAATTCCTGCACCTTCACACCTCAGATCACCCCAATTCCTGCACCTTCACACCTCAGATCACACCTAATTCCTGCACATTCACACCTCAGATCAGCCCCAATTCCTGCACCTTTACACCTCAGATCACCTTAATTCCTGCACCTTAATACCTCAGATCAACCCCAATTCCTGCACCTTCACACCTCAGATCACCCCCAATTCCTGAACCTTCACCACTCAGATCACCCCAATTCCTGCTCCTTCGCACCGCAGATCACCCCAATTCCTGCTCCTTCGCACCGCAGATCACCCCAATTCCTGCACCTTCACACCTCAGATCAACCCCAATTCCTGCACCTTCACTCCTCAGATCACCCCCAATTCCTGCACCTTCATACCACAGATCAACCCCAATTCCTATACCTTCACACCTCAGGTCAGCCCTAATTCATGCATCTTCAGACCTGCGATGAACCCCAGTTCCTGCACCTTTACACCTCAGATCACCCCAATTCATGCACCTTAATACCTCAGATCAACCCCAATTCCTGCACCTTCATACCTCAGATCATCCCAATTCCTGCACCTTCACACCTCAGATCAGCCCCAATTCCTGCACCTTCACACCTCAGATCATCCCCAATTCCTGCACCTTCACACCTCAGATCACCCCCAATTCCTGCACCTTCACACCTCAGATCATCCCCAATTCCTGCACCTTCACAGCTCAGATCATCCCCAATTCCTGCACCTTCACACCTCAGATGACCCCTAATTCCTGCACCTTCACTCCTCAGATCATCCCCAATTCCTGCTCCTTCACAGCTCAGATCATCCCCAATTCCTGCACCTTCACACCTCAGATCACCCCCAATTCCTGCACCTTAATACCTCAGATCAACCCCAATTCCTGCACCTTCACACCTCAGATCACCCCCAATTCCTGAACCTTCACCACTCAGATCACCCCAATTCCTGCTCCTTCGCACCGCAGATCACCCCAATTCCTGCTCCTTCGCACCGCAGATCACCCCAATTCCTGCACCTTCACACCTCAGATCAACCCCAATTCCTGCACCTTCACTCCTCAGATCACCCCCAATTCCTGCACCTTCATACCACAGATCAACCCCAATTCCTATACCTTCACACCTCAGGTCAGCCCTAATTCATGCATCTTCAGACCTGCGATGAACCCCAGTTCCTGCTCCTTCACACCTCAGATCAGCCCCAATTCCTGCACCTTCACACCTCAGATCAACCTCAATTACTGTGCTTTTGGACCTCAGATCAGCCCAGCCTTTAGATTAGGTTCCATTCAGCTGCCAATCTATATATAGACACCTGGAGCCACCAGTGTGACCATGGGGCCAAAGAGCAGTTTCTAAATTTTTTTAATCTCTCTAATTTTTGTGACCTTCAGACACGGTTTTAGGTTATTTAATAGAAATGGATATTATAACATTTTTGACGGATCCATTCCAGCTATCTGCAGTGTCTATAAAGTAATCTCTTGCACTTGTCTCTAGTTTTGGGGTCTATTTTTTTTCTTGATATAAGTCTCCTTGAGAATTTGTAACCAGATTACCGTTCATACCTGTATGCTCCCTATGAACAAGAGCATTTTTTACATTTCTTCTATAGGCCTATTAGATTTGATCAAATTCGTTTTTTTTTTTTTTTTTTATGCAACCCATAGTCATTTTTCGAGGTTGTGGTCAGGAGGGTACAGCTTTTAATATGTGGTGGACATGTCCAAAAGTAAAAAGGTTTTGGATACGCACCTATAATCTCATCTACTCTCTTACCCAAGTAAACCTGATAAAATCTCTACGTCGTACATTACTGGGCCGCCCAGTGGAGTGGCGCCGGTACACACAAGAAGATTGATAGCATTTATCTTTGTGGCTGCAAGAATTTATATCGCTAGATCTTAGAGGTCCTCCACAATTCCGCTTGAATTGTTGAAGGCCACACTGTCAAGGATCATGGTTAATGAACGCCTCTCGGCTAGCTTGCATGATAAAATCGCCTTATTTGAGAAAATATGGGATCCCTGGATCAAATATCTATCTGATGCTACTTAGACCCTATGTAAGGGCAACAGCCTGGATCGGTTGGGTTACTCCTAATCACCTAAGTTACATAGTTACATAGTAGGTAAGGGTGAAAAAAGACACAAGCCCATCAAGTCCAACCTATGTGTGTGATTATATGTCAGTATTACATTGTATATCTCTGTATGTTGCAGTCGTTCAGGTGCTTATCTAATAGTTTTTTTTTAAACTATCCGTGACCCCCGCTGAGACCACCACCTGTAGGGAATTCCACATCTTTGCCGCTCTTACAGTAAAGAACCCTCTATGTAGTTTGAGGTTAAACCTCTTTTTTTCAAATTTTAATGAGTGGCCACGTGTCTTGTTAATCTCCCTTCCGCGAATAAGTTTTATCCCTATTGTGGGGTCACCAGTACGGTATTTGTAAATTGAAATCATATCCCCTCTCAAGCGTCTCTTCTCCAGAGAGAATAAGTTCAGTGCTCGCAACCTTTCCTCATAACTAATGTCCTCCAGACCCTTTATTAGCTTTGTTGCCCTTCTTTGTACTCGCTCCATTTCCAGCACATCCTTCCTGAGGACTGGTGCCCAGAACTGGACGGCATACTCCAGGTGTGGCCAGACCAGAGTCTTGTAGAGCGGAAGAATTATCGCTTTATCTCTGGAGGTAATCCCCTTTTTTAATGCATGCCAATATTCTGTTTGCTTTGTTAGCAGCAGCTTGGCATTGCATGCCTTTGCTGAGCCTATCATCTACTAGGACCCCCAGGTCCTTTTCCATCCTAGATTCCCCCAGAGGTTCTCCCCCTAGTGTATAGATTGCATTCATTTTTTTGCCACCCAAATGCATTATTTTACATTTTTCTACATTAAACCTCATTTGCCATGTAGTTGCCCAACTCATTAATTTGTTCAGATCTTTTTTCAAGGTTTCCACATCCTGCAGAGTTTATTGCCCTGCTTAGCTTAGTATCGCCCGGAAATACAGAGGTTGAACGGTTTATCCCATCCCCCAGGTCGTTTATGAACAAATTAAATACGATTGGTCCTAGCACAGGACCCTGGGGGAACCCACTACCTACCCCTGACCATTCCAAGTACTCCCCATTTATCACCACCCTCTGAACTCGCCCCTGTAGCCAGTTTTCAATCCATGTACTCACCCTATGGTCCATGCCAATGGACCTTATTTTGTACATCTCGTTGGTTACCAGTGATTAAACATTTATCGGCTTGTTTATTATATCTCATGTGTTCTAAACTCCATTGGATGGGCATCTACATTTTCTGAACATAAATCCCACAATGAGGGACGTTTCTTGTGACTAGAAAGTGTCTTTCGCGCTACTTGAGAGTAAAAAGAATAGGAACTGAGGTATAAATCAATGGCTGCAAAATCAATCTGTGTTCACTCTACACATAAACTGCATAACAAAAAAAAAAAGGGGGGGGGGAATTTTGCGCTACTGTGTAATACTAAAACCCACAACTAAATATGTGACAACGTGACAATATAATAAAACTCAAGTTGAAAATACTACACCATTGGAGGTTTCTTGTCTGTCCCCTCTTGGGCTCTGGGTTGGAGTTCCGCTCCCCCCCCCCATTTCCATTTGTAGGCAGCGTGAGTGGCGGTGGCCAGATCCTTGTTGCACCAGAGTGGAGAGGATATAAAGAGAGAAACAAGACCCCATGTTGTGCCAGTTATCTTTTGAAGTGAGGTGAGAATACTGGGAGACAGGTGTAGGATTCACCAAGGGTTCAATACTACAATTTGGTATTATAATAGAAGACCCTAACTCCATGTCAGAATACCACCGATTGGAGATACCTGATTGATACCTTATGGACTTTAAGATCTCATTTATCACTGTTTATTGCAATATTGAACCTTGTTTATATGCACTATACCAGTATTAATTTATGTTCACTTTGGTATCATAGCTTTGCACTTAAGCAGTACACTGGTATATTTCTGAAGCCCTGTACACACGATCGGATTTCCTATGGTTTTTTAACCGATGGATTTTTCCATCGGAAAACCGATGAAGCTGACTTTCATCGGTCTTGCCTACACACCATTAGTCAAAAAACCGACTGTTCCAAACGCTGTGACGTAAAACACCCCGATGAGCCGAGAAAAATGAAGCTTCTGAGCATGTGTCGACTTGATTCTGAGCATGCGTGGGTTTTTTATCCGATGGAGTTCCCCACAGACGATAGTAATTTGCTATCGGTTTTTTAACCATCGGATAAATTTAAAACATGTTCTATTTTTAAACACCGATGGAAAAAAGACTGATGGGGCCCATACACGATCGGTTTGTCCGATGAGAAGAGTCCATCGGACAGGTTTTACCGATGAAAACAATCGTGTGTACAGGGCTTCAGTATTGGTATGTTATATATTCACTATTGATTTATTTGGCAGTCACATATATGTTATATATTCACTATTACATTTGGTAGTGGTTTATGTTCACTTGAGTTTTATTATATTGTCACGTTGTCACATATTTAGTTGTGGGTTTTAGTATTACACAGTAGCGCAAAACCCCCCCCCCCTTTTTTTATTTTGTTATGAGGGACGTTTCTTACTGCATTGAAGAATATGAAAGTCCTTTTTTAAGAAAGGATTTCTTTTATGCCGTTAATCAGAACCTAAACATAATCATTTTCATCTATGACCTTTATGGGAATACAGGATTTCAAGCTGGCACAAATCCCATCCACCCTCTTTGTCATGCCAAGGGGGATCTTATAACCAGATTTAGCAGAAAGATAGAAGGTACATAAAGCTGAACTCTAGATATGAAAGACACACATTAATGCGCCTCTGTATTCATGAATACATTAAAAAATCTAATTTTTGGTGTAAGTACCTATGTACTGCTTGAAAAACAAACAAAAGAGGGCACACCAGCCTACTGCATTGTCCCACAGTATTTTATTATATTTAAAATCAACATTAAGGCCTCATGCCCACTGGCGTTTTTACAGCTGCGTTTTTTGCAGCTTAAAAACGCCTGTCCATGTTATTGTAAATATTTTTTTTATTTTTTTTGAAAAAAAAACAAAACGTCGGAGCTAAAAACGCGACCGCGCGTTAGTGCGCGTTTTTGCGCGTTTTTTGACGCTCGCGTTTTTTTCTGCCTAATTCTGACGCTGAGGAACGCACTGGTCCTGTTTTTTTTTTACAGCTTAAAAACGACTATGCTATTTGCAGCTCAAAAACGTCTAGGTGGGCATGAAGCTATAGACTAACATGGACAGGCGTTTTTAAGCTGTAAAAAACGCTCAAAAACGCGGCTGTAAAAACGTCCGTGGGCATGAGGCCTAATTGTACTCACAAACATGTGAGACAAAAAACGGTTATCGAGCTACCTATCTTTAGCTCTATGGTCCCTAATGATCCTTAACTCGGCACACTCCAAAGAACTGGGGGACCTCGCCGGAATCCTAAATAGCTAGCGTGTTTCGAAGGCTACCCCTTCTTCATCAGAACCCTGTTTTTTGTATTGGCTTCAGGACATCCCCAGTCCTAGAGGGCAGCCAGGCTTGTACTTATGGCCTAGTGGTGTGGAGTTATCGTCTACATCTTTACCAGGCTATCATACTTATGTGCAGGAGGTTTTTTTGTTTATACTGCCTATATACAGTATGACCAACAAGCTAACAAGGAACATTCTGATAAGAAGAGAGAGCAGAGTAACAGAGAGATGCGCTTATCATTCTGATGCTTCTTTCACTGTCCAGTCACAGACTGGGGAGGGTCAACACCTGTAGGGCTCATTAAGACTTGTAATTGGGGAACATTAAAAACACATGGTTGAGGGGTGTTTTTAGCACCCCCAATCGCTCCTTGTTAAATTGCAAAGGCAGCGGACTAGGGGAGTTCTCATGCTGCAGTTGCAATAATTTGCTTCACACCCGCTGCAAAAATGATCACTCCCAGGGGCGGACTGACCGGTCAGGCACTTCAGCTGTGGTTCGAGAGCCCGGCCGAGGAAGGGGGCTTGCCGCCTGCTGGAACTCAGGGGACTTGTGGATGCGGCGACCATCTTTTTCGGGCCCGGGCCCCAGCGCACACCATCTCATCATAGGAATCATCATAAGAATATGGGGGGCCCGGGTGGAAGAAGCCAGGACTCAGAAGGTTTGCAGGCCCAGTGTGCGGAGATGCGCGGCACACACACGCGACATCATTATGTGACGTAGACTTGCGTGTCTTGCGCCGCGCGCCTCCGTGCAGCCAGCCACTAACAGGAGCCAACCAGCCACCCACCAGAGCCAGCCACAGAGGATGTGGGAGCCAGCCACCCACCCACAGCAGGGAGCCAGCCAGCCACAGCAGGGTGCCAGCCAACAGCAGGGAGCCAGATAGCTACCCACAGGAGCCAGCCAGACACCCACAGCAGGGAGCCAGCCAGCCACAGCAGGGTGCCAGCCAACAGCAGGGAGCCAGATAGCCACCCACAGGAGCCAGCCAGACACCCACAGGAGCCAGCCACAGAAGATGTGGGAGCCAGCCAGCCACAGAGGATACGGGAGCCAGCCACAGCTACAGTACCCATAGTTAAGGTAAGAGGAGCGCTACACAGTGCCAATTTTGTTTCTATTTTCTGGGGGGTAGGGTTGAAAATCATGGCACAAGGAGGGGGTCCCGTGAGAACCAAAGTGAATGAAGGTGTTCACTGTACACTCTGTTAGAATACATTTTGTTAGAAAGAGGCCCCCTCCAGGTCCCACAAGATTCCTTTGTAGTCTCTCGTGGGGCCTGGAGGGGGCTCTTTCTAACAGAGACTCTATAATGGACACTGAAATGGGCACCTTTGTTAGAGAGACCTCCCCTCCTGGTCCCATTAGACTCTGTAGTCTCTAATGGGGCCTGGAGGGGATGTTTTCTAACAGACTCTCCAATGGACACAGAGAGGGCCTCTGTTAGAGAGAGACCCCCTCCAGGTCCCATTATACTCCTTTGTAGTATCTAATGGGCCTGGAGGGTGGTCTCTCTCTAACAGAGACTCCCTAAAGGCAGAAGTTGTACTTTGTGCAAAATGTAGGGGCGGGGTCATGGGTGGGGGAATAGGCAGGGCCTGACAGGGGGTCCTTGCTTTATTTGGTCCGGGGGCCCTGAGTGTTGTCAGTCCGCCCCTGATCACTTCTGTAGTGTTTAGTGGTGGTAATGCCGAATGGGGACGTGATCATCCTCTAGACCCAGGGCCACCAGGGGCATCGGTTATGTCTGTTCCACCTGGTGGCCGAAACTGCTGTTCTCAGCACTAGCTGCAAAGGGGCAAGTAGCTTAGAGTAAGGTGAGTATATGGGGGCTGGGGAAGCCCTTTCTAGAGACACTGTCACCTTGCTTGTGTATGGCCAAGTGACAATGTGTTTTTAATGGTGTAATAATGATTACAGAGCTGCATTCATTTATGTATTTTATATCTGCCTTGAGTTCAGCTTTAAGCCTCAAACCTTGCCAGTGCTCAACCCCCTCCCCCTGTCATTCAGCTGTCAAATATAACAACCTAAGTGGGCGTTTGAAGCTGCGGCATTTGGCAGCGATTTCAAGACTAACATACACTAGGTACTTGCAGGGACCACACAGCATTTTCTTAGGCTGAGGCAGGTTCAGAATAAAGTGATATTAAAGGTTCAGCTTCAAAAAAAGAAAAATAACAAATATGGTATACTTACCAAGGATTTTGCACAGAGCAGCCCCATTCCTCCTCTTCTCGGGTCCCCTGCTGGCACTCCGGGCTCCTCCTTTCTGATGAGTGCCCCCAGAGCAAGCTGCTTGCTTTGGGGGCACACGGGCATGCTCGCTCCCAAGCCGCCTCTGTGTTTCTATTAGACTGGGCCCCACCCCACCTGCTCCCTCCTCACTGGCTGTGATTGACAGCAGAGGGAGCTAATGGCTCCCGCTGCTGTGTCTCAGCCAATGAGGAGGGAGAGACCCGGGAGAGCAGCTGAATCGGGTAAGTGTTGGGGGGGCTGAGTTTTTTTTTTTTTTTATGTATAGAATGCATGAAAGTACAAAACCTTAAGCCTTTACAACCACTTTAATACTGAAGTCCTTACAGCAGAGATAGGCAACCTTTCAGAGGTTGAAATCTAACTGCACAACATGGAGGAAATCAAAGATCCCGCGGGATCTCATGATCACAACTCATGTGGCACAGTCATGTCCTCAGACAATGTCTTCTGTAGCATTACATATAATAAACATTATATGTGGCCCTTTGGTGACATCAGGGGCCACATATAAGGTCCCCCTATACCTCATAAATTGACCAGAACTGTTGTAAGTGATTGTTAGCCTAAGCATAGCCTGGAATCTAGATCTTCCCGTGATTCTACTCAATACAACTGACAATGGTCTTTTCTACTTTTCACATTTCTCGATTTTTTTCTTTAAATGGACTGATCTTTGAATGCACTTTTCTCTGACGGATGAAAATTGGAGGTTGGCTATTTCCTCTGAGCCGGTATAAATGCAATTGTTCATATTTGGTAAAATTATAGACTTGATATAATAAATGACTTTGTTGCCATCAGAAACCCTAAACCATGTCCAAAGTACACACTGTTTTTTTAAATGTCAAGTGGAATAATCACAGAGGTAACTGGCTTCTTCAATGCTTTCTCAAAAGCTTTCTCTCTTCCTGACCTTCATATTTTAATAATTACATGTTTTTATTGTTTCTCTTGAATGTTATTTCTTTCGTCAACCTTGGCATGATCCAACCATTGACTGCGTCTTCTGTTCCTAAGTGTGTGAGAGTTTGTCACCTTAAATATTGTTCTAAGAGTTTGTTTTCATCAGAGAGCCAAACTTTAGGTTGGACGGTGCATCATCTGTTAGTTCCCGTTCCAGATCCGACCTCTCACCCCATCTATAAATTGTCTGTTGAGGGCGGAATTTATGGATTTGGTCGTTTTCGTTCAAAGGTAGATCATGCTTATCACAACTTTTCTGTCACTTGTGATCATCTTATTTTACCTTCTTGGTGAGTATTGGAGCTGGGGGGGGGGACCAGGGAAGGCAAAATATAAGCAGATTTGACTTCAGCTTTAAGTCTGCATTATATTAGCCTTTATTTCACTGGAAATGAGAAGACTAGGCTCTTATCTGTGTTTTTATATCAGATGTTACATACAGCAAAGGCACATTTGACAAGCAGAAGCTACCCAATGAAAAGGAAGTCCTTCCCGGTAGGCCAGAGAAAATGGAGGTCTCAGGTAGGTGGCTAGTTATGCCATCTTATTTAAGTGTTAATGTGATCCTGTACTCCTATTTTTATTTTTTTAATCTTTATTTATGCATATATGAAAAGCATAAGTGTATCAATAGGTACAGATGACTCTAATTGCCTCAACAGGGGCATATGTCCCAGTGGAACTCAGGGATACATTGCAATGATCACCATAACGCATAAAACTGAAGGACAATCCAGTGACCGTGAACAATAAAGCCCCAGACTAGGGCCCAATACCTGGGCCAATCAGAGTCCGAGAAGCCAGGAAGAGCTAAAGAAAGAATCCAAGATGCGGGGGTTAGAAAAGGGTAGAAGGGAGGCAAGAAGATGGGAGAAAAAGGAAGGTGAAACCAGAAAAAAAAAACTCCTACCCCCCTGGGGGAAGCGGGTAAGAAAACAAACAGCATTGAAGATTTCCAAACCATTCCTTGTTGATCAGTATGATCAACTGCGTTAAAGTGTCTCACATGCTATACTACCAGATATCAAAACAGATACACTGTCTCACCCCAGAGTACAGTATGTTGTTTTCTAGTTCCCTGTTCAAAATGGCACTATAGCTGATAAATAGACTTGTTTGGTATTGTTGAAGACAACAGAACAAGTCTAGGTGAACGTGACTACTACTACTACTACTAGATCAGGGATGTGCAGTCAGGGGAGGCAGCATGAACATAAAAAAAAAAAGATAGACTTCGAGGGTTGTAGCTTGGTGACCTGGGGTCACGAAGACCCCAAATCCCAAAGTTTTACCCCACCACTGGTCAAAGTTTGGGGCTCCTACGACCTATGGTCCCGGAGATACGGGGCTCCTTGTGCAGCCTGTCAGAAGCTACATACAGAACGGCCAGTTTAAATACAAGCTGGCACTGAGAGGATGAACTCGCAGTGCCTCTCCTCACTTCTTATCACAGGCACTGAGCTCAATGGACAGCTTGGAGTCTTGGACCAATGGTAAAGTACCATTCCTTGTTGAGCAATATGATCAACTGCGTTAAAGTGTCTCACATGCTATACTGAAGAATATCACTGCATCAATTGTTTAGATAGGTCAGAGGTGGTAAAATTACTCCAAACTGCCCAAGTCGTACTGTACTCTGTTTTAAAGGGTAATGTCTTGTCTTGAGCAGATGCCCACAAAAAAGATGCCCACCTTTACCTTTTATAAGACAGAGGCTTGTTCGGTGTGCCTCTCTGGGGTTTGAAGTTCCCTGACTTCATGGGTAAGCCCCAACAACTGCCTATCTACTGTCCAATAAGACTAAATTACCAGCCAGTGTGGGGATTTTTTCAACATCAGTTGGCAAAAGGAGTTTAACCATGATGGTAATCCTTATTAATTGTGTTGAAATAAACTAGTGTTTTCAGGCTGATAAAGGTAATATACAGCATATTATGGATTTTTATAATCTTTAAAAAGGGTATTTGGTATTGTTGAAGATGTTTCATAGCTTCTTCAAACCACTTTTTTTCCTTTCTTCATATGGATTGAAGAAGCTATTAAAATGTCTTCAACATTACAGAACAAATCCAGTTGAACGTGACTACTACTAGATGTCAAAACAGATACACTGTCCCACCTCAGAGTATGGCATGTGGTTTTCTAGTTCCCCATTCAAGGTGGCCCTGTAGCTGATAAACGGACTTGTTTGGTATTGTTGAAGATGTTTCAAAACTTCTTCATGACACTTCCTTTCCTTTCTTCAAGTCTTCAAGTGGATTGAAGAAGCTTGGAAATGTCTTCAACATTACAGAACAAGTCCAGTTGAACGTTACCACTACTATTAGATATCAAAACAGATACACTGTAGTACAGTATGTTGTTTCCTAGTTCCCTGTTCAAAATGGCCCTATAGCTGATAAATGGACTTGTTTGGTATTGTTGAAGACAACAGAACAAGTCTAGGTGAACGTGACTACTACTACTACTAGATTAGGGATGTGCAGTCAGGGGAGGCAGCATGAACATAAAAAAAAAAAAAAAAAAAAAAGATAGACTTCAAATGGTCGTAGCTTGGTGACCGGGGGTCACGGAGACCCCAAATCCCAAAGTCTTACCCCACCACTGGTCAATGTTTGGGGCTCTTACGACCTATGGTCCCGGAGATACGGGGCTCCTTGTGCAGCCTGTCAGAAGCTACATACAGAACGGCCAGTTTAAAGTGGTTGTAAACCCTTACAGATCACTTATACTTACAGGTAAGCCTAGATTAAGGCTTACCTGTGGGTGCAACAAATATCTCCTAAACCTACACGGTTTAGAAGATATTTGCAGAAAAGACAGCACCGATCTCTATGCGCGCCGTAGACAACAGCGCATGCGCGCCGTAGACAACAATGCAGGTGCTCTGAGCACACTGTTAATGAATGGGACATGCCGTTAGTGGCCAGCTCCCGCACGCATGCTCCAGCCAGTCACAGCGCTGTAGCCGCTATACCTGGAAGTCACTCTGGGTATCATGGCGGCGACGTAGGTGGCGACCGAGGACGGCTGCGGGGGCTTCGATCTCAGGCAAGTACTTCATAATGAGCTAGTATGTTATGCATACTAGCTAATTATGTCTTTGTCTTGCAGGGTATTTCTTTTTTTCCCATCGTTACAGAGGGTTTACTTCCTCTTTAAATACAAACTGGCACTGAGAGGATGAGCTCACAGAGCCTCTCCTCACTTCTTGTCACAGGCACTGAGCTCAATGTGCAGCTTTGGAGTCTTGGACCAATGGTAAAGTACCATTAGCCCAAGCTGCCCAATAAAAATGCTGCAGGGAAGGCCTGCCTCTCACTGCAGTGTCATAGAAGGGGGAATGTGTCTAAAAGACAAATGCTCCCTTCCAGCCCAGCCCTCTTAACTACAAGGAAAAATAATGTGTTTATAGGTAAAGGATTTACCAACAATCCCGTTTTTCTCACACAGTTAAGAGGGAGAATGAAGCCGCGTACACACGACCGAGAATCTCGTCGCCAAAAAAACCTTGTTTTTCTCGACGGGTTTCTTGTCAAGCTTGACGAGATTCTTGTCAAGCTTTCCTTGCATAACACACTGTCAATCCAAAATCTCGTCGTTTTAAAAGCGCAGTGACGTACAATAAGTACGACGGCACTATAAAGGGGAAGTTCCATTCTCATGGCGCCACCCCTTGGGCTGCTTTTGCTAATCTCGTGTTGCCGCGTGTTAGTAAAAGTTTAGTGAGAGACGATTCGCGGTTTTCAGTCTTCGTGCTTTCAGTTCGTTACAGCGTGACGAATGTGCTATCTCCATTACGAACGCTAGTTTTACAAGAAGGGGCGCTCCCGTCTCATCACTTGATTCTGACCATGCGCGGTTTTTGAAGACTCGGAAAAGCATACACACGAACGGTTTTCTCGCCCAAAAACAGTCTGACGAGAATCACGCTGAGAAAAAATGAGACTCCGACGAGAAAAAAGACCGCAGGTCTTCTTTTTTTCTCGTCGAGATTTTGGCCAGTTTTCTCGACGAGAAACCTGAAAGCCTCGTACACACGGACGGTTTTATCGGCAAGAAAGCTCTCCCAGCAGTTTTCTTGTCGTTTCTTGACGAGAAAACCGGTCGTGTGTACGAGGCTTGAGAATCTGCTGCTGCTGCTGTAAAGTTCTGTTTGTCCATAACTCTGTGTGTTTGAAGCATTGCCCACATTGAACAGTGGTGCTCAAAAATTGAATAGTTTTTCACTGACATGCTGCTTTGATCTAATAGAACAACACTTGATAAATATTCCATTGTTTGCCGAGGATCGTATTGACAGTTTAAACATGAGCCATCAGTCGAGCAGTACAAAGCTGTATATAAAAGACCCCGGGAGCCAACACAGCGGGAGGACTTGGTAACCCCTTCAACTCTCCTACCTACATAACCCCTTTGGACCAGAGCAATATTTACTTTTCCCTGTAGGGTTTGGCGATAACTTCATCATTACTTTAGATAAAATAAAACATGCATTTTTTTTTGGGGGGGGGGGGGACGACTAGACTTTCCTTTGTCAATATTATTTTGCAAAACTTATTTTATCTACAGACAAAAGGATTTAAAAAAAAAAATGAAATAGTTTTAAAAATTAATTTTAATAAAATAAAATAATTTATTTTTACTGTAAATAAAATGTATGCATTTCATTTTATAATTTGTCCCATTTAAAATGGCACTAAAATTATATTTCTAGTACAAAGCACGGAATATTTTTTTTTCAAATGGAAACTTTTTTTTTTCAAAAAAGTAGCAAAAAATAAAACAACAAAAATTATTACTTATTTAAAGAATTAATATAACTATTTAATGCATTAATAATAAAAAAAAAGAAATAAAAAACCCGCCCAGAAAAATAATAGCTAAGATATATTAAACCCTCAGTTTTTAATCACTTTCAGCGGCTTACTGACTATGCAGCTTCTTTATCTTTCAATTCTGGCTTGCCCTTGTTCCTATAGTGCCTATAGTGCCATGGCCGCTGCTCCAGGTTTCCTGCTTTAGGGTGGCTCTTTTCTCTTGCAACATCCTATAAAGTCACCCTTGCAGGCGGGGACCAGAGTTATGACTCCCTACACTGTGTGCATCAAAAGAAACACACAGCCCCGTAGCCTAGGATGGCAATCGCACTCCCCCCTACTCCCCCTTTCTACAAGCCAATAGACTGACTCCATACTGATTGTATAGTACCTTTTATGCTGACCACATACATATGTATTAGCCTGTCTGATAAAATGATAATTTTCGCATTAAATTATTATTGATATTATTCAGAATCATTATCATCACATTTATATTACATTTATTTATTAATTATTATTATTAATCATCATCATCATCTTTATATTACATGTATTTATTAATTATTATTATTAATCATCATCATATTTATATTACATGTATTTACTTATTTATTTATTACATGAACTAATAGATGTATTATTTTATAAAAAAAAATACATATTAAATCTAGCCACAGTTGTTCTTTTTTTTTTTTTTTTTTTTTTTTGCTGATATAGCGAGATTAGGTTGAAAATAAAAGTAAACTGGCTGGTCTGGAAAATTCCAGTTGCTTTTATGTTGACCATGAGATATATAGACCAATCATTCCATTTTGAAATAATATTTTTTTTACATTTATTTTCTTTCCCTTAACACATTTTGGGCTTTAAAAGCAATGGTACTAATGCAGATACCTGCCAGCAGGTGGAACTGTAGTCTCCTTTTCATGTGTTTAGCTATTGCTTTATTAGCTTGGCTGAAAGTAGCCCCCTGTTCAGAGAGCTCAGTAGCTCAGGGTGAATATTGGACACACAAATGAATGACTCTTCGCATTGATGGGCTCTGCCAGGGTCTGAAGTCCAGGCAGAGCCTGAGTATTCTAATTTTATAAGCAAAAGACAAATAAATCAAAACAGCACAAGGGACACGACTCATTATCAGTCTGATGTGTCTCTTGTGCTGCTGCTTCCTCCTTAGCTGAAATCCCCCTCTGCCGACCCCCCCCCCCCCACCCCCGCTGTCATAGGTGTGCGCAGCCTGTTGCATTAGGGTGTGCACCCCAAACACACACTACCGATTACTCACAATGTTTATTTAGAAAGGGAAGGGGCTGGTAAATTACATATTTATTGGCCCCTTCCCCACTCCTAAAACATCCCAGCAGCCGAAAGGAGAGGAGGGAAGCTGGCAGCGCTGCAAGTGGAAAAATTAGAACCAGGACAGTAGGGGGAATCTGTGCTGCACAGGGTGATTAGGGTGTGCCTGGGCACTCCTGGCACACCCTGTGCGCACGCCTATGCCCGCTGTCCATAATCTTTCAGTGCAGCAAGGGTTAATAGATCCGAGGGACCTGTCATTTTCACACCCCGAGTGGGCCAACTATGCAGGCCCTTTCCATTACAATGGCTTTCCGCCCCCCCCCCCCTCTTCCATTCATAGAAGCTGTGCTAAATTTTCTAGATAAAAAAAAGGAATTCCTGAATGGAAGACTGACAGATGAATGAAAGGTCCACTTAATATGTTGGGCTAGCTGCCCTGAGTTGAGAAACCTCAACATCATACACTGATTACAGCAGGACCAAAAGCCAGCAGCTGCACCACTGCTTACTGACCACAGGGGGTCAGCACTGCCAACTTTTGCTGAACATTTTTTCAATCAATACAAGATGTTCTCCGCTTGGACAAAATGAAGTGGAAGGGCGTTGTCATGATCTCCACCTCATCCAATCAGAAAATACCTTGAATCCATTGAAAATAAAAAAATACAAGATGTTCTGTAAATGACAGCAGTGCCAAATGAGCGACCCCTTGTGGTCAATGTGCAGTGGGGCAACTTCCTGGAAGATCTCAGTGAACGCTGTAGTAGCAACGCCTACTACAGTGATTGTCAGCTTCCACGCTGGACCCTTGGGTATTCGATATACATACATTGTGCCAAGCTGGACCAATGTAAGTATTCAATTTAAAGCAGGACCTAAGTCCTCCTACGATGCCTCTGCCCCCTCCTGGGGAACCACCGTTTTGGTGCATGCGCAGATGTACTCACAGGCTCTGCCCGACCTGCATGCACAGATGTGCTGCAAGCCTCCCTCAGTGCCCAAGCCCTGCGGTACATCTGTGCACACGCAGGCGTTTTTCCACGCACGCGCAAAGACAGGAAAGGTTTTTATACCTCCCTGGTGGCAGTCTTTGTGTGTGCGCGGGAAACCCCCGCGCATGCACAAATGGCCAAGGAACCCAGCGCATGCGCAGATGTGCCGTAGGCCTCTGTGGGGACCCAAGCCCTGTGGCATGTCTGTGCACACGCAGGTGTTTTTTCCATGCATGCGCAATGACAAAAAGATTTTAGACCTCCCTGGTGGCAATCTCTGGGGACCCAAGCCCTGTGGCACATCTGTGCATAGGCAAATGTTTTTCCACGCACACGCGCAGACAGGAAAGGTTTCAGACCTCCCCGGTGGCAGTCTTTGCATGTGCACCGGAAACACCACGCATGCGCAAATGGCCAAGGCACCCAGCGCATGCACCGATGGGCCGTAGGCCTCTCTGGGGACCCAAGCCCTGCGGTACATCTGTGTGCATGCAGGTGTTTTTCCACGCATGCACAAAGGCAGGAAACTTTTCAGACCTCCCTGGTGACAGTCTTTGCACGTGCACAGAAACCCCACACATGCGCAAATGGGCAAGGAACACAGCGCATGCACAGATATGCAGTAGGCCTCTCTGGGGATCCAAGCCTTACAGCACATCTGTGTATGTGCAGGTGTTTTTCCACGCATGCGCAAAGACATGCATGGGAATCTCTGCACGTGTGCCGCTGGTCAGGTAACCCCGTGCATGAACAGATGTGCTGCAAGCCTCCTTCAGTGCCGAAGCCCTGCGACACACCTGTGCACACGCAGGTGTTTTTGCACGCACGTTGAAAGACCGGGAAGGTTTAGACATCCCTGATGGTAGTGTTTGTTCACACACTGTAATCTCTGCACATGTGCTGATGGCCAGGTAACCTGGTGCATGCGCAGATGTGCTGCAAGCCTCCTTCAGGACCCATGCCCTGCAGCACAGGAGGGAATTCTCACCTAGGCAAAAATTGTGCCCTTGCAGCACAAATAAAGCTTTCTTTTTCGTACATCACGGGACACAGAGCGACTTAGTCATTACTAATGGGTTATATAGATTACCTTCAGGTGTTGGCACTGGCCAATTCCAAACCGGAAGTACCCTCCCCTATATAAGCCCCTCCCACCCGGGAGCACCTCAGTTTTTTGCCAGTGTCTAAGGTGTTGGCCAAAGAGTAACATGTGTTTTCACTGGGCTTGCGTACAGGTTCTTTTGGGCCTTAGTAAGCTGTTCCGGATCCCACCAAAAAAGCTTCATAGCTAAATGGTCGATACCCGGGCCTTGCAGCAGAAGAGCAAGGTTTTGCCTGTAATGCTTCTCTTAGGAGGGCTGGACCCTGGGATCCAGAGCTCTGGTCATACCCACGACCAAGATGTTGTCTGTGCAGGGTGCTATACAGGTCCAGGGGAGTGGAATCCTTGGGAACCCGGTCCCTGAAGGTTTAATTACAATGCCTGCCGTGAGAGGTGAAGTTTGGACTTCTGTGGACCAAACAAAGTCCTGCGGCGGGGATCAGGTAAGTGGGGGCCCCCAGGAACTTGGTTCTATTGGGGGACCCCCAAGCCTAATTTGTCTTTCTGTCTGTTACCTAACGGTATTCCCGCTAAATATCTGTGTTTGCCTATAACTACTGAAAATGTAAAATTTTAATAGTAGTCAAGAAAAAAAAAAAAAAAAACAGGGACCGCGGTACCTGTGTTAAACCACTAGAGGCCGCTGTAGTCCATTTTTCTTGTCATGTGGATCTTTGGTTTTCTCAAGTCAAAAGATCCAGGCAGCTGGTAAGTTTCTCTGTGGGAATCCACTTCCTCTGCCCTGTTGCTGCGCTCATCCACCGCACAGGCCCTCCGGCAAAAAGGGCCCTGGCTCCTAGTCCCCTGTTTGATTTCGAAAAGGGCGCCAATGGCGCACGGGCGCGCGCGCGGGCGCGTGCACGCGCCTCCTATGAAAAAAGGGGCGGGGCGGGTGGATGACGCTCGATGCGCGCCGCGGCGCTTCTGCGCATGTGCGGGCGTCCCAGCATGGTTAAAAGACACAGTACAAGTGTCAGCTGCATGCAAACAGAGCTAGCAACAAACAGTGGCACACAGAGGCGGTTGATGCAGGCATCCCCATAGAAAGGCACTTTAGTGGACACCAGCTGGTATATAGCAGCACCTGTGTTAGACTATTACCAGCAAAATTGGTGTATGACGACGGGAATACCTCAGCTTTGTGCTTAAAGGATATGTCGTCCAGACGCTCCGGAAATAGATCTTCCAGGAAGCCAAAGGGGTCTCCATCGGGCTCTGAGGATATTGGGCATGCTTGTACTGCACCAATCTCCCCTGAGAATTCAGAGGTCAGTAGCCGTAGAAACCCCGCAGGAATGCCTGGTGCTGCGGCTGTCCCCAGTCCACCTGCTCCTGTATATATAACAGAGGAGGTTTTATCCTCAACTCTGGGAGGATTGGAAGAGAGATTAACAGCATTGATCGCTGCTTCCCTGTCTCAGGAAAAGCGCGTCCGATCTCCTCCTTCAGAGTGCCTGTTAGTGGAGGAACAGCCCCACACAGAGATCGACCTACCTGAAGGGGATCAGGATGAGGTTGATTCAGTTATGGAGGAATCAACAGTGGAAGAACCTTTCTCAGCATCTCAGGCTGAAAGATTATGGGTTCAGTCTCTGACTAATATGGTCCGATCAGCATTTAAAATGCCTCTGGCGGAACCACCATCCACTACGGTTTCCTCGCTGGGGTCGCTAAAAGCTCCCCAGGCTGTCTGTTCCTTCCCAATCCACCCTTTATTAGAAGGGCTTATTTACCAGGATTGGGAGCATCCTGATAAAATATTTGCTCCCCCCAAGAGATTTCCGGTGATCTATCCCATGGAGGATAAGTTCATAAAAAAATGGAGGGTCCCTACAGTGGACGCAGCCATCTCTTCTGTTAACAAATCACTGACATGTCCAGTAGATAATGTTCCAATGTCAAAGACCCAATAGATAAAAAATTGGAGTCTTTACTAAAATCTGCTTTCTCTACAGCAAGTATGGTGACACAACCTGCGGTAGCAGCGATTGGAGTCTGCCAAGCGGTGGAAGATCAGTTGAAACAAGTCTTAAGGGACTTACCAGATCAGCAGGCTCTTGCCCTAGCTGACCTGCCTAGAGCCTTGTGTTTTGCGGTGGACGCCATAAAGGATACAATCCAACAGGCCTCCCGCTTTACGCTGTCTATAGTACATATGCGTAGGCTTCTGTGGCTCAAAAACTGGTCTGCTGAAGCTCCCTGTAAAAAACTGCTGGTTAGCTTCCCATTTCATGGAGAACGCTTTTTTGGAGAAGATCTGGACAAATATATCCAGAAAATTTCTGCCGGTAAAAGTTCACTCTTACCGGTTAAGAACAAGGGTAGAAGTCCTTCTTTTAAGAGGCCTACTTCTCCAGTCCCGGGCACATCGGCTGTGAAGCAGTTCCGACGGCCTCCGCGGTCAAATTCAGGGGGCAGAAATCAGGGACAATCACAGGGTAACAAGAAGCCCTGGATCAAGAGAGGTACAAAACCTCCCCCCAAGGCATGAAGCGTTGCCCCCACTCAATCGGGTGGGGGGAAGACTTCAGTTGTTCACAGAGACCTGGCGGGACACCATCAGAGACAGATGGGTGCTCTCCGCAGTAAGTCTGGGATACAAGCTGGAGTTAAAAGGCACTCCTCCTGCCCAATTTATGAGGTCAAACGTGCCAAGAGATCCCCAAAAGAGAGGATCCCTCCTTCTGGCACTAGAACAACTATTGCTCCAAGGTGTAATCATGAAGGTTCCCCTGGAAGAAAGCGGATTCGGGTTTTACTCGAACCTTTTCACAGTCCCCAAACCAAATGGGGACGTGAGGCCCATATTAAATCTAAAAGGGCTAAACAAGTTCCTAAATATCAGGACTTTTCGGATGGAATCGATCCGATCGGTGGCCACCGCCCTACAAGGGCAGGAATGGCTAGCCTCGATCGACATAAAGGATGCTTATCTGCATATTCCCATCTTTCCGGCCCACCAGAAATTTCTACGCTTTGCAGTAGAAGGGCGCCATTTTCAGTTCAGAGCCTTACCTTTTCGGTCTGGCCACAGCACCACGAGTGTTCACAAAAATTCTGGCCCCATTATTGGCCAATCTAAGAACACAGGGTGTAACGATAATGGCATATCTAGACGACCTGCTACTAATAGACCACTCAGTGGAAAAGCTGGAAGTAGCTATTCACAAGACAATCGAGTATCTGGAATATCACGGTTGGATTATCAACCGGGACAAGTCAGCTCTAAGACCAGTCAAAAGTCTGGAATACTTAGGGCTAAGGCTGGATTCAAATCAGAGAAAGATTTTCTTACCTCCAGAGAAGGTGTCGTCTTTAAAAGATTTGACCCACTTAGTGGGTACAAAAAGAAAACCATCTATACGCCTCTGCATGAGGCTGCTGGGAAAGATGGTGGCTTCATTCGAAGCGGTACCCTACGGTCAATTCCATTCAAGGAATTTGCAAAGGGCCATACTGTCAGCCTGGAACAAAAAAGTTCAGGCTTTAGACTTACCAATGTCCCTGTCCCCTTCCGTTCGCAAGAGCCTCCATTGGTGGTTGGTGCCCCAGAATCTGGAAAGAGGGAAACCCTTCAGTCCGGTTTCTTGGAAGGTGGTCACTACAGATGCCAGCCTCATAGGCTGGGGGGCAGTACTGGAGCAATGGTCTCTCCAGGGCAAGTGGTCAGAAGCAGAAAAGGCCCTGCCCATCAATCTCTTAGAGATACGAGCAGCCCGGTATGCCCTAGTAGCATGGACATCCAAACTCCAAGGGTCCCCTGTCAGAATTCAATCAGACAATGCCACGGCAGTGGCATATATCAATCACCAGGGTGGCACCAAGAGTCGTGCAGCCCAGAGGGAAGCAAATTGCATCCTGGAGTGGGCAGAAAAATATGTCCCAGCCATATCCGCGGTTTTCATCCCAGGAGTGGAAAATTGGAGAGCGGACTTTCTAAGTCGCCAACAATTATGCCCGGGGGAATGGTCTCTTCACCCCGAAGTTTTCCAGGCAATATGCCAGCGGTGGGGAACACCAGATGTAGATCTGCTAGCATCCAGATTCAACGCAAAGGTGGACAGATTTGTGTCTCGCACAAGGGATCCCCTAGCTTGCGGCTCGGATGCCCTAGTGTTCCCTTGGGATCAGTTCGAGCTGATATATGCATTCCCACCGCCACAATTGTTACCGCGATTACTCCGCAGAATCAGGGTAGAAAAGAAACCAGTGATTCTGGTGGCTCCAGCGTGGCCCCGAAGGGCATGGTATGCGGAGATTGTAAAAATGTCAGTGAGGAGTCCTTGGACCCTCCCACATCGTCCGGACCTGCTGTCGCAGGGACCGATATACCACCCTTCCTTACCAGCCCTAGGTTTGACGGCCTGGCTATTGAAGCCCACATTCTGAAAAAGAGAGGGCTCTCTAATTCTGTGGTATCTACCATGATCAATGCCAGGAAACCGGTATCCAGGCAGATCTATTATAGGATCTGGAAAGCGTACATTACGTGGTGTGAGGCCAGGAAATGGCATCCACGTAAGTACGTGATAGGGAGGATTTTGGACTTCCTACAGTGGGCTGTAGATAGGAAGCTTGCCTTGAGTACTATCAAGGGTCAGATTTCGGCCTTGTCAATATTTTTTCAAAGGCCCTTGGCTTCGCATTCACTAGTCAAAGCCTTTATACAAGCAGTGATGCGTATTAGCCCTCCGGTTAGTATTCCCATATGTCCTTGGGACTTAAACCTGGTTCTGTCGATTCTACAGAAACAACCGTTTGAACCATTACAACACATTTCCTTGGTTCTTCTCACCAGGAAATTGATTTTCTTAGTAGCCGTTTGTTCGGCTAAAAGAGTATCGGAATTAGCCGCCTTGTCCTGTAAGGAGCCATATCTGGTTGTCCATAAGGACAGAGTAGTATTACGTCCTCATCCAGCCTTCTTCCTAAGGTGGTATCGAGGTTTCATTTGAACCAAGATGTGGTTCTTCCTTCTTTTTTCCCCAAACCTAGCTCGGTAGAGGAAAAGTTATTACATTCTTTGGATGTAGTAAGAGCAGTTAAAGCTTATCTAAAAGCCACTGCTCAGATTCGCAGAACGGATTCTTTATTTGTTCTGCCGGAAGGCCCCAGAAAGGGTCAGGCAGCATCAAAATCTACTTTAGCCAAGTGGATTCGACAGGTCATAATACAAGCCTATGGCTTGAGAAAGAGACCGCCTCCGTTCAAAGTTAGGGCGCACTCCACAAGAGCAGTTGGAACTTCATGGGCAGTGCATCACCAGGCCTCCCTGGCTCAAGTATGTAAGGCCGCAACATGGTCTTCGGTACACACGTTTACTAGGTTCTACCAGGTAGACGTTAGAAGTCAGGAGGATGTCGCCTTTGGGCGCAGTGTGTTGCAGGCCGCAAAAGATCCTCATGCCTGATGGCGCCCAGCTTATGTATCCCTCCCCTCATTTGGCATTGCTTTGGGACGTCCCATTAGTAATGACTAAGTCGCTCTGTGTCCCGTGATGTACGAAAAAGAAAAAGGGATTTTTATAACAGCTTACCTGTAAAATCCTTTTCTTGGAGTACATCACGGGACACAGAGCTCCCACCCCTCTTTTTGGGACACTTATTGCTTGGCTACAAAACTGAGGTGCTCCCGGGTGGGAGGGGCTTATATAGGGGAGGGTACTTCCGGTTTGGAATTGGCCAGTGCCAACACCTGAAGGTAATCTATATAACCCATTAGTAATGACTAAGTCGCTCTGTGTCCCGTGATGTACTCCAAGAAAAGGATTTTACAGGTAAGCTGTTATAAAAATCCCTTTTTTTGAAAAAAAAAAAAAAATGATATTCCATAGGTAGGAAACGGAGGGGGGAGAAGACATGGCAGCCTAACATGTCCTTTAGTGTGAAGGTCAGCTTTAGGACATTCCCAGATATTCAGCCTTAACCACTTCAACGGCCCTGGAAGATTTTACCCCCTTCCTGACCAGAGCACTTTTTTACATTTGGCACTGCGTCGCTTTAACTGACAATTGCGCGGTCGTTCGTTGTACCCAAACAAAATTTGCGTCCTTTTTTTTACCACAAATAGAGCTTTCTTTTGGTGGTGTTTGATCACCTCTGCAATATTTATTTTTTGCGCATTAAAAAAAAAAGAGAGCGACAATTTTGAAAAAAAAACCCAACATTTTTTACTTTTTGTTATTGAAAATATCCCCCAGTTTAAAAAATATATATAGATATATATATATTTCTTCATCAGTTTAGGCCAATATATACTCTTCTACATATTTTTAGTAAAAAAATCGCAATAAGCGTATATTTATTGATTTACGCAAAAGTTATAGTGTCTACAAACTATGGGAAAGATTTATGGCATTTTTATTATTATAATTTTTTTTTTTACTAGTAATGGCGGTGATCTGCGATTTTTTAGCAGTATTGCGACAGACAGATCGGAGACTTTTGACACTTTTTTGGGACCATTGGCATTTATACAGCGATCAGTGCTATAAAAATGCACTGGTTACTGTGTAAATGTCACTGGCAGGGAAGGGGTTAACACTAGGTGGCGATCAAGGGGTTAATTGTGTGTTCTCTCAGTTTGTTCTAACTGTGTGGGGATAGGATTGACTAGGAGAGGAGACATATAGTTTTTCCTACTTAGTAGGAACATACAATATGGCTCCTCTTCCATGACCGCACAGGGATTTGTGTGTTTACACACACAAATCGCTGTGCTGGTGCTCGTGCACGCGATCGTGCGTGGCCGGCGGTGATCGTGCCCGCCGACCATGCGTGCGCGCCCTCTGGTGGCCGAAAAAGGGAAGGACGTACCCGTATGGGATTTCGCCCAGGGGAGCCATTCTGCCGCAGTATATCTGCGTGAGCTGGGCGGGAACCGGTTAAAGCAAGCCTGGTAAACATGTCAAAAGAAGGCTACAGCTCCACCTGCTGGTTACATTTAAAATATATTCATGTATAGCATTTCTTACCTGGCTAGGATAATATCATAAACAATCGTTACAAATGTTATTTTTAAGTCCTGCACATTTTACATTGCCTCTAAATCAGACACAAAGCAAAGGTGTGACGAAAATAAGATCTTTGATGGACTGGCGTCTGTAATCTATTTTCTGCCGTAGCCAATCACAGGGAAAAAGAACGTTGCGCTTTTGGGACACGGTGTTTGTTCCTGTGCACTGAACTGCGTTGCTGAACATAATTATCACCTTCAGAAGGAATAATAAAATGAAAATCGGGAAATTGCTAGTGTGGTGCTGGATGTCAGTGATGGATGTGCAGTAACTAAAGCAACAATTGCGTAGCATATTACAGGCTCATTATGTCTGTAATCTGCGCACTCTGCCTGTTGTCGTTTGTTTAGAAAACTCTAAATTCAGAGCAGTAAGGAAAAAAAAACTTGCAGTGTTCAGAGATGGAGCGAGATCTAATAAAAGTCTGCCATTCGGATTCTGAATTGGCAAAGCAGCTTTTCGGTAAACACAGTTAAGTGCTTGGTGATTATTTGTTAAAAGGAAATCTGTCATGGAGCAAAAAATCCTGTGTGAGAGGCCTCTGATGCACGCTGCAGTTCTTGGACTTTTGAGCAACTATTGTAGTTTTTAGGCACAAGGAATCTGAAGAGTTTCAGCCTCACTGCCCTGTAACTAATATTCATCTCTGGGGTCGGAGATTGGGGAATGGCAACTTCTTCCTGGGGCTTCTCATACATGAATATAGTCACTGACATACTGCTCACCGTCATACCCTTCTCACCTCACCAGCACATAGTGCCCACTGTCATACCCTCCTCACTCCTCTCCTGTACATACTGCCCACCGTCGCATCCTCCACACTCCTCTCCTGTACAAAAGGCCTACCGTCATACTCTCCACACTCCTCTCCTGTACATACTGCTCACTGTCATGCTCTCCACACTCCTCTCCTGTACATACTGCCCACCGTCGCATCCTCCACACTCCTCTCTTGTACATACTGCCCACTGTCATACCCTCCACACTCCTGTCCTGTACATACTGCCCACTGTCATACTCTCCACACACCTCTCCTGTACATATTGCCCACTGTCATACTCTCCACACACCTCTCCTGTACATACTGCCCACCGTCATACTCTCCACACTCCTCTCCTGTACATACTGCCCACTGTCATACCCTCCTCACTCCTCTCCTGTACATACTGCCCACTGTCACATCCTCCACACTCCTCTCCTGTACATACTGACCACTGTCACATCCTCCACACTCCTCTCCTGTACATACTGCCCACTGTCACATCCTCCACACTCCTCTCCTGTACATACTGCCCACCGTCGCATCCTCCACACTCCTCTCCTGTACATACTGCCCACTGTCATTCTCTCCACACTCCTGTCCTGTACATACTGCCCACTGTCATACCATCAACACTCCTCTTCTGTACATACAGCCCACTGTCATACCGTCCACACTCCTCTCCTCTACATACTGCCCATTGTCAAACCCGCCATTCTCCTCTCCTGTACATACTGCCCACTGTCATACCCTCCACACTCCTCTCCTGTACATACTGCCCACTGTCATACCATCCACTCAGTAATATTCATCTCTGAGGTGGGAGATTGGGGAATGGGCAGCTTCTTCCTGGGGCTTCTCATACATATATGTAGTCACTGACATACTGCTCACCATCATACCCTTCTCACCTCATTAGCACATACTGCCCACTGTCATACTCCCTACACTCTTCCCCTGTACATACTGCCCACTGTCATACCCTCCTCGCCTCACCAGCACATACTTCCCACTGTCATACCCTCCTCGCCTCCCCAGCACATACTGAGCACTGTCATACCCTCCTCGCCTCACCAGCACATACTGCCCACTGTCATACCCTCCTCACCTCACCAGCACATACTGCCCACTGTCATACCCTCCTCGCCTCACCAGCACATACTGCCCACTGTCATACCCTCCTCATCTTACCAGCACATACTGCCCACTGTCATACCCTCCTTAGCTCACTAGCACATAGAGAGCACTGTCATACTCTCTACACTCCTCTCCTGTACATACTGCCCACTGTCATACTCTCCACACTCCTCTCCTATACATAGTTCCCACTGTCATATCCTCTGCACTCATTTCCTGCACATACTTCCCACTGTCATACTCTCTACACTCTTCCCCTGTAAATGCTGCCCACTGTCATACCCTCCTCGCCTCACCAGCACATACTGCACACTGTCATACCCTCCTCGCCTCACCAGCACATACTGCCCACTGTCATACTCTACACTCTCCTCTCCTGTACATACCGCTCACTGTCATACCCTCCACACTCCTCTCCTGTACATACTGCCCACTGTCATATCCTTCACACTCCTCTCCTGTACATACTGCCACTGTCATACCCGCCACACACCTCTCCTGTACATACTGCCCACAGTCATAACCTCCACACTCCTCTCCTGTACATACTGCCCACTGTCATACTCTCCACACACCTCTCCTGTACATACTGCCCACTGTCATACCCTCCACACTCCTCCCCTGTACATACTGCCCACTGTCATACCCTCCACACTCCTCTCCTGTACATACTGCCCACTGTCATACCCTTTACACTCCTCCCCTGTACATACTGTCCACTGTCATACCCTCCACACTCCTCTCCTGTACATACTGCCCACTGTCATATCCTCCACACTCCTCTCCTGTACATACTGCCCACTGTCATGCTCTCCACACTCCTCTCGTGTACATACTGCCTACTGTCATACCCTCCACACTCCTCTCCTGTACATACTGCCAACTGTCATACTCTCCACACACCTCTCCTGTACATACTGCCCACTGTCATGCTCTCCACACTCCTCTCCTGTACATACTGCCTACTGTCATACCCTCCACACTCCTCTCCTGTACATACTGCCAACTGTCATACTCTCCACACACCTCTCCTGTACATACTGCCCACTGTCATACCCTCCACACTCCTCTCCTGTACATACTGCCCACTGTCATACCCTTCACACTCCTCCCCTGTACATACTGCCCACTGTCATACCCTCCACACTCCTTTCCTGTACATACTGCCCACTGTCATACCCTCCACACTCCTCCCCTGTACATACTGCCCACTGTCATACCCTCCACACTCCTCTCCTGTACATACTGCCCACTGTCATACCCTTCACACTCCTCCCCTGTACATACTGCCCACTGTCATACCACCCACACTCCTCTCCTCTTCATACTGTCCACTGTCATACCCGCCACACGCCTCTTCTGTACATACTGCCTACTGTCATACCCTCCGTACTCCTCCCCTGTACATACTGCCCACTGTCATACCCTCTACACTCCTCTCCTCTGAATTCTGCCCACTATCATACCCGCCACACTCCTTTCCTGTACATACTGTCCACTCAGGGAGTACTATGATCTGTGTGACAGGTAATAAATACCTGGAAGTGCTACCCAGACACATTATCTCGATTGTACTTTGCATAAAACAATGTATCAGGTGCTAGGTCCACTTTAAACACTTCAAATTATTTTCAATGCACGAAAAACACATCCTGGCTACTTTCCAATGTACTTGCATAGTTGTCTTCCATTTGTCAAAGTCTCAGTTTCTTTGTTAGTTTCATTACCGATTTATGGCTGTCACACTGCTGGGAAATGGCTGACGGCTAGTTCAGCGGGAGTTCTCCTCTACCTCTCTCGGGTTATAGTTTATTAAAGTCACATTAGAGCTCACCAGAAGAGCCGGGGATTGGTGAAAGACAATGGGAACGGGACTTGTTTTACAAATGCTTGATGCATGAAATATAATGTAGCTTGCAAATGCATGACGGGTGGAAGCCGAAGCAATTCTAAACTGCTTTTTCAGTGCATCCTAGAAGACAATCTGAATTATTCCAAAAGTTTCCAAGTTAAAGCTTAAATTTTGATTGGGTTATGTTTTGCCCTCCCTGCGCCCCCTCCCACTCTTTATCAACATGCTAACAACATTTTCTAATACAGGGTATGTAATGAAAATAGGTGTATCTCCAAAAGTATTGGGACACCTGCCTTTACACGCACATGAACCTTAATGGCATCCCAGTCTTAGTCTGTAAGGTTCAATGTTGAGTTGGCCCACCATTTGCAGCTATAAAAGCTTCAACTCTTCTGGGAAGGCTGTCCACAAGGTTTAGGAGTGCGTCTATGGGAATGTTTGACCATTCTTCCAGAAGTGCATTTGTGAGGTCAGGCACTGATGTTGGACATGAAGGCCTGACTCAGAGTCACTGCTCTAATTCATCCCAAAGCTGTTCTATCGGGTTGAGGTTAGGACTCTGTGCAGGCCAGTCAAGTTCCTCCACACCAAACTCGCTCATCCATGTCTTTATGGACCTTGCTTTGTGGACTGGTCCAAATCATTTGGTGGAGGGGGGATTATGGTGTTGGGTTGTGTTTCAGGGGTTGGGCTTGGCCCCTTAGTTCCAGTGAAGGGCACTTTTAAGGCGTCAGCATACCAAGATATTTTGGACAATTTCATGCTCCCAACTTTGTGGGAACAGTTTGGGGATGACCCCCTCCTGTTCCAACATGACTGCCCACCAGTGCACAAAGCAAGGTCCATAAAGACATGGATTAAAATATGATATATTTATATATTATATTTATATACAGTACATGAGGGCGAACCTCCTTTTTTATTTTATACTTATATTATTATATATAAATATTATATATTTCTAAGTATAAAATAAAAAAGATGGGGTTGGCCCTCATGTACTTTATATAAATATAAGATAGAAATATATAGTATTTATATATAATAATATATCTTACATTTATATAAAGTACATGAGTGCCAACCCCATCTTTTTTATTTTATACTTAGAAATATATAATATTTATATATAATAATATAAGTATAAAATAAAAAAGATGGGGTTGGCCCTCATGTACTTTATATAAATATAAGATAGAAATATATAGTATTTATATATAATAATATATCTTACATTTATATAAAGTACATGAGGGCCAACCCCATCTTTTTTTTTTATACTTTTATTATTATATATAAATATTATATATTTCTATCTTATATTTATATACAGTACATGAGGGCGAACCTAATCTTTTTTTATTTAATCCTTATATAATTCTAAAAATATAATTTATTTCTAAACATTACATGAGGTTGAACCTCATCTTTTATTTTTATATTATTCTAAAAATATTATATATTTATATCTTATATTTGTATAAAGTACATAAGGGCAAACCTCCTCTTTTATATTTAATTCTTTAACTATTATTTAAAAAAAAAAAAAAATGATATATATATATATATATATATATATATATATATATATATATATTGTAATGTTGGGGGTTGTTTAGCTTCTGTGTAGAGCATACCAGTGAGCAGAGTCCACGCCAGTTGTGCTTTTTAAGGGCTTGTTGGCCCACTTTAATCAAAGAAAGAAAAAACGTCCATCCAGACTTCCCACGCAGGGGTTTTCAAGTTGCTACAGCAGTAATGTAATAATCAATGGAAAATACCAAGCCACCTGGCTCTCTTCAGCAATACTGCCGCTTAGGCTTTATGCTTCAGCCCTCTTGGCCATGTACCAAAGTTCCTGTACAATCACTGTACCTCCTCTCAGCTTCCGTGCTGCTCAGCCCACAGCTTTGGACCCTCTGACTATAGCATGCAGACATGCATGCTTCTTCCTTGCAAGCCTGCACTCTGGCTTCTCCCTTGCACGCCTGGACTCCTCAGGAGGGTGTAGCCCAGAACCCCAGTCCTGACTCTGCTAAAAGGTCAAGACCCACCTGCTCAATCAACCAGCCAGACTCCTGGCTGTTTTCAAAACCCAGTCCCAGGATTGGAGATTCCATCCCACCCATATCGCTATGAAATCTCCGGGCTCCAGGTCCCCAAGTGGATTTTACAAACTTTGGAGGGAACTGATCAAACAGATTCCTCCACATTAAATAACCCTGGAGCCCCTCAACCTGCCTATTTGAGAATCCTGGGTGACAATTACCAGGACAGGGAACTGTACTGTCACAATATATATATATATATATATATATATATATATATATATATATATTGTGACAGCAGGCAGGTAAAACCACCAGGTGGCATCCAGGATGGTAGGTATGTATGCCCTAGATTCAGGCTTTGTGCAGATTCATACCACTAGGGGGAGTGCTGGGAGTCTTGCGGGGGAAGAGTTAATGAGCCCAGCTGAATCAAGTGGCTCATTAAGGCCTCTACAAGAACTCCCAGCATGCTAAGGGAGATGCTCCATCCTGGAACCAGATTTGTGTTGCGCAAGACTGGGGAGTGTGTTTCTGTCCTGTGCGGTGAGACAAAGCCTGTGTGGCTAAAACCTTCAAAAACAGGGAGATAGGGGCTGGGGCAGCACAAGGCTGCACCTAGTTGTCAGACAGGGAACCTACGTGTGTAGTAAGCGGTCAAGCTGACCAGGATTTCTTTTTTTATGTTTTTTTTTTTTCAATTTTAGTTTTTTATTGAAATTTTTCATGTATACAAAAAACAGATACAAAAGATTGTCAGAATATAAAATAGAGCATACAGCATATAATAAAAGTGTATCAATCAAATCCCAGTACTGCCAACATACAATTATCATGGGATATTAGCCGTACAAAAGGAATTGAGCGAGTGAGTAAGTAGCCAGTGAATAGGCGAAACAAAACTAAATATCCTATAACACATGTAAGCAAAATTGTATTCACTGGGTCTGGTGACAGTGAGACACCCAGGGCGCCCCCCCAGAAATTGAGGGCACCACGCAGGTATCGCACCTAGTGAGAGGACAAAAACAAAACAAAAAAAAAAAAAAGGGGGGGGGGGGGCGGGGGAAAGCACCATGGAATCTTCAAAGGGAGTAGTGAACAAAACCTCTACATTCTAATTGTGGGATAAAAGGTCAAGATAAAGTCTCCTCGCTGGAAGATAAGGAAGTGCCACTAGGGTTGAGATCTGAGTGTTCCCAAATATCCCACACTTTCGAAAATTGAGGAAGAGTGTCGTGCACCATTGCAGTGAGGCGTTCCATTTTACAGATCAGTCCCAAGATTTGAAGAACTTGTGGAAGTGTGGGCGGGGAAGGGGACAACCATCGTGAGGGTATCGCCCGTTTTGCTGCTAAAATGATATAGGTAGCCAATTTTTGGGTATGTTTGGAGACACCAGGGATCGGCAGGCCTAGAAGGAAATTAACCGGGTCTAATGGGGGAGTGACGTCCAACAACTGCTGTAGAAAGGTCTGGACAGAAGACCAAAATGGGCGAATCAAAGGACATTCCCCAAAAATGTGGAAATGAGAGCCAACGTCGCCCCGGCATCTCCAACATACGCAAGGGGTTGTGGGGTCATATTTATGTAGTATTTCAGGTGTTCTATACCAAAAATATAAAATTTTGTATGCCGTCTCTCTTTGTTCCACACATCGTGAAGACCTGGAAATAGCCTCCCAAATCGTCCTCCATTGAGGAAGGGGGATGGGACGGCCTATTAATTGGGACCATTTGTGCATGTATAGATGGGATGTGTCAGTAAGTGAGGCAGCGTCATGCAAATATTTGTAGATATCAGAAATGAGATGGGTCTGGTATGGTCCCTGAGCACATAAAAGTTTGAACGGGGTAGGTTTTTCAAGAGTCAGAGAAGCTGCTTTAGAAGCAAAGTAATGTTTAATCTGGAAGTAGGAGTATAACAATTGTTTAGGGATCTGATATTTCCTCTGTAGGTCAGCAAAGGGCAAAAGTGTACGAGTAAGGGGGTGTACAATGTTTCGAAGTTGAAAGATTCCAGCTTGTGTCCACGGAAGCATGCAAATATAAGATCGGCTATCAGGGATGTCAGGGTTGAACAACACGTTTAGTAGCGGTGGACATGGGGATGCAAGAGAGAATTGGCGTGAACATTTTTTCCATATAGAGAGGGAGAACAACATTGGCCCTAGGCAAATACTTCGAAGTTGACCTATAGACGAATCCAGGTTAGCCCAGATCATAGCGCATGGATGTACTGGTCTAGTGACACTCATTTCGATCTCTGCCCACACACTAGGCGCCATTCTGGAGGACCAAACAATGATCGGTTTGAGATGGGTGGCGTAATAATATTTAATGAGATCTGGGGCCCCCAACCCACCTCTTGCCCTAGGGGCCAGCACTACAGAGCCCGCAATCCTGTGAGCCCTATAGTGCCAGATGAAATTAAGAAATGCTCTTTGCGTAGCTTTAAGTTGGGACATAGGAATGGGAATCGGGAGAGTGTCAAATAAGTATAAAAGTCTAGGCATAATAGACATCTTCAGGACATTAATGCGACCCAAGAGAGAGATGGGATACATATCCCATTGTCGCAAGAGCCGATCAATGTCTCGGAAGAGTGGGGGGTAATTAGCCTGATATGAAGTGGAGTATGAAGAGGTTAAATTCACCCCCAAATACGTAAGGGAATCCGAGCACCAATGAAATGAATAATTTTGTGTGAGAGTTGTGAGTTCTGAGGGTGGAATGTGTATAGGTAGGGCTTCGGTTTTAGTGGTGTTAATTTTATAACCCGAGATAGAACTAAATTCGTTCAGTAGGGCTATGAGGTTTGGAAGAGAGGTATGGGGTCTAGTCAGAGTCAGCAGAATATCGTCTGCAAACAGGGTTAATTTATACTCCTTCTGGCGAAGTAAGACCCCACGAATATCAGGATGGTTGCGAATAGCCGCGGCTAAGGGTTCAAGGCATAGGATGAAGAGTAGGGGGGATAATGGGCATCCTTGTCTGGTACCGTTGCTCAATAAGAAGGATGACGACAGATAAGAGGATAGTTGTACTTGGGATGAAGGACATGAGTATAGGGCGTGCAAGGCTGCAATAAAGGGACCTCCAAACCCATATTTGGAGAGGGTAGCAAACATAAACGGCCAGCTGAGCCGATCAAAAGCCTTATGTGCATCAAGGCTCAGTATCAGGGCTGGACGGGACGTTTTGTTCAGTAGGTCTATTAGATCGATCGTGCGTCTCGTATTATCACCGGCTTGTCTGGTCTTCACAAAGCCTACCTGATCCTTGTGTATGAGTCTGGGAAGGAAATGGGACAATCGATTTGCCAATATTTTTGTAAATATCTTGTAATCAGAGTTAAGTAATGCAATGGGTCTATAGTTATCAGGGATGGAGGGGTCTTTACCCGGTTTTGGGATTACAGAAACATGGGCATGTAAAAAGTGTGGGTGTGGAATGGTACCTTTAAATAGTGAAGCGTACAAGGAAAGCAAATGAGGGCTTAGGATAGGTAAAAAGGTCTTATAATAGGAGTACGGTAGACCATCAGGGCCAGGAGATTTCTGGGTGGGGAGATGTTTTATTACGTCCTCTAATTCCTCGGGTGTAACTGCCGAGTTCAAGGAGGCTAAGTGGGCGGGTGAAAGTTTAGGTAGTTGTAGGGATTCGAAGAATGAATCAAATTTCTCTTGAGTAAATTCATACCTGGAATCCGTACGTAGGCAGTTGTACAATTGATAATAAAATTCACCAAAGATTTTGGACATAGTGAGAGGGCAATATGTGGGTGTTCCGTCCGTTTGCCTAAGAAAGTCAGGGGAGGTTTGAAAGGGGCGGGGTTTCAGCCTATTTACCAGCATTTTGTGAGGTTTATTTGAGTATTCATAAAATTTTTGTTTAGACCATCAAAGAGCTTTGTCAATTTTATCCATTTTCAATGCCTTAAGTCGATTCCGTAAGGAAACAACAGTCCGGAGCCCAGCCACCGTGGGGGATGACAACAAGAGCCTCTCCGCCGAACGGAGTTCAGACATAATAGATGAATATTGAAATGCAGCATCTTTTTTTAGGCGGGAACCTGTAGCAATGCAATGTCCCCGGAAGACGGCCTTATGCGCCTCCCACAAAGTGGAGGGCTCCGAGACTGAACCAGCGTTAAGTTGAAAGTATTCAGTTAGGCTAGCAGATAGGTGATCTTTAGTGTCAGGGAAACGGAGAAACGTCTCATTGAGCCTCCAATGACAGGTTTTAGGGGACACCGAAGAGAGGAGAATGTCAAGGTTTACAGACGAGTGGTCAGACCAAGGTATGGGATTGATATCAGAGGATATCGTGGACGTCAGGAGAGGAGTAGAGATAAAAAAATTATCTAGTCTAGAGTAGAGTTTGTGGGAGTGTGAGTAGAACGTGTATTGTTTATGTGTAGGATGTTTAATCCTCCAAATATCTAAAAGATTTTTAGCTCTGATGAGCTTACGGAAGGATTTAGAGAGGCGATCAGGTCTGGCAGGGGAAGAGGATGGAAACAATATGTGTCTGTCTTTGCCAGGTGACATGGTAACATTAAAATCTCCCCCAATGACCATGAAAGGTTGGGAGAACTTGTCTAGGATCTCAAACATAGAGGATAAAAATTTGATCTGACCTGTATTGGGGGCATACACATTAACAATAGTAAGGGATTGATTGAGAAAGGAGCAGTCCAGAACAATAAATCTGCCATGGGGGTCCAGGTGGGTAGATTTAACTCGTAAAGGGCATGATCTATTAATCAAAATAGCTACGCCTGCCTTCCCGGATGGGTCAGATGCTATAAAGGACTTAGGAAAGTGTTTACTAGCGAATTTTCTTTTTTTTATGTTTCTTTTTGTTTTGCTGTTTTTCCCCTGTAAATAGTTTAAATAAACCGCACCTTTTGTTTTTTGCAACTACAAACTCTGTCTGCTGTGCCTGTTTTTGTGTGGTGAACCCATCCAGGGGGTCACACACACCCGTTGCCGAGCTAACCCCCTCACAATATATATATATATATATATATATATATATATATATATATATATATATATATATACCAGAAAAATTGGGTAAAATATTGTGTTTTTGTTTGCTTAATTTAACTTTAGTGTATTTTTTACTGCAACTATTGGTTCGCTATCACGTGACATAAAAAAATTGCATCTGCAGTTATTTAATTATATGGCTTTTTTGCTTTCAGGAAATATATGTTTAACCAGTTCAGATCCGCACTATAGCCGAAAGACGGCTGCAGCGCGGACCTGAACTGCCGGGTGGACGTCCCCAGGACGTCCTCTTGTTTACTTCCGCAATGCGCGCCTGTGACGGCGCGCATCGCGGAAGAGCTGTGCCCGCTGTGTCGCGCGGGTGCCAATGCGCGTGCCTGCCGGCCGCGATGTCCGCCAGGTACCCGCGATCGTCTGTCACAGAGCCAGGGACGTGGATCTCTGTGTGTAAACACAGAGATCCACGTCCTGCTAGGGAGAGGAGACCGATGCTGTGTCCCTTGTACATAGGGACAACCATCTGTCACCTCCCCCAGTCAGTGCCCTCCCCCCACAGTAAGAATCACTCCTGAGGGAACATATTTAACCCCTTCCCGCCCCCTAGTGGTTAACCCCTTCGCTGCCAGTCACATTTATACAGTAATCAGTGCATTTTTATAGCACTGTTCGCTGTATAAATGTGAATGGTCCCAAAATAGTGTCAAAAGTGTCCGATGTGTCCGCCGCAATATCGCAGTCCTGACAAAAATTGCAGATCACCGATATCACTAGTGGAAAAAAATAAAAAATAAAAATGTCATAAATCTATCCCCTATTTTGTAAACGCTATAACTTTTGCGCAAACCAATCAATAAGCGCCTATTGCGATTTTTTTTTTTTTTTTTACCAAAAATATGTAGAAGAATACGTATCAGCCTAAACTAAAAGAAAAAAAATGTAAAAAAAAATTGGGATATTTATTATAGCAAAAAGTAAAAAATATTGTGTTTTTTTTTTTTTCTAAATTGTCGCTCTTTTTTTGTTTATAGCGCAAAAAATAAAAAACGCAGAGGTGATCAAATACCACCAAAAGAAAGCTCTATTTGTGGGGAAAAAATTATAAAAATGTCATTTGGGTGCAGTGTTGTATGACCGCGCAATTGTCATTCAAATTGCGTCAGCGCTGAAAGCTGAAAATTGGTCTGGGCAGGAGGGGGGTTTAAGTGGCCAGTAAGGAAGTGGTTAAGCATTTCCATTAAATTAATGTGCATTTTAACATGTGCAAAAAATTAAATAAAAAAAAATAACAGCTCTGGCAGCAAAAGGGTTAAGGCGTGCACTGAAATAATGACACAATATTCGCTCACTGATAACATGCCACCATTTCTCTTTTAAGGTGTATAAAATGTGCGCCATTACAAATGACTATTATTAGTGTAAATAAGCAGTCAAGAAAATAGATCTTAATGTATCTAAATGCATCTAATAACTCACATGTCACAGTATGGGGATAAAAGGTGACAATGTGTAGCGGGTGATGGCAATATTGTACACGGGTCTGAAGGAAAATGCATGTGGCAGCTTGAAAGTAACCATATTGTTACATAGTAACCATTTTATTACATGGTAAGTCTTTTTATCACATGGTAACAAGGGAAGTTTTTCTTTCTTATTGCAACTCCCATAAAAAAAAAATAAGTAGCTACAGATTGATTCATTTCTAGTGTAGTTCGGCTATAGATTGAACATCAGGCTTCCTATTCTTGTCTTTCTCGTGTTTGTGAAGCCCGAGGAGCGCCGTGTTATGTGTGTATGCTCGGCTCACCGCTAATTTAACTCCCCAGAGAGCTCTCAGACCTTTTCTTTTTAAATTCGACTCACGCTCAGATGTGTGTGTTGGCATGGAAGCAGCGGCAGACACGAGGATCCTTCTATCTGAAGTCCGCAGGTCTGATAAGAGAGTGGTCTCTGCCTGGCCCCTCATCCCCTGGCAACAGATTACGGGTTGCTGGGTAACCGCATCCCATAAGGAGCACCAACTTTTTTTTTCCACTGATGGAATTTCTGAATTTAATACCGTTGCTTCTTTCTGAACGGGGGTCTGCTGAATCCTTGAAGTGAGTTGGTTTTTAGGGAAAGTCTCCTTTTTGCTGTTTGTTTCCGTGGTGCTGGCAATGAGCCTTCAGGACCTTTTCACACGAGCGTTCTGTCAGTGCGTTTTTTGACCCTCTGATTAGATGGATCAAAATCAGGCTGCAATCAATATTAAAGCGGAGGTCTGCCGATTTTTTTTTTTTTTTTTTAAAGTCAGCAGCTACAAATACTGCAGCTGCTGACTTTTAAAATAAGGACACTTGCCTGTCCAGGGCACCCGCGATGTCGGCACCCGAAGCCGATCTATCCCTCGGCACTCGGGTGCTGCCGCCGCCATCTTCGGTAAGGGAATTTAGGAAGTGAAGCCTTGCAGCTTCACTTCCTGGTTCCCTACTGCGCTGCACGTTCCCACTGCTCCCTGCTGTTTTCTGGGACCTGTGTGTCTCCCAGAAGACAGCGGGGGGGACGGAGAAGGCGCCAACCGTGGCGTAGATACCTGCGGGTGGCTCGGGTATCTATGCCCGGAAGTGGGAGAAAAATACCTGTATTAAACAGGTCTCTGCTCCCCCCTCCCCCCTGAAAGGTGCCAAATGTGACACCGGAGGGGGGGAGGAACCGGAAAGTAACATTTTTGGGTAGAACAGGATTTATATAGCACCAACATTTTGCACAATGCTTCACAATTTGAAGAGAGACAGTACAGTTTAAATACAAGAGAGTTAGGAGGGCCCTGCTCGTGAGAGCTTAGAGTCTAATAGGAAGGGGAAAGTGGTACATAAGGTAGTAAGAGGGATGAGTCGATGGAAACTTTAACAAAAATTCAGTTGTTAAGTGGACACAGAATAGGCTTCCCCGAAGAAATACATTTTCAGAGATCTCCAGACAGAGCAGAAGATGGCCAGACACATTGGGGTAGGGAGTTCCAGAGGATGAGAGAGGCTCTAGAGATGTTCTGGAGGTGCGCATGGGAGCTAGAGAGCAGGAGGACTTCGGAGTCGTTTTGGGTGATATTTGGAGACAACATTGGTGATGAGATGTGGATGGCTTTGTCAGTTGTTGTTAGCATTTAGAATTTTATCTGTTGGGCAATTGGAAGCCAGTGGAGGGATTGGTAGAGAGGGGTGGAAGACACTGAACAGTGACCAATGGAAGGATTGGCAGAGCGGGGTGGAGGACACTGAGCCGAGACTAGTGGAAGGATTGGCAGAGAGAAGTGGAGGGCACTGAGTCGAGACCAGTGGAAGGATTGGCAGAGAGAGGTGGAGGACACTGAATGGAGACCAGTGGAAGTATTGGCAGAGAGGGGTGGAGAACACTGAGCCGAGACCAGTGGAAGGATTGGCAGAGAGAGGTGGAGGACACTGAGCAGAGACCAGTGGAAGGATTTGTAGAGAGAGGTGGAGGGCACTGAGTGGAGACCAGAGGAAGGATTGGCAGAGAGAGGTGGAGGACACTGAATGGAGACCAGTGGAAGTATTGGCAGAGAGGGGTGGAGGACACTGAGCGGAAACCAGTGGAAGGATTGGCAGAGAGAGAGGTGGAGGACACTGAATGGAGACCAGTGGAAGTATTGGCAGAGAGGGGTGGAGGACACTGAATGGAGACCAGTGGAAGGATTGGCAGAGAGAGGTGTAGGACACTGAGCGGAGACCAGTGGAGGAATTGGTGGAATGGGGCGAAGGACACAGAATGAATAAAGAGGTGGATGAGTCTGGCTGCAGCATTCATGATAGACTGAAGGAAGGATAGCCCCTGTAGAGGTAAGCCTTATGAGACTGGAGTTGCAGTAGTCAAGATGAGAGATAACAAAGGAGTGAATGAGTAGCTTGGTAATTTCATTGATTTAAGAAAGGGTGAATTTTGGAGATGTATCCCTATGGGTAGTAGAGTATGTACATCTGTCTATATCTTCTAGTCTGTTCAGGTTCACCAGACCGAATACAATACGTTTTTGTCGAGGTCAGCTTTTATGGACCTGACCAGATGTGGGTAGACATACCTTCATTTACATCCAATTGCCCAATACGGATTACATGGGTCCATTTTTTTTTTGTCTGTATGAAAGGGGCCTACAGCTGAACTCCAGGATAGATTCAGATTTTTCACACTTTTATTTGAACTTTTTATAAAAAAAAGTACCATTTAAAAGTGGACCTTCACTCTCTTTAACCACTTTTTGGCATTTCACCCCTACCCACTCCTCTCATACAGTTGGAAATATTTTTATAGATCTTTTTTTTTTTAATCTTTTTTTGGGGAACACATCCCTGCCCTTCCTGGATTCTCGCCAGTTATAGATACTTCCATGCTGGTCCATTGATCCACTGATCTTTGTCACGTCTTGTTTTTCATGAAGCAAACAATTAAACCCAGGGGATTGTGCTACTTTAGATTTGTTCAGTCTCTCCATCAAACTCAATTCCTAAAAAAGGGGGACCTCTTTGAGCCCCTGAAATGCGTTGGTATTGTGTGTTGTCTTTTTGTGAAGACATTTCAATAATAAAAATGTTTGGACTCTCAGATCTTTGGTGCTTTGATTGGACTTTGTGTTCCTAGGTATTTATGTCACACATTATAGGAGGCCCGGGGAAACTCCACAGTGCATGTGCCGCAGCATGTCATCAGGGGGTTGGCTGTCTCTTCCTGGTTCTTGGGCCGGCTGCAAGAACTTGGAAGAGACAGCAAGCTCCCGATGACTTCATAGAAGAAGACGGTAGAACAAGGCCAAGTGGTCAGTATCGGAACAAGGGAACCATACAGAACACCACTAGATTTACTGGGCATGTGAGTATTTTATTTTTATTTTTTATGGATAACCCAGTGAAAAAGTAAAGAATAGTTAAACAAAAAAAAAATTAGGGGGGAAAGAAATTCTTCTTTAATGTCCATGACATCATTGTTTTAGAAGGGGGAAAGCGGCTATATCCAGACACTGTGACGAGGGATTGATGAAATGCCAATGTCACTTCCTTTTCCTGTTTGCCGTGGCTGTATCAAATTATGAGCAGGGTTTAATAAAATGCCACATCCTTTTCCTAGTAGTTGTGGCTGTATCAAATGTTAAAAAAAGGGATTGATGAAACTCCAACCTCACTTCTTTTTCCTGTTTGGCGTGGCTGTATCAAACTGTGAGGTGGGATTAATGAAATGGCAAAATCACTTCCTCTTCCTGTTTGGTGTTTTGGTATCTAACTATGAGGAGGGATTGATGAAATGGCAATCTCACTTCATTTTCCTGTTTGGCGTGACTGTATCAAATTAATATTAAGGGTTGATAAAATGCCAATAAAACAACAAAAAATGGCGCTGAGAAAAAAAAGTGTAGTGAAAAACTCTAGTGAAAAAAATTGTAGCCGCTGAGCAGCAAGTGCTAAAACTTGTGAAATGTAAAAAAGTAGATTAAATTGCAGCGCTGACAATAAAGTGATCAGTGTAGGACAAATGTTGGCGTAATCAATAGTGAAATTGAAAAGTCCAAAATAAAGTAAAAAAATGCAGTGAAATCGAGTCTAGATCAAAATAAAAGTAAGTGTATACAAAGTAGCAAATCTTCAAAAATAGTCCTGCAAGCAGAAACTAAATAAGATAATTTCCCTCTGAAGATCCACTCACCATTGGATGCTTGTGCAGTGCTATGAACGTCTAGTCAATGTTCTAGACTTGTCGAGGAATTTATTTTCTTTCTCCCACGCATCTGTCTTCATCTTCGAGCATCCAGCACGTCATTCAACTTACAACCATTTCCATCTATGAGCAAACCATCCAGTCTCCTTTCCAAGGAGCAGAGGACAAGCATCCAATGGTGAGTGGATCTTCAGAGGGAAATTATCTTGTTTAGTTGCTGCTTGCAGGACTATTTTTGAAGATTTGCTGCCTCTATTATTATTTTTGAAGATTTGCTACTTTGTATACACTTATGTTTATTTTGATCTTGACTCGATTTCACTGCACTTTTTTACTTTATTTTGGACTTTTCAATTTCACTATTGATTAGGGCCGAAACAACTAATCGATTAATCGACAACTAATCGATTATGAAATTAATCGATTACTATTTTCATAATCGATTAATCGGCCAGTAACATAATGGGGTTAAAAAAAAACTAAAATGAGCCCTTTATAGTACAAAAAGAGCAAATCGCTACTGTAAATATTACTTTCACTGTCCCACAGTAAAAAATGAACCCCTTACAGTAGCGATTATTTGTTCTTTTGGTACTAATTTTAGTTTTTTTTTTTAACCCCATTATGTTACTAAACATCTCAGAAACAAAACAAAAATCTCCTGCGCTCTCGGTGTATCCTCAAAACATAGGTGGCGTGGTTCTGTCTAGAGGCAAAGTCTATAGTCTTGCAGCCCTCCTCAGAACAATGGGTGTTCATATGGCTCGAAAAAGAAAGAAAACAGGAGGGCGCACCGACCTAGTGTATTACCACTTACAGGTTTATTAAAATGTAAATAAAAAATACAAGCTTATCGGACAATATGGCTGGAAATCTTGGCACCCACCGACAGGACTTGACAACAGGGAGGGTCTGACGATACCCCAAAAACATCCAGATGGCTTACGTTTCAGGGGCGCACCCCTTTCATCAGAGCCTAAATGGTCCGGACCTGTCGGTGGGTGCCAAGATTTCCAGCCATCTTGTCTGATAAGCTTGTATTTAAGCTTTGTCTGTGAGTAGGACTATTGCTTTTTATTTACATTTTAATAAACCTGTAAGTGGTAATACACTAGGTCGGTGCACCCTCCTGTTTTCTTTCTTTTACTAAACATCTCAGGCCTGGGTCACAACTCTGTGTTTTTTGCAGAAACACACTACAGTTCATTTACATGGTTTCCTATGGGACACGTTCACATCCATGATTTTTTCAGCTGCTGCGTATTTGGAAAAGGCAAGGGCTTTTTTTTAACGCAAAACGGTGCTTTTTTTTTTTTTTTTTTGTTCAATACACTTCAATGGAGAAGCTGCAGAAAAGCATGTAATAATGCGTTTTTGTGGCAATTTGTGTTTTTTTTATCTGCCCAACAACAAATTGGCCAAAACAAAAAAAAAAAATGCAAAATCGCAGCAAAAATTACCCTTTATTTTTTTTTTAAGGTTATTACCGATTAATCGATTAATCGAAACAATAATCGGCCAACTAATGGATTATGAAAATAATCGTTAGTTGCAGCCCTACTATTGATTACGCCAACATTTGTCCTACACTGATCACTTTATTGTCAGCGCTGCAATTTAATCTACTTTTTAATAAAATGCCATTGTCTCATCTATTTCCTGGTTGTGGCTGTATCAAATTATAAGAAAAGGGATAGATGAAACTTCAACCCCACTTCTATTCCTGTTTGGCGTGGCTGTATCAAACTTTGAGGTGGGATTTATGAAATGGCAACATCACTTCCTCTTCCTGTTCGGCCTTTCAGTATCTAACTTTGAGGAGGAATTGATGAAACGGCAATGTCACTTCCTTTCCTGTTTGGCGCGGCTGTATCCTACTATGAGGGGGAACTGATGAAACGCCAATGTCACTTCCTCTTCCTGTTTGATGTGGCTATATCAAACTATGAGGAGAGATTGATGAAACGCCAATGTCACTTTCTTTTCCGGTTTGGCACGACTGTCCCAAACAGTGAGGTGGGATTAATAAAAGCCAATGTCACTTCCTCTTCCTGTTTGGTGTGACTGTATCAAACTATGAGGTAGGATTTATGAAATGCCAACATTACTATCTTTTCCTGTTTGATACAGCTGTATCAAACTATGAGGTGGGATTGATGAAACACAAATGTCACTTCCTTTTCCTATTTGGCCTTGTTGTGCAAACTATGAGAAGGGATTAATGATATGTCAATGTCACTTCCTTTTCCTGTTTGGTGTGGTTGTATCCTGCAATTAAAATTATTTTCTTCATTGGCCATTATTTTGACCAGCTTGATAGGGCCTGGCTTGTCAATCAAATTGACCAGCGAGAGTAAATGGGGCAGATTGGGGCTCTGAGATGCCCAAGTCCTTAAAATAGAGCGAGTGTCAGGATTCAGCAGGCATGGCCAGATGTGCGTAGCTACACTCAGGAAACTGAGACCAGATTATATATTACTTAAGCAAGATTTATTTACAGCGAAATAAAACACACGCAAACACCAGAAAACACAGCAATAGTGAAGTTACAAGTGAACCATAACCCAAAGATGAAATACCTAACAAACTACCTAAGTAACAGCCTAACTAGCAACTAACTATATACAAAATGGGGAACACAGAAAAACAGGGCAAAACTGAAGATGCAAGGAACATATTTAGAAGAGGGGACCAAGACTGGGATCAGGAACAAGGAGGAATCGGTACAAAGCAGCAGGGTACAAGACAGGAGCAAGATATAGGTGCAAGGCAGGACCAGGATCAGGCAGGACTGAAGCCTCATACACACGGCCGTTTTTTTTCGACAAGAAAACTGCTGGGAGAGCTTTCTTGCCGAGAAAACCGCGCGGGTGTACAAGGCTTTCAGGTTTCTCGTCGGGAAATCAGCCCAGAATCTCGATGAGAAAAATAGGGATCCTGCCCTCTATTTTCTCGTCGGGATTCTTGTCGGCCTGTTTCCCGATGAGAAACCCGAGAGTGTGTACACTTACCTGCCTCCATGGAAACCTGCGCATGCTCGAAATGACTGACGAATGCGCGGTAGCTTCCAAGGCATAGGTAGGGTGAAGCAAGATGGCGGCGACGGCATTGAATGTGACAAGCTCATGCTCGTCATAGTCGATGACGTCACCGCGTTTGTGCCATTCAAAAGAACGGCAGTTCTTTTGAATCGAGCATGTGTACACTCGGCCGTCACAAGATTCTTGTCAAGAATCTCGTCAGGAAAAACAACGGGTTTTGTCCTGATGAGATTCTTGGCAGTGTGTACTAGGCTTTAGGCTCAGAATTTGACAGAAAGTTTGCATCTGACTTGCAAGCAAAATCCTGAAGCGAAGTGTAATAATCGAAGAGGGATTAAATACCTTCCCAGTACCTAGCATCAGGTGAAGACTGATTACTGGGATCTGCTGGCTGTTGGGAGACACCTGCTTGTGGACACTGGATCTACAACCCTCTGCCCAGGGAACCATGGTGCCACCAGCAGCTGATCCAGGTTCTGACAGCAAGCCATAAGGAAATAATGTTGGTGATGTTAGAAAGAAACTACAATGGGGAATTTGGCCCAGGGAGGGAGTGGGCACAGTGGCCACTTGTGTTTGAAATACAGTATTTTGAGAACTTTGCTGCTGGTCTTGTCAGACTCTATTGTTATCTATGTCAGAAAAGTATCCACCAATGACCCAGAGCAAAAAAATGGACACCCTGGTCCCACAGTTTGTGATTTGAGCATAGGGTTAAAAATCCCAGCAAAATAAGAAAACAAGAAAGTAATTATTACAAAGCCTAAATTGAAACTTAATGTCCTTTGTGAGCTTTAAGGCCAAGGGATAGGTAAGCAGGAAGATGGTGGCTGCTCAAGCAATACCATGATATAAAGCAGAAGCCCTGTAAAATGTGTGCCCCAGTACATATTTTCAAATTGAATAACGGTACAGTTCTGTAATTTCTAAGACCATATAATAATTATGTGCCTTTGTACTTTGATAGCTGGACTATTTTATAGCTCAAGGAAGATTGAGGTTTGTGCATAAACAATTGAACGTGTGCTGATCAGCCTGCCAAATTTATTGGCGCACTTTCCAGAAATATCTAACAGTACCCGCTATGTGATAGTCCAATAAAAATTGGAATGTTTACACAAAACAGGTAGCACGTGTGGAAGATGGAGCGAGAACAGCTAGTAAAAATAAATTGTAAAGAAAGTACATCACGCCAAAATAGTGTGTTGGCAAACACCATCGATATTTCATCCTCTAGAGACTCCTTTGCCTGATTGAAATTCATGTATTCCAGACACATCTATATCTTGCCTCTACAGAGGAGAGAAAGCCGGCGCAATCAGATAACTCTTCCTCTATACAGTTACCCTGACTGAGCTGCTGTGGCAGACAATGTGTAAGAGTCTTTTATAAAACAATATTCTCTTTCAAAGTCCATCATGTCATCTGTATGTATAGAAATATTTCCAGAGATGGGTTTTCAAATGGTCTCTGGTTGGAAGCAAAGACACGATAAAAGAAAAGAATAAAAGTGGTTATCTTGTAACTAGCAACCCTCGGGGAATAGAGGAACGCCACTGGAACGGTTGGAAATAAATGCAAGGCTTAATATAGTCCGGGAGGCTCATTAAATTCTCAAATAAGCAGTGGAACATTCTCAAATTGCTTATTGAGCTCAAGCAATGTGCTGATCAGGATACTCTACAAACAGGCAAAATATCGTTTTTCGTTTTAGGTTCCGGTTCCAAGATTGCTTAAGAAAATTTTAATTTGAATGAATCTTCTGGTATTAATTAGCTCATTACATAGATCAGCCTTTCTCAACCTTTTCAACACGGAGGAACCCTTAAAATAACTTTCCGGTCTCGGGGGAACCCTATATCTACAACCCATGATAAATTAGTGTGATGGTCAATAGGGAGAATGCTCCTTACACTTGAGTTCATTCGGGAAGAATTACCCCCTTATAGATAGCTAAAAAGATCAATGGTGTCAGTGGGAACTTATCTGGGAGGCAGAAATTACTGATTGCTCAAGGAACCCCTAGCAACCTCTGAAGGAAGCCTAGTTGAGAAACCCTGCTTTATACTCTGTACACAGTTACATTCATTAGACATGTGGGTTTGTGGTGCTACCTTCAGAAGAAAGATGCTAGGTGCACTTAAAAGGAGCCCTCCTTAGTTTTAGGCTTTTTTAAAGGGATTTGAAGTTCCTAAAGTGATTGTAAAGCTAATTTTTTTTTGTTTTTTTTTTAAAGAACAAACCTGTCATACTTACCTCCACTGTGTAGTTCGTTTTGCACAGAGTGGCCCCGATCCTCGAATTCTGGGGTCCCTCGGCGGCTCTCGCGGCTCCTCCCTGCATCGTATAACCCCCTAGGAAAAGCACTCTCCCGGGGGGTTACCTCGTGGGCACGCTGCCGAGTCCAGCATTCAGCGTCCATAGATGCCAAATGTAGAACTCGGCCCCGGCGTCTGCGTCATTGGATTTGATTGACCGCAGTGGGAGCCAATGGCTGCGCTGCTATCAATCTATCCAATCAAGAGCCAAGAACCCCGGGCAGAGGAAGAGCATGTCTCCGCCATGGGAAATTCCAGGGTTTAGGTGAGTAAAATGATGGGGGGGGGGGGGTGCGCTAGGGGGTCGGTCACTAGAAGAAGTTTTTTCACCTTAATGCATAGGATGCATTAAGGTGAAAAAACATGAGGGTTTACAGCCCCTTTAAGAACTTATGGAGTAGGTGTCATGGTGGCCTCTTTTGAGCCACTCCCATCTGTGTGACATAATTGGAGAGCTCTTTTGATGGACATTCTGAGAAAGTGGGCCAGGTCCCTGTTGGCAGAGAAATTCCTTTGAAATACTGCACAGGCATCCTTCTCTTGGTGGCCTGAATCTCCAATGCAAACCTTTAGTCCTTTCTTCCACTTCTACCGATGAGAGTCTGTGCGGTTGGGGAGAGGTGTTGGGACCCCTCTAGGTACATGGTCAGTGGACATGAGAGGAAGCTCGGTTTTCCACACATTTTCTGTAACCAGGGCCTCTAATAAGGGGGTAGCACCTGCCCTCCTGTACAGAGCCTAGGCCCCATACGTTCAACAGGTGAGCGCAGTTACTGGAACCAGTCCCCCTGTGACCCTCACTATGTTTCTAATACTTCAGTTTGTGAATGAACAGGGAGCCTCTGTGCAAAGTGCTTCCTGTTCATTTGCTCTGCAGCTGAGGAATCTATGTCCTCAATCTTTCTCTGTCTCAAAAGTGATATGTTGGGTGTCTGTTTAGATCACTGATATTTCACCAACTCCCACAGCGCTGTTAAAAAATATAACAAACTAAAATTGTAAAAAAAAACAAAAAAAACGTAAGGGTTCATTCTCACAATTACTCTGGTTGTATGGATGAGTGATTTGTTCATGTGGCTGGAGCCACCTGTTAAGCCTCGTACACAAGAACGAGTTTCTCAGCAAAAACCAGCAAGAAACTTGCTGGCAGAGATTTTTTGATGAGAAATTCGTTCGTGTGTATGGTTTCTCGTCAAGAAAAGCGACAAGAATCTCGACGAGAAAATAGAGAACCTGCTCTCTATTTTCTCGTCGAGATTCTCGTCAGCCTGTTTCTCGACGAGAAAATTGTGTGTGTGTACACTTACCTTTTCGCCGGAAAGCCCGCGCATGCTCGAAATGACTTAGACGCATGCGCGGTAGCTTCCTAGGCATAGGTAGGGTGAACCAAGATGGCGGCAACGGCATCGAATGTGACGAGCGCATGCTCGTCGTATTCGATGACATCACCGCGTTCGCTCCATTCAAAGAACCGCGGGTTCTTTGAATCAAGCGTGTGTACACTCAGCCGGGACAAGTTTCTTGTCCAAGAATCTCGTCGAAAAAAACGACATGTTTTTTTCGACGAGAATCTCGGCCGTGTGTACGAGGCTTGTGGCTTGGTTCACTATTCCTGTCAGCTAGGCTGTATGGGGCCACTTGATTTCTAACAGCAGCCCTGCCTGGAACTTTTTGTGATTTGACTCTACATCCCTGGATTGACCCCCTTGCCAGGCACCTGGTAAGGCTACAAATGGACATTACCATGGCCCAATTATGACAATGGAAAAACATACACTAAGTAAGAATAGGGACGATGGCAACAGGGGAGTAGTGGCGCAGGTTGATGTTGCTGGTACTTCCACTGCAGGGGCAAAACAAATAAATAAATAAAAATCCCCACCTCTACTAAAAAGCCCTATTTTATTTATTTTTTATTTATTTTTTAGCATACAAGCCTCAGCTCCTTGGTTTGAGGCTTTTTTTTAATGAGATTTAACTGGTTGCCAACCAGTGCACACAGATGTACGTCGGCAGAAGGGCTCGTACAGGCTAATGGGCGTACCTGTACGCCGCGGGTCCCGCAAACTCGATGTTCGCCGGTGGCCCGCGATCGTGAGACAGAGAGGCAGAACTGGGAGATGCCTCTGTAAACAAGGCATTTCCCTGTTCTGCCTAGTGACATGACAGGGATTTACTGCTCCCTGTCATCGGGAGCAGTGATCGCTGTCATGTCAGTGGTAGCCCGCCCCCCCACAGTTAGAATCACTCCCTAGGACACTTAACCCCTTGATCGTCCCCTAGTGTTTAACCCCTTCCCTGCCAGTGTCATTTATACAGTAATCAACATCGCAGTCCCAATAAAAATCGCAGATCGCCACCATTACTGTTAAAAAAATAAATAAGAAAAATACCATAAATCTATCCCCTATTTTGTAGACGCTATATCTTTTGCTCAAACCAATCAATATACGCTTATTACGATATTTTTTTTTTTTTTTTATATATATATATGTAGAAGAATACATATCGGCCTAAACTGAGGGAAAAAAATGTTTTTTTTATATATTTTTTGGGGATATAGCAAAAAGTAAAAAATATAGCTTTCTTTTTCGTACATCACGGGACACAGATCCCTGTTAATTACTTAATGGGTTATGTTCACCACCAGGTGATTGGACACTAGCACACCCTAATTAGAAGAGAATTTCCCCTCTATATAACCCCTCCCATATGGAGAGTACCCCAGTTTTGTAGCAAAGCAATAAGTATCCCAACTTAAACACATATATATATATATATATATATATATATATATATATATATCCCCACAGAGAGGGGTGGGAGCTCTGTGTCCCGTGATGTACTCCAAGAAAAGGATTTTACAGGTAAGCTGTTTAAAAAATCCTATTTTTAAAAAAAAATATTCACTCTTTTTTTGTTCATATCGCAAAAAATAAAAACCGCAGAGGTGATCAAATACCACCAAATGAAATCTCTATTTGTGGGGAAAAAAGGACGTAAATTTTGTATGGGTACAACGTCGTATGACTACGCAATTGTCAGCTAAAGCGACGCAATGCCTAATTGCAAAAAAATGCTCTGGTCAGGAAGGGGGTAAATTCTTCCAGGGCTAAAGTGGTTAAGGTGCTTTTAGGATTTTTGGATTTAGGGCGAGGACTTAAGAACTTATGGACTATGGTGGCCTCTTTTGAGCCATTCTTATTTGCATAACATCATTGCAGAGCTCTTTAGATGTACATTCAGAGCAAGTGAGACAGGTCCCTGTTGTCAGGAAAATTAGGTTAAAATTCTCTGCACGGACATCGCTGACTTAGTGACTGACATCTCCAATGTTAATCTTTGGCAAGTCCTTTCTTCCACTTCCACACCAGTGTGAGCCTGTGCAATTGGAGAGGGGTGTGGGACCTTACTAGGTACATGGTCAGTGGACAAGAGAGGAAACTTGGTTGTCCACAAATGGAACTTTTGGTGGTTCGGCTCTGTCTACTTCACTGAATAGACCACCTTGCCAGGCACCCAGAAAGGGTACGATGGGACAATGCCATGGCCTAATTATGACAATAGAAAAACATAAACTAAGTGAGAAGAAGGAAGGCAACAGCAGGAGAGTGGTGGTGCAAATTGATGGTACGAGGATATAAATTATTGTATAAGAGGATTTCTGAGCTGCAGAGGGAAGGTAAAGGGGTTTATATAGAGGGGCAGGGGGAAATTTTAAGGAGCAAAAATTATTTTGCCCCAAGAGAGAAAGGATTTTGGCTACATGAGGGTGCATTTTTTTTAAGACAAATTTTCTAATATTGAGAAATGGTCCTATACAATTATTTGAGGGCACACTGCTCAGGCATGACCAATGGTGAAGAGGAATTCAGACAGAGTGGCTGATGTAAGTAAATAGCTGAGGTAGGGGATTTCTAAAGTAGTTTGGATCAGGAGGACCAGAGATGGCAAACTTAACTCACAAACCTCAGTAACTTCTAAATGTAATAATAAACCTCAAGGTTACTCTTAACATGTTCTCTGGCTAGACTATTGCAATGAGAATTGCAGTTTCACTGTGAAAATTATAGTATCAAACTAACACCAGCTTTTATAATACTATTGTGTTAAAATGTCATGCAGAAAAATAAATCTATACCCTAAACCACCAACAGTGTAATTTGGAACTAACCATGCAATTTGTCCAGAGTGTGATCAAGTGTATGCACATTGGTTTCGATAGACTTGTTTAGTTTTCTCTATATATTACTCCCTGTCTCCTTCCCTGCTTTGTTCTCCCAGCAGTTAGTTCTGTCTCTGTTCTTTATTCCGTCTCTATCTCTCTGACACCCTACATGTATTTCTCAGTCTCTCAACCTGTGTCCTTTCCTTTATCTGTTCTATTGTGTCTGGGTCTATTTATGTAGCCGTCTCTTTTATTTTCCATTATCAGTAGACGGGAAATGAGGGAAAATCTTCAACAGGGACCCAGACAGAAATTCCAGCCTTCTCCTACTCATCTTAAGAAAATCAATTATATTTCTAAAGAGAGAGAGAGATATTAAGAGAATAAATAGGGTTTGAACGTCCAAGTATAGCGGTAGTAAAACATAATACCTTTATTGCTATCAATGTAAAAGAAAATCTACATCTAGACATCCTTAGTGTACATAAAAGAAGAGTACAGACAATGAGATGCCTACTAATACAACCAAAATGTTGTATGTGCCCTTTTGCGCTTTACATACAAAGAGTTCTACAGATGTGAAATTACAGAAAGAGGGGTTTACCCATATGTAGCGCTACCCCTGTAGGGGCTACTGGTAATAGCTGGATCCTCCCTAACAGTACAGAGGCTGCCAATCACCCAAGGACAAGTCTTTACACTCTGGCTCCAATGCATCAGTCTAGGGGGTGTCTTTTTTTATAGTTTATTGCTTGAGGAACTTTGCATAGGATTCTCCAAAACACTCCGAGATTAGAGGACAGTCTTCTCCTAGAGTACTGTAGTTGTAGGTTTTGAACAGTCTAAGGCCTCACAGTTGAAGACCATGGGGCAAGTCTTTTTGGCATCTGGTTACTTTTGGCTGATACCCAGTGATACCCAGATAACTGTGGGTGCCCTGTGCAGCTTTCAGAACACTACACAGTCACAGAGATCAGTCTAGACTTTACTCACTAGTTCCCAGGACAGTTGTAAACTTCCAGCTTCCTCCAAGCACAGTCCAGTGAGTGAGATGGTACCTCTCCAGACCAGGTCCCCTGTGGTGAGGTTTTGCAATTAGCTGCAAGCCAAGTCCATCCAGGCCCTCAGCCCGCTGAGGGCTCGAAAGCAGCTGTACAGTCCTTGGGCTGCCTGAGGTTAGCAGACCCCCTTGTACCCTGCTCTCCATTGTCTCCAACTGTTTATCACTATTCCAGCCCTCTTCAGGACACTCCTCCCCAGGGATTGGCTGAAACCTGATATTCAGGCTAGTTATTTTGACTCTCCTGCCCTAAGCTCTGGAAGCTTCTTCCAGAGGCAGGGGGAAGCAATCAAACTCCCCAGAGCAGACCAAGCCAAACAATTACTGCTCCCTTGATTATAGAAGTGGCCAAAGTATTGTTTACCTTGCATCCTACACTAGGAGGGTGTTACACATACATATACCATTCCTTTGGTTCGCTGTTACAATGTAAAATGTTCCACATGGAAAAGTCCTTTCTAAACCAAAAATGCAGATAAAATTTATTACATCAATCACCTCCCAAGAGCAACTTGCTTGGTGTTTAGGAAAGTGCTTCAACATGGAATGCTTCCAGCAGTATTGTTGGTGCTATATATATATTCTGTATAATAATAATAATAGTATTGTATAGATGAGACCCTTAGAACATGCATGGTCACCCCTATACTTAATAAGCCCTCACTGGACCCAACCAGTTTGAAAACTTTAAGACCCATGTCCTTGCTGTCGTTCACCTCCACGTAAACACCTTGTCTACTACCATGTGAGCTTCTACCTCACTGATAAGATTGTTCTAATTAGCATTTAAACTCACCAAATTGCTTACTACCTGCTAAACCCAATGGCCGCCACTTTATACATGTACTCTTAAGCCTCGTACACACGACCGGTTTTCTCAGCAAGAAGCGACAAGAAAACTGTTATTTTTTCTGTCAAAACCAGAGGAATCAATATCTGTACTGATGAACGAAGTAAAAAGATATGGGGACCTATCCAATTTCAAGATAAATGTAGAGAAATCGATGATCTTACCCAGCCATGTGCCATCACCTCTGATCAAGTCTTTACAGGAAACCTATCCCTTTATATGGAAGAAAGATTCACTGTATTACTTGGGAATACATATAACAGCGGATAATAAATTAATGTATGAACTTAACTATAGGGCCCTGGTTGTAAAGATAATAGAGGATCTACATAGATGGAGGGGACATACACTATCCTGGTTTGGTAGGATTAATACCTTAAAAATGAATGTACTACCTAGATTGATATACATGTTAAACACTGTACCCATGGCATTACCTCAAATATTTTTTTTCTTAATTCGCAGAGCATTTACGTCCTTTGTTTGGAAGGATGGGAATGCTAGAATAGCATATGACATCCTGCGTAGAAATAGAAGGGAGGGAGGAATGGGACTTCCAGACAGGGCCGGCCCAAGACATTGTGCTGCCTGGGACTAAGAATGAAATGCTGCCCCCCCCCCCCAAAAAAAAATCACGCCCACCAAAAGGCCCCCACATTCATTATTTTATATCATGATAACTAAAGGGGACCCGTCATGCTCTATACATGTCAACAGGAGTATAAAGAGGACCTGTCATGGCTCTATACATGTATAGGAGTAAAAAGAGAACCTGTCATGGCTCTATACGTGTATATAGGAGTATGAAGGGACCTGTGCATGGCGGGCGGCCGCAATGTCTTTTGCGCAAACTAATCAATGTACGCTAATTGTGTTTTTTTGGTACCAAAAATATGTAGAAGAATACATATTGGCCTAAACTGATGAAGAAATAATTTTTTTAATACATTTTTTGGATATTTATCATAGCAAAAAGTAAAACATATTGTCAAATATCACCAAAAGAAAGCTCTATTTGTGGGAAAAAAAGGACATCAATTTTATTTGGGTACAGTGTCGCATGACCGCGCAATTGTCAGTTAAAGCGACACAGTGCCATATCGCAAAAAATGGCCTGGTCATTAAAGGGGTTGTAAAGATTCGTTTTTTTCCACCTTAATGCATCCTATGCATTAAGGTGAAAAAACACCTGGCAATTACTGCACCCCAGGCCCCCCGTTTTACTTACCTGAGCCCGTTCACCTGCTGTGCGCGTCCCCCGGCGTCCTCTTCTCCACGGAGGCTGGCCATTTATTGGCTAGATTGGATAGATTGATAGCAGCGCAGCCATTGGCTTCCGCTGCTGTCAATCACATCCAATGACGCGGCCCGTGGGGGGGCGGGAATGAGTCGTACACGCTGTGTCTATGGACGCAGTGTGTATGACAGGGAGCGCGCCCGCAAGCTAACCTCCTTGGGAGAGCGCTTCCCAGAAGGGGGTTATCTGACGCAGGGAGGAGCCGAGACAGCCGCCGAGGGACCCGAGAACAAGAGGATCGGGGCCACTCTTTTCCAAACTAACTGTACAGTGGAGGTAAGTATAACATGTTTTTTATTTAAAAATAAATAAATAAATAAAGCCATACAATCGCTTTAAGTTGGCGAATCCTTCCGGTCCTTAAGTGGTTAATCAGGGCTGGGCAAGGCAAGTCCCTCTCAGGCTCTCATGTCTCATACAACTTGTGATGTGTGTTTGTACTTACAGTTTTGCTTTGGACTCCACCACCAGATGCGGGTTGTCACCTGCCACACGTTGCGGGTTGTCACCTGCCACACGTTGCGGGTTGTCACCTGCCACACGTTGCGGGTTGTCACCTGCCACACATTGCGTATTGTCTACTGCCACACGTTGCGGATTGTCACCTGCCACACGTTGCGGATTGTCACCTGCCACACGTTGCGCATGGTCACTTACGTCACATGCCACACGTTGCGGGTTGTCACTTGCCACATCACATGCCACACGTTGCGGATTGTCACTTGCCACGACATCACCTGCCACACGATGCAGATAGTCACGTGCCACACGTTGCGTATTGTCACTTGCCACATGACGTCACTTGCCACACGTTGCGGATTGTCACAACGTCACCTGCCACACGTTGCGCGTTGTCACTTGCTGTGTCCCAGAGTGCACACGGCTGCACAGTGAGGGTGGAATTGTGGTGATTCAGGGCGGGTGGTGAGAGGTGACATCATCTCTCTGCTCCGCTGCGCGCTCACTCACTGACTGCTCCTAGCCCCCCCCCCCGGGCTGCGAGTGTTCTGCCCGCGGCCGCCCCTGTCACCACTAACAGCAGCGGCGCTGGGCTCCTCACAGGCAGCGGCGCCTGCCCGCTCACTCACTGACAGCCCCCCCCGGGCTGCGAGTGTCCTCACACAGGCAGCGGCGCCTGCTCGCTGACTGCCCCCCCGCCCCGGGCTGCGAGTGTCCTCACAGGCAGCGGCGTCTGGTTCCTCACAGGCAGCGGATCGGGCGGAACAGGCTGGCTGGCGGGCGTCAGTTTGCCGCCCCCCTAAAAGTGCCGCCTGGTACCATGGTACCACCTGGTCCCATCATAGGGCCGGCCCTGCTTCCAGATATAAATCTTTACTATAAAGCAATGATGCTAGTACGTATCATGAATTGGTGTCATGATGCTCAGAATAAAGCATGGGTTCTGATGGAAGGAAATATGGCTGGTAGGAAGTTAGCAGGAGCTCCATGGGTACCAAATAAGTCTAGGGGACTGTCAAAATGGACATCACCACTGACATTAAACACACTTGCAGTGTGGGACAGAATAAATAAAAATGGCAAGTATGCACCCAGGACATCACCACTGGCCCCTTTGGGGGGTATCCCTGGTTTCCTCCAGGGGAGGAAAGAGGAGCATTAGACCCATGGGAATCGAATGGGAACACAATGTGCTCAAGGTATGCTCCAGGAGGTTATTTAATACCTTAATTAGAATTGATAGCAACACAAGGAGAGATGGCAATGGCAGGATGGAGATACAATCAAATGAGCAATTTCTTTAAAAAACTAGAACCCTAGATTAGGACACGGGACTCGATGACGACGTTTGAGGCTATGTGCGCAGGGAAGGTGGGAACCCGGCACATGTTGTCCCAGATGTACAAATTGGTCCTGAGTGAAAAAATACTACAACCCCATATTTTATCCAAGAATGGGAGAAAGAACTGGGTCACACATTCACAGTAACACAAAAAAATAAATTTATAGAAGCAACATATTCATCTACTATAAGTTCATCAATTCATGAGATGTCATATAAATTTATGGCTAGATGGTATCGAACACCGACGCGATTAGCACAGATATATCCGACAGCAGATAGTCTCTGCTGGAGAGGATGTAAAGGGCAAGGCACTTTTCTGCATATCTGGTGGTCCTGCCCCAAGATAAGAGGCTTTTGGGATAAGGTAATGCCGTGGATTAAGAAATTATCAAGTATACCTATAGAGTCCAAACCCCTGCATGTTCTGTTCCACGGAACCCCGGTTGCAATAAAATCATATAAAAAAAGTATAACACCGCATTTACTAAACGCAGCAAAGAAATTAATAAGTATTGGAAGCAGACAACATGTCCCACTCTGATAGAATGGAAAAGGGAAGTAGATGTAATAATGGAAGCAGAAAGATGGGTATCTAAGATAAGAAATCAACAGGAGGAATATAAGAAAATATGGATAGGATGGGAATTCCATGCCCCAGAAATAGAAAGAGGTTAAGAATATAGCAGTGGAAGAGATAAAAGGTGTAGACAGGATAATACCCCATGACCCCCCCCCCCCCCCAAAGGGAACACGATGTTACACATTTAGGATAAACTGCAACATTTTTATTTTTTTTCTTTGTTGTTCTTTTTTTTTATGTAATGGAGTTAAGTTTGTGATGAATGTGGGAGGAATAGCCTCCCCCCCCCCCCCCCCCCCCCTGGTGTCTCCACCTCATCTGCCTGAACGCAGGAATTCCATCTCTTACGAGATGATTTTTTTTTTTTGGAAGGAGAAGGGAAGGAAGGGTCACTTTACATACTAAGCAAGTAGATAATATACACATGACATAGTGATTGGACTGATGGTCTGAACATATTGAGTAGACAATAGATAATAGATAATATACACACTAAATATAGGAGGGGTGTTTTTTTTTTTTTTCTTAGGGATAGGGAAGGGTCACTTGTACACTAAATAACTAGATATGAATTCATTCAAATAAAATAGTATGGAGAGCACAGTAATTAGACTGAGCTGTAAGAGCACATGAAATCCACATAGAATAGATAGGAGGGGGGGAGGGATGGGGATAGATTTTTTCCATGTGTCGGGCGGAGGGATGGGGATAGATGGTGGTGGGGAGGCATTTCCACCTTTATAGGGTTTATGTGAGAATTTGAATTGTAACATATGTTTGTTTATTATATGTAAAGAAAATTTCTAATAAAATTAGAATTATAAAAAAAAAAAAAAAAAGAAAACTGTTGGGAGAGCTTTCTTGCCGAGAAAACCGCGCGTGTGTATGAGGCTTTCAGGTTTCTTGTCAAGAAAACTGCCCAGAATCTCGACGAGAAAAAAAGAAGACCTGCTTTCTTTTTTCTCGTCGGGAGTCTCATTTTTCTCGTCGTGATTCTCGTCAGACTGTATTTGGACGAGAAAACCGTTCATGTGTATGCTTTTCCGAGTCTTCAAAAACCGCGCATGGTCAGAATCAAGTATAGTGTGAGACGGGAGCGCACCTTCTTGTAAAACTAGCGTTCATAATGAAGATAGCACATTCGTCACGCTGTAACGAACTGAAAGCACGAAGACTGAAAAGCGCGAATCGTCTCTCACTAAACTTTTACTAACACGCAGTAACACAAGATTAGCAAAAGCAGCCCTAGGGGTGGCGCCATGAGAATGGAACTTCCCCTTTATACTGCTGCGTACGTGTTGTACGTCACCGCGCTTTACAACGACGAGATTTCGGATTGACAGTGTGTATGCAAGGAAAGCTTGACAAGAATCTCGTCAAGCTTGACAAGAATCTCTTCAAGCTTGACAAGAAACCCGTCGAGAAAAACAACGTTTTTTTTGCGACGAGATTCTCGGCCATGTGTACAAGGCTTTAGACCTTTTTGCTGGCTTTTCATATAGTTGACCACCCGCTCCTCATCAAAAAAGCGTAATTCCCCGGGCCTCCAAGACTCAACTCTTTCCCGATTCTCCTGATATCTATCTCATTACACCATCAGTATCACCTTCAACGCTATCTCCTCCTCTCCTCTTCCTCATTCTATAGGGGTCATCCAAGGCTCTGTCCTTGGATCCCTTCTATTCTGTGTCTAAACCTCCTCCCTGGGTCAGTTGATGACCTCCCCATGGCTTCCAATACCATCTCTACACTGGCAACACAAAAATCTATCTCTCTACTCCTGCCCTCATCCCTTCGGCCTCCTCACATGTCAATAATTTACCAACTAACATTTCGTTGTGGATGTCACACACCTTCCGCAAACTCAATGTTTTAAAATGTGCTGTTATCACTATTTAAATACTGTATTATAGTAATAATAATAATAATAATATTACTATTCTGTTGAAAAGTTCCTTAGAAATTCTTTTCAATGCTTCAAGGCTATAAGGTCAACTTAGCAATTTTCTTAATATAAATTAATAAGTGAACCTATTATCTTCTCCACAATCAGCACTTTGCACCAATGTAGATGTTATTGTAATTCCAAAGGTATTCAACCAAAATGTCAAACAATCAGAGGTGCCATGTTTCGTAAGAATGCTGCGAGTATGTACGCATACAGCAGTGCAAGTTGTAATCATCTGTATTAGTGGAGATTTTCACCATCCACGTACTTCCTTCTGGAGCTGGGTTTGAAAACCAGGCAGAACTCCTGTCCACGGATGGCTTTTAGTGTGTATAAAAATATCCAAAATGCAACAATTCACTACAGAATTCCATGAAGACTAGAAGTTCTAGAACGATGTATGATGTTTGACAAGGGAAAGCACTTAGCTGCAATGAAATGGTGTTAAATCAATAAAGCAGCACATGGGAATATCGCTGAGTTTGTTGGAAAAAGTTCACACGGCACAATTTGGCCGCTAATTTTATGTGCTTGTGCATGAAAGTGGCATTAAATTCATTGAGGAGTATCCAATAAAACAGCTGTGTGTACAAACAGGGTGGATCTTACCAGGCAGTTTCTTTAAAGTAGTACTAAATGCTCCAAATTTTTAGAATGAATGGACTCTTATTATTCAGGGGAACATTCCCTAATGCAGTGGTTCCCAACCTAAGTCCTCAAGTACCCCCAACAGATCATGATTTTAGGCTTGCCTTCACCCTGCACAGGTGCTTAATACAATGTCAATGGCTTGGTACTTTTGACAGCTATTTTATTTAAGGGACATTCCCAAAATATGGCCTTTTGGGGGTACTCGAGGACTGAGGTTTGGAGACGTTGCCCTAGTACATTGTTTACTAAATTAGTGTGCCAAGCACTTACTTTTTTTTAGCTCCTGACTCCAGAACGCTCTGTGGTGCTTCCCGTAACTTATGGGTAGGAGGCACACACTGAGGACACAGTGAAGATAGGGTAGTGTGAGCACAGGGAACTAATAATAATGGACAGCCTATGCTCCTGCTGCTGTCAATGAACTTGCTAGGGGGAGGGAGGTGCAGGGGGATGTGGCTTACCGCTGTAGGCTTTAGGGATATCGGTTTCTGGGTATATCTATGTCGGGGAGTGTTAATTTGTACGTCAACTTTTGATTTAGTTTTAGTCCTATTCTTTTGACTAAAATGCCATCTTAGTTTTAGTCATATTTTAGCCATCTGAATTGTTTTAGTTTAGTCATATTTTAGTTGACTAAAATCTGATGGGTTTACAGTAGTTAAATTGTAATGCATTATTTAAGCATTTCTCTAGAATTTCAAAACTCATTATATACTCCTGGAATAAAAATCTAATAACATGTTATTATTTATGGTATTAAGGTTTGGAGGCCTGTAATGCACAATAATTACTCTGGAGGGTCTTAGGAGACCTGTAATGCACAGTGAGTGCTCTGGATGGTCTGAGGAGGCCTGTAATGTACAGTGAGTGCTCTGCACGGTCTGAGGGGGCCCGTAATGCACAATGAGTGCTCTGGGCGGCCTGAAGAGGCCTGTAATGCACAGTGCTGCTCTGGACGGTCTAAAGAGGCCTACAATGCACAGTGAGTGCTCTAGATGGTCTGCGGAGGTCTTTAATGCACAGTGCTCTGGGTGGTCTGAGGAGTCCTGTAATGCACTGTGCTCTGGACGGTCTGAGGAGGCCTAAAATGCATAGTGAGTGCCCTGGACGGTCTGAGGAGGCCTGTAATGCACAGTGAGTTCTCTGGATTGTCTGAGGAGTACTGTAATGCACAGTGAGTGCTCTGGATGGTCTGAGGAGGCCTGTAATGCACATTTCTCTGGACAGTCTGAGAAGGCCTGTAATACACACAGTGCTCTGTACAGTCTGAGGAGGCCTATAATGCACAGTGAGTGCTCTGGACAGTCCGAGGAGGCCTGTAATGCACAGTGAGTGCTCTTGACAGTCTGAGGAGGCCTGTAAAACACAGTGCTCTGTATGGTCAGTGCACTCACTGTGCATTAAAGGCCTCCTAAAACTATCCAGAGAACTCACTGTGCATTACAGGCCACCTCAGACCATAGTCTGAGGAGTTCTGTAATGCATAGTGCTCTGGACGGTCTGAGGAGGCCTGTACAGACCTCCTCAGACCATCACGAGCACTGTGCATTACAGGCCTCCTTAGACCGTTCAGAGCACTCTGCATTACAGTCCTCCCCAGGCCATCCAGAGCACTCACTGTGCATTACAGGCCTCCTCAGACCATCCAGACCACTGTGTGAAATACATGCCTCCTAAAACCGTCCAGAGCACTTACTGTGCATTACAGGCCTCATCAGATGGTCCAGAGCACTCAATGTGCATTACAGGCCTCTCCAGACTGTCCAGAGCACTCATTGTGCATTACAGGCATACTCAGACCATCCAGAGCACTCACTGTGCAATACAGGCCTCCCCAGACTGTGCAGAGCACTCTATGTGCATTACAGGCCTCCTGAGACCATCCAGAGCCTCACTGTGCATTACAGTCCTCCAAACCTTATTACCATAAATAATAACATGTTATTATGTTATTATTATTATGTTACACTGTAAGCATTACAGGCCTCCTCGGGCCGTCCAGAGCACTGTGCATTACAGGCCTCCTCAGATCATCCAAAGCACTCACTGTGCATTACATGGCTCCTCAGACCATCCAGAGCACTATGAATTACAGACTTCCTCAGACCATGGTCTGAGGAGGCCTGTAATGCACAGTGAGTTCTCTGGACAGTCTGAGGAGGCCTGTAATGCACAGTGCTCTGGACGGTTTGAGGAGGCCTGTAATGCACAGTGAGCACGTTGGATGGTCCGAGGAGGCCTGTAATGCACAGTGCTCTGGACGGTCTGTCCGAGGAGGCCTGTAATGCACACAGTGCTCTGGACCAGTGTTTCTCAACTCCAGTTCTCAAGGAGCCCCAACAGGTCATGTTTTTAGGATTTTCCTCAGATGAAACAGCTGTGGTAATTACTAAGGCAGTGAAACTGATCAAATCACCTTTGATGGAAAGCCTAAAATGGAAAGCTTGAAAGCATGACCTGTTGGGGTGCCTTGAGGACTGAAGTTGAGAAACATTGCTCTGCACGGTCTGAGGAGGCTTGTAATGCACAGTGCTCTGGATGGTCTGAGCTCTGAGGAGGCCTGTAATGCACTGTGCTTTGGACAGTCTGAGGAGGCCTTTAATGCACACAGTGCTCTGGAAAGTAGTCTGAGGAGGCCTGTAATAGTGCACAGTGCTCTCTGGACAGTCTGAGGCAGTCTGTAATGCACACAGTGCTCTCTGGACAGTCTGAGACAGTCTGTAATGCACACAGTGCTCTCTGGATGGTGTTAGGAGGCCTGTAATACTACACAGTGCTCTGGATGGCCATTTGAGGAGGCCTGTATTGCACAGTGCTCTGGACAGTCATCTGAGGAGGCCTGTAATTCACAGTGCTCTGGACGGTCATCTGTGGAGGCCTGTAATGCATAAAGTGCTCTGGACGAAAATTCTGATTGATTTTCGCTTCTTGGCACTGGAAACATGCCGCTGACAAAAATTATGTCGAAAATATTTTCATCAACGAAATTAACACTAATGTCAGGAGCATGCACGTGATGGTGGCTATATGAAACCCCCTATGGGGATGGTGTCAGCAAGAAACAGGAGCCTAAAAAGAAAACATTTTGAGAGAGGATAAGCAAAGCATCCACAGGCTTGAAACAAAAACTGCATGCAATCATGGTAAGTGCTAAGGTCTGTAGCACTATATGGTTTTACCTTTTGACATGGAAAGGAATAAAGAACAAAGAACTCACTGGCACAACTTAGTGCTGCTGCACTCCAGCAGCACTACAGTGTGCCAATTGGTTAATACTACACAAAAAAAGACATGTACTGTATATAATGGGAGAGATAGAGATAAACCCTTTATCCCCTGACGTGTGCTCTGATGAAGACCAACAGTCACTTACCTCCAGAGAGCATGTGTCATCAACTGCCAGGGATCACCATAACATCCCTATTATATTTATTTAAATTGCTGCGTGTGCTGCTGTTGGGGATTTTCCTGCATGCCCTGACTGGTGAAACATTGTTGGTATGACAGGAAGTCAAGGGAAATCTTTTTAATGGAGCTCCAGATAGCTGAAAAACTCAACAGGAGTTCCTACCTTTCCCCACCCTATCCAAATTGATCGCTTCATAGCAAGGTGTAGCAAATGATGAAACAATAAATGGAACAAATGGTTCCCTATAGAAGAATTTACACAATCAGCATCTAGTAGCATCTAGCAATCCATCACACAAGAGTGGCGAAAGAGAGGGAGTGGTCGGTGGTGGGTGTGTTCTACCAGATCTTATGCCACATCTAGTATTGAATTACAGAAAATAAATTCCCCTGAGTGGACTTTAAAAGCATAGATCTGGGAAAAATTGTATGACACAATAAGGTGTATGTATTGCAAAATATTTAAAAACAGGAGTTGGAATATATACAAATCTGGAAACACCCCTGATGAAAAAATTGTGTATTTTGAAACGCGTCAGTTGACAGAAGACACCTACTCTCATGCTTGAAACATGGAAGCTGTATTTCCAGATTTGTATATATTCCAACTCCTGTTTTTAAATATTTTTTCTCTAAATAAATTTTGCAATACTTACACCTTATTGTGTCATACAATTTTTCCCAGATCTATGCTTTTAAAGTCCACTCAGGGGAATTTCTTTTCTGTCAATCAAGAATGGAGTACTATGCCATCATGCCAGATTAATTTCTACTACGTGCACTTGTATGTACAGTATAGGGAGCTATTTGTTCCATTTGTTTGGCAATTTTTTGCAAGTCGTTCAATCTTATAGTAGCATTAAAGGGGTTGTAAAGGTTCGTTTTTTATTTTCTAAATAGGTTCCTTTAAGCTAGTGCATTGTTGGTTCACTTACCTTTTCCTTTGATTTACCTTCTAAATGTTTTTTTTCTTTGTCTGAATTTCTCACTTCCTGTTTCTCCTCAGTAAACTTCACACCATCATCCGAGTGGTGTGGAGTCAGCCAGAACAGCTTACTGAACAGCTTGCTGAGGAGGAACAGGAAGTGAGAAATTCAGACAAAGAAAACAAAGAAAAAAAATATTTAGAAGGGAAATCAAAGGAAAAGTTAAGTGAACCAACAATGCACTAGCTTAAAGGAACCTATTTATAAAATAAAAAACGAACCTTTACAACCCCTTTAAGATCTCTCTTATAGCTTAGCTGGATAGGCAGGTTGCAGAGAGAAAGTCCTGCAGAACACCTGGAGACCAGATCAGCTGAGTGTATAATGGTTTAGAAGCTTTATTGACAAATCTGCAATGTTCCCTACTCATTTTATCTCCAGAAGTCCCAAGTTATGGGTCATCATTTAGAAGAGGAGAAATAGAAGAGTAAACCCTGCTAGTAATTTGTTTTCCACATATCCTCTACGACTAGAAAACCTACTTTCATTCCTAATGTACATTTGAGATTTACTGTATTTATTGGCGTATAACACTCACTTTTTGACCCTGAAAATAGAGGGTAAACTGTGCCTCCGTGTTATACGCAGGGGGTTGTGGAAAGTTTTTTTCCTGAAACTTCCCTTTTAAAGTTAGGGTGCGTGTTATACGCCAATAAATTTGGGTAGTTGTACCTTGTGTTGTAGAAAACACTGAGGAGATGTGGTAGTTTAGGGCTCCATTGTCCAAGTCCCAAAGCATACTCATACTTGTCCTCCTCCAGTCCCAGACACCATTCTTCTTCTTGTGAGCCCAAGGTATCCAAGACCCAGCCCATAGGGAGACAGGCCATCAAGTCTCCTTGGGTTGACAGGAGAATGATGCTTAGGACAGCACAAATGTCACTACCTGGGCCCCATTCTCTGCATCATAGAATAATGCTTCCCACCTACATAGTAAAGAGTAGACCCAGACTTTGACTGATGAGACCAGAGACAGCTTCAAAAAAATGATTATTAGATAGTATTTTTTTCAAAAAGGGAGTTCAAGGGTGTCCTTCAAGGCAAGGATGTAGTTTGCTCAACCTGAAATTGGGATTTTAACACTTTAGTTCCAAGGGAAACAAAATAGGGTTGCTCAAGAAGAGCAAAAAAAAGGTCGGACTTTAAAGGCAACTCACGAATGGAATAGAGAAAGAAATTTATACTTTATTAACAAAAAATTGGTTACAATGTTCACAATTAAAAAACCATACAAAATATAGAGCAGTATGAGTTATGTCCCTTGTACGTCTACGTCGATGCGTTTCGCTGTGAGGCTTCGTCAGGACGGACAACAAGAGAGTACAGACTTGGGACAAATCTCACTATCTCACAAAGAGTCCAGATAGCGAAGATTTTATACAAAAGTAGAGGGTTCCATATATAGTATGGTCAGGGTAATGCAGGCACATACGGAATCTGCAAGTCAGTAAAGTTACAATATTCTTGCAAAGTTAATGTCCAGCAGTGGGAGAGAACACCCGGTGTTCCAGGCCTACATAAGACTCTGCACCACCGGATCACGTCTATCCAGGTGGGTGCGACCAACGGGGGTAGGGCGTCCAAACAGAAGAAAAGGGGAAACCTAGTGGTATTCAAACAGATTCAATAAGGGCACTTCAGATTGAGGTGCAAAAAAATAAAGCACATCCGATAGTGAGTATACACAAACATCCGAATATGGCCAATAGACGTAAATAGCATCACCCCTGGGAGCCAGCCTCACGCTGCACTTTAGTACCAACAGGTAGGTAGACAGTTCCTCTAATTTGATCATGTGTCATTGTTGGGAATCCATGGACAGCCGATAATTGTTTGCTGTGCAGGAACTTTCTGTACAACTGTCTCGCTATCTCTCACTGTCTCACTATGTCATCAGTCTTTACCTGCTCCTTACCCCCCTTTTCTTTGATTTTGACTCTATTCCTTATCTTCCTCTCTGCCTTGCTCTTTTTAGCCATCTTCTGCTGTACACCTCCCCCACCCATCCCGCTTTCCTCCTCGTACATATATTGGTAGGTTCATATCCTCAGCCATAGTACCATAGGTTCAAATAATTCATTCTTTATATCCCTAATATACATAAGTTAATTCAGCACCATGTGTGCCTACGCACCCTGAGGCTCCCTGATTTCCTTTGCATTAATATTTGAATATTAACAAGAGTAATTGCTGTTACTGGCCACAGAGGTGAAGCGCTTCCTCGCCATACGTTTTTCTAGTGTTTTTCTCAGCCGTCAATTAAATTAAAACCTGTGTATGTCTCATTACTACATCCCCATGCAGCATAACAGAAGGAAAATAAGGAATTTAATGGGGTTAATTAGTCCAGTCTTTGTTAGGAAAGGATCCAGGAAGCTGTTAACAGCTGTGAAGCTTCCCTTGTCCCACAAAGCTTGCCATCTAATGGCGGGGGAGGGTCCTTGGTTTTCATTAGTGATCAAGAGGGTGTTTTGGTGCAATCATTTCGTAAAGAGGACCTGTGCTGTAGAAGCTGGCAAGCATTGCCTACTGTATAAAAGGCTTTCTCAGCCTTTTTCTTTTTTCTTTTTTTTTTAAATTAATGCAAAAGATATCAAGGAACAAGTTTCCTTTATACAACTTAAAGAGTGATCATTCCAAGTATGTACAGAACATTCTCAAAGGACATCAGGTAGAGGGTATAGCAGAGCGTACATAAAACAAGACAGCTGTTATGATTTTACATTTGCTTACCGTATATACTCGAGTATAAGCCGAGTTTTTCAGCACATTTTTTTGTGCTGAAAATGCCCCCCTCGGCTTATACTCGAGTCACCTTTTTGCGCCTGATATCCCGGACTTTGGGGACCCGGTACTGGCCGGCCGTAGGTCCCCTGGATCACAAACTTGGCACACACTGGCTCCACTCTTCCTCTACAAGTGTGCAAAGTTTGTTGTCCGGGGGACCTACGGCCAGGAAGCACCGATTTTTCAAAGCTGGGCACCACTTCCATAGACTCCCATGTTAAATGGTAATTTCTCTGGTGACTTTGGGGACCCGGTACCGGCTGGTCGTAGGTCCCCTAGACCCGGAACTTGGGACACATGTAGCCCCATTTCTCCTCTACAAGTGTGAAAAGTTTGTTGTCTGGGGGACCTACGGGCAGGGAGCACAGATTTTTCAAAGCCGGGCATCCCTTCCATAGACTCCCATGTTAAACGTCAGTCTAGTGATGGAAACATTGAGGCATGGGCACAGTGAGGCATGGGCACAGTGAGGCATGGGCACAGTGAGGCATGAGCACAGTGAGGCATGAGCACAGTGAGGCATGGACACAGTGAGGCATGGACACAGTGAGGCATGCACATGGACACAGTGAGGCACAGTGAGGCATGCAGATGGACACCCTAGGCTTATACTCGAGTCAATACGTTTTCCCATTTTTTTGTGGTAAAATTAGGTGCCTCGGCTTATATTTGGGTCGGCTTATACTCAAGTATATCGGTAACCTGCTAGGGGAATGTAGGAAAGACTGACCATTCATAGAGACATAGTCATTTGTTTTCTAATAGTGTCTATATGGTATAAATTGAGTTATCTGGGATTTCTCAACCTTTTTACCACAGAGGAACGCTTAACATAAATTTCAGGGTGCTTGGGACCCCTGCAAAAACCAATTCATTAGTGGTCAGTGGAAAGAACACCCTTACAATGGTAGTCAGCAGGAAATATTTTCTTCTTTTAGTAATCGTCAAAATGCCACCCTTACAGATAGCTAAAAAGTACATTGGTGTCCTGCTGCTGGCTCTGCCAAGTAGTGCTGGAATTACAATTGTACCATCAGATGAAAGGGGGGGGGGGTCAATCAGCCTAAACTCAAGGAACCCCTAGCAACCTCTGAAAGAACCAATAGTTTCCATGGGATCCTGGTGGACTCCCTGCTGCTGATCTTTTATTACTGACCTTCATTCTTTGCTCTGCATTGTATTTGTGTGGGGGGTGACCATCAAGATAAATTAGCAGGGTTTGCTTCTGCGTGTCAAAGGTGCCCCTCAGATGACTGGTGAGGGAATATAGAAGAATAACAGGAGGTGTGGAGGAAGTACAAATCCACAGAAGAAGAAGCAGGGAGATCCGTGTACTGCAGATTCCAAGATACAGCTTCCTCTCCAGCAAGGAGAACAATGAGCAGCACAGTAGAGATATCACCAAATTTCACTCCAAATCTGATGAGACTGTCAGTCAGTGCCTTAAATCCAGGGGATCCAAATTTTTCACTACAAGAGCCACATGGTATATTTTACAGATATTTAGTGTTGGATGGAAAAAATAATTTCTATAAATGAATGATGAAAATGTTTACTTGGAGCTTTTTTGTAATCAGGAAGATATGATTCAGAACAAAAAAGAAAGAACTTCAATAATACAAAGCCAGCAAAGTCCTTTCTTGTATTAAGAGAGGTATGGACTCCAGAGAGAGAGATATAATTTTGCCCCTGTACAAATCATTAGTAAGACCTCATCTGGAATATGCAGTTCAGTTTTGGGCCCCAGTTCTCAAAAAGGATATTGGGGAACTGGAAAAAGTGCAGAGAAGGGCAACCAAACTGATAAGAGGCATGGAGGAGATTAGCTATGAGGAAAGATTAGAGGAACTGAATTTATTCACTCTTGAGAAGAGGAGATTAAGGGGGGATATGATCAACATGTACAAATATATAAGGGGTCCATACAGTGAACTTGGTGGCGAGGTATTCACTTTACGATCAACACAAAGGACAAGGGGGCACTCTCTACGTCTAGAGGAAAAGAGATTTCACCTCCAAACACGGAAAGGTTTCTTCACAGTAAGAGCTGTGAAAATGTGGAATAGACTCCCTCCAGAGGTGGTTCTGGCCAGCTCAGTAGATTGCTTTAAGAAAGGCCTGGATTCTTTCCTAAATGTACATAATATAACTGGGTACTGACATTTATAGGTAAAGTTGATCCGGGGAATATCCAATTGCCTCTCAGGGGATCAGGAAGGAATTTTTTCCCCTGCTGTAGCAAATTGGATCATGCTCTGCGGGTATAGAAATAGGTATATGGGATTGTATGATATTATTTAACTTTTTTATGGTTGAACTGGATGGACTGGTGTCTTTTTTCAACCTGACTAACTATGTAACTATGTAACAAAGGAAAGAAATTCCAAATAAACATTAGCCCATCGGTCTCACCTTAAATCAGGGTCTGAATTAGATTTCCCCTTACATCAGGGTCCCCATCAGTTTCCCCCTTAGATCAGGGTCTCCATCAGTGTTCCTCTCACATCAGAGTCCCTATCAGTTACATTGGAGTTCCTATCAGACTCCCCCTTTATTTAGAGTCCATATCAGATAGCGGTCCTAGCAACCGACAACCGTACAATGACTGCAAAGCTGGGGAGATCCAGGAGGTTGTGGATGTTGGGCAGAAATAGGGACCAAAAGCTGACCTAAAGACCTAGGTGAGTTCTGATACCCCCTAAAGTGTTGTATACCCATGATCGAAGATTTAGCACATCACCCTCCAGAAAGGTATAGCTATGATTAACCACTTCAATACCAGGCACTTACACACCTTCTTGCCCAAGCCAATTTTGAGCTTTCAGCGCTGTCGCAATTTGAATGACAATTGCGCGGTCATGCTACACTGTACCCAAACAAATTTTTTATCATTTTGTTCCCACAAATAGAGCTTTCTTTCGGTGGTATTTGATCGCCTCTGCGATTTTGATTTTTTGCACAAATAATAAAAAAAGAGCGAAAATTTTGAAAAAAAATATGTTTTTCTTTGTTTCTGTAATTTTTTTTGTAAATAAGTACCTTTTCTACTTCAATGACGGGCACTGATAAGGCGGCACTGATGGGCACTGATAAGGCGACACTGATGGGCACCGATGAGGTGGCACCAATGAGGTGGCACTGATGAGGTGGCACTGATGATGGGCACTGATAGGCGGCACTGATGGGCACTGATAAGGCGGCACTGATGGGCACCGATGAGGTGGCACCAATGAGGTGGCACTGATGAGGTGGCACTGATGATGGGCACTGATAGGCAGCACTGATGGTGGGCACTGATAGGCGGTACTGATGGGCACTGATAGGCGGCACTGATGGGCACTGATAGGCGGCACTGATGGGCACTGATATGTGGCACTGGTATGCTGCACTGATGGGCACTCATAGGCGGCACTGATGGGCACTTATAGGCGGCACTGATGGATACTTGTGGGTGGCACTGATAGGTGGCACGGATGGGCACTGATAGGTGGCGCTGATGGACACTGGTAGGTGGCACTGATGAAACTGGTGGCTGGCATTGCTGGGCATCACACATTGTGGTCGTGCCATGATGGTGCCAGTCAGTTCCCATTTGTGGGCACTGATTTGCATATGTTGTTTATGTATTTTTACATGTGGATGGCCATGGGGGACTTACCTGGCCATCCACATGCTTGGGGCTTCCCTGGTTGTCCTGGGCGGCATCCTGGTGGTCTAGTGTGGGTATCCGAGGGGGGGCTGTGCTGATAAACAATCAGCGCAAACCCCCCTGTCAGGAGAGCCGCCAATCGGCTCTCCTCTACTCGCGTCTGTCAGACGCGAGTGAGGAAGAGCCGATCAACGGCTCTTCCTGTTTACATAGTGATCAGCCGTGATTGGACACGGCTGATCACGTGGTAAAAAGCCTCCGCCGGAGGCTCTTTACCAAGATCAGTGTAGCGGTGGGTCAGACTGACACACCGCTCCACCGATCGCCGCGATGCGCGCCCCCCCGGGGCGCGCGGCGGCTGTTATCCTGCAGGACGTCAATAGACGTCCAGTGTGGATAACACAACCACTTCCCGGACGTCAATCTCCTATTGACTGGGCGGGAAGTGGTTAAACACTAGTATAGTGTGAAACGCGTCAGCTTGACCAAGTGTGCTGTGACTTGTAGTGCTGTGGTGGATTTACAATAAAGGCAATTTTATTCGGAGTGTGGCTGTCCAGAAGGAATTTCTTTTCTTTTGTCCTCCAGAAAGGTAAGTATTATTTTTACAGGGCCCCAATGACATATTTATTTTAAAAGATAGAGGACAGGACCACTTTAATTGCTGAATCTTTCTTAACCACAGGCAAACTAGGAGCTTTGCCTTTCCAGTGTAAATACCGTACATAGCATAGCAATACTTGACTTAATATTTTCCAGCAGAGGAAGCAATATATTCTCTTTTTTATTTCAAAGAACCCCATTGGAGAAATTTGCCCTTAACAGTTTGTTTGATTTAACTAAAAAAGAAAATTTGCCTCCAAGGCCCAACTCCCTAAGGAACAGCGTAGAGCAGGAAAGTCAAGAACCGGCCTGCAGGAAAAAAAAATGAAAAAGGAAGATATATCTGAGGACAAAGCAGGAGAAATTGTTTCCAACATTGATTTAGTAAATCTATTTTGGTGGATGAACTTTGCTGCGGAATATAGAAGCTTCTTCATTTTTTTTTTTGTATAGATGCATAAAATATCCATGACCTTACTAAACCCTCCTAAAACCATTTACATGGAAGTAAATGTGGAGAACCCTTCCAAAGAATATTTTAAATGCTATTAAAAAATTGAGCAAAGTCTAGTTAATTAAAGTGGACCTTCAGTCATTTTTTCAACCATCTATTACCGTATATACTCAAGTATAAGTCGACCCGAATATAAGCCGAGGTACCTAATTTTGCCACATAAATCTGGGAAAACGTATTGACTCGAGTATAAGCCTAGGGTGTCCATCTGCATGCCTCACTGTGTCCATGTGCATGCCTCACTGTGCCTCACTATGCCTCACTGTGCCCATGCCTCACTGTGTCCATGCCTCACTGTGCCCATGCCTCACTGTGTTCTGACATTTAACATGGGAGTCTATGGAAGGGGTGCCTGGCTTTGAAAAATCGGTGCTCCCCGGCCGTAGGTCCCCTAGACCAGTGTTTCTCAACTCCAGTCCTCAAGGCTCCCCAACAGGTCATGTTTTCCGGATTTCCCTCAGATGAAAACGGCTGTAGTGATTACTAAGGCAGTGAAACTGATCAAATCACCTGTGCAAAATAATGGAAAGCCTGAAAACATGATCTGTTGAGGCGCCTTGAGGACTGAAGTTGAGAAACACTGCCCTAGACAACTCACTTTTCACACTTGTAGAGGAGAAATGGGGCTGCATGTGTGCAAAGTTTCGGGGTCCAGAGGACCTACGACCGGCCAGTACTGGGTCCCCAAACTCACCAGAGAAATGACCGTTTAACATGGGAGTCTATGGAAGGGGTGCCCAGCTTTGAAAAATCGGTGCTCCCCGGCCGTAGGTCCCCCGGACAACAAGCTTTGCACACTTGTAGAGGGAGAGTGGGGCTACATGTGTGCCAAGTTCCGGGTATAGGGGCCCTACGACCGGCCGGTACCGGGTCCCTCAAATCCACCGGAGAAATTACAGTTTAACATGGGAGTCTATGGAAGGGGTGCCAGGCTTTCAAAATTCGGTGCTCCCTGGCCAACAAACATTGCTCACTTGTATAGGAAGAGTGGGGCTACATGTGTGCTAAGTTTGGGGTCCAGGGGACTTACGACCGGCCGGTACCGGGTCCCCAAAGTCCGGGAGATCAGGCACAAAAAGGTGACTCGAGTATAAGCCGAGGGGGGCATTTTCAGCACAAAAAAATGTGCTGAAAAACTCGGCTTATACTCGAGTATATACGGTAAATCTTCTGTCCTTGTTTTAACTTTGGATAGTAAAACATTTTTGCCAGTAAATACCCTTATACAGCCCACTTCCTGTTTCTTGTCTGGTAATTAGCCTAGGCTTATGAGATCATACAGGAAGGGAGGGGGATGAGTCATAAGAGGGCCAATGAGAGCTTCAGAGCTGGAGGTGTGCCTGTGTGTCTGTGTGAATCCAGGAAGTGGAACAGACAGCAGCTTCAGCTGCCCACAGTTAAAATGGGTGCAGCCAGACTTAGTGGAGGGAGATTTCTGCAGCATATTTTATAAGTACATAATCACAATATATATAAAATAATATGCAAAGTGGTTGGAGGGAAGCTTCAGATTGGCAAAGATGTTTTTATTACAAATTATGTGAGCAGACTGCAGTTCCTATTTACCCATTAAATGCCCATGGGACCTTTATAAGCGTCTTGGAACTCAAGGGGTGAAAACTCACAGTTGCAGCAGCTTCTGATAATAAAAATGTTAAATGAAAAAAAAAAAATGTTAAAACAATTAAACAAATAAAATAAATAAAAAAATGAAACTTCCCACACAAATACAGACATGCAATGATAAACAGTGATTAGCTATCACTGCGAACCCCGGAGTGGAGCAATAATTCTAGAGCCACCATTTATTGCTAACTCTAAGCTAATGAACTGTAAAGGCTTTTCTATTAAACTGTGGTCTATGGACAATTTTGGGCTCCGAAGCTTTCAGCATTTCATGAGTGGGCACAGTTTTTAGGTTTGACATGTTTTGTATCTATTTACTGGACACAACCCCATCTTTTATATTTTACCAAAAAATGGGCAATATATTGGGTTCATATAGAGTGCATCTGGAAAGTCTTCACATTGCTTCACTTTTTCCACATTTTGTTATGTTACAGCCTTATTCCAAAATGGATTAAATTAATTATTTTCCTCAAAATTCTACAAATAATAATAATAATCAAATTTAGTAAAAAAAATCACATGTACATAGGTATTCACAACCTTTGCTCAATACTTTGTTGAAGCTCCTTTGGCACCAATTACAGCCTCAAGTCTTTTGGAGTATGATGCTACAAGCTTGGCACACCTATTTTTGGGCAGTTTCTCCCATTCTTCTTTGCAGGACCTCTCAAGCCCCATCAGGTTGGATGGGGAGCGTCGGTGCACAGCCATTTTCAGATCTCTCCAGAGATGTTCTATCGGATTCAAGTCTGGGCTCTGGCTGAGCCATTGAAGGACGTTCACAGAGTTGTCTTGTTGCCCCTCCTTTGTTATCTTGGCTGTGTGCTTAGGGTTGTTGTCCTGTTGATGAACCTTCGCCCCAGTCTGAGATCCAAAACGCTCTGGAGCAGGTTTTCATCAAGGATATCTCTGTAATTTGATGTATTCATCTTTCCCTCCATCCTGACTAGTCTCCCAGTTCCTACCGCTGAAAAACATCTCCACAGCATGATGATGCCACCACCATGCTTCATTGTAGGGATGGTATTGGCCAGGCGATGAGCGGTGCCTGGTTTCCTCCAGACATGACGCTTGCCATTCAGGCCAAAGAATTCAATCTTTGTTTCATCAAACCAGAGAATTTTGTTTCTCATGGTCTGAGAGTACTCCGGGAGGGCTGTCATGTGCCTTTTACTGAGGAGTGGCTTCCGCCTGGCCACTCTACCATACAGACCTGATTGGTGGAGTGCTGCAGAGTTGGTTGTTCTTCTGAAAGGTTCTCCTCTCTCCACAGAGAAACGCTGAGGTTCTGTCAGAGTGACCATTGGGTTCTTGGTCACCTCCCTGACTAAGGCCCTTCTCCCCTGATCACTCAGTTTGGCCAGGCGGCCCGCTCTAGGAAGAGTCCTGGTGGTTCCAATCTTCTTCCATTTACGGATGATGGAGGCCACTGTGCTCATTGAGACCTTTAATGCTGCAAAAAAAATTCTGTACCCTTCCCCAGATCTGTGCCTTGATACAATCCTGTCTCGAAGGTCTTTAGATCATTCCTTGGACGTTATGGCTTGGTTTGTGCTCTATATAGGAACAAGGGAAATACCGCTCCAGGTGAGTGGTTCCAGGTGAGCTGGGGAGAAGACTCCTCCCACGGGTGCAAGCCTCGCCTGCCGTGCATATGATGTGGAGGAAGAAATTGGTGGCTGCACACACAGTTACATTACTGGTAATGAATAAGCACAATGTAACTGTGTGAAACGCGTCTACCCGATGCACTTGCTACCATCCTGTGGTGTTATATCTTCTGTTTTATTGAAGAGGAATAAAGGGACTTTCGTTACTCTGGTGTGCAGCCACCAATTTCTTTCTCCACTTGGTTTGTGCTCTGACATGCACTGTTAACTGTGGGACCTTATATAGACAGGTGTGTGCCTTTCCAAATCATGTCCAGTCAACTGAATTTACCACAGGTGGACTCCAATCAAGCTGTAGAAACATCTCAAGGAGGATCAGTGGAAACAGGATGCACCTGAGCTCAATTTTGAGTGTCATGGCATAGGCTGTGAATACTTACATACATTTTACATATGTGTTTTTTTTTCCTTTTTTATTTTTATTAAATTTGAAAAGATTTCAAACAAACGTCTTTGCTTGTAGAATTTTGAGGAAAATAATGAATTTAAAGGGGTTGTAAAGCCTTGTGTTTTTTTTTACCTAATGCATCCTATGCATTAAGGTGAAAAAACACCTTGCAGTGTCCGGCTCCCCCGAGCCCCCATTTTACTTACCTGAGCCCTGAACTTCCGTGGGCACGATCCCGCGTTGTTCTCCCCACGGCTTCTCGGCTCTTCATTGGATAGATTGATAGCAGCCCAGCCATTGGCTCCCGCCGCTGTCAATCAAATCCAATGATGCGGCCCCCTGGGGAGCGGGGCCAAGTCATACAATCAGCGGCTATGCACGTCGAGTGTATGACACGGGAGCGCGCTCGCAAGGTAACCCCCTCGGGAGAGAGCTTCCCAGAGGGTGTTAGCTATTGCGGGGAGGAGCCGCGAGAGCCGCCATGGGACCCCAGAAGAGGACGATCGGGGCCACTCTGTGCAAAACGAACTGCACAGTGGAGGTAAGTATGATGTGTTTGTTGTTTTTTTTTTTTTTTTTTAAACGTGAACCTTAAATATCACTTTAATCTATTTTGGAATAAGACTGTAACATAACAAAATGTGGAAAAAGTGAAGTGCTGTAAATACTTTCCGAATGCACTAAATATTGGGAATATTCATGGGAAGGGATTTTTTTTTCTCAGAGATCAGGTGCAGGCACTCCCACACTTCGAGTCATCCCTTTTTTCCACTCCCCACTCGCCTTGAGCACTGTCCCTTGGTTCCACCCCCTACCCACCTCCCAGTACCACCCCTTATAGAGAATATAGAACTAAGTATCATCTTGTGGTGCTAAGTCATTTGTATTCAATTTGTTTATAATAACAAGAAAAGCAGCCAGCAACAGTAGACCCCCGCCCCCCAGCAACAATACACCCCCAGAAACAAAAGACTCCCTGCAAAATACTCCCCCAGCAACAACAGATATACTGCAACAATACTAGACCCCCCCCCTCCCCAGAAACTATAGATTTCTCCAGTAATTAGTAACAGTAGACCCCTTCCTCAACTGAATATCTCTCCCAACAACAATTCCCCACCCCTAGAAACAAAAGACACCCCCCAGCAACAATAGACCTCCCTAGTAACAATACATCACCCTGCAAAAATAGATCCCCCCCAATAAACAAAAGATCCCCCTGCAGCCAGCATCAGTAGGCCCTCCAGCATACCCCACCACCCCTTGCCATGCCATACATTCAGGTGCTGGAACAGCGTTCCCCACAATCCGGCTGAAAAAAAGCCCTGTTCATGGGTATATATGGGAATCTTGCGGACGCGCTCCCGTGTCATACACTCGGCGTATAGATACACAGATACAGACACAGATATACTGCAACAATACTAGTCTCCCCCCCCCCCCAGAAACTATAGATTTCTCCAGTAATTAGTAACAGTAGACCCCTCCCTCAACTGAATATCTCTCCCAGCAACAATTCCCCACCCCTAGAAACAAAAGACACCCCCCAGCAACAATAGACCTCCCTAGTAACAATACATCACCCTGCAAAAATAGATCCCCCCAATAAACAAAAGATCCCCCTGCAGCCAGCATCAGTAGACCCTCCAGTATACCCCACCACCCCTTGCCATGCCATACATTCAGGTGCTGGAACAGCGTTCCCCGCAATCCGGCTGAAAAAAAGCCCTGTTCATGGGTATATATGGGAATCTTCGTGCTGAACATTGTTGCGCTTTAAGGAATGCATGACAAATCTCTTAAGTTGTAAATCAAGGCTAAAAACAAGTTCTCACTGACCTATATAGTTGCAGGCACTGTGGAGTAATTAATCTAAAAAAAATTGCAGTCAAAGCTCTTGATAGCTCTGCATATCTCAGTGGTGACCTAGCACCCTGTCAGCTTTCCAATGTCTTAGGGATCTTTTACACGGGTGGACCTATCGGGTCAGCCTGTCAGTTTTATTAGGCGGATCCGATCGGACCATCCATTGCCCTCTATGGAGCATCAGATCTAAACGGACATGTGTCCTTACAACCGCCAACATACGATCCTATCCACTAAAAACATAATCCATTCCCCCATCCATCTGGCAGCTGAACCCCGCTGAGCAAGTGTACTGTATCAGCTGGCGGAGTCCGACACCGTGAAAGAGCCCTAAAGCAAACAAAATAAAAAGCTACACTGGAAAAGTTGAGAGAGCAGAGTGCTGAGACACGACACAATTTAAACTTTTATGAACTGTAAAGATACACTGTCACCTTGACCACTGTCTGTAGAAAGGGCTTTCCATGGCTCTCCTATACTCCCTTTGCAGCTCTTTGCTCCTCTGCTGCCGAGATTAGTGACGTCATTTCCTCTTTCATGTGACAGCGCTCGGACCTAGCGATTGGCTGCAAGGTCTGGGCACCATCACAGGGGAGCAGGTCACATGGATGGTACCACGTACTTTCATCATGACTACTGTTCGCCTATAGCAGCAGAGGTGTAGGAAACACCTTCTGGCATGGAGAGCTAGAAGGCAAATTAAAAAGCTAGGGACACCATTTATGAAATGGGGACATATCCAGGGACATTTTTTCAGGGGACACCCTCCAGAAATTAGGGACTGTCCCCAGAAATCCAGGACATCTGGTCAGCCTCTCCTAACTTTCAGTTCTGATGGCTAGTCACTGAAAAATATCTAATGCCGCGTACACACGACCGTTTTTAATGTCATTGAAAAAAATGCATTTTTCTCGACGTGATTTTTCGTGTTTCCTCTCAAGCCTGCCTTGCCTACACACTATCGTGGAAAAAAATGTTCGAGTAAAGCGCGGTGATGTACAACACGTACAGCTGCACTATAAAGGGGAAGTTCCATTCGGATGGCGCCACCCTTCATGTTAGTAAAGTTTGTTGAGCGACGATTCAGCGTGACAAATGTGCTATCTCCATTACGAACGCTAGTTTTACCAGAACGAGCGCTCCCGTCTCATACTTAATTCTGAGCATGCGCATTTTTTTTCACGTCGTTAAAGCCCACACACGCCCGTTTTTTATGACGAGAAAAACGACGATGTAAAAAACGACGTGAAAAATTAGAGCATGTTCCAATTTTTTCATGGCCATTTTTCACGTCGTGAAAAATGCTCTGAAGCCCACACACGATCATTTTTAATGACCATTTTAAAAAATGTAATTTTTCTCGTCATTAAAAATGGTCGTGTGTACGCGGCATTAGTCTTAGTTTTTTGTTGTTGGGGGCAATAGTTTAAAGAAACGCAAAGAGTGGAGTAAAAAAAAAAAATCACAGACTTGTACCTTTTAGAACCTTTGAAAAGTCCAGCTCGCCAAAATGAAAACATTACAAAATTCATTTTGTGGAGATGCAACTTCTTCCTGGCCCTTATTAAGAAAGATCTCACTTTATCCCCCAGCCGTTCATCGCCCACAAAACTCATATATTACAATTACCACTCAACATATTATCTCCCCCTCCAAGCTGCTGAGGTTGGCACATCCTTTCAACAATTGCATTTTTCCCCCCAAAATCAATAAAGCTGATTGACCGTTACGCCGCAAAATGTCAACTGACGAAAACATATTTCATAAATCAAGCCTCTTTCCGACAGTCATATTGAAACTTTCAGAGTCTATTGTCAGCTTAATTAAGATCCAAACAAGTGCTACAGTCAAATCAAATAGAGCTTTTTATGTTTTTTTACCGACCTGCTAATTTTGTTACAGTCCTTGAAAATTGCCACATTGAAAACCCATAAAAGCGTCTGGGATTTGTTTTTTTTATATATTTTTTTTTTTTCACTTTCTTCTTTTTTTTTTTTTTTATCTCTCATTCAGACCCGATCTGCCAATTTGCATTAATCAGGATCAGATAGATGCTGACCCTATGGTATTATATTTCAATTAATAGATTTTCTGCCACTTTAATTGCATTTTGGTGAGGGTCTTTTATCTTTTTGTGACACTGGGGGCAATGCATCAAGGCGTATGAATCCGTACCGCAAAGACAAGTTGTTTCTGATTTTTGTAGGTTATTGTTAAAGTGACATTGAGCTTTGTTGTAAGAAGCAGTTCTACAACTTGCATTGCATTTATTAGCAAAATTTATTGCCGATCCTTATCTGCTTCTTTTTTGAAGACCATGAAAGCACCCTTCCTTTTTTTGGGCTGCTGGATTTTTCAAAATGTGAGGCAAATTGAATATTCAAGAGGGAACAAATGCCCACAGAGTTTCCTTGTCACAAGGGGTGGAGGTCTCATGGGGAAATGACTGGGCTTGTTGTGGTCGGCCGGTTCACTGATGCATCTCCTTGTTTGTATCATCTTTAGCCGTTTCATGATTGTTCTGCTCTGGTGATTGTTTTTCGGGCAGTGAGGGCTATGCTCTGCTAGGGGCTTGATGTTTACTGCAGTCCTAACTTTGTACGCACAGTATTGCCAGGTCATGGTACTTTTTTGTGTGGTCGGGGAGGGTCTACAGTTGCACAGAGAAGAGAGAAGGGGGACGACGACGGAGTGGTTAAGGGCAGCAGGAGGGTTCTGGGTAACATCTTTTACTGACTATTTGGGGGTTTCTTTTGTATGTTTGTGTCTGTATATTTGCTTTCTTACAAATATTTAATAAAACGGAATAAAAAAAATAAAAAAAAAGTGAACAAATGGTCATCAATGGGCCAGAACGTCCATGTTTGTACATAGAAGTACAGTTCCCATCATCCTTTATATAACAATGAACTTACAAGTCTCATTACATCTAATATGTTCTGTAAAAGAGAAGGAATTCATAAATTCGGTGTAGGACACTTGTCTTAAGAATGTCCCTATTGGGAACTGGGTTGTAGTCAGCTTAAGCTCTAATTGTTATTGTTTCTCTATATACTGATTTCTGCTAAGTTAAGACTAATGTGTCCTTGTCCCTGGCAGACTGAGCAGGAAGAAACACTATTACTGAGTTATGAAAACGTACTCCTCTCTGGCAAATCACTTGAAGGTTTATTGCCAGTAATGCAATATGTGTGGGGCAGTGCAAGATGAACGACATAGAATGTATGGAGACTCTTCTCGCCCGTGAATTGGGCACTAATAATCAATGTTACCAAACATGGCTCACCTGGAAGGTCTCTAGATTTTCTCAAGAATTAAAATAACTTCTTGCGGCATGTTGAAGAAGTCCCTACTGCTTTCCTTTGCATGGCATTAACCCATGGGGGCCCTATCCGCCGCCCCTTTTTTTTTTTCTTCGTCCTTAGCTTTCTTCTCTCCCTGCCTCCTTCTTCTTCTTCTTCATCTTCATCTTCTTCTTCATCTTCATCTTCTTCTTCATCTTCTTCTTCATCTTCTTCTTCATCTTCTTCTTCATCTTCTTCTTCATCTTCTTCTTCATCTTCTTCTTCATCTTCTTCATCTTCATCTTCTTCATCTTCTTCTTCATCTTCATCATCTTCTTCTTCATCTTCTTCAACTTTATCTTCCTTTTCATCCTTTTTTTTCTTCTACCAACTGCCCCATGTTGGTCTTGCAGTCTGTCCACATGTGGGGCTGATGCAGTTTCCTGTCCTTGGCATACAACTACCCTTATTTGTGGTGGAATACCCCATGATATGAGTTCATCATATAGAGTGCTATAGAAAGGTCTCTTTATGTCCATTGATTTGAAATTGTATACTTCTTTTGTACCTCCTGTACTATTTCTGATCTATATGTGGATAATGCCTCGTTTAAGCATTTCAGACTTTAGTTAGTGAATTAATTTTTTTCTGTATGTCACAACAGGATGGATATGGCGCTTATCTGTTCAGTATGTTCTCTTTATTCCTTATTATGTATGCTTGTAAACAAAAACAAAATTCAATAAAATTTGATTGAAATTAGAAGGAGTTGGGCAGGAAGATGGTTGCCTGCATGGAGCATCTCAGGACAGGGCATTGCTCGGTCAGGTTTTGCAGATGACAGGTACACTGCTACACAGCCGTACATCATTCCAGCAAGCATTTGCATAAAAACAGGGATTTCTGTTCATATATATTGCAATACATGTTCAAACTGGCCAACTGCATCAAAGTGATCCCTCTCTGGCCAGTCCCAACTCTGCTCTGCAAAATGACAAATACTTACTTTTCTAGAAATATGTAAGTGTATAGCAGTGAGCAAAGTGTTAATTCAGAATTTTCATTCCTTCTTCTCTGCCCGGGGGTAAGGGGGTGCCAAACTTGCTTTTTTATTAAGAGAACCAGTCGCTTAATAGCTATAATAATCAGAATTTCCACTCTTGAACTGCCTTACTTTTCAGGGTTGATGTTTTTTATTATTTCAAAGAATAACAAATAAGAAGAAGTGACAAAAAACTGCGCTATTGGGTAGTTCTAAATAAACAGATCAAGCAGAAACTGTATAACATAATCACAGTTCAACAATAGTATATAAAAATAGAATTGCGCTAATTAATCACATTGAAAACAACATATGTATCATTAAATTATCATTACCAGTCCACCGATGTTTGTGATTAGGGATGAGCTCGGTGTTCGAGTCGAACATACGTTCGACTCGAACATCGGCTGTTCGATCGTTCGCCGAACAACGAACGATTTGGGCCGTTCGCGCCTAATTCGCAGCCCACAATGCACTACGCCATCGCAGTGTCATCCAGACGCTGTGATTGGCCAAGCATGCACTGTGACCCCACATGCTTGGCCAATCACAGCGCCGGCAGCGAGGAGAGCAATGATTGGCCACAGGCAGGATGCCTGTGGCCAATTATTGCTGAGGGTGTTTAGTACACGCCCCACACTATAAAAGGCCGCCAGCACGGCGGCCTAGTGTAGTGTGTTCCGGAGCAGGGAAAGAGAAGCATAGGCAGGGACAGTGACATTTTTTTTTCTTGCTTAACCTGGATTCCTTTAGTTTAGGGAAAGAGAAGGATAGGTAGGGAGAGTGTCAGTCTGTTTTACTGTGCTAAACCTTGTTTGTAGGGACAGGGAAGGACAGTGAGGGAAATTCTCATTGTGCTATACTGTGCTAAAGCATTCATCATCAACCATCTTTAAAAAAACATTTTTTATAGGGACAGAAAACTATAGGTAGGGAGAGTGTCAGTGTGTTTTACTGTGCTAATCCTTGTTTGTAAGGACAGGGAAGGACAGTGAGGGAAATTCTCATTGTGCTATACTGTGCTAAAGCATTCATCATCAACCATCTTTAAAAAAACATTTTTTATAGGGACAGAAAACTATAGGTAGGGAGAGTGTCAGTGTGTTTTACTGTGCTAATCCTTATTTGTAGGGACAGGGAAGGACAGTGAGGGAAATTCTCATTGTGCTATACTGTGCTAAAGCATTCATCATCAACCATCTTTAAAAAAACATTTTTTATAGGGACAGAAAACTATAGGTAGGGAGAGTGTCAGTGTGTTTTACTGTGCTAATCCTTGTTTGTAGGGACAGGGAAGGACAGTGAGGGAAATTCTCATTGTGCTATACTGTGCTAAAGCATTCATCATCAACCATCTTTAAAAAAACATTTTTTATAGGGACAGAAAACTATAGGTAGGGAGAGTGTCAGTGTGTTTTACTGTGCTAATCCTTGTTTGTAGGGACAGGGAAGGACAGTGAGGGAAATTCTCATTGTGCTATACTGTGCTAAAGCATTCATCATCAACCATCTTTAAAAAAACATTTTTTATAGGGACAGAAAACTATAGGTAGGGAGAGTGTCAGTGTGTTTTACTGTGCTAATCCTTGTTTGTAGGGACAGGGAAGGACAGTGAGGGAAATTCTCATTGTGCTATACTGTGCTAAAGCATTCATCATCAACCATCTTTAAAAAAACATTTTTTATAGGGACAGAAAACTATAGGTAGGGAGAGTGTCAGTGTGTTTTACTGTGCTAATCCTTGTTTGTAGGGACAGGGAAGGACAGTGAGGGAAATTCTCATTGTGCTATACTGTGCTAAAGCATTCATCATCAACCATCTTTAAAAAAACATTTTTTACAGGGACAGAAAACTATAGGTAGGGAGAGTGTCAGTGTGTTTTACTGTGCTAATCCTTGTTTGTAGGGACAGGGAAGGACAGTGAGGGAAATTCTCATTGTGCTATACTGTGCTAAAGCATTCATCATCAACCATCTTTAAAAAAACATTTTTTATAGGGACAGAAAACTATAGGTAGGGAGAGTGTCAGTGTGTTTTACTGTGCTAATCCTTGTTTGTAGGGACAGGGAAGGACAGTGAGGGAAATTCTCATTGTGCTATACTGTGCTAAAGCATTCATCATCAACCATCTTTAAAAAAACATTTTTTATAGGGACAGAAAACTATAGGCAGGGAGAGTGTCAGTGTGTTTTACTGTGCTAATCCTTGTTTGTAGGGACAGGGAAGGACAGTGAGGGAAATTCTCATTGTGCTATACTGTGCTAAAGCATTCATCATCAACCATCTTTAAAAAAACATTTTTTATAGGGACAGAAAACTATAGGTAGGGAGAGTGTCAGTGTGTTTTACTGTGCTAATCCTTGTTTGTAGGGACAGGGAAGGACAGTGAGGAAAATTCTCATTGTGCTATACTGTGCTAAAGCATTCATCATCAACCATCTTTAAAAAAACATTTTTTATAGGGACAGAAAACTATAGGTAGGGAGAGTGTCAGTGTGTTTTACTGTGCTAATCCTTGTTTGTAGGGACAGGGAAGGACAGTGAGGGGAATTCTCATTGTGCTATACTGTGCTAAAGCATTCATCATCAACCATCTTTAAAAAAAAAAAATTATAGGGACAGAAAACTATAGGTAGGGAGAGTGTCAGTGTGTTTTACTGTGCTAAACCTTGTTTGTAGGGACAGGGAAGGACAGTGAGGGAAATTCTCATTGTGCTATACTGTGCTAAAGCATTCATCATCAACCATCTTTAAAAAAAAAATTTTTATAGGGACAGAAAACTATAGGTAGGGAGAGTGTCAGTGTGTTTTACTGTGCTAAACCTTGTTTGTAGGGACAGGGAAGGACAGTGAGGGAAATTCTCATTGTGCTATACTGTGCTAAAGCATTCATCATCAACCATCTTTAAAAAAACATTTTTTATAGGGACAGAAAACTATAGGTAGGGAGAGTGTCAGTGTGTTTTACTGTGCTAATCCTTGTTTGTAGGGACAGGGAAGGACAGTGAGGGAAATTCTCCTTGTGCTATACTGTGCTAAAGCATTCATCATCAACCATCTTTAAAAAAAAAAATTTATAGGGACAGAAAACTATAGGTAGGGAGAGTGTCAGTGTGTTTTACTGTGCTAAACCTTGTTTGTAGGGACAGGGAAGGACAGTGAGGGAAATTCTCATTGTGCTATACTGTGCTAAAGCATTCATCATCAACCATCTTTAAAAAAAACTTTTTTTATAGGGACAGAAAACTATAGGTAGGGAGAGTGTCAGTGTGTTTTACTGTGCTAATCCTTGTTTGTAGGGACAGGGAAGGACAGTGAGGGAAATTCTCATTGTGCTATACTGTGCTAAAGCATTCATCATCAACCATCTTTAAAAAAACATTTTTTATAGGGACAGAAAACTATAGGTAGGGAGAGTGTCAGTGTGTTTTACTGTGCTAATCCTTGTTTGTAGGGACAGGGAAGGACAGTGAGGGAAATTCTCATTGTGCTATACTGTGCTAAAGCATTCATCATCAACCATCTTTAAAAAAACATTTTTTATAGGGACAGAAAACTATAGGTAGGGAGAGTGTCAGTGTGTTTTACTGTGCTAATCCTTGTTTGTAGGGACAGGGAAGGACAGTGAGGGAAATTCTCATTGTGCTATACTGTGCTAAAGCATTCATCATCAACCATCTTTGAAATCCTTGTTTTTTGGACAGTCAGGGAAATTGTCATTGTGCTATTCTGTGCGAAAGCAATCATCCTCAACCATATTTAGAAATCCTTAAGTAAAGGGACAGAGAAGGACACCTGAAGGTAGCCCTTATTGCTTTTTTCCCATCTCCCTGCAGGCCATCCATTAGAATGTCTGGAAGGCAAACAAGGAGAGGCAGACAGTCAGGAGGCAATAAAAGAGGGCAAGCAGGCTCTGTGTCTGGGGGCAACAGTGCTGGTCGTGGACGCGGTGCATTGTCATCAGCACATGGCCATGGGACACGCTTGTCCTTCTTTTCGGCAGCTGGACATGTTGAGCCACATCATGCCGAAGACTTGGTAGAGTGGATGACCAAGCCCTCCTCCTCCTCCTCATCCTCTCTCACCCAGGCTCAGGGTACTGGCAAAGCAGCTGCCAAAGCGTCCTCTTCCCTGGTATCAATGTCATCATCAGTCACTCCTTCCCTAGACCCACCATGTCTTCCTCCTGAGGAGTCTCCCGAACTGTTTGAGCACAGTGTTGGGTACATGCTCCAGGAGGATGCCCAGCGTTTCGAAGGGTCTGATGATGAAACCCAGCTAGAGGAAGGCAGTAGCGTGAGAGCAGACAGAGGGGATGCTCAAGAAGGACACCAATCTGGCAGTCATGTTCCAGCAGCTGCAGCATACTGCCAGATTGGCTCCAGTGATGAGGAGGGAGGGGATGATGAGGTCACTGACTCCACGTGGGTGCCTAATAGGAGAGAGGAGGAGGAGGAGGATGAGGAGGAGGCACATCTCCAACGAGGCAGGATGCCCTTTGGTGGCCAGCGTAAGGGCAGTACACCGACGGAATCACACCGCAGAGCTCCGCCTGTGCAGGGCGCTGCCTCTGCCCGTCATTCAAAAAGTTCTTTGGTGTGGGCCTTTTTTGAGGCTAGTGCATCAGATCGCACAGCTGCTGTTTGCAACATATGTCTCAAGCGTATATCGCGTGGCCAAAACATCAGCCGCTTGGGTACCACATGCCTGACCAGACATATGTTGACCTGCCATGCAGCTCGTTGGCAAGCCTACCTCAAAGACCCACACCAAAGAACAAAGCGGACCTCTCCTTGCACCGCATCAGCTGGGATCTCCAACCCCACTATAACTTCAGTCCTCTCTGAAACATGCACTGAGAGGAATGAAGGTGTAGAATTAGGTGTGTCACAGCCAAGTACTTGCGGCCACTCTGCTAGCAGTACACCGACGTCCGATTCTAGCAGGCAAATTTCCCTGCCCCAGCTGCTGGACCGTCGAAAGAAGTTCACTCCCAGCCATCCACATGCCCAGCGGTTGAATGCTAGCTTGGCTAAATTGCTAGCGCTTCAACTGCTGCCTTTTCAGTTGGTAGACTCGGCCCCCTTCCGTGAGTTTGTGCAATGTGCGGTTCCTCAGTGGCAGGTTCCCAAACGCCACTTTTTCTCACGGAAGGCTATTCCGGCTCTCTACCGGCATGTGGAAGGCAATGTCTTGGCCTCGCTGGACAGGGCGGTCAGCGGTAAGGTGCATATTACCGCTGACTCATGGTCCAGCAGGCATGGACAGGGACGTTACCTTTCTTTCACGGCCCATTGGGTCACTCTTTTGGCAGCTGGGAAGGATGCAGGACAAGGTGCAGTAGTGTTGGAGGTTGTTCCACCGCCACGCCTCCAAAATGCTACTACTGGTTGTGACACACCTCTCTCCTCCACCCCCTCCTCTTCTTCTTCCTCCATATCCTCTTCCTGTGCTTTGTCCTCTGAACCAGCGGTGCTCCGTAGCCGTTCAAGGGGCTACGCAAGTACGCAGGCAAAAAGATGCCATGCCGTGCTTGCGCTGGTGTGTTTGGGGGACAGAAGCCACACTGGGGCAGAGGTCCTGTCTGCTCTGCAGGGCCAGGCCGAGAGGTGGTTGACACCACGCCAGCTTAAGCCAGGAATGGTGGTTTGCGACAATGGCACCAACCTCCTCTCCGCCCTCCGACAGGGACAACTGACCCATGTGCCCTGTGTGGCTCACGTCCTTAACCTGGTGGTGCAGCGGTTCTTGGGCAGGTACCCGGGCTTACAGGATGTCCTGAGGCAGGCCAGGAAAGTCTGTGTGCATTTCCGCAGATCTTATAATGCCAGTGCTCGCCTGGCTGAGCTGCAAAAGGAGTTGAACCTGCCCATAGAACCGCCTTATATGTGACATGCCCACCAGGTGGAACTCAACGTTGGCCATGCTGCAGCGGCTGCACACGCAGCAGAGGGCCATCAATGAGTACCTGTGCGACTACGGCACCAGGACATGGTCAGGGGAGCTTGGTTTTTTTTCTCCACGCCAGTGGGGCATGATCAGGGATGCATGCACTGTCCTGGCACCATTTGAGGAGGCCACGAGGATGGTGAGCAGTGACAGTGCATGCATCAGTGACACTGTACCTCTTGTCCACCTGTTGGAGCACACGCTGCGTGGAATAATGGACAGGGCACTTGAGGCAGAACAGAGGCAGGAAGAGGAGGACTTCCTTGCCTCTCAAGGCCCCCTTTACCCAGACAGTGTTCCTTCTGTCCCACCCATCGCACAGGAAGAGGAGGAGGAGGAGGATTGTGTCAGCATGGAGGTGGAGGCTGGCACTCAGCATCATCAGCAGCAGTCTTTTAGGGATGATTTACAGTCCCAAGAAACCAGTGGACTTGTACGTGGCTGGGAGGAGGTGGCTGCGGATCATGTCGTCCTTAGTGACCCAGAGGACTCCGGACCGAATGCCTCAGCTAACCTACGCTACATGGCCTCCCTGATCCTGCAAAGTCTGCGGAAGGATCCTCGTATTCTTCGGATCAAGGAGAGGGACCATTACTGGCTGGCCACTCTCCTTGATCCACGGTACAAGGGTAAGGTTGCGGACCTTATGTTACCGTCGCAGAGGGAGCAGAGGATGAGACAACTCCGGGAGGCCTTGCAGAAAGGTCTGTGCAACGCGTTCCCAGAGACTGGGAGGTTACAAACTCCTGGTCCTGGACAACGAGTTGCTGAGGCTTTGGCCAGTCAAAGAAGGAGCGGTGGGGAAGGTGGTCGTCTGACCGATGCGTTCAGACAATTCTTTAGTCCGCAGCCCCAAAGTATGATCGGTTCCAGCAACCATCGCCAGCGTCTGATAAACATGGTGCAGGAATATCTAGGGGCAAGGTCAGACTTGGACACCTTCCCCACCGAAAATCCTCTGGCTTACTGGGTCTTGAGGATGGATCACTGGCCAGAGCTTGCACAGTATGCAATTGAGCTACTGGCCTGTCCTGCATCCAGCGTTCTTTTGGAACGCACATTCAGTGCTGCTGGAGGATTTGTCACGGATCACAGGGTGCGCCTGTCCACCGACTCGGTTGATCGACTGACTTTCATCAAGATGAACCAGTCTTGGATCACCACCAGCTACCACACACCTGATGCTGATATAACAGACTAATTGATTTTAACATGTCACATCCCTTCAAGACTGATGCTGATGCTGAGTGCCTGTGCTGTTATGTTGACTGGCTATCCTCCTCCTCCGAGTCCTCAATGATACGATTGATGATGATAGCTTGGAAGATCATTTTTGTTTATGGGTGCCGCCACCAGTGGCTAAGGCCCAATTTTTCAGCCCCTGTTTAACAGGGGCGTGTAATTACAATTTTTGAAGCAATACTTTGCAACAGGGCTCATTGCTGTGCTCCAAGTACAGTATCTGTGAGGGGTTGGAGTGTTGTGCCACCAGTGCCTAAGGCCCAATTTTTCAGCCCCTGTTTAACAGGGGCGTGTCATTACAATTTTTGAAGCAATACTTTGCAACAGGGCTCATTGCTGTGCTCCAAGTACAGTATCTGTGAGGGGTTGCAGTGTTGTGCCACCAGTGCCTAAGGCCCAATTTTTCAGCCCCTGTTCAAAAGGGGCATGTAATTACAATTCTTGATCTAATAATTCACAGCAGGGCCCATTCCTGCACCCACCAAGAGTAACTCTGAGGGCTTACAGTGTTGTGGCAACACCACCACCACCACCACCACCACCACCACGAAAGGCCCAATTTTTCAGCCCCTGTTCAACAGGGGCATGCAATTACAATTCTTGATCTAATAATTCACAGCAGGGCCCATTGCTGCACCCACCAAGAGTAACTGTCAGGGCTTACAGTGTTGTGGCACCAGCACCACCATCAAAGGCCCATTTTTTACTACCACCGTTCAACAATTATATGTAATTACAATTCCTGATATAATAGTTGACAGCAGGGCGTTCCAGCACCAACCAAGAGTAACTGTGAGTGCTTACAGTGTTGTGCCAACACCAACAACTAAGGGGCCTATTTCTGCAGAGTATATACGGCAGGTCCCTACTGTCATGGATATGCATTAATGTCTGTCTGCCATCTTACCTTCCTCCTCATGTGTTCATCTAGAGACCAGACCTCCTTCACCTGGCTTCCTTTATAATCTCCTCCCAGCCTGACTCCACCCCAGGCCCTATCACTGAACACTATATTAACCTGTGCACTGCAAGCCTGCTTTGCTGATCAACGTGTTTGTTAGGCATTGTGTGTTTGGGTTCCTGCCTGCCGTGTGCTACGTCTGTCTCTCTGTTACGTTATTGGCTTGTCCCCGACCATCCCTGTCTGCTCGTGACCCTTGACCTTCGGCTCGTTCTTCGTTATCCTTGTCTGCTTGTGGCCCCTGACCTTCGGCTTGTTATTCGGTTCTCTCTATCGTGTGCTGCTGCTTCCCCTTATCCTACGGGGCGTGAGCTAGGAAACTCCAGGGGCCGCGACCTGGTCCCAGCCTGCAGCGTAACATCCTCACCACTAGAGGCCCTGGAGAAGACCAGCTGGGTCTTAGACTCCGCGCCCTGGGGAATCTTGGCTCTCGCTTCCGTTGGGATCCCGGTTGTGCTCCTCTGGTCCCGCTTTCCACAACCACCCAGTTTCCTATCCACAGAAGCCAGCCATAGGGTTCACTACCTCGCGGTGCACTCCTGTCCCCCTACGGTGTGCATCTGTCACCTGGCCACAGGTGACCCTGACAGTTTGATCAGCCATGAACCCGGCTGACATCCCGCTTCCCGCGGATGATCCGTTGCAGGGCATAGTTCGCAGACTTGAGACCCAGGAATCAAATCAGACCCAGGTGATGCGATTCCTCCAGGATCTGGCTTCTCGATTCGAGCAGCTTCAGGTCTCCTTGGGAACCCCGAATCCGCAACCCCAAGTACAACCAGCGGCTGTACCTATCGCACCAGTCGCAGCCTCACACTCACTAAGATTGCCAGCTCCGTTCCGTTTCTCTGGGGACTCCAAGGCCTGCAGGGGGTTTCTCAGCCAATGCACTATTCATTTTGAGCTTCAGCCTCAAAGCTTCCTATCTGACCGGGCTAAGGTAGCCTATATCATTTCCCTCCTCTCCGGTGAAGCTTTGGCCTGGGCTGCCCCCCTGTGGGAGAGGAACGATCCGGTGGTTTCCAGTCTGTCCGAATTCTTGAAGCTCTTTCGTAATATCTTCGAAGAGCCGGCTCGGGCTTCTTCAGCGGCTAGTGCTGTCTTACGTCTTCGCCAAGAATCTAGTTCAGTGGGGCAATATGCTCTTCAGTTCCGTATCCACACAGCTGAATTGAGCTGGAATAATGAGGCCCTGGTCGCTACCTTTTTACATGGCCTCTCTGACCGAGTGAAAGACGAATTAGCGGGAAGAGCCATTCCCGTCGGTCTGGACGATGTAATTTCATTATGCAACCAGATCGACATTCGTTTTCAAGAGAGGTCCTTAGAAAAAAGACGCCAGCACTCTCTGGGTCCTAGCCAGTCTGAGCTCCCCTCCCTTCATTCCGTGGAGCATCCTCTTCCTGCTGAAGAACCTATGCAGCTGGGCCGGACCAGACTAACCCCCGAAGAACGTGCTAGGCGCAGAACTCTGGGCTTGTGCCTCTATTGTGGGGGCAAGGGTCATTTTCGTGACTCCTGCTCGCTTCGTCCGGGAAACGCTCGGGTCTAATACATTTGGAAGGTGGAGTATTGGACCCAGAAACATCACCTTCTCGCCTGCTCTTGCCGGTGTCCCTTCATGTAGGCACTTCTCCTCAGTCAACCCTTGCATACCTGGATTCCGGGGCTGCCGGCAATTTCATGGATTGGAGAACTGCTTCTTCTATGAAGCTTACCCTTTCACCTCTCACTACCCCATTGGTAGTCTCGGCAATTGATGGCACTGTTCTCCCAGGGGGCCCTATTCGCTTCCAGACGCTACCCATTAGGATGTCGGTAGGGATTCTCCACCAGGAGTGGATATCCTTTCTTATTCTACCCAAGGCCTCTACCCCAGTTGTATTGGGCCTCCCTTGGCTACAGCTCCACTCTCCACATGTGGACTGGGTCTCTGGGCAGATCCTGGCCTGGGGTTCCTCATGTTTCTCGTCGTGTCTTCTCAAGGTGACCCCCAAGGAGAGTCTTCCGGTTGCTGCCACTTCTGTTTCTTCTGATCTTCCCGCCGCATACAGCGATTACCGGGATGTGTTCTGTAAAAAATCAGCTGAGGTGCTTCCTCCCCACAGGTCTTTTGACTGTGCTATTGATCTTGTCCCCGGAGCAACTCTACCCAGGGGTCGTACCTACCCTCTGTCCATCCCAGAGACCCAGGCCATGTCGGAGTATGTAGCAGAGAATCTGGAGAGAGGGTTCATCCGGAAATCCTCATCGCCTGCAGGGGCAGGGTTCTTTTTTGTTGCCAAAAAGGATGGTACCTTAAGACCCTGCATCGATTATCGGGGTTTAAATGCGGTTACTATTAAAAATCGATACCCCTTACCCTTAATATCTGAGCTATTCGATAGGTTGAAGGGTGCCTCCATTTTCACCAAGTTGGATCTCAGAGGCGCGTACAATCTCATTCGAATACGGGAGGGTGACGAATGGAAGACTGCATTTAACACTAGAGACGGGCATTACGAATATCTGGTGATGCCTTTTGGTCTGTGTAATGCTCCAGCCGTGTTTCAAAACTTTGTCAATGAAATCTTCAGAGATCTGCTGTACCAGTTTGTTGTCATCTATCTGGATGACATTCTGATCTTTTCTGAAAATCTGCTCGTCCACAGAAACCATGTCCGCACTGTACTTCAACGTCTTAGAGAGAACAATCTCTATGCCAAGCTGGAGAAATGTTCCTTTGAATGTTCTGAGGTCCTGTTTTTGGGGTGCTTTGTCTCATGTTCGGGGCTTCGTATGGACCCTGGGAAGGTCTTGGCTATCACCAACTGGCCTCTTCCTGCTAGCCTCAAGGCCACACAGCGCTTTCTTGGCTTCACTAATTATTATAGGCAGTTCATAAGGAATTACTCTTCCATTGCCGCGCCTATTATCGCTTTGACCAAGAAGGGTGTGAATGCCAGAGACTGGCCTCCCGAAGCTGTCTCTGCATTTCACAACCTGAAACAGGCCTTTGTTTCTGGCCCCCTCTTGAGGAGACCAAATCCTGGGAATGCATTTTTTATTGAAGTGGACGCTTCCTCAATGGGGGTGGGAGCTGTGCTTCTTCAAATCTTTGAGAAGAGACGCCAACCATGTGCGTTCTTCTCCAAAAAATTTTCTCAGGCAGAGAGGAATTATGCCATCGGTGATCGGGAACTTCTCGCAATTAAATTGGCGTTAGAGGAGTGGCGTCATCTCTTGGAGGGTTCCCCTCACTCCATAACGATCTTTACCGATCACAAGAATTTACAGTATCTACAGAATGCTAAACGTCTGAATCCTAGACAGGCCAGGTGGAGTCTCTTCTTTGCCCGTTTTAATTTCACGATTACCTACAAACCTGGTTCCTGCAACGGTCGGGCTGATGCGCTCTCTAGGTCATTTGACACTTTGGACGAGGAGTCCGCCCCTGAACCTGAGCCGATCATTCCCACCTCATGCATTGTTGCCCACTCTACCACCCTGAAGTCTAAAATTCCGCCTGGTAAGACCTTTGTCCCCACTGGGCTAAGAGCTAAGATCCTTCGTTGGGGACATGATTCCAAGGTGGCAGGGCATTCTGGATTCCTCCGATCCTTCCTACTCATCAGTCGTCACTACTGGTGGCCTAATCTCCGCTCAGACGTCAAAGACTACGTTAAAGCTTGTCATGTCTGTGCTCAGTCCAAATCCTCCACACAAGCTCCTGCTGGTCTCCTCATGCCCTTGCCTATTCCTAAGGAACCCTGGGCCCATATTGCCATGGATTTTATCACCGATCTCCCACTGTCTGAGAATAATACAGTCATTTGGGTGGTAATCGATCGATTCTCCAAGATGGCTCATTTTGTTCCTCTTCCTGGTCTTCCTTCTGCCCCTGCCTTGGTTCCCATTTTCATTCGAGAAATTCTCCGCCTACATGGGGTCCCTTCTCATATTGTTTCCGACAGGGGAGTCCAATTCACGTCTCGTTTTTGGAGAGCCTTTTGCAAATCCCTCAATATTGTCTTGGATTTTTCTTCTTCTTACCATCCCCAATCCAATGGACAGACTGAGAGGGTTAATCAGGAGTTAGAGGTCTTTCTTCGCACCTTTGTGTCTTCTCACCATGACGATTGGTCCTCTCTACTCCCGTGGGCAGAATTCTCCCATAACAATCATGTGAATACCAGTTCGCAGAAGACACCCTTTTTCACAGTTTATGGAAAACACCCTCAACTTCCTCTTCCTATGATCTGTTCTCCAGACATTCCAGCTTTGGCTTCGGTTCAGGAGTCTCTCAATTCCGTTTGGGGTCACGTTCATGATTCCCTCCGGGCAGCTGCTGAAAAATTCAAAGGCTTTGCCGACCGCCGCAGGCGTAAACCGCCTTCTCTTCAGCCAGGGGACAAAGTCTGTCTCTCTACCAGGAACATCAAGCTCCGAGTTCCTTCTCTGAAGTTTGCTCCACGATTCATCGGTCCATACACGGTAACTGCTAAACTGAATCCGGTTTGTTTCAAACTCCAGATTCCTAAGAGCCTTAAAATCACTAACTCCTTTCATGTTGCTCTTCTAAAGCCTTTAGTCCTCAATAAATTCTCTCGTCCTCTTCCTACCGTGGCGCCTGTCTCTGAGGATAATCAGGAGTACGAGATCAGTCAAATTCTGGACTCCCGACTCTGTAAAGGCGTTCTTCAGTACCTCGTTCATTGGAAAGGGTTTGGTCCTGAGGAGAGGTCTTGGATCACTGCATCTGAGGTCTTTGCACCTCGTCTGTTAAAGGAGTTTCATCTGAAGTTTCCCTCTAAACCTGGGCCCAGGCGGGGAAGGGGGAGGCCTCGTAAGAGGGAGGGTACTGTCATGGATATGCATTAATGTCTGTCTGCCATCTTACCTTCCTCCTCATGTGTTCATCTAGAGACCAGACCTCCTTCACCTGGCTTCCTTTATAATCTCCTCCCAGCCTGACTCCACCCCAGGCCCTATCACTGAACACTATATTAACCTGTGCACTGCAAGCCTGCTTTGCTGATCAACGTGTTTGTTAGGCATTGTGTGTTTGGGTTCCTGCCTGCCGTGTGCTACGTCTGTCTCTCTGTTACGTTATTGGCTTGTCCCCGACCATCCCTGTCTGCTCGTGACCCTTGACCTTCGGCTCGTTCTTCGTTATCCTTGTCTGCTTGTGGCCCCTGACCTTCGGCTTGTTATTCGGTTCTCTCTATCGTGTGCTGCTGCTTCCCCTTATCCTACGGGGCGTGAGCTAGGAAACTCCAGGGGCCGCGACCTGGTCCCAGCCTGCAGCGTAACATCCTCACCACTAGAGGCCCTGGAGAAGACCAGCTGGGTCTTAGACTCCGCGCCCTGGGGAATCTTGGCTCTCGCTTCCGTTGGGATCCCGGTTGTGCTCCTCTGGTCCCGCTTTCCACAACCACCCAGTTTCCTATCCACAGAAGCCAGCCATAGGGTTCACTACCTCGCGGTGCACTCCTGTCCCCCTACGGTGTGCATCTGTCACCTGGCCACAGGTGACCCTGACACCTACTTTCAAACATCCAACTTACAAACGACTCCTACTTGCAAACGCAAGAAGACAACAGGAAGTGAGAGGAAATCTACCCCTAGGAAGGAAAATTCTCTCCTGTAAGAATTAATATGGGAGAAAGGTGTCTCCTCTGTACTGATGCTTTATCACCAATCCTTGTTTCAAGAAAAACACCACATTTCAAAAACAGTTGTCATTGGGACGGAAAGTGAGGTGAAATGTTCTGAACAGGGGCACAGACAGCAAAACAAATGTTACAGGGGTGATAACCCTTACCTATGTTTTCCAAAAAGTTTAAAAATAGATTTTTGGGCTGGAGCTACACTTAAACAATGTACCTGTTCAAAATTACAAACACATTCTACATAAGAACAAACCTACAGTCCCTGTCTTGTATGCACCGCCTGTATACGGCTGTTCAGAGTATATAGGGCCTTTTTTATTTTGTGTGCGGTGTTCCCCTTAATATCCATACAAGACCCAAAGGGGCTGGTAATGGGCTGGGGTAGGGGGGGGGGGGTCATGGGGTAGCTATGCCATTTTTCTTAAAGATTTTCATCCATATTACCGGGACCAGACATTACATTAAAGCCGCAAGCAGTTTTAAATGGCTTTTTTTTCCTTTAGAAGTGTCATTTTGTGCAGGGACAGTTCTAAACACGGGAAACACGTGGCACTTCACAGGCATACTTTAGACACCCCCCAGGTACGATATTTAAAGGAATATTTGACTTTTTTTTTTTCACTTTATGCATCATTAAAATGACTGCTCCCGAAAAACGACCGTTTTTAAAACTTCTTTTTGCATTGATACATGTCCCCTGGTGCAGAACCGGGTTCCCAAACCCTTTTTAGGACAATAACATGCATAATAGTCGTTATAATTAGCACTTTAGAATTCGAACGTTCGCATCCATTGTATTTAATAGGGTTCTAATGTTCGTACGAACTTTCGGTCCGTTCGCGGGTTCTGGTGCGAACCGAACCCGGGGGTGTTCGGCTCATCACTATTTGTGATAATGAATCCTGAATTCTTGGTGTTAGTCATCAACTTCCACCACCTTGTGCAAAATGCCGCCACCAAAAGCTGAAAAACCTGGTTGCCAGCTCTAGTAGATCCCTCATTACAAGGTATCACTCTGTGTTTGTGGCTTATAACCCAGCCTGGGCCTTTCTCCTGATCGCAAGGTTCTCCTATGCCTGTGGCGTCACTTAGTGGGATGGATATAAAGTGCACCAAAAAAACTGAAAGCTCCACATAGTATAAAATCCTTTATGTGTTTAATAAGATAAAAAAATGTTGCACTTATAACAGCGATAAAACAATAGCGCCTTGTGTTTGGTGCGCCGGCCGGCACACAATCAAACAGACCCGTTTATCCGGGACACGAGGGTGGTGGTGATTGATTTACTAAAACTGGAGAGTGCAAAATCTTGTGCAGCTCTGCATAGAAACCAATCAGCTTCCAGGTTGTTTTGTCAAAGCTTAATTGAACAAGCTGAAGCTAGAAGCTGATTAGCTACAATGCACAGCTGCACCAGATTTTGCACTATCCCATTTTAGTAAATATACCCCAATGTGTCCTGGTGACAGGGGGGATCTCCTCAATGGAGACACAGTGCCAGTGTCAGGACCTGGATCTGAACCTGCAACATCTCCTGTGTCTGTCAGTGTCTTTTCTTGCTGAGCCACTGAGATGCTGGACAGCTTTCTGGACAATTCTCTGTACAATCTTGCCTTGAACCTTGTTTCTGGTGAACCTTGAACCCTTGCTCCTTCCATGAACTACCTATTTAAGCCATGCCTTTGCACTTCCAGTTTTCCAGATTATTGTTCTCTCTCCAACCAAGACCTCACACTTGTCACTCCTTTTGCTGTCTCAATCTCCACTACCACTCATTACCAACCTTTAGCTTATTCCTCGACTATGCGTCTGCTTGATCCCAACCTGCAACCACTTGTTGCCAACCTTTGGCTTGTTTACTGGCTATGCTTCTGCTTTATCCCTACCCGCTATATCTGCTACTTGAACTTGGCTTGCTCACCTGATTGTCATTATGGTTGGACAATCTTGAGGATCAGGATCTGATACTAACATGCAGCAAAACCTGTCTCCACTATCAGGAGCTCTGGGGAATACTGGGTATACTTAGACCCCGCACCTCGAGTGAGCCTATGTCATCCGTCAGGGTGATCTGCTTGTATACCTATCCTTCTGGTCAATGGGAGTTTCTCTGCTGCTATAGCTACTGCTAAATTAAAACCTGATGGAGTTTCCAATCTTTCCCTACACCGGCCTTTGGCTTGTTTACTAACTACGCTTCTGCTTGATCCAAACTTGCAACCACTTGCTACTGACCTTTGGCTTGTTTACTGATTATGCTTCTGCTTGGTCCCTTCCTGCTATTTCTGCTACTGGACCCTGGCTTGCTCACCTCCTAGTTGGGCAATCTTGAGGACCGTGACCTGGTACTAACACGCAGAAAAACCCGTCTCCACCATCAGGAGCTCTGGGGAATACCGGTTAGTACTTAGACACCGCACCTCGGGTGAGCCTGCATCATCTGCCAGGATGACCTGCTTGTATACCTATCCAGATGGTCGGTGGGAGCCTCTCTACTGCTATAGCTACTGATCCCTAAGCCTGACCCCTGACCATGACACACAGGCAGCAGTTCAAACCTGATGGAGTTTCTAATCCTTGCCCACTTTTCCTTAGAAAAATGAAGGGCTTGGCGGGAGTTCCACCTTCCGCTTTTACTAAAGCTTTGTTGCTTACTACCCTAGTCTGGAATTTCCTTTTTAAATATGGAAGTCAAGCCCCTGTGTTTCTGTGAAAAAAAAAAAAAAAGAGAAGCTGCCGAGTCCTAACTGTGGAGGTGCAATGCAAAATCAACTGCTCATCGTTCCTTTGACTGCTCACGCTTCGCTAGATGTCAGTTGCGGCCTCATGGGAAATCTCATCAAGGGCATCATTTGCATCTAGATTACATCAGCCTCATTATTCTCTTCCAGATGTGTAAAGAGAGCCATACGACGAACTCTGTATGCTCTGCAGCCTGCAAGCGGAACACCTTTGTGTTTTTCAGAATCGTAGCAAAAGGTTTAATTATACCCTGAATTATTACCTACCCGCAATTATTTTTTTTGGACAGAATATGCTGCGGATTTGACAGACGAAAATTATTACACATTAATAAACACAGCCAGGAATAAATTATGCCTGTAGCAAGTGTACATAGGTGATCTTCCGTGTGCTCAGCTTATATCCCAGCTTCACCCGGGACTAAGTCAATGCAGCTAAGCAGATACTGTGGAATAGATGGTCTGGAAGAGGTACTTAAGGAGTAACTCCACTTTCTTGTAAAAGAAAAAGGAAAAAAATAATAATACAGCATATACAATTACTACAAAAGCCATGTTGTCATTTAATGTTATTAAAGTTGTTCTAAAGGCTCAGTTTTTTTTTACCTTTTTGTATTCTATGCACTTTATCTGTGCAGCAGCCCCCCCTAATACTTACCTTAGCCAGATCTTCTTTCAGGGATGTGCACGAGAGCCCCGGCTCTCTGGAGACTCTCCCTCCTCATTGGATGAGACAGCAGCAGGAGCCATTGGCTCCCACTGCTGTCAATCACATCCAGTGAGCGAATGAGGAGAAAGAGGGGCGGGGCCAAGCCGAAGCTGTATGTGAATGGATACACAGAGCAGCGACTTTGGAGCGAGCCTGCTCGGGTGCCCCCGTAGCAAGCTGCTTGCTTTTGCTATGGATATATCTTTCAGCATTGATGGTGCCTTTTTAGATGTGCAAGCTGTCCATTCCATTCGCACTATTGCACCCCTATGCCATCAGAGATGCAGGCTTTTGAAGTGAGCGCTGATGACAAGCCGGAAGATCCCTCTACTCTTTAGTCTGGAGGACGTGTCACCGATGATTGCCTAAAAGAATGTAAAATTTTGATTCGCCTGACCACAGAACAGTTTTCCACTTTGCAACAGACCATTTTAAATGAGCTTTGGCCCAGAGAAGATGGTGACGTTTCTGGATCACGTACAGATATGGTTTCTTCTTTGCATGATAGAGCTTTACCTTGTATTTCAGTGTGGCATGGCAAATTATTTTCACAGACAGTGATTTTTGGAAGTATTCCCGAGCCCATGCAGTGATGTCCATCAAGCCTGTTTTCCTGTTTTTAATTCAGTACAGTCTGAGGGCCTGAAGATCCTGGGCATCCTTTATTGCGTTTTTATTGCTTACAATTTAATTAAACCCTTAAGGTTTTAGAAGACTAAAATGATTCTAATCGACTAAAATACAACTAAAACTTAAACAATTCAGATGACTAAAATACGACTAAAGCCCTGTACACACGATCGGATATCCTATGGATTCTAATCCGATGGATTTTTCCATCGGAAATCCGATGAAGCTGACTTCCATCAGTCTTGCCTACACACCATCAGTCAAAAATCCGACCGTCCCAAACCCTGTGACGTAAAACACCCCGACAAGCCGAGAAAATTTTTGCTTTTGAGCATCTGTCGACTTGATTCTGAGCATGTGTGGGTTTTTTCTCCGATGGAGTTCCACACAGACGATCGGATTTTGCTATCGTTTTTTTTCCCCATCGGATAAATATAAAACATGTTCTATTTTTTCACACCAATGGAAAAAAGACTGATGGGGCCCATACACGATCGGTTCGTCTGATGAAAACAGTCCATCGGACTGTTTTCATCGGTAAAACCGATCGTGTGTACACGGCTTAAAACTAAAATAACATTTTAGTCAAAAGACTTTGACTAAAACGAAATCAACATTTGACGTCACAATTAACACTGCCTAATTAGTTGCAAAATGTTCTTCCAGTTCTTCTTTTAGTAGCACTTTGCCAGCTTTTTGTTGCCCTGTCCCAACTTTTTTGAAATGTATTGCTGCCATCAATTTCAAAATGACCTTATTTTGTTCTTAAAATGGTCAATTTTCTTAGTCGCAACATTGGTATTTCAATCACAATGACATGTGTGAGATCTGGTACAGGCCGGCTAACTCATATGCCAGGTAGAAGAGGGTTTGGTCTTCGGACGGGCCATGGCTTCCTCACTACTTTCTTTCTTTTCTCTTCTTTTTCACTGGTGGTAAAATGATGGATTATCTGCTGGTGGCACTATGGTTCCCTGGGCGGAGGGTAGTAATTCCAGTGTTTCCCAGCAGCTAGCAGACCCCAGTAATCAGTTTCCAACTGATGCTGGCTGCTGGGAGGTTATTTAGCCCCCCCCCCCCCCCCTACTAAGTGCCTCTACTGCCAGTGTTTTGAGTGTAACTATGAAGATCTGGCCATCCCTGCTGCGGATTCCTGACATATAATTTATAGAATAATATGGCTGTATTGTAAGAGAATGACCACACAAATCTCATCAGCTTGCTTTGAGGTGTACGGATGCCTTGAAGTAGCTTAGAATAGTTCACTTGCAGGCTTAGAATGCCCACGTTCTCATCACCACACAAAACTACGTTATCTGATTTGACCTATAGATGTGTGTATTGGCTATCACCAGTGCCTTAGCTGTCTGCTTTCTTGTATTTTTTTTTTTTCGCCGGTGTTGTGGGACTATTATCTGTATTTTCATTGAAAAAATTACTTCTTTCTTTGTTCTGATATTTTAAATCCTTTAATTAAAAAAAAATGAAACAGATAAAAAGTGCAAATGGCAAAAATGATCTGGCCACCTGAGGCCAAAGGTGTATCTGAGGGCCCAGCAGTGACAGGGTTGAGGAGGGAACATTTAGTAATTTGGGCAATTGGTTAACAATGGCCATGAAGCTTTGCCTCTTATTTATGGGTTGATGTTTTCTTCTATCTCTGATGTGCCAAACAAGGTACGGTACTTCTTTCTTTGGCCTCCTGACTTACAGTTTGTATTAAAATATTCTCTTCTACTGGATTTCCTTCATTCTGCTGTGGCTATTTTTTTTCTTTGGCTTTTGCATGTCAAGGTAAAGTGCAGTCAACAAAAGTTACATATAAATTGAAATAAAATGTTATTCCATACATTACTGTCAGGAACGTTTTGCAAATGACACGTTTGTGAACTGATTCTGTGAAGGTCAAGTTTCAACTGTGACATATGGGTTGCTTGTTAGCTTCTTTTTCATTTTTTTTTCTTATATTGGCTTTGCTCTCTTCATGATATTTTGCTTTGCTGTATCTTCCTGGTCTTGCCCAAGGGTCAGGTTTATAGTGCCTGTCCCCTTTTTACCAGGCCAATTGTTTTGAGCCACTTCAATCCTACTCCATTCAATGGCCAAGCCTTAGTATTACTATACCACAATTGCTGTCATAGCCACACAAGGCACACCAGGAAGGGTGGAGGGAGGTGGAGGCTGAGGCTGGTTGCAATCTCCACATTATTAGACTTTGGTCGATGCTGGAGAGAAAAGGCACCCGTTTCTTATATCTCACCTAAAACTTCAAGATATACAGGAACAAACTAAATAACTATATTAAGGGGAGCTCAGTTCTACAGTACCCAAGAGATATAAGAAGCCAGCAGGTGACTTGATCCATCCTCAATCATTAGACTCCGGATGAAACTGCCTGTTAGACTCCACATTACCCAGACCATCAAACTCCCTATGACGAAACAACAGACTTCCCATGACATAAATGACATAGCCTAACAAATGCCCCATGACCCAGCCCATCAGACTCCTTATGACACAGCCCACCAGACTGCTCATCACACAGCCCGTAAGACTGCTCATGATACAGCCCATACAGTAGGACTGCTCATGATACAGTCAATAAGACTGCTCATGATACAGGCCATAAGACTGCTCATGATACAGCCCATACAGTAGGACTGCTCATGATACAGTCCATAAGACTGCTCATGATACAGGCCATAAGACTGCTCATGATACAGCTCATGATACAGCCCATAAGACTGCTCATGATACAGCTCATAAGACTGCTCATGATACAGCCCATAAGACTGCTCATGACACAGCCCACCAGACTGCTCATGACACAGCCCACCAGACTGCTCATGACACAGCCCACCAGACTGCTCATGACACAGCCCATAAGACTGCTCATGATACAGCCCATACAGTAGGACTGCTCATGATACAGTCCATAAGACTGCTCATGATACAGCTCATGATACAGTCCATAAGACTGCTCATGATACAGGCCATAAGACTGCTCATGATACAGCTCATGATACAGCCCAAAAGACTGCTCATGATACAGCCCATAAGACTGCTCATGTTAGAGCCCATACAGTAGGACTGCTCATGATACAGTCCATAAGACTGCTCATGATACAGCCCATACAGTAGGACTGCTCATGATACAGTCCATAAGACTGCTCATGATACAGGCCATAAGACTGCTCATGATACAGCTCATGATACAGCCCATAAGACTGCTCATGATACAGCTCATAAGACTGCTCATGATACAGCCCATAAGACTGCTCATGATACAGCCCATAAGACTGCTCATGACACAGCCCACCAGACTGCTCATGACACAGCCCATAAGACTGCTCATGATACAGCCCATACAGTAGGACTGCTCATGATACAGTCAATAAGACTGCTCATGATACAGCTCATGATACAGCCCATAAGACTGCTCATGATACAGGCCATAAGACTGCTCATGATACAGCTCATGATACAGCCCAAAAGACTGCTCATGATACAGCCCATAAGACTGCTCATGTTACAGCCCATACAGTAGGACTGCTCATAATACAGCCCATAAGACTGCTCATGATACAGCCCATAAGACTGCTCATCATGCAGCCCACGAGTGTCACGGTGAGGCTCAGAGACCAGTAGCAGACCAGTAGTATGCCTGACGAAGGGGTCCTGGTGACTCCGAAACGTTGCACTTTTGTGATGTTATTTTTTTGCAATAAAACTTTTTTGGATGTATGTGGACGGTCCTTGGTGTGCTGGCAAATATGTTTGATTGGTAAAAAGCCTAGACTTATGGCATCATGCATAGCTCTCTCTTTCACTCTTGTGATAGTTTGCCAGGAAGGGAGGGAGAATGAGTCATAAGAGGGCCAATGAGGGCTGCAGAGCTGGAGGTGTGCCTCTGCGTGTCTGTGTAAATCCATGACACAGCCTATCAGACTCCTCACGATACATCTCATCAGACCCCCCATTACATGGCCTTTCAGATTCCATGTGACTCAGCCCATTAGACTCCCCATGACACAGCCCATCAGATTCCCCTTATATATCTTCCAAAACTCTAAGATTGCCAGGAATTCTTAAACTAAAGAGCCAATTGGATTCCACATGACACAGCCCATTGGATTCCACATTGCACAATTCATCGGATTCCACATGACACAGCCCATCAGACTCCACATGACACAGCTAATGAGACTCTCCATTACACAGCCTCTCAGCTTCCATATACCACAGTCCATCGGACTCCCCATGACACAGCCCTTCAGAATTTGTTTTAGAGAGTGCGTCTGACTCCCCGTGACACAGCCCATCCGACTCCCAACGATAAAGCCCATCAGATTGTACATGACACAGCTCATCAATTCCACATGACACAGCTCATAAGACTCTATGTGACACAGCCCATCAGATTCCACAATGAGACTCTTCATTACACAGCTCTTCAGAATTCAATTGACACAGCCGGTCTGACTCCCCGCAAAACAGCGCATCAGACTCTCAATGACAAAGTGTATCAGATTCCACATGACACCGCCCATCAGACTCTTCCTGACATGGCTCATCATACATCACATGACACAGGCCATCTGACTCCCCATGACAAAGCCAATCAGACTCTCAATGACAAAGCGCATCATATTCCACATGACACAGCCCATCAGACTCCACATGGCATAGCCTACCAGACTCCATATGGCACATCCTATCAGACTCCACATGGCACAGCCTATCACACTCCACATGACACAGCCCATCAGACTTATTATGGCACAGCCCATCAGACTCCACATGGTACAGCCCATCAGACTCCACATGGTTCAGCCCATCAGACTCCACATGGTTCAGCCCATCAGACTCCACATGGTTCAGCCCATCAGACTCCACATGGTTCAGCCCATCAGACTCCACATGGTTCAGCCCATCAGACTCCACATGGTTCAGCCCATCAGACTCCACATGACACAGCCCATCAGACTCCACATGACACAGCCCATCAGACTCCACATGACACAGCCCATCAGACTCCACATGACACAGCCCATAAGACTCCACATGGTACAGCCCATCACCCTCCACATGACACAGCCCATCAGACTCCACATGGTACAGCCCATCAGACTCCACATGACACAGCCCATCAGACTCCACATGACACAGCCCATCAGACTCCACATGACACAGCCCATCAGACTCCACATGACACAGCCCATCAGACTCCACATGGTACAGCCCATCAGACTCCACATGGCATAGCCTACCAGACTCCATATGGCACATCCTATCAGACTCCACATGGCACTGCCTATCACACTTCACATGACACAGCCCATCAGACTCATTATGGCACAGCCCATCAGACTCCACATGGCATAGCCTACCAGACTCCATATGGCACATCCTATCAGACTCCACATGGCACAGCCTATCACACTTCACATGACACAGCCCATCAGACTCATTATGGCACAGCCCATCAGACTCCACATGGTACAGCCCATCAGACTCCACATGGTTCAGCCCATCAGACTCCACATGGTTCAGATCATCAGACTCCACATGGTTCAGCCCATCAGACTCCACATGGTTCAGCCCATCAGACTCCACATGGTACAGCCCATCAGACTCCACACGACACAGCCCATCAGACTCCACATGACACAGCCCATCAGACTCCACATGACACAGCCCATCAGACTCCACATGGTACAGCTCATCAGACTCCACATGGTACAGCCCATCAGACTCCACATGGTACAGCCCATCAGACTCCACATGGTACAGCCCATCAGACTCCACATGGTACAGCCCATCAGACTCCACATGGTACAGCCCATCAGACTCCACATGGTACAGCCCATCAGACTCCACATGGTACAGCCCATCAGACTCCATATGGTACAGCCCATCAGACTCCACATGACACAGCCCATCAGACTCCACATGACACAGCCCATCAGACTCCACATGGTACAGCCCATCAGACTCCACATGGTACAGCCCATCAGACTCCACATGGTACAGCCCATCAGACTCCATATGGTACAGCCCATCAGACTCCACATGGTACAGCCCATCAGACTCCACATGACACAGCCCATCAGACTCCACATGGTACAGCCCACCAGACCCCACATGGCATAGCCTACCAGACTCCACATGGCACAGCCCATCAGACTCCTTATGGCACAGCCCATCAGACTCCTTATGGTACAGTCCATCAGAATCCACATGGTACAGCCCATCAGACTCCACATGACACAGCCCATCAGACCCCACATGGTACAGCCCACCAGACCCCACATGGCATAGCCTACCAGACTCCACATGGCACAGCCCATCAGACTCCTTACGGCACAGCCCATCAGACTCCTTATGGCACAGCCCATCAGACTCCTTATGGTACAGCCCATCAGAATCCACATGGTACAGCCCATCAAACGCCACATGACACAGCCCATCAAACGCCACATGACACAGCCCATCAGACTCTACACGGTACAGCCCATCAGACTCCACATGACACAGGCCATCAGACTCCACATGGTACAGCCCATTAGACTCCTAATGACACAGCCCGTCAGACTATTCATGAGTCAGCCTGTCAGACTACCCATGACACAGCCAATCAGATTGTCCATGACATGTAAACAGATCTGAGGCCTTTGTATCCTTGTTCCAGATCAACGTAACAGAGCTGCTAGCATTTTTAGAAGAAAGTCAGCTGTGGCAGCCCTATACTTCTCTCATGACAGGTTTCTTTCAATAGAAGGTAACAGTCATTATGTATACATTGCATTATTGTTCCTGAGATACCGAGAAAATAACAAAGAGTCCTTATGATTCGGCGTTGTTTGGTGTGAACAAGCTTTAAGACATTCTTTGTTCATTCGGATAAATAAGTAGTATTGATTGAACTAGAGGCCCCTCTCTCAATGAGAAGAATTTCTATTTTCAATATCCTTGAACTGTCAAAATAAAATAGAATTCAGAAGTCAGTACAGTCTAGACAAGAGGAAGTTTTAAGTGCACTTATTAAGGATTGATGACATATGTATTTCCATTGATAAGAGAAGAAAAAGGTAAAGAACATTGTGGGCTTTAAATTTTTTTATGTGTATCACCAGGCAAATATAAACTGTGAAGAGTGCAGTACAATTTATGTTCAGTCATGCTATCCTCTTAATTTTCCAACGTTTCCATCCTCATGACTTTATGTTTTGATCCTGTCAGTTTGTTGGCGTTAAACACTAGTTCAGTGTGAAACGCGTCAGTTTGACCAGTGTGCTGTGACTTGTAGTGCTTTTTTGGATTTTGGATTTTACAATAAAGGCAATTTTTATTCGGAGTGCGGCTGTCCAGAAGAATCCTTTCTTTTGTTTTGCCTCTTGCTAGATGATGCTGAAATTACAGCAGAGTTGGCAACCCCTCCAGGCTGCATCTTCCCAGTGGGAGCCCACAATGACGTGGCAGAACAGTCTAGTACATCCCAACACCTACTGTCACTACAGCCCAGCACCTACAGTCAGTACAGCCCAGCAAATAGTCAGTACGGGCCAGAATCTACAGTCAGTATGGCCCAGCATCTACAGTCAGTGCGGCCCAGCATCTACAGCAGGGGAGGGCTGGCGGCCTTAGGCCTGGGGGGCAAGTCCAGTCAAGTGGCTCATTGAACCGCCAAATCAGCTCACCATCCATGGCCCACCTGGTTTTTCAATGCAGCCTCACCAGTGCCCATCAGTGCTGTCAACTCCAGTGCCCATCAATGCAGCCTGATCACTGGGGCAGGTTACATGGGGTCTATGGGGGGGAGATTGGGGTTGTCAGCTAGGAGTGTCAGGGTCTCTCACCTCAGCGATCTCAGCTCAGCAGGTCCTTGCACGCCACGGTTTCCGGGGGGGGGGGTAACGCTCCTGATCCTGGGGTCAAGTTGCAGCCAGCGCCCAGCCCTGCAGCCCTGCGTCCCGACTCCCTGGCACACCCTGCCTCTGCCTGCTTCCAAGAATCCGATCCCAGGGAGTTGTAGTTTCCTCTGCGCTGCTGTGTTATCCACCCACCAGAAGCTTGAGTGCGGACTACAACTCCCAGAATGCAACAGCTAGTGGTCGGCCGTCATGGCCATGCCCCCGGCCCGACTTCCTAGACCAGAATAAAAAAGAAAATGGTAGCGGGCAGCGGCTGCTGGCCATTTTGAACATAAGTTAGGGCGGCCTGGGTGGCAATTGCCACCCTGGCCCAGCCCTCCCCTGATCTACAGTCAGTACGGCCCAGCATCTACAATCATTACGACCCAGCACCTACAGTCAGTATGGCCCAGAAAATACAGTCAGTACGGCCCAGCATCTACAGTCATTACAGCCCAGAATCTACAGTCAGTACGGCCCAGCAAATACAGTCAGTTCAGCCCAGCACCTACAGTCAATACGGCCCAGCAAATACAGTCAGTACGGCCCAGCACCTACAGTCAGTACATCCCAGCACCTACAGTCGGTACATCCCAGCACCTACAGTCGGTACATCCCAGCACCTACAGTCGGTACAGCCCAGCACCTACAGTCAGTACATCCCAGCACCTACAGTCAGTACGGCCCAGCACCTACAGTCAGTACGGCCCAGCACCTACAGTCAGTACGGCCCAGCACCTACAGTCAGTACGGCCCAGCACCTACAGTCAGTACGGCCCAGCATCTACAGTCATTACAGCCCAGCATCTACAGTCATTACGGCCCAGCACCTACAGTCAATACATCCCAGCACCTACAGTCAGTACGGCCCAGCACCTACAGTCAGTTCAGCCCAGCACCTACAGTCAGTTCAGCCCAGCACCTACAGTCAGTTCAGCCCAGCACCTACAGTCAGTACAGCCCAACACCTACAGTCAGTTCAGCCCAACACCTACAGTCAGTACAGCCCAACACCTACAGTCAGTTCAGCCCAGCACCTACAGTCAACTAAGCCTAGCACTTACAGTCACTACGGCCCAGCACCTACAGTCAGTACGGCCCAGCGCCTACAGTCAGTATGGCCCAACACCTACAGTCAGTACGGCCCAGCACCTACAGTCAGTATGGCCCAGCATCTACAGTCAGTACGGCCCAGCGCCTACAGTCAGTACAGCCCAACGCCTACAGTCAGTACAGCCTAGCACCTACAGTCAGTACAACCCAACACCTACAGTCAGTTCAGCCCAGCACCTACAGTCAGTACGGCCCAACACCTACAGTCAGTAGGGCCCAGCACCTGCAGTCAGCTTAGCCCAGCACCTACAGTCAGTAGGGCCCAGCAAATACAGTCAGTACAGCCCAACACCTACAGTCAGTACAGCCCAGCACCTACAGTCAGTACAGCCCAGCACCTACAGCTTATCCCAGCCTCACTTTTGCTTTGTCCAACAGTTTGCACAGCGCTTGACACCATAAATGGAGACAGTACAATTATAATGCAGTTCAATACAGAAGCTTACAATCTAAAGGGAAAGGGAGGTGGTACACAAGGTAATAGCTGTGGGGCATGATCTGATGGAGGTGGAAGAGGGGTAGGCTTCCCTGAATTAATACATTTTCAACGATCACCTAAACTAAAGTTAACACATATTAAAGCGGTAGTAAACACCGCTTGGTGACTTGTAACGACAGATAAGCTTATAATAAAGATTACCTGTAGGTACAAGGAATATCTCCTAAATGTGCATCATTTAGGAGATATTCTCTATTTCTGTAACCGGTGACTTCACAGGTGCATGGGCACTGCGCTCTGATGGGACGGCATACTGAGTATGCCGTCCCTTCAGAGTGCTGTTTCGCATCTGTAACTTGCCTTAAAATGAAACCCTCCAGCGGCGTGCTTTTACCGCTGACAGGGCTTCCATCTTCACCCAGTCTCCCTTATGGGTTTGCTGGCCCCGGCCATTTGAATGGCCGAGCCACAATGATGTCACTCATTTATACATTTACGGAACCAAAAATCAGCCTTCTCATAGAAAACCACTCGTAGAAGAACACCTGAAATGTGGTGTGCAGAAGAGAAAAGGCTCATATTGCCTGTGGTCACCATGCAGTGGATCTTTTCCATATGCCTTGTTCTGCACCTTGTCTCGGCCTCCATCTTGGAGGCCCTTATCTGGTATGGATCAGCCTGGCAACTAAGCCATTTAAGTGCTGTCTTTATTGTTACTTTGAAATTATTTGTTTATATACTGTATATTATTATGATCATGATTACTTTTCTACCTTGTAATTTTTTGTATAGATTGTTTTTTTTTTGTTTTGTTTTTTACCATTTCTATTCTATTTCATTTTTATTTATTCTCCTTTGATAAGTAGGTTGATCTCTCAGGCACTTTTTCTGACCGCAATTGTTTTATTCTGTGATGGTTTTGGTGTATTTTGGATTTGCCGTTTTAAGACCTACTTGGAACACCCTCTTTTGGTGACTTCCATACACTGGTGTACCCCCGGTACTCCAACACACCTCATTGTGCCTCTGTTTGCCCCTGTGTACCACTGTCCCTCCAGGTGCGCCCTTGGAACATTAGCACACCTCTGTGTTCTCGTTTGTTCCAGTAAACTACTGTGCCTCCAAATGCACCCCTACAACTCCATGTCAGCCCTGTGCCCCTGTGTGACTTCTCAGTCTCCATGCAGTAACTGGTACGCTATATAGTTGTCTTGCCTGCTACACTCCTCTGCCTCTGGCAAAGCCTTCTGCTACCGCCACCCTAAAGTATGCACCAGCTAACACCAGGTGCTTCTCACAGCGGACGCTGACCTCTGTCTGTGACATCACAGACTCCAGAAAGTACACTGCCACTACTCTCCTGATGATCCTGTACAGAGATGCATGAGCGTACTCTGCCCAGAAAATAGCTTAACCACTTAAGCCCCGGACCAATATGCAGCATAAGGACCAGGCCCCTTTTTGAGATTCGGCACTGCGTCACTTTAACTGACAATTGCGCGGTTGTGTGACGTGGCTCCCAAACAAAATTGGCGTCCTTTTTTTCCCCACAAATAGAGCTTTGTTTTGGTTGTATTTGATTACCTCTGCGGTTTTTATTTTTTTGCGCTAAAAACAAAAATAGAGCGACAATTAAAAAATCCAAATTTTTTACTTTTTGCTATAATAAATATCCCCAAAAAATATATAAAAATTTTTTTTTCCTCAGTTTAGGCCGATACGTATTCTTCTACATATTTTTGGTAAAAAAAAACGCAATAAGCGTTTATTGATTGGTTTGCGCAAAAGTTATAACGTTTACAAAATAGGGGATAGTTTTATGGCATTTTTTTTTTTTTTTACTAGTAATGGCTGCGATCAGTGATTTTTTTCGTGACTGCGACATTATGGCGGACACATCGGACACTTTTGACACATTTTTGGGACCATTGTCATTTTCTCAGCGATCAGTGCTATAAAAATGCACTGGTCACTGTGAAAATGACACTGGCAGTGAAGGGGTTAACCAGGAGGGGGCGCTGTAGGGGTTAATTGTGCCCTGATGTGTTTTACTTACTGTGGGGGGACGTGGCTTAGCGTGTGACGTCACTGATCGTCGTTCCCTACGACAGGGAGCAGACAATCAGTGACAGGCTCACTAGGAAGCACGGGGAGAGGTTTGTTTACACTTACCTCTCCCCGTTCTTCCTCTCTATGACCCGAACGCGGGACACCAACGGCGATCGGGTCCGCTGTGCCCGCGGAGACGGTCCCGGAGAAGAGGACCGGGTCGCGAGCGCGCCGCCGGCGGCGCGCTCGCGACCCACGGCTGGGTTCTTAAAGGGGACGTACCTGTACGCCCATGTGCCCAGCCGTGCCATTCTGCCGACGTACATCGGCGTGCGGCGGTCCTCAAGTGGTTAAATAGATGTGGCCCTCAGTAGACATAATGCAGTCCACCATGTCCTTGTAAGTTTGACATTCCTACTCCACACTTCACCAATGCACACTGTTCTCATTATTGTGTAAAACATTGTCTACTTCACTTACCTTTCTCCTTTGTAGCATTTTATTACTAACTATGGGAGTCTCTCAGAAGATATTCTTATTATGCCGCGTACACACGGTCGGAATTTCCGATGGAAAAAGTCAGATGGGAGCTTTTCATCGGATATTCTGACCATGTGTATGCCCCATCGGACTTTTCCCATTGGAATTTCCAACGGAGTTACCGTATATACTCGAGTATAAGCCGAGGCCCTGATTTTACCACAAAAAACTGGGAAAATGTATTGACTCGAGTATAAGCCTAGGGTGAGAATGCAGTAGCTACTGTAAGCGGAAAAGAGGGTCAACAATGTCCATTTGCAGCTTCACTGTGCCCATTTGCAGCCTCACTGTGCCCATTTGCAGCCTCACTGTGCCCATTTGCAGCCTCACTGTGCCCATTTGCAACCTCACTGTGCCCATTTGCAACCTCACTGTGCCCATTGCAACCTCACTGTGCCCATTGCAACCTCACTGTGCCCATAATCATTGGAGCCTTACTGTGCCCATTTGCAATTTCACTGTGCCCAACCTCACTGTGCCTAATAATCATTGCAGCCTTACTGTGCCCATTTGCAACCTCACTGTGCTCATAATCATTGCAACCTCACTGTGCCCATAATCATTGCAGCCTTACTGTGCCCATTGCAGCCTCACTGTGCCCGAGTCAGTGTACCCGTATTAGTGTACCTGTATGACAGTGTACCTGTACGGGCTGCGGCCTGCGGGCGTCCATTTTTCAAAACTTGCGGCTTTTCTCCTTGTCTTGTCCCATTCCGTGATAGGCGTTTGACACTGTGTTCCGCTACCCGCCTATCCCAGAGGTTCTCTCATCCTCGGACTCCGTTTCCCAGCAGACACTGTGTTTATTGTTCCGCCAATCACGGACCTTCTTTCATCCTCAGACAAGAGGACGTCCGTGGTTGGCGGAACACAGAACACAGTGTCTGCTGGGAAAGTCCGAGGATGAGAGGACCTCCGTGATAGGCAGTAGCGGAACACAGTGTCAAACGCCTATCACGGACCAGGAGGAAGCCGCGACTTTTGAAAAATGGACGCCCGCGACCCGACAGGTACACTGACGCGAGTATAAGCCGAGGGGGCTATTTTCAGCCCTAAAAAAAGGGCTGAAAACTTGGCTTATACTCGAGTATATACAGTAGATAGAGAGCAGGTTCTCTATTTTTCCGTCGGAATTCCGACTGAGTTTTGCCCGGTGCAAAGTCCAGCCGTGTGTACGCGGCATTAGATGTTTGGGCCACTTTTATTATTTGTTAAAAAAATTATTGCAACAAGCAGGCGTTAGACACAAACCATTGCAGCTTTTTATTTACCAATACGTCATTAAAGTGATATGAATTATATATTTTTTTTTAATAACAAACATGTCATACTTACCTGTTCTGTGTAATGGTTTTGCAAGGAGCAGCCCCAATCTTCTTCTTCTTGGGTCCACCGCTTGCCCTCCTGGCTCCTCCCCCTTGACCTGTGCCCCCATTAGCAAGCAGATTTCTATGGGGGCACTGGTGTGTGCTTGCTCCCAAGCCCCACTCTATGTGTCCATAGACCTCATTGACTCACAGGCTGTGATTGACAGCAGTGGGAGCCAATGGGGAGAGAGAGATCCAGGTCAGCCGAGGCTCCCGTGCACATCAGCCAATGAGGAGAGAGAGACTCAGGTCAGCTGAGGCTCCCGTGCACATTGCTGGATCGAGAAGGGGCTCAGGTGAGTAATTAGGGTGGAGCAGCACACAGCAGTTTTTTTTACCTTCATGCATAGAATGCATAAAGGTAAAAAAAAACCTCAGCCTTTACAACCACTTTAAATCCATTTTTGTTTAAATGCATGCTGTGTAAATAGCCAAACTTTGACTTGGTATCGGCTTCTTGCAGTCCCTGTACAACAGAACTCAGATTAAAAAGGAGAAAAGCAGCACAAGCAGCCGATCCGTTCATGTGCTGACAAGGAGCAGCCGATCCGTTCATGTGCTGACAAGGAGCAGCCGATCCGTTCATGTGCTGACAAGGAGCAGCCGATCCGTTCATGTGCTGACAAGGAGCATGCTGATAGCAGGAGGAATCAGAGTGACAGGGAGATGAGCTCTTCACTCTTCTGCTTCTCCTTCACTGCCCAGTCACAGGCTGGGGCGGGTTAAGGATTACCTGAGCTCAAAGGAAGAGGGTTGCATGGTAATGGCCAGCAGACTGTGGACATCTAGTGGTGGGAAAGAAGTACTGCAGCGGTGACCATTGCTTTAAAAGCTGATTTTTTTCCCCCTGTTTTTTAGCTGGAGTTCCTCTTTAAACACAAACAACAGCAGCTCACCTTTCGCTTTTACATATGCCAGCATACCTTTTTGTTGTATTGTAAGTGAACTACACTAGGAAGCCTTATTAAATAATTATTCTCAAATTTTTTCAGGTGTAACCATAGAAGACGAAGAGCATATGTATTTTTGTGTTACAATACTGCAATTTCTACATAATGTATGTCAAGGTCATTTACTTGAAATGTTTTATTCGCCGCTGTTTAACGTAAAAAAACAAATGGTTGCCTGGTACTTCTTATACCAGTCCATGTATATAGAAATAATGGCTCTGTTTGCTTTTATCACATAACCTATTACTACTTCTCCTTGTGTTAACAAAAGTCTAACGCCAGGCAAACAGCGGAATACAACTTTGTATCCTTCGGTGCTTTCAGGAGAACCAAGATAATGTTTGCTATGAGTGCAAAGGTGTATTGTTACAATGTAATCACCTTACAATGTACTCTGTTACAACTTTAACAATTGCTACATCTCAGAATGCATTCAAGTAAAACAGTGTGATATATTCACTGCCAGACTTGAAAAAAAAAAAACGCATACTGTAAAAAAATAATAATAATATAATAAAACATGCTAAAAAAAACTCCCAACCCCCCCCCCTTAAATATATATATATATATATATATATATATATATATATATATATATATATATATAGTATCTCACAAAAGTGAGTACACCCCTCACATTTTTGTAAATATTTTATTACCGTATATACTCGAGTATAAGCCGAGGCACCTAATTTTACCACAAAAAACTGGGAAAACGTATTGACTCGAGTATAAGCCTAGGGTGAGAATGCAGCAGCTACTGTAAGCTGAAAAGTCAACAATGCCCATTTGCAGCTTCACTGTTCCCATTTGCATGCCTCACTGTGCCCATTTGCACGCCTCACTGTGCCCATTTACACGCCTCACTGTGACCATTGCAACCTCACTGTGCCCATCCTCACTGTGCCCATTGCAACCTCACTGTGCCCATCCTCACTGTGCCCATTGCAACCTCACTGTGCCCATCCTCACTGTGCCCATTGCAACCTCACTGTGCCCATTGCAACCTTACTGTGCCCATTGCAACCCCACTGTGCCCATCCTCACTGTGCCCATTGCAACCTCTCTGTGCCCATCCTCACTGTGCCCATTGCAACCTCACTGTGCCCATTGCAACCTCACTGTGCCCATCCTCACTGTGCCCATTGCAACCTCTCTGTGCCCATTGCAACCCCACTGTGCCCATCCTCACTGTGCCCATTGCAACCTCACTGTGCCCATTGCAACCTCACTGTGCCCATCCTCACTGTGCCTATTGCAACCTCTCTGTGCCCATTGCAACCCCACTGTGCCCATCCTCACTGTGCCCATTGCAACCTCACTGTGCCCATTGCAACCTCACTGTGCCCATCCTCACTGTGCCCATTGCAACCTCACTGTGCCCATTGCAACCTCACTGTGCCCATTGCAACCTTACTGTGCCCATTGCAACCCCACTGTGCCCATTGCAACCTCACTGTGCCCATTGCAACCCCACTGTGCCCATCCTCACTGTGCCCATTGCAACCTCACTGTGCCCATCCTCACTGTGCCCATTGCAACCTCACTGTGCCCATTGCAACCTCACTGTGCCCATCCTCACTGTGCCCATTGCAACCTCTCTGTGCCCATTGCAACCCCACTGTGCCCATCCTCACTGTGCCCATTGCAACCTCACTATGCCCATTGCAACCTCACTGTGCCCGATCAGTGTACCTGAAATTCTTGACAGGCTGCGGGCATCCATTCATTGTTTAAAAGTCGCGGTCTCCTACTGGTCCCGTTCCGTGATATGCGTTCCCCAGCAGACACTGTGTTCAGTGTTCCACCAATCATGGACATCTTTTCATCCTTGGACAAGAGAACATCCATGATTGGCGGAACACTGAACACAGTGTCTGCTGGGAAACTGAGTCCAAGGATGAGAGAACATGCGTGATGGGCGGAACACTAAACAGTGTCTGCTGGGAAACGCCTATCACGGAAGGGACAAGGAGGAGACCGCGACATTTAAACAATGGACGCCCGCAGCCTGTCACCAATATCAGGTACACTGACTCGAGTATAAGCCGAGGGGGGTATTTTCAGCCTTTAAAAAAGGGCTAAAAACTTGGCTTATACTCGAGTATATACTGTATATCTTTTCATGTGACAACACTGAAGAAATGACACTTTGCTACAATGTAAAGTAGTGAGTGTACAGCTTGTATAACAGTGTAAATTTCCTGTCCCCTCAAAATAACTCAACACACAGCCATTAATGTCTAAACCGCTGGCAACAAAAGTGAGGACACCCCTAAGTGAAAATGTCCAAATTGGGCCCAAAGTGTCAATATTTTGTGTGGCCACCATTATTTTCCAGCACTGCCCTAACTCTCTTGGGCATGGAGGTTACCAGAGCTTCACAGGTTGCCACTGGAGTCCTCTTCCCCTCCTCCATGATGACATCACGGAGCTGGTGGATGTTAGAGACCTTGCGCTCCTCCACCTTCCGTTTGAGGATGCCCCACAGATGCTCAATAGGGTTTAGGTCTGGAGACATGCTTGGCCAGTCCATCACCTTTACCCTCAGCTTCTTCAGCAAGGCAGTGGTCATCTTGGAGGTGTGTTTGAGGTCGTTATCATGTTGGAATACTGCCCTGCGGCCCAGTCTCTGAAGGGAGGGGATCATGCTCTGCTTCAGTATGTCACAGTACATGTTGGCATTCATGGTTCCCTCAATGATCTGTAGCTCCCCAGTGCCGGAAGCACTCATGCAGCCCCAGACCATTGTCTTTGTACTCCTCACCTGGTTGCCGCCACACACGCCTGACACCATCTGAACCAAATAACTTTACCTTGGTCTCATCAGATCACAGGACATGGTTCCAGTAATCCATGCCCTTAGTCTGCTTGTCTTCAGCAAACTGTTTGCGGACTTTCTTGTGCATCATCTTTAGAAGAGGCTTCCTTCTGGGACGACAGCCATGCAGACCAATTTGATGCAGTGTGTGGCGTATGGTCTGACCACTGACGGGCTGACCCCCCACCCCTTCAACTTCGGCAGCAATGCTGGCAGCTCTCATCCGTCTATTTCCCAAAGACAACCTCTGGATATGATGCTGAGCACGTGCACTCAACTTCTTTGGGCGACCATGGCGAGGCCTGTTCTGTGTGGAACCTGTCTTGTTAAACCGCTGTATGGTCTTGGCCACCGTGCTGTAGCTCAGTTTCAGGGTCTTGGCAATCTTCTTATAGCCTAGGCCATCTTTATGTAGAGCAACAATTCTTTTTTTCAGATCCTCAGAGAGTTCTTTACCATGAGGTGTCATGTTGAATTTCCAGTGACCAGTATGAGAGAGTGAGAGCGATAACACCAAATTTAACACACCTGCTCCCCATTCACACCTGAGACCTTGTAACACTAACGAAGTCACATGACCCCGGGGAAGGAAAATGGCTAATTGGGCCCAATTTGGACATTTTCACTTAGGGGTGTACTCACTTTTGTTGACAGCGGTTTAGACATTAATGGCTGTGTGTTGAGTTATTTTAAATGGAACAGCAAATTTACACTGTTATACAAGCTGTACACTCACTACTTTACATTGCCATATGGCCAGCGTTCTAGCCTGAACGACCCTTGGACTGAAAAGCTAGGGGTCCATTCTTTTCAGTGAGTGAGGACACAGGAGGGGGTGTGTGGTGCACCTTGAAGTTTGGAGCACAACTGCACTTTATGATTGGAGCACATTTGCACAATGTATATAGACGTTTTTTGTTATTGATTTTTTCACTCATTAATTTGGTTGTTTATAGTATTGCGAGTGCTGTAGTTATAGATACTTTTTATTCAGCCAAGTGAACAGCACTTTGTGTACAGCAGCTGCAACTACTAGTATTACAAATTTGTATTCACTTCTAGCACGAGCATATATATACGGTAATTGTTTTAATGTAGTATAACAACTACCTTGTGTCTTGTTGCTGTGCTCAGTCTTGACATGGTGTTTGACCTGTGACGTGATACTGTGTTTCAAAACCTCACCTTAGTAGCAGAGTTTGGCTGTTCCTCACCCAGTTTTAAGCACAAATTATTTTCGTTTCCATTGACTTCAATGGGGAAACTCGCTTTGATATGCGAGTACTTTGGATTACGAGCATTCTCCTGGAACGGATTATGCTCGTAATCCGAGGTTCCACTGTACTGTATTTATGCCCAATATTCAAGCTCAAAATACTTTAGTTATAGATACACTTTACAATGCCCAACATCATTCGACCCACTTCTGCTTTTCCCTTTCTTCATGCTCTGCTACCCTGCAAGGAAAATGGCCTGAGACATTGCTTCTACCAAAGTAGTGTCATGTACACCATATTACCAAAAGTATTGGGACACCTGCCTTTACACTCAATTGAACTTTAATGGCATCCCAGTCTTAGTCCGTAGGGTTCAATATTGAGTTGGCCCACCCTTTGCAGCTATAACAGTTTCAACCCTTCTAGGAAGGCTGTCCACAAGGTTTAGGAGTGTGTCTATGGGAATGTTTGACCATTCTTCCAGAAGTGCATTTGTGAGGTCAGGGACTGATGTGGACGAGAAGGCCTGGCTCACAGTCTCCACTTTAATTCATCCCAAAGGTGTGATATCGAGTTGAGGTCAGGACTCTGTACAGGCCAGTCAAGTTCCTCCATCCCAAACTCGCTCATCCATGTCTTTATGGACCTTGCTTTATGCACTGGTGCTCAGTCATGTTAGAACAAGAATCCCCAAACTGTTCCCTCAAAGTTGGGAGCATGAAATTGTCCAAACAAGTCTTGGTATGCTGACGCCTTAAGAGTTTCATTAACTGGAACTATGGGGCCAAGCCCAACCCCTGAAAAACAACCCCACACCATAATCCCCCCTCCACCAAATTATGTGGACCAGTGCACAAAGTAAGGTCCATAAAGACATGGATAAGCAAGTTTGGGGTGGAGGAACTTGACTGGCCTGAGTCCTGACCTCAACCCAATAGAACACCTTTGGGATGAATCAGAGCAGAGACTGTGAGCCAGGTCTTCTCGTCCAAAATCAGTGCCTGACCTCACAAATGCGCCTCTACTAAACCTTCTTCAACAGAAGAGTTGAAGCTGTTATAGCTACAAAAGGGTGGGCCAACTCAATATTGAACCCTACAGACTAAGACTGGGATGCCATTAAAGTTCATGTGCATGTAAAGGCAGGCGTCCCAATACTTTTGGTAATATAGTGCATATTGGGTGCGTATCCTAAGGAACACCTCTAATGCCTCGTACACACGACCGAGTTTCTCGTCAAAAAATAACAAGAAAACTGCAGAGAGAGCTTTCTCGCCGAGAAAACCGTTGGTGTGTATGGTTTTTCGTCGAGAAAACTGCCGGGAATCTCGACAAGAAAAATAGAGAACCTGCTCTCTATTTTCTCGTCAGGATTCTCGATTTTCTCGTTGGGTTTCTCGTCGGCCTGTTTTGCGACGATGAAAAACGTTCGTGTGTATGCTTTTCCGAGTCTTAAAAAATCGCGCATGCTCAGAATCAAGTATGAGACGGGAGCGCTCCTTCTGATAAAACTAGTGTTCGTAATGGAGATAGCACATTCGTCATGCTGAACTGAAAAGCACAAGGCTGAAAAGCGCGAATCGTCTCTCACCAAATTTTTAACTAACACGCAGTAACACGAGGTCAGCAAAAGCAGCCCAAGGGGTGGCGCCATTGGAATCGAACTTCCCCTTTATACTGCCGTCATATGTGCTGTACGTGACCGCGCAGAACAACAACGAGATTTTGAATTGACAGTGTGTATGCAAGGAAAGCTTGACAAGAATCTCGTCGAGAAAATCGACGGGTTTTTTACGACGAGAAACTCGGTCGTGTGTTCGAGGCTTATGGGTCGAGGTGTGTAGACTACAGAAAGGATTCATTAATTGTTGAGACATCATTTGTTCAGTATTTGTGAAATTTGGGACACATCCTTTAACCACTTCCCGCCCGGCCTATAGCAGAACAACGGCCGAGCGGTGGTTCAGTTATTCTGACTGGGCGTCATATGACGTCCAGCAGGATAACAGCCTCCGCATGCTAGTGGGGGCGCGCATCGTGGCGATCAGTGGTGCGGTGTGTCAGTCTGACACACCGCAACACCAATCTCGGTAAAGAGCCTCCTGCGGAGGCTCTTTACCACGTGATCAGCCGTGTCCAATCACGGCTGATCACGATGTAAACAGGAAGAGCTGTTGATCGGCTCTTCCTCACTCGCGTCTGACAGACGCGAGTAGAGGAGAGCCGATCGGCGGCTCTTCTGACAGGGGGGGTTCGCGCTGATTGTTTATCAGCGCAGCCCCCCCTCGGATGCCCACACTAGACCACCAGGATGCCGCCCAGGACATACCAGGGAAGCACCTTACATGTGGATGGCCAGGTAAGTCCCCCATGGCCATCCACATGTAAAAATGTAAGCACAACATATGCCAATCAGTGCCCACAAATGGGCACTGACTGGCACCATCATGGCACAAAATAATTTGTGATGCCCAGCAAGTCCACCCACCAGTGTCATCAGTGCCACCCACCAGTGTCATCAGTGCCCACCTATCAGTGCCCGTCCGTGCCACCTATCAGTGCCACCCATAAGTACCCATCAGTGCCGCCTATGAGTGCCCATCAGTGCCGCCTATGAGTGCCCATCAGTGCCCATCATCAGTGCCCATTGGTACCACCTCATCGGTGCCCATCAGTGCCGCCTTATCAGTGCCCGTCAGTGCAGCCATATCAGTGCCCGTCATTGAAGAAGAAAAGGTACTTATTTACAAAAAAAATAACAAAAACAAAGAAAAACTTAGTTTTTTTCAAAAAAATTATTTGTTGCGCAAAAAATAAAAATCGCAGAGGTGATCAAATACCACCAAAAGAAAGCTCTATTTGTGGGAACAAAATTATGAAAAATTTGTTTGGGTACAGTGTAGCATAACCGCGCAATTGTGATTCAAATTGCGACAGCGCTGAAAGCTCAAAATTGGCTTGGGCAGGAAGGTGTATAAGTGCCAGGTATTGAAGTGGTTAAGTGACTTTGTCATTAGAAAATTGTGGGGACTGCCATTACTAGTCAGGTCCTGGCTTGTGTTAAGCTTCAATATGTTCTATGCCACTGAGCACTTGCATGGTGTAAATGAGTGTCAGAATTCCTTCTCTTTGTACATGTTCCAGATCAGAGACTCAAAAGGCATTAAAGCCAAAGCCGCAGAGGACAGCCAAGGAACTAACATTTCAAAAGAGAGTTCAGCAATGGCATCCACTGGACTTGACTAATGACAGAGTTACTAGTTTAGTAGTTCTATAGAAGTCACTGTGTTAGGATTTGGACTGCATTTAGCAAAAGTTGGAGGATAATTTCTAGAGCATCCCCCCACTACTCTGGACCCATTTTAGTTAGCACCTCTAAATTGAAAGGTAAGCATTATGTAGTCTGACTTTCTTTCTCGTACATCACGGGACACAGAGCGACATAGTCATTACTAATGGGTTATATAGATACCGTCAGGTGCTGGCACTGGCAACTTCCAAAACCGGAAGTACCCTCCCCTATATAAGCCCCTCCCATCCGGGAGCACCTCAGTTTTTTGCCAGTGTCTAAGGTGTTGGCCAAGAAGAAACATGTGTTTTTCACTGAGCTTGCGTACAGGTTCTTTTGGGCCTCAGTAAGCTATTCCGGATCCGACCAAAAAAGCTTCATAGCTAAACGGTCGGTACCCGGGCCTTGCAGAGAAGAGCAAGGTTTTGCCTGTAATGCTTCTCTTAGGAGAGCTGGACCCTGGGATCCAGAGCTCTGGTCATACCCACGACCAAGATGTTTTCTGTGCAGGGTGCTATACAGGTCCAGGGGAGTGGAATCCTTGGGAACCCGGTCCCTGAAGGTTTGATTACAATGCCTGCCGTGATAGGTGAAGTTTGGGCTTTTGTGGACCAAACAAAGTCCTGCGGCGGGGAACAGGTAAGTGGGGGCCCCCAGGAACTTGGTTCTATTGGGGGACCCCCAAGCCTAATTTGTCTTTCTGTCTGTTACCTAATGGTATTCCCGCAAAATTCTGTGCATGCCTGTAACTACTAAAAAAATGAAATAATTTTTAATGGTGGTCAAGAAAAAAAAAAAATTTTTTTTATATATATATATTTAATATATTAGACTGCGGTACCTGTGTTTGTCCACTAGAGGCCGCTGTGGAATGTTTTCTTGTCATGTGGACTAGCTTCTTCTCAGCAGAGCAAAGTCCAGGCAGATGGTGAGTTCTCTTATAGGAAACTGCTTCCTCTGCCATGTTGCAGTGCTCGTCCATCCCCCGGCCTGCGGCAAAGAGGGGCCCTGGCTCCTGTCCCTTGTTACCATATTTGAAATTAGCGCCGAAGGCGCACGTGCCCGCGCGCGTGCGCGTGCACGCGCCTCTATATATAGAGGTGAGCCGGGAAAGGGGGCGGAGCCTGGGGGATGACGCTCTGTGCGCGCCGCAGCGCTTCTGCGCATGTGCGGGCGTCCCAGCAGTTTAAAAAAACCACAATATTGTAGTGAGCTGGCTATGAAGTACAGAGACAGAGCTGGCAACATTTAAAGGCATACAGCAAGCGGTTGATACAGGCATCCCCTAGAAAGGCACATTAGTAGACACCAACTGTGATATAGCAGCAATTGTGCTAGACTATTCTCAGTAAAAGTGGTGTATTACGGCTGGAATACCTCAGCTTTAGGCTTAGGAATATGCCGTCCAGAAGCTCCGGAACTGAATCTTCCAGGAAGCGAAGGGGGTCTCATCGGGCTCGGAGGATCTTGGGCATACTCCTGCTGCACCAGTCTCCCCTGAAGTTCAGAGGTAAGTGACCGTAGAGACCCCACAGGGGTACTTGGTACTGTGGCTGTCCTCAGTCACCTGCTCCTGTGTATGTAACAGAGGAGGTTTTTTCCTCAGCTCTGGGAGGATTAGAGAGAGATTGTCAACATTTATCGCTGCCTCCCTGTCAGGGAAAGCACGCCCGATCTCCGTCTCCTCCTTCAGAGTGCCTGTTAGCAGAGCAACAGTCCCATACAGGGATCGACCTGCCTGAAGGGGATCAGGATAAGGTTGATTCTGTTATAGAGGAATCAACAGTGGGGGAACCTTTTCTCAGCATCTCAAGCTGAAAGATTATGGGTTCAGTCTCTGACTAACATGGTCCGATCAGCATTTAAAAATGCACCTTGCGGAACCATCAACCACTACTGTATCCTCGTTGGGGTCGCTAGAAGCCCCCAGACTGTTTGTTCTTTTCCACTTCACCCTTTACTGAAAGGGCTCATTTACCAGGATTGGGAACGTCCTGAGAAAATATTTATTCCCCCAAGAGATTTCCGGTGGTCTATCCCATGGAGGATAAGTTCATCAAAAAAAAAAAAAAAAATGGAAGGTCCCTACAATGGACGCAGCCATCTCTTGTATGTATAAATCACTGACATGTCCAGTGGATAATGTCCAAATGTTCAAGAACCCAATAGATAAAAGATTGGAGTTCTTATGAAAATCTGCTTGGTGATACAACCAGCAGTAGCAGCTATTGGGGTCTGCTAAGCAGTGAAGGATCAGTTGAAACAGGTCTTGAGGGACTTGACAGATCAGCAGGCTTTGCCCTAGCTGATCTACCTAGAGCCTTAGGCTTTGCGGTTGACGCCATAGAGGATTCAGTCCATCAGGCCTCCCGCCTTACGCTGTCTATAGTACATATGCGTAGGCTCCTATGGCTCAAAAACTGGTCTGCTGAAGCTCCCTGTAAAGAATGGCTGGTTAGCGTCCCATTTCATGGTGAACGCTTATTCAGGGAAAACCTGGACAAATATATCCAGAAAATTTCCAGCGGTAAAAATACGCTCTTGCCGGTTAAAAGCAGAGTTAGAGGTCCCTCTTTAAGAGGCCTGCTTCTCCAGTCCCTGGGGCATCGGCTGTGTAACAGTTCCGACGGCCTCCTCGGTCAAATCCCGGGGGTAAAAAACAGGGACAGTAGCAGGGTAATGAGAAACCCTGGGTCAGGGGAGGTACAAAACCTCCCCCAAAGTTAAATTCATGAAGCCCCCACTCAGTCGGGTGGGGGGAGGACTCCAGTTGTTCGCAAGAGACCTGGCGGGACACGATCAAGACAGATAGGTGCTCTCCGCAGTAGGTTTGGGATACAGTTTGGAGTTAAAAGACTCTCCTCCTTCCCATTTTTGAGGTCAAACGTGCCAAGGGATCCCCGGAAGAGAGAGTCCCTCCTGTTGGCACTAGAACAACTATTGCTCCAAGGAGTAATTATGGAGGTTCCCCTGGAAGAATGAGGGTTCGGGTTTTACTCAAACCTCAGTCCCGAAGCAAACGCGGACGGGAGGCCCATATTAATTCTAAAAGGGCTATACAAATTCCTGTATATCAGGACTTTCCAATGGAGTCGATCCGATCGGTGGCCACTGCCCTACAAGGGGAGGATTGGTTAGCCACGATCGACATCAAAGATGCTTATTTGCACATTCCCATCTTTCCAGTCCACCAAAAATTTCTACGCTTTGCAGTAGAAGGGCGCCATTTTCAGTTCAGAGCCTTACCCTTCGGTTTGGCCACAGCACCACGAGTGTTTACAAAAATTCTGGCCCTTTATTGGCCAATCTAAGAACACAAGGTGTAATGATAATGGCATATCTGGATGACTTGTTGCTGATAGACCACTCAGTGAAAAAACTAGACGTGGTCGTTCACAAGACGATCAAGTATCTGGAATCTCACGGTTGGATTATCAACCGAGACAAGTCAGCCCTAAAAACCAGTCAAAAGTCTGGAATACTTGGGGCTAAGGTTGGATTCAGGCCAGAGAAAAATATTCTTGCCTCGAGGAAAGGTGTTGTCTTTGAAAGATTTGATCCACTTAGTGGGTACAAAAAAGACAGCCGTCCATACGCCTGTATATGAGGCTGCTGGGAAAAATGGTGGCATCATTCGAAGCAGTACCCTACGGTCAATTCCATTCAAGGAATTTGCAAGGGGCCATACTGTCAGCCTGGAACAAAAAAGTTCAGGCCCTAGACTTACAATGTCCTTGTCCCCTTCCGTTCGCAAGAAAAGCCTCCGTTGGTGGTTGGTTCCCCAGAATCTGGAAAAAAGGAAATCCTTCAGTCCGATTTCTTGGAAGGTGGTCACTACAGATGCCAGCCTTATAGGCTGGGGAGCAGTACTGGAGCAATAGTCTCTCCAGGGCAGATGGTCGGATGCAGAAAAGGCCCTGCCCATCAATCTCTTAGAGATACGAGCAGCCCGGTATGCCCTAGTAGCATGGACATCCAAACTCCAAGGGTCCCCTGTCAGAATGCAATCAGACAATGCCACAGCAGTGGCATATATCAATCATCAGGGGGGCACCAGGAGTCGTGCAGCCCAGAGGGAAGTAAATTACATCCTGAAATGGGCAGAAAAATATGTCCCAGCCATATCTGCGGTATTCATTCCAGGAGTGGAGAATTGGAAGGCGGACTTTCTAAATCGCCAGCAATTAGGCCCAGAGGAAGGGTCCCTTCACCCCGAGGTTTTCTGGACAATATGTCAGCGGTGGGGAACATCGGATGTAGATCTTCTAGCATCCAGATTCAACGCAAAGGGGGACAGGTTTGTCTCTCGGACAAGGGATCCCCTAGCTTGCGGCTCGGATGCCCTAGTGTTCCCTTGGGATCAGTTCAAGCTGATATATGCATTCACACCGCCACAATGGTTACCTCGATTACTCCGCAGAATCAGGGTAGAAAAGAAACCGGTGATTCCGGTGGCTCCAGCGTGGCCCCGAAGAGCGTGGTACGCGGAGATTGTAAAATTTCAGTGGGGAGTCCTTGGACTCTCCCACGTCGTCCGGCTTTCGCAAGGACTGATATACCACCCTTCCTTACCAGCCCTAGGTTTGACGGCCTGGCTATTGAAGCCCACATTCTAAAAAAGAGAGGGCTCTCTAATGCTGTGGTATCTACCATGATCAATGCCAGGAAGCCGGTATCCAGGCAGATCTACTATAGAATCTGGAAGGCGTACATCGCGTGGTGTGAGGCCAAGAAATGGCATCCACATAAGTACGTAATAGGTAGGCTTCTGGACTTCCTACAATGGGCTGTAGATAGGAAGCTTGCCTTGAGTACTATCAAGGGTCAGATTTCGGCCTTGTCAATATTTTTTCAAAGGCCCTTGGCTTCGCATTCACCAGTCAAAGCCTTTATACAAGGAGTGATGCGTATTAGTCCTCCGGTTAATATTCCCATATGTCCATGGGATCTAAACTTGGTTCTGTCGGTTCTACAGAAACAACCATTTGAACCATTACAGCATATTTCCTTGGTGCTTCTCACCAGGAAATTGATTTTTCTAGTAGCCATTTGTTCGGCTAAAAGAGTATCGGAATTAGCAGCTATGTCCTGTAAGGAGCCATATCTGGTTATCCATAAGGACAGAGTAGTGTTACGTCCTCATCCAGCCTTTCTTCCTAAGGTGGTATCGAGGTTTCATTTGAACCAAGATGTGGTTCTTCCTTCTTTTTTCCCCAAACCTACTTCGGTAGAGGAAAAGTTATTGCATTCTTTGGATGTAGTAAGAGCAGTTAAAGCTTATCTAAAAGCCACTGCTCAGATTCGCAGAACGGATACTTTGTTTATTCTGCCGGAAGGCCCCAGAAAGGGTCAGGCAGCGTCAAAATCTACTTTAGCCAAGTGGATTCGACAGGTCATTATGCAAGCTTATGGCTTGAGAAGGAGACCGCCTCCGTTCAAAGTTAGAGCGCACTCCACGAGAGCAGTTGGAACTTCATGGGCAGTGCATCACCAGGCCTCCCTGGCTCAAATCTGTAAGGCCGCAACGTGGTCTTCAGTTCACACGTTTACTAGGTTCTACCAGGTGGACGTTAGAAGTCAGGAGGATGTCGCCTTTGGGCGCAGTGTGTTGCAGGCCGCAAAAGATCCTCATGTCTGATAGCGCTCAGCTTATATATGGTGTATCCCCCCCCTCATTGGGCATTGCTTTAGGACATCCCATTAGTAATGACTATGTCGCTCTGTGTCCCGTGATGTACGAGAAAGAAAATAGGATTTTTATAACAGCTTACCTGTAAAATCCTTTTCTTAGGAGTACATCACGGGACACAGAGCTCCCGCCCCTCTTTGGGGACACTTATTGCTTTGCTACAAAACTGAGGTGCTCCCGGATGGGAGGGGCTTATATAGGGGAGGGTACTTCCGGTTTTGGAAGTTGTCAGTGCCAGCACCTGACGGTATCTATATAACCCATTAGTAATGACTATGTCGCTCTGTGTCCCGTGATGTACTCCTAAGAAAAGGATTTTACAGGTAAGCTGTTATAAAAATCCTATTATCTCTTGAGCTGTTGGGCTTCCTACCTTTTTACAGAGGCATAGACCAACAATCCTATAGAAAAGCCTACAACTATATTCCAAAGTTTGGTTCTCTTTGCAAAAGCTGTATTATTGTCCATGTAGGTCAGTGGTTCTCAACTCCAGTCCTCAGGGCCCACCAACAGGCCAGGTTTGCAAGATAACTGAAATGCATCACAGGTGATATAATTTGCTGCTCAGGGATTGCAGTATTCTAGTCTGCATCTCACCAAGGTAATACTTAAAATCTGGCCTGTTAGTGGGTCCTGAGGACAGGAGTTGAGAACCACTGATGTAGGGGATGGCAATATATTGAAAACTGCAGGAGCTAGATGGTTCAGTATTGATTTCCAAGTCACTGCTGCCTGAGGAAAGGTTCCTCAGTGGCCAAAAAGTTTTGCACTGTGTGACAAATGTCCCATTTTTTTTACTTTGATGGTTTTCAGTTTGTACTTTTTCGATGGCAACAAATGTTAATATAGTACCATACCATACCAACCTAGGTCAGTAATGCCTGAGTAAAGGATCCTCAGAGGACCCAAAAAGTTGCATTTTGTGACAAATTTCCCATTTCATACTTTGGGTGTTTGCTGTTTTGGACTTCAGTATATCACCATACCATACCATACCATACCAACCAAAGCACTAGCCATTGTCAAGTTTTATGGCTGTATGGAGTGTACTGTTTTCTTTGGATTTGCAGTATAGATTCTAAAGCCCCATACACACGGTCGGACTTCCATCAGACTTTTCCTTGGATTTTTGTCCGAACGGAGTTGGCCGGGCACACCCATAACATACACACCACAGGACTTTTCTGCAAACTTTCCCAAAACTTTTTGCAACATCACATGGTTTTTCTTCTCTTTTCTGCTCTTTACCACCACCCTTTGGTCAACTTCTGCTATTGTTGGTTGATTTTAACATTGGTTGTTTTGTCCATCGGACAAAAGTCCTATGGTTTTCTGTACACACAGTAGGACTTTGCTCCATCGGACTTTTGTTGGGCAAAAGTTTGTCCGTTCGCAGACCCAACTTTTGTCCGATGACAACAAAACCAAACTCAAAAAAGTTTGTCCGATGGAGCGTACACACGGTCGGATTGTTGGTCCAACTTGCTTAAAACTAAGTTTGTTGGGCAAAAGTCCGACCGTGTGTATGGGGCTTAAGATATCTCTAATAGACATGTAGGGATTTGCTGTTTGGAAAGGTAAATGTACCAAAGCTGTTATTAAAATCCTTTATTTGAGTCATTGATTTGGAACAGGTATCCAAATTAGACATGGCATAATTTCTCTAGCTACATACTTGTTCCATGTTCCAAGGATCAGAATTAACATATGTATATACATGGTATAAAACAGAATCCTGGGTAAATGTAGATGGCACCTCCAGGGGACATCAAAAAAGCTCTTTGATATGGATACCATGGTCGCCTGTCCTAGCCCAACCCTTTCCTGTGCTTAGCTATTGGTTAGTGAGGCTGTCCTTCATAGTGATGGTCCAATCGTAAAGCAAAGAATGCAGAAAGGGTGGGCCAGAGCCAGCAACCACATTAGATGATTGCCACTTCCTCATCAGGGCACCCCACTAATTTCTTGGGTCTTGCAAAAAGCTGAAAGTGCGAGTAGGAGCCTTTACTCCTTAGATGGAGTGAGCAGGAGCCTTTACTCCTTTTAAGAACGTGCAGTTGCGCTGCAAATTATCAACGCATAGATTTAAGCAATAAGAAATGATACCTTAATAAAACAGTAAAAAATGCATGATAAATAGTGAACAGTGTTCAGAAATTATCCAATAGGTGAGTAGGATGACATGTGACAGTCTTAAATCTTCCGTACAATATCCACAAAGTAATAGATGAGATTGAGGGAAATCATATGAGGAAAGTTCCACGATAGTACTGTAGTGAAAAACTCTCTTGTGCAAGTTGATATTCGTGACTTCACACTCTTAAGCACCCGAGGGAAAAGTGCAGTGAAAAAGTGCAGTGATGGTAAAGACAGGGTGTGGTGTGCTTCACAGGAGGTCAACGATGACCTCCTGTGAAGAACACCACACCCGACTTCTGATTTCCTGAGAGGGGATCATACTCCTGGGAGTCATACTGAGGTGCCACATTGTTGAGGAAGATATCATCCTGCATGCTGGTTTGCAATTTAAAGACCCTTGGCGGGGGAAAAAGCCATAGGCGGTTGTGATCTCTTCATTTGAGATTCATTGGAGCTTGTAAGCAGATTTGATATTGACGGATCTTTGTCTTTACCACCACTGCACTTTTCCCTCGGGTGCTTAACCACCTAACGACCGCTCACTGTATATATACGTCGGCACAATGGCACCGACAGGCACAATCACGTACAGTGTACGTGATTGCCTTTGTACAGTTGGGGGGTCCAATCGGACCCCCCTTCTGTACAGTGAGCGGTCGGAATTCGTCTAGGAGCGTTCCGAGATGGGGGGGCGGCCGTTCGATTCCGGCCACCCCCCCGTGATCGCTCCCGGCGAATGAGAATGCCCCCTCTGCCTGTGTAATGTAAACACAGGCAGAGGAAGCAGGAGGAAGTGATGTCATCTCTTGTGCGGCGCTCACATATATCGAGCGCCGTACAAGAGAAGACATCAAGGTTAGTGCACAAACACTACACTAACACCAGCACACATAGGCACATAAATCGCCCCCCCCCAGGCCCCCCCAGATCAGCCCCCAGTCACAGTGTCACTGATTGCAGTGACCATTTATTTACTGATCACTGCAATCAGTGACATTTGTGACTGTAAAAGTGTCACTACAGTTTAGTTTTAGGTCCAGTGTAGCCCCCTAACCCCCCTCCTAATAAAGGTTTAACCCCTTGATCACCCCCCAGATAACCCTTTCACCCCCTAACACCGCTGTCGCTAAGCGATCATTTTTCTGATCGCTGTCTTAGCGTCGGTGATGCAGATCGGTAGCCAGTAATTTTTTTTAGGTTCGCCGCAGGTTTTTATAGCGTCAGGTACCCCCATATATTATCTAATAAAGGTTTTAACCCCCTAATTGCCCCTAGTTAACCCTTTCACCAGTGATCATCATATAAGTGTTACGGGTGTTGCTGGTTAGTTAGTTTGCTTTTTATAGTGTCAGGGCACCCGCCGTATATAACCCAATAAAGGTTTAACCCCCTGATCGCCCGGCGGGTGATATCAATTAGGTTTTAGCATCAGAGAGGGTCTGCGTCACACCCCAGGCAGCGTCAGGTTAGTGCCAGTAACGCTAACACCCACACGTGAAGCATACACCCTCCTTAGTGGTATAGTATCTGAACAGATCAATATCTGATCTGATCAGATCTATACTAGCGTCCCCAGCAGTTTAGGGTTCCCAAAAACGCAGTGTTAGCGGGATCAGCCCAGATACCTGCTAGCACCTGCGTTTTGCCCCTCCGTCCAGCCCAGGCCACCCAAGTGCAGTATCGTTCGATCACTGTCACTTACAAAACACAACACACATAACTGCAGCGTTCGCAGAGACAGGCCTGATCCCTGCGACTCCAGTGCTGTAGGAGGTGATTTCACCACCACAGTTAAAAAAAAAAAGCAAATATGCCGAAGCATTGGGGCAGCAGGGGCGGAGGAGCGATTTTGCTCCTAATGCCGCGTACATACGGTCGAAATTCCGACGGAGGCTTGCCCGTGGAAAAGTCCGACCATGTGTGTGCGGCATAACTTTTTTGCGGGAGGATGCCCCCATGCTTCGGCATATATAAATGGTGCATGTATGCCCATCATTAGAAGTGGGTGGATGAAGGGCGGTATTCTAATGGTGGGCATACCCACCCGATCAATCTCTTTTTTCGTTCAGCCAACTGGCTGCATGAAAAAAAAAAGATTACAATACATGTCCAACAAGGACCAGCAACGTACTGGTATGTTGCTGGACTTTGAATGGTTATACCAGATTGATGCCTGCGGGTTTAGGTATCATCTTGGTATCATTCTTTTCAGCCAGCGGCCGGCTTTCATGTAAAAGCAATCCTAGGGGCTAATTAGCCTCTGGACTGCTTTTACAAGCAGTGGGAGGGAATGCCCCCCCCCCCCGGATATAAAAAGCGCCATTGGGAAATTGGGAAAGCATTTTATCACACCGATCTTGGTGTGGTCAGATGCTTTGAGGGCAGAGGAAAGATCTAGGGTCTAGACCCCAGTTTTTTCAAAAAAAGAGTACCTGTCACTACCTATTGCTATCATAGGGGATATTTACATTCCCTGAGATAACAATAAAAATGATAAAAAAAAAAAAAATATGGAAGGAACAATTTAAAAATAAAATAAAAAAGCAAAATTAATAATAAAAAAAAAGGGGGCGTGTCCGGGAGCCGACTGAGGAAGACGTGCAGACATTGAGCTCTGCAACCATACCTTACATCCATAGCCATCCTCGCTACTTATTACTTGGAATATACTCCAAATCTACCCCCATTGCTCCTGAGGGTCTCCTACCTGCAATCCGGTGTACATTTTTGACTTTGGGCCGGCCGTCCAGAACTTGCCAGGCCAGTTTCATGCAGCTCGGGCCCAACGCCATCTGGGGGCCCACAAAGCCTCCAACACCTCCCAGGGGGTCTACGGATACCCACAGGACACCCTGCGTCTCCATCCGGGCTTGGATGGGGGTGTCTATACAGTAAGGAGCCCCCTCGGTCTTCTTCCTGGCCCGTGGTCGGCTCCGGAGCCTGACAGCCATCTTGCGGCCTACAATAACATCTGCATCCTCCGGCCTGGAGTGCCGCGGTCGGCGGGGTTTACGGCGAGAGACTCGGCCACACCTGTGCCTGCACTGGATGGAGCTAGCTGCCTGAGAGATCCCGGAACGCTCGGCCTCACACACCCGCGGCGGCCAGCCTTAGGAAAGTCCGCGGCTCCGGCCTACCTCTGGAAGTCGGCGGCCATCTTGCTGCTCCCACTACACCCAACGCAGCATCCAGCAAGAAGGACCATCCCACACAGGGTAAGCGGGGCAGGGGTGAAATACAGGACATTAGACCTAAGCTAATCCCCCCCCCCTGGCTGGCAGACGGGAGTACCTGGTGGGAGCCCTGATCCCATAGGCTTAAGGGGCGGCCATCTTGCTACACCCGACCATAGTGCTGCTGGGTCCCCCCCCTGCCCACTTGAACCTGCTTCACCCTATACATCAAATCCTGGCTATTCTGGCCTACGGGGCAGCTGAGCCTATACCTCATCCATCTCGCCCTCCCCGCACTCCTCCAGTCACACACTGACAAGGAGTGTAGCAGCCATCTTGCTCCACCCGGACTCAGTGCTAACTCTTACCACAGACCTCCATCCACTCCCTCCTCGGCCACCGGTACTGCCTAAACTGCCGTGTCGCTGTGCTGCAGCACATGCACAGGCTCTCCAAAAGGACAGTAACATCACAGTAAGCACTGATCCCCATTTGCAACACGGGTCGCATCCTCTGCTCATCCGTTCCACCTTTGATGATGCGTGGCTGAGGATGGAGGGCTGAAGACATGCACCGCTGAGCTCTGTGCTCTCCCGACGACCGCAGGCTACGTTCCCAACCAATCACGCCCAACCGGCTGATGGCGGCTTCCAGCTCTACCTCTGCTGACTCCGCTGAACTGCAACAAGGTACTATTCAACGGTACCTGCTACGCACAACATCGCAGGACTCCCGTGCAGGGAAGGATAAACCTTCGTCAACCCGAGCCTCAGGCAGATCACAACCTCCTCCCCCGACTGCAGCAGCTTCCTCTGCCGGTGGGACCGGCCCGGGTACACACCCGACTCCTCTGATGGATCCCACTGCCCTTGGCGAGGGCACTGTCTCAGCGGAGACGCTTTCCCCAGGCGCCACATCCACTGCCATACTGTCTGCCTTCCGAGCTGACTTTGATTCCTGGGCTTCCAAAATGGAAACTTCTCTCCATGTTGAACTAAATGCCCTCAAACAACGGGTCTCCGCGTCTGAGGTCACGGTTTCTGCAATGGTCACCACCCAAGAAGACCACTCAGCCCGCATAACGGCGCTTGAAAATGCATCTACGGCTCATCTCTCCCGTCTAAGGCAACACCAGCTCCGGATAGAAGATAGTGAGAACCGGAGTCGCAGGAACAACATCCGGCTGCAGGGGGTCCCGGAGGCGACCTCAGGTACTGATCTCAAACCCACTGTCATTGCTATCCTTAACCAGGTCCTGGGCAGGGAAGTTACATCTCCCATTGAATTAGACAGAGTACACAGAGTGGGAGGCATAGGAGGGGATCGCAGGGACCGCCCTCGTGACGTCCTCTGCCGGGTGCACTACTATACCCTAAAGGAGGAGATTTTGCGCAAGGCCTGGCGCCTGGGGCCACTAGACTTTCACGGATCATCTATACGCCTCTATCCGGACCTTTCCCGCAACACGCTGTACATGCGGCGAATGGTCCGCCCTCTGCTGGACTTGCTTCGCCAAGTAGGCGCCACGTACACTTGGGGTCACCCATTCAGCATCAAAGTGACCCGGGAAGATAACCACAAATTTGTCCTCTCAGACCCGGACCAGCTTCCTGCCTTCTTCCTGTTCCTGGGCCGGGACCCTGTTGTCGTCCCGAACTGGTTGGACCCCCCAGATGACCGTCAGCGGCTACCGGGCCCTCCTCTGCAACGTCGAGGACGCCCTCAGTCTAGATCGGTACCTTCTGGTCCCAGAGAGCGGCGAGCCACGTCACCAGAGGACTGATCCGGACTCTGTCGTCTGAGACCTGAAATGGTTCTTTCTGCTATGTCCTTTTACCTACTAGGTGGATACAGCTCTTTTATGAGACTCCGGCCAGGTCCACCTTCTGTTTTCCCTGTTTTGTTATGTCTCCACAGTGTACTTGCACTCTCAGCCCACTGACTCTTGCTAACGTTGTTATTTAAATGCTGCTGACAGTTTAGTTGTCTCACATGGCTCGAAAAGCAGTTCGCTGCCCTCGGCTGGTGCGGTTGTACTTGATGGGGTTCTGGAAAAGCGGCCAGTGATGTTGATATGTTCTCTCACGGCTCTGGCTCTGCGGGTTGGCTTGGGGTTTCCCGGACATAGCCCTTTGGCTTGTCCGGGGACCTCCGGGTCTTCCCTTGGGCTCTGGGCATTTATGTCCTTGGGGCTTGAAACTGGCTGACCTTGGCACTGACACCTTCTGTGCGTTTACACAGATATCTGAGCTGAGCCGTGATGACAATCATAGTTAATGCTGCTATAAATGTAGCAATTGATGTTTCCTACCCCCACATGATTACGCGGGAATACCTGTGCCTTTATCTTGCCACCAGTTTGTATACACCTTGTTCTTCACTGATGTTCTTTTTTCTTTTTTATGTCATTTTTGATTGTTTATTGTACTCAAGCGTACCAATGGTATTTAATCTGACATTGCTCTTTAGTGACTAGACAGGTGAGCTTTAAATACCACGGTCATTGGGTGTGTTACTTTACAGTTATGTTATTTATGCCTGCTAGGTTGTCGGGAACACAACTCAGCTGTTCTAACCCCGTTCTCTCCCCCTAAATAGGATTGGCACAGTTCGTGCCTACTACGTGATATTTCACGAAGTGTTACGTTTTTGCGCACACTTTAGTATTTTTGAGCCACCTTCCCCAGGTGCTCTCTCTGTTCAATCTCTTCCCCACATCGCTCTACCTCCTCTCTTCCTCCCCTGCTGTGTTTTCCCCCTTTTCTGTTTCTTTCCTTATTTCTCTCTCACCTCCCCTCACCCTCCCCCCCGTCGCTCCGTCATGGCTCACACGGTGATCTCTCGCCCTAGGCTACAATTCTGTTCCTACAATGTCAATGGGCTTAATATTGCCACCAAAAGAGGACAAATCCTGTATCAAATGCACAAACGCCAGGTCAATGTGCTTCTTCTCCAGGAGACACATTTTCACTCTGCCTCCACCCCTTCCTGCTCCAGCAGATATTTCAACAGGTGGTTCCACAGCACTAGCCCAACCCAGAAAGCCAGGGGAGTGTCTGTGGCTTTTCATAAGACGCTCCCTATAGAGGTACTTGATCATCTCTCGGACCCACAGGGGAGGTATGTTTTGGGGTACCAAATTTACGGTAGCCAACATTTACCTCCCTAATATTAACCAAGTATCGGCCGCGTTACAATACTTGAGGGTTCTGTCGGGATTCATGGAGGGTAAGCTCGTACTGGGGGGAGATTTTAATACCCCTCTTGAACCACTTTTAGATTCCTCCACCTCGCGATCGTGTATCTCCTTCCCCAAACTGAGGGCTCTAAAACGGGCATTTTACGATTTGCGTCTAGTGGATGTTTGGAGGGTGTTGCACCCCACGGCCCGCAACTATACCCACTTCTCCCATGTCCATCAAACCTATAGTCGCATAGACTACCTAATGAGTGACCATAGCTGTCTAGACTGGTCCCCGGACTGCACCATAGACCCAATGGTCTGGTCTGACCACTCTCCTATACATATGACGTTCTCGCTCCCCTCCACTCCGAATAGGGAGTGGTCATGGCGCTTGAACGATTCGTTGCTTACGAATCCAGAATGTGTGAAAAGGGTTTCGGATACAATATCTAACTTTTTTGCGGACCACGCTTCAGATACGACATCGTTGCCCTTTCAGTGGGAGGCACTGAAGGCGGTTCTACGAGGTGCCTTTATCCAACTGGGTACGCGTCTTAAAAAGGAGCGCTCAGCTGCCATTGAGGCAGCAAACCAAAAGCTTAGGAACTTAGAAACTGAACACAAACGATCCCCGACAGTGACAACACTGGCGGACGTTTCTAAGGCGCGATCACAACTCAGAGAGCTTTATGAAGCCTCTGCACGCACATATGCAGATAAGCTCGCTTTCCATCAATACAAGTTTCGAGATAAATGTGGTAGGCCATTGGCTCGCGCCCTGCACCCAAAAGCGACTTCCACCTTTGTGCCTCATATTCGGGGGGCGCAGGGAGAATTGGTCTCCTCACCCACTAAGATGGCAGAGGAATTCAGGGACTTCTACCAGTCCCTGTACAATATATCTAAGACTCAAGGGACTGGTTCCCCTTCTTCCAGGGTGGAAGACCAGGTGTCATATATCTCAGAAACCGCGCTCCCCACATTAGATGATGACATCATCGCTGATCTGGAAGTCTCAATCACAGAAGAGGAGGTTGCCAAAGCCATAGCGGGTACGCCGAGTGGGAAGAGCCCGGGCCCAGACGGCTTCACTCCTAAGTTTTACAAACTTTTTGCCGCCCTCCTCACACCTTTTCTAACTAAGATGTTCAACTCTTTGTCGGAGGGCTCCTTGTTCCCCTCACAAACACTTGAGGCCCACATATCCCTCATCCCAAAGCCAGGCAAAGACCCTACTCTATGTGCAAGCTACAGGCCGATCTCTTTGATTGGGGTCGATCTGAAAGTCTTTGCTAAAATTCTAGCCAATAGAATACAACCGTTGTTGCCTGGGATAATACACTTAGACCAGGTCGGCTTTGTGAGTGGCCGTGAGGCTAGAGATAACACCCTGAAGACCCTTCTTCTAACCAACTATGCCCGGTCCCACGATATCCCACTATGCCTCTTAACAGTCGATGCCGAGAAGGCATTCGACCGAGTCGACTGGCAGTTCCTTCGATTATCCCTGCAACAAATAGGTGTGGGAACTAATATGATGGCGAGAATAATGTCCCTTTACTCCTCTCCGTATGCTAGGATTAGACTGAATGGCTCGCTCTCTCCAGCCTTTTCTGTATCCAACGGGACACGACAGGGATGCCCACTATCCCCCCTCCTGTATGTTCTCACTATGGAACATTTGGCTACTGCTCTACGTAACAATCCCTCTATCCAAGGCATAACAGTCGGGCCCACACATACGAAACTCGCTCTTTTTGCAGATGATCTGCTCTTGTTCGTGACACATCCACACACATCTTTGCCCTCGGTATTGCAGGAGTTTCAGAAATTTGGAGAAGTTAGCAACTTCAAGGTTAACTACAATAAATCGGAAATCCTTAACATATCTCTGCCCACATCGGCCCTACGACGACTAGCGTCTACTTTCTCCTTCAAAACTGGTTCCCCCTCCATAAGGTATCTCGGAATTCAAATACCGGCGGATGCTTCCCAACTTTTTTCCCTGAATTTTGCCCCCCTACTCCTTAGGACCCAAGCAGATTTAACCAACTATGCATCCAAACAGCTCTCTTGGCTGGGTAGAGTGAATGCCCTGAAAATGGACGTTCTCCCTAGGTTCTTATATTTGTTTCAGACCATCCCTATTCACATACCCAACTCGTACTTCAAGAAAATACGCCAGCTGTTTTCCAAATTTATTTGGAATGCGGCCCGTCCAAGGATACGGTATGAAACACTGTCTCTCCCAAAGGCTCGGGGGGGGGGGGGCTGGAGCCCCAATTGCCTCCCTATACCATAAAGCAGCGGTGCTTACCCGCATACTAGACTGGTTTCACCACTCTTCCACCAAGCTTTGGGTCCAATTAGAAGGCCACATGAACCCAATTGAACTCTCCACTCTCCCGTGGACCTTGCCCACGGTCCGGGGGGGTTCAGGCCCTCTCAATGACCTTACCCGTCAAACGATTCGGATCTGGGACCGCATGTTGTCCAGAAGGGGCTTATCAAACCACATGGGGCCTATGACTCCCTTCTTTGGGACACCGGCCTTTCCACCAGCTATGTCTGTAACAATATTCGGACCATGGCGAAAGGAGGATCATAGACGACTTGCCCAGGTCCTTCGTGCAGACCCCACTTTACGGTCAGATACCCCTGCTGGTCCGACCCCCCGTCACCCCATGCAGTGGCTTCAGAGGCAACAGACTATCTCCTACATCCGGACTTTCCCGTCTATTACAGACATTCTTGCTGAACTGACGAGATTCGAGGAACTGCTCATGCAGGTGGAGCCTCCAACACATGTTGTATCTCAACTGTACTCCATTCTGCTCGATATCCACTCCCCTGACCTTCCACCGTACACGGTGGCCTGAGAGACAGATCTGCATCACCCTATCTCCCCTATTGACTGGCAAAAATGTTTCATCCTCACACACAAATTATCCCTAGCCACTAAGACCCAGGAGAAGGGGTTTAAACTAATAACGAGATGGTACAGATGTCCATCATCTATTCATCACTTCAATCCGGAAGTATCGGATGCCTGCTGGCGGTGTCTCGACTCCCGGGGAACCACGCTCCACATCTGGTGGGAGTGCCCTCCGGTGCGGAGGTTCTGGCAGCGAATTTTCACACTTTACTGCAAACTGATGGCGACCTCTATCCAGCCTTCACCTGAGGTGGCCCTCCTGTCTATAATCCCGGGGTCATTTAAATCCATCAGAAATGATGTATTGCGACACTTCTTGGCGGCGGCCAGAATAGTGATTCCCCGTCATTGGAGATCGACAACCATGCCTTCCCTGGGAGATTGGGCTGTTGAGGTGGACCACATTAGAGACCTGGAACGCTTGCTGGCGGAGGAAAGCGGTAAAAGTGAACAGTTCTCTCTCACATGGACTTCGTGGTCCGTGTTCCGATACTCCTCTGAGTTTGTGTCCTGGGCGGGACGTGACCTGGACGGGTCCGCCGTGGGACCGTGATGGAGTGATTGGGATTCCGATTCCTGTCCCCTACCTAATTGTCCCCTTCTATCTGCCCCTGACCCTGATTCTTTTTTTTCTTTTCTCTATATCTAATTACACCTCTAGGAATACAGTGAGACAACGTACCAGGGCTTCGATCTACTTAATGCAAATAACCCAATGAGTGACCCTACGTCATAGTCTCCAAACAGATTTGTGTATAATCTCATCTGATAAGTTGCATACGGGGGAACTAGGATCCCCTTCGCAGAAATACAGATAAAGGTTTCCTTACCTCATTTATTTTTATACAGGGACTGATATTACAAAAATCCCACGGAGGTCCTCCTACGCAGGTGCTCAATCCTTATATGTGTAACTTAACCCTGCTTTGTTTTGCCATACATGATGCCTGTCGATGGTGTATCCTATCATTGTTTGTAATGTTTAAGACGAAGTATGTCTTTTTCTGTCTCTCTCTTGCATATAATATAATAAAATAAGATTGAATTAATAATAAAAAAAAAAAAAAAAAAAAAAGCACCCCTGTCCTGCCCTGCTCTTGCCCAATGGCGAACGCAAGCGTCGGTCTGGCGTCATATGTAAACAGCAATTGCACCATGCATGTGAGGTATCACCGCGAAGGCCAGATCGAGGGCAGTAATTTTAGCAGTAGACCACCTCTGTAAATCTAACGGGGTAACCTGTAAAGGCTTTTAAAAGCTTTTAAAAATGTATGTAGTTTGTCGCCAATGCGCGTTTGTGCGAAATTTTAAAGCATGTCGTGTTTGGTATCTATGTACTCGGCCTAAGATCATCTTTTTTATTTCATCAAACATTTGGGCAATATAGTGTGTTTTAGTGCATTACAATTAAAAAAATAATAATTTTTCCCCAAAAAATGCGTTTGAAAAATCGCTGCGCAAATACTGTGTAGAAAAAAAAAATGCAACACCCACCATTTTATTCTGTAGGGCCTTTGCTTTAAAAATATATATAATGTTTGGGGGTTCAACATAATTTTCTTGCAAAAAAAAAAAATGTTTTCATGTAAACAAAAAGTGTCAAAAAGGGCTTTGTCTTCAAGTGGTTAGAAGAGTGGATGTAAGCTTCCTAATGTTGTGTATAAAATGCCAGAACAGTTCAAAACTCCCCCAAATGACCCAATTTTGGAAAGTAGACACCCCAAGCTATATACTGAGAGGCATGTCGAGTCCATGGAATATTTTATATGTTGACACAAGTTGCGGAAAAAAAGACAATTTATTTTTATTTTTTTGCACAAAGTTGTCACTAAATGATATATTGCTCAAACATGCCATGGGCATATGTGGAATTACACCCCAAAATACATTCTGTTGCTTCTCCTGAGTATGGGGATACCACATGTGTGAGACTTTTTGGGAGCCTAGCCGCGTATGGGACCCCAAAAACCAATCACCGCCTTCAGGCTTTCTAAGGGTGTAAATTTTTGATTTCACTTCTCACTGCCTATCACAGTTTCGGAGGCCATGGAATGCCCAGATGGCACAAAACCCCCCCAAATGACCCCATTTTGGAAAGTAGACACCCCAAGCTATTTGCTGAGAGGTATTGTGAGTATTTTGCAGATCTCGCTTTTTGTCACAAAGTTTTGAAAATTGAAAAAAAAAAAGAAAAAAAAAAAATTTTCTTTCTTCATTTTCAAAAACAAATGAGAGCTGTAAAATACTCACCATGCCTCTCAGCAAACAGCTTGGGGTGTCTACTTTCCAAAATGGGGTCATTTGGGGGGGTTTTGTGCTATTTTGGCATTTTATGGCCTTCGAAACTGTGATAGGTAGTGAGGAGTCAAATCAAAAATTTGTACCTAGAAATCCTGAAGGCGGTGCTTGGTTTTCGGGGTCCCGTACGCGGCTAGGCTCCTAAAAAGTCCCACACATGTGGTATCCCCGTACTCAGGAGAAGCAGCAGAATGTATTTTGGGGTGCAATTCCACATATAACCATGGCATGTGTGAGCAATATATCATTTAGTGACAACTTTTTGTAATTTTTTTTTTTTTGTCATTATTCAATCACTTGGGACAAAAAAAAAAAATTCAATGGGCTCAACATGCCTCTCAGCAATTTCCTTGGGGTGTCTACTTTCTAAAATGGGGTCATTTGGGGGGGTTTTGTACTACCCTGCCATTTTAGCACCTCAAGAATTTAGATAGGCAGTCATAAATTTAAAGCTGTGTAAATTCCAGAAAATGTACCCTAGATTGTAGACGCTATAACTTTTGCGCAAACCAATAAATATACGCTTATTGACATTTTTTTTACTAAAGACATGTGGCTGAATACATTTTGGCCTAAATGTATGACTAAAATTGAGTTTATTCGATTTTTCTTATAACAAAAAGTAGAAAATATCATTTTTTTTCAAAATTTTCGGTCTTTTTCTGTTTATATTGCAAAAAATAAAAATCGCAGAGGCAATCAAATACCATTAAAAGAAAGCTCTATTTGTGGGAAGAAAAGGATGCAAATTTCATTTCGGTACAACATTGCATGTCCGCACAATTTACAGTTAAAGCAGCGCAGTGCAAAATTCTGAATTCACCTCTGGTCCTTTAGCTACCAAATGGTCCGGGGCTTAAGTGGTTAAAGGAGTGTTCCAGGCAACCCTGTGCAAAAAAAAAAAATTAAAAGCCAGCAGCTACACATACTGCAGCTGCTGGCTTTTAATAAATGGAGACTTACCTGTCCTGGTGTCCCTCGATGTCGGCACCGCAGCTGATGTTTCACATCAGCTGTCGGTGCTTCCGTCGCCATTGCGGGTAAGGGAACCCGGCAGGGAAGACTTTCGGCTTCACGCCGGGAACCCTACTGCGCATGCGCGAGGCCCCGCTCCTCTCTCCTATTAGCCCAGCGGCCAGGGGAGGAGGAGGAGGGAGCCTCGCGCGACTTCACCGCCGCGGCCGGAATCCAGTACGTGGGTAAGGATACCTGTCTTTGACAGGTATCCTGTCCCCCCTCCCCCCCGAAAGGTGCCAATTGTGGCACCGGAGGGGGGGGGGAGGAATCCGATAAGCGGAAGTTCCACTTTAGGGTGATGCTCCGCTTTAAGAGTGTGAAGTCACGAATATCAACTTGCACGAGAGAGTTTTTCACTACAGTACTATCGTGGAACTTTCCTCATATGATTTCCCTCAATCTCATCTATTACATTGTGGATATTGTACGGAAGATTTAAGACTGTCACATGTCATCCTACTCACCTATTGGATAATTTCTGAACATTGTTCACTATTTATCATGCATTTTTCACTGTTTTATTAAGGTATCATTCCTTATTGCTTAAATCTATGCGTTGATAATTTGCAGCACAACTGCACGTTCTTAATATTGCAGCAGCGGTTAGTAATCTCACCACTTAAGTTTGGTAATTTCTATTTTCATTTTTATTTTTTGACATGCGCAGTAGTTTCCTTTACCTTTACTCCTTTACCAACTTTAGATGGCACCATAAGAGAAGTTGAGTTGATGAACCATAGCCAGTAGAGATTTTTAAGGAACCCCTGAACCACACTTCCACTAGGAACAATAGAAAAAGCTCCAAAAAGTTGTTTAGCTGCCTGTCCTGGCCCACCCTTTCCTATGCTTGACTATTGGTTAGTGAGGCTGTCCATCATAGTGATGGTCCAATAATCATAAAGCATGGAATGCAGAAAGGATGGGCCAGAGCCAGCAACAACATGGACCGACTTCTATTTCCTCATCAGAGCACCCCAATATTTTCTTGGGTCTTGCAAAAATCTAAAAGTGCGAGCAGGAACCTATGGGTGTCAACTGGAGATGGCATCATAAGAGAAGTTGAGGTGATCAGCCATAGCCAGTAGAGGTTTTAAAGGTATCCAGGAACCACGCTTCCACTAAGAACAATAGAAAAAGCTCAAAAAAGCTTTTTAGCTGAATGTATTTGCTCGTCCACTCCTATGCTTGGCTATTGATTAGTGAGGCCACCCATCATAGTGATGGGCCACTTGAAAAGCATGGAATGCAGAAAGGGTGGGCCAGAGCCAGCAACCATTTGGACTGATTGGCATTTCCTCATCAGAACACCCCACTATTTTCTTAGGTCTTGAGAAAAGCTTAAAGTGCAAGCAGGAACAGTGACAATGTTATATAATGACAATGCACTTTATAAACGCAATAAAAGTCCAAACAAGGTGCTCCAATAGTAAATCAATATTGAAGAACACTGGAGAAATCACTTGGTGCTTCTGTTCAGAAAATATTGCTATAGCCTCCGTTCCTAGTCAATGTCTTGTATGGGGAAACACGTCGGGTGGAGCACTTGACGTCACTACGTACCAGCTAGCTGGCTTGAGCCGCGGCTGTTTGAAAGTATTGTTCACCGTCTTTTTTGGATGTCAGTGCCTAAGAAGTTTTCAATACATTTTTAACTGGAGTACTGCACCATGAAGCCTCTCTTTTCTATCACATGATAATATCCTATTGCTGGAGATCTCCTGGTATCACTGTAGCTGCAGGACAACAATACTGCTGGAGAGCTCGCTACGCTACATTACAAGGATCCCTGTACTGGATGAACCCATGGAGGAGTATCCCTGATCCGAGTGATCCCTTGATGAGCGTGTTTGATCTCTATAATCTGAGATCCAGCGAATCTGGTAAGCGGCGTTGTTAGTTTTATTTTCTGGACCTTCAATATTGATTCACTATTGCAGCACCTTGTTTGGACTTTTATTGCGTTTATAAAGTGTATTGTCATTATATACCATTGTCACCTTTCCCTTTTGTATCAAGGTAGTTATATATACTGTTTCGTTGCACACTTTTTTCTTTATATAGAGGTTTTTAAGGAACAAGGAACCATGCTTCCACTAAGAACAATAGAAAAAGCTCCAAAAAGTTGTTTAGCTGTCTGTCCTGACCTTGTGCTTGGCCATTGGTTAGTGAGGCTACCCATCATAGTGATGGGCCAATTGTAACGCATGGAATGCAGAAAGAGTGGAGCAGAGCCAGCAATCACTTGGACTGATTGCCATTTCCTCATCAGAGCACCCCACTATTTTCTTGGTTCTTGCAAAAAGCTGAAAGTGCAAGCAGGAACCTATGGGTGCCAACTTGAGATGGCACTGTTGCGGAGCTCCAAGGTCCGCTGGGAAATCCTTGAAGCTGAGGAAGTACTGACTTATCCAAGGCAACCTGTTACCCCCCCAGTAACTGGACGACACACAGTTCTGGTAGTAAATCAACCCTTTATTTTGCCCAGGCTGGCTTTTTATATCATTTCCCATGCAAGGGTTTTCTTAACTCATTTTACAGGGGCATTCCCTTCAACAATTAACAGATGACAGTGATTTAATTACCTGGGACTACTTCTAACACATTTGGTATGCGTGAGACGTTTGTCTCCCCATGAACAGAGCTCCACATATTTACTCATAACAATGGGACCGTGCCAGACACATTACTAGGAGTGTAATTACCTCCTGTAGCAGATAATAGGTGACTTCATTAACACACTGAACAATAGATGAATGGAATGCTACCTCAGACCCCCAATTAACCCAATTTACTTATTCAGACATCAGTAGACATTCTGTCTCTACATTTCCTGGAATGAATCTTTGCTGTCACCTCTGAAGTGATCCAAACCATATTCTTAGTTTCAGTATTTTGCTACACTGCTCCCCCTTACCCACAAGCTGGCATACACAGTCTGATCCTTAACGGATCGGCTTGGGGATGTCCGGGGAGTACTCACGGATCACTTTTCCAGTTCAGGTTGCCGCGATAATCCGTCAGCATTGCCGTTCTGCTTCCCGGGGCGGTAGTGGATAGTAAAGTCATACGGTTGTAACGCCAGACTCCAGCGCAACAACCGGGCATTGTCCCCTGCCACTCGATTTAGCCATACCAACGGGTTGTGGTCTGTGAGTAGGGTGAACTGTTGTCCGTACAAGTAGGGCTGAAGCTTCTTTAGGGCCCACACCACAGCCAGGCATTCTTTTTCTATGGCGGCGTAGCTCACTTCCCTGGGGAGAAGCTTCCTGCTCAAGTAAACTACGGGGTGTTCTCCGCCATCTGCTCCAACCTGGCTCAATACCGCGCCCAATCCAAACATTGAAGCATCGGTGTGAACAAGAAATCGTTTAGATGGATTGGGAGCAGCTAGTACCGGACTGTTAACCAGGGCCTGTTTGAGCTGTTGAAATGCCTGTTCACACTCTGGGGTCCATTCTACTTGGCGGGGTAGGTTTTTCTTTGTAAGGTCAGTGAGGGGTTTGGCCAGGGTGCTGTAGTTCGGGACAAATTTTCGGTAGTAGCCAGCCGTTCCGAGGAATGCTAAAACCTGTGTTTTGGTACGGGGGGTTGGCCACTGGGCCACTGCCTCGACTTTGGCGGGTTCGGGCTTTTGTTTCCCACACCCAACCCGGTGTCCCAAGTACTGTACTTCCGCCATCCCAATATGACATTTACTCGGTTTGAGGGTTAGGCCGGCCTCTTTGATTCGGTCTAGCACCGCTCCTACATGGCCCAGATGCTCCTCCCAGGTCTCACTAAAAATCGCGATGTCATCCAAGTATGCACATGCATAATCCTGGAAGCCATCAAGCAGCCGGTCTACCATCCGTTGGAACGTGGCTGGGGCGTTTTTCATCCCAAATGGCATGACCTTAAACTGGTACAGGCCAAATGGGGTGACAAAGGCCGACTTGAGAATGGCATCTGGGGCAAGGGGAATTTGCCAATAGCCCTTACATAGGTCGATGGTCGTGAGGTATTGCCCTCTGGCCATTCGATCTAAGAGCTCATCTATCCTGGGCATTGGGTACGCGTCTGATATTGTTTTGTCATTGAGTCGCCGGTAGTCTACACAGAAGCGGGTAGTTCCATCCCGCTTTGGTACCAAGACCACCGGAGAAGCCCAAGGACTATCTGACGGCTCTATGACCCCGAGACGGAGCATCTCTTGTATCTCCTGTCTCATGTGCTCCCTGACCGCCCCAGGTATTCTATAGGGCGTCTGTCTGAGGGGTGGTTGTTCCTAGGTGTCTACTCGGTGCATTGCCAGCCAAGTGCATCCAGGGATGTTTGAGACAGTTGCTCCCTTCGTGACTAGCAATTGCCGTGCCTGGATGCGCTCTTGGGGGCTTAACCGTTCCCCCAGCTGAACCTCATCTAAAGTGCCCAGCGTCTCATCCTCCCCCAGAAGGTCTGGTAAAGGAAGACTTTCGAACTCGTCGAAGGCAGGCGCGCATATGGCAGCCACCTCCTCTATTCTCTCATAGTACGGTTTGAGCATGTTCACATGTAGCATGCGTCCACCCCCATTTCCAGAGCAAGGACCTATCACGTAAGTGGTATCGCATCTCTTCTCCACCACTTGGTATGGGCCCTGCCAGGTGGCCTGTAGCCTGTCGTGGCGAACAGGTTTTAAAATCAAAACCTTTTGGCCAATCTGAAAGCTACGTCCTCTGGCGCCCCTGTCATACCATTGGCGCTGGCGAGTCTGCGACGCCTGGAGGTTAGTACGCACCTTCTGAGTCAGTTCCTCCAAGCGGTCACGGAACTCCAACACATAGGGTATAACAGGGGTACCCTCCTCCCCTTCTGCTCCTTCCCAGTGTTCCCGGATTAAATCTAGGGGTCCCCGTACTTTTTGTCCGAAAAGTAGTTCAAAGGGGGAGAATCCTGTAGATTCCTGTGGCACCTCCCTGTAAGCAAACAGAAGGTGGGGCAGGAATCTTTCCCAGTCCCGACTCGTGTCCGTGAAAGTCCGGAGCATTTGTTTTAACGTGCCATTGAACCTTTCACATAGGCCATTTGTCTGGGGGTGATAGGGGGAACTCATAATTGACTTGATGCCACACAGTCTCCACAGCTGCTGGGTGACTTCTGCAGTGAACTGAGTGCCCTGGTCCGAGACTATCTCTCTGGGAAAGCCCATCCGAGAGAAGACCCGCATCAGCGCCTCAGCCACGGTCTCCGCGTGTATATTGGTCAGAGCTACCGCCTCGGGATACCGTGTTGCATAGTCCACTATTGTCAGAATGTACTTTTTGCCGGAGGGGCTGGGTTTGGCGAGGGGTCCTACAATATCTACGGCTACCCGTCCGAACGGCTCCTCTATAATGGGTAGGGGTTGTAATTTGGCCTTGTGGCGATCCCCCCGTTTCCCTACCCGTTGACAGGTGTCACACGTTTGACAATACTGTCTCACATCTTTGGAGATGCCAGGCCAAAAGAAGGTGTGGGTAAGCCGGTATCTTGTGCGGCTGACCCCTAAGTGTCCGGACAGGGGAATATCGTGAGCTATCTGCAATAATTCTCTCCTGTATTTCTGAGGGACCACTAATTGTCGGGTTTGGACCGGTAAGGATCCGGCTGCGACTCTCTCAGAGTCGCGGTACAATAGCCCCCGGTGCCAGGAATATTTCTCTCCCTCTAATCCAGCTTGCGACTGGGTTACTTTGTCCCTATAGATCTGTAACGTGGGGTCGCTACGGGTTTCCTGCCCAAATGCTGCGGGGGTATCCCAGGGAAGGGGTTTAACAGTTGGGGGAAGTGTTCTTACCAGAGCCTCAGAGGGTGCGCTGTTTTCCGTGGTGTGGGCCTGGGACCGGGTGGAAACGGGGTAGATCTCGTTGGTAACCGGGGCTGATGCAAAAGCAGAAGTCAATTGGCCGAGATCGTTCCCCAGCAGGACATCAGCGGGGAGCTCCTGGATCAACCCCACCTTAATTAATCCGGAGCCGGCACCCCAGTTCAGGTGTACTCTTGCCGTGGGTAGCCTGTGTACTGCTCCCCCTGCAACCCGCACGGCTACGGAACTCCCGGTGTGGTCGGCCTCTGGAACCAGGTGTCGTTTGACCAGTGTGAGGGTGGCGCCGGAATCTCGTAGACCTTGAGCAGTCTTCCCGTTCAGCTGTACTGACTGGCGATGGTGTTGCCTGTTGTCGGTAGCCGCCTGTACTGGGTCAGCCTCATGTAGGATACTCCAGTGTTCTTCCAATTCTTCCGCTCTGCGGTTGACCGGGGCCGCTTCCGTGTGATAGCAATGAGCGGCAGCCCGTGCTGGAGGGGGTGGCCCTGGTCGGATCCATGCAGCTTGGTCCTGGTTCTGAGTGCAGTCTCTCTGATAGTGTCCAAATTGCTTGCATGAATGGCACTGCACTCCCTTGCGCCCGAGGTATCGATTTGCAGGGGGGTTAGGGATTAGCCCGGGTCGTTGTGTAGCTGGGGGCCCTGGGTTATGGTTCAGTGGTCTGGTGCTTGGTCGGAAGCTAGTCTGTGATGGCCGGCGGGCATCTTGATATTCATCAGCTTGCCTGGCCGCTTCCGAGAGAGTGGTAGGTTTGCGATCCCTTACCCACTCCTGTACCTCTGGGTTTAGTCCATTAAAGAATTGCTCCAGTAAAATCAGCTGGGTGATCGCGTCTGCTGTGGTTGCCTGACTGGCTTGCAGCCAAGCTAGGGCTGCCCTCTGCATTCGGCAAGCCCATTCGGTGTGGGAGTCCTTCTCCTGTTTCTTTGTGTCCCGGAAGCGTCTCCTGTATGCTTCTGGGGTGATGGCATACCTTGCCAAAATAACTTCCTTTACCCGGCTATAGCTTGCGATTTCCTCCTCTGGCACGGCTCTGTAGGCTTCTGCTGCACGGCCTGACAGCTTACCAGCTAAGATCCGTACCCAGTCTGTCTGGGGTACCTGGTACAGCTTGCATTGCCGTTCAAAATCTTGCAGGAAGCTATCGATCTCTTCCTCTGCTTCCATAAACTTTTTAAAGGCATCATGGGGTACTTTTAGTTTTGTCTCTGGTGCCGGTGTAGTCGTTAGCAGTTTCTCAGAGGCATGCTGTTCCGCCAGCCGGAGTTGGGTCTCCCTTTCTTCTCTCGCCGTGATAAAGGCATCCACTTGGGCTAACGTTGCCTGTACCAGCTCGGTGGAGGGGTTTTCTCCATAAAACGCTAGCCTGCGTTTCACTTCTTGGTTAAACTCGGTCTCCATGGCTTCTGTAGCCATACTGTGTGCCCGATCTCCCTCGGTCAGTTCTGCAATCAGCTCTGCTTTGGTTTTAGTGCTGGCGCTCTTCCCTCTTGCTTCCAGCAAATCCTTTAACGTCGCTCGTTTTAATCCAGCATAGTTTGTCTCCATTCACACTTCCATTCGTGTAGCCGAATTTGCATGAACGCTGCTTCCTCTTGCTGCAAGGCTTTAATCCCACCGCTGCCAACCAGTGTTGCGGAGCTCCAAGGTCCGCTGGGAAATCCTTGAAGCTGAGGAAGTACTGACTTATCCAAGGCAACCTGTTACCCCCCCACTAACTGGACGACACACAGTTCTGGTAGTAAATCAACCCTTTATTTTGCCCAGGCTGGCTTTTTATATCATTTCCCATGCAAGGGTTTTCTTAACTCATTTTACAGGGGCATTCCCTTCAACAATTAACAGATGACAGTGATTTAATTACCTGGGACTACTTCTAACACATTTGGTATGCGTGAGACGTTTGTCTCCCCATGAACAGAGCTCCACATATTTACTCATAACAATGGGACCGTGCCAGACACATTACTAGGAGTGTAATTACCTCCCGTAGCAGATAATAGGTGACTTCATTAACACACTGAACAATAGATGAATGGAATGCTACCTCAGACCCCCAATTAACCCAATTTACTTATTCAGACATCAGTAGACATTCTGTCTCTACATTTCCTGGAATGAATCTTTGCTGTCACCTCTGAAGTGATCCAAACCATATTCTTAGTTTCAGTATTTTGCTACAGGCACCATAAGAGAAGTAGAGATGATGTGCTATAGCCAGTAGAGATTGTTAAGGAACCAGGAGCCATGCTTCCACTAAGAACAATAGAAAAAGCTCCAAAAAGTTGTTTGGCTGCCTGTCCTGACCTTGTGCTTAACTATTGGTTAGTGAGGCTACCCATCATAGTGATGGGACAATTGTAAAGCATGGAATGCAGAAAGAGTGGAGCAGAGCCAGCAATCACTTGGACTGATTGCCATTTCCTCATCAGAGCATCCCACTTTTTTTCTTAGGTCTTGCAAAAAGCTGAAAGTGCGAGCAGGAACCTATGGGTGCCAAATTGAGATGGCACCATAATCAAAGTTGAGATGATGAGCCGTAGCCAGTAGAGATTGTTCAGGAACCATGCTTCCACTAAGAACAATAAAAAAAGCTCCAAAAAGTTGTATAGCTGGATATCCTTGGCTGCCTCCTCCTGTGCTTGGCTGTTGGTTAGTAAGGCCGCCCAATATAGTGATGGGTCAATCGTAAAGCATGGAATGCAGAAAGGATGGGCCAGAGCCAGCAACAACATGGACCAACTGCCATTTCCTCATCAGAGCACCCCAATATTTTCTTGGTTCTTGCAAAAAGCTAAAAGTGCAAGCAGGAACCTATGGGTGCCAACTTGAGATGGCACCGTAAGAGAAGTAGAGATGATGTGCTATAGCCAGTAGAGATTGTTAAGAAACCAGGAACCATGCTTCCACTAAGAACAATAGAAAAAGCTCCAAAAAGTTGTTTGGCTGCCTGTCCTGACCTTGTGCTTGGCTATTGGTTAGTGAGGCTACCCATCATAGTGATGGGCCAATTGTTAAAGCATGGAATGCAGAAAGAGTGGAGCAGAGCCAGAAATCACTTGGACTGATTACCATTTCCTCATCAGAGCACCCCACTATTTTCTTAGGTCTTGCAAAAAGCTGAATGTGCGAGCAGGAACCTACGGGTGCCAAATTGAGATGGCACCATAATCGAAGTTGAGACGATGAGCCGTAGCCAGTAGAGATTGTTAAGGAACCAGGAACCATGCTTCCGCTAAGGACAATAAAAAAAGCTCCAAAAAGTTGTATAGCTGGATATCCTTGGCTGCCTCCTCCTGTGCTTGGCTGTTGGTTAGTAAGGCTGCCCAACATAGTGATGGGTCAATCGTAAAGCATGGAATGCAGAAAGGATGGGCCAGAGCCAGCAACAACATTGACCGACTGCCATTTCCTCATCAGAACACCCCAATATTTTCTTGGTTCTTGCAAAAAGCTGAAAGTGCAAGCAGGAACCTATGGGTCCCAACCATAAGAGAAGTAGAGATGATGTGCTATAGCCAGTGAAGATTGTTAAAGTGGAAGTAAACCCATCGATTTAAGTGTTTCAAAAAGCAGTTACATTTCCGGCATGCCGAGAATGCCAACTGTCACATTGGTTGTGCTCTCAACCAAACTGTCAAACCATCCAATGGCTGGTGTCATAACTGATCACACGTGCAGCATCATGGCAGTTGAAGATTAAACAGAGGCCAAGATGGCAGCTTCCTTGCCTGAAAATGATAGGAGGGTTTACTTCCACTTTAAGGAATGAGGAACCATGCTTCCACTAAGAACAATAGAAAAAGCTACAAAAAGTTGTTTGGCTGCTGTAATTTTTAAGGTTTGGCAATGTAGACTCCAGAGGTTTGTCCGGCTCTGATATGTATTCTGGCCCATTTATACGATATGGTTAATTAATGTGTTTGTCCACATCACCATAATCCTTCACCCTGGCATAGGGGTACTGATAATGTACGTTCCAGTTGTGCTCCTGTATTGTTTTCGTATGCCCAAAAAAATAAATAAACGTCAGACATCTCTACGAAAAGAGCAACCCGGTACTTCTCGCTAATTAAAACTCAAAGACCCCCCTCCAAATATTAAAAGGCCCCCCATGATTCTCAGCAGCTCATCCATTAAAGATTTTTTTCGAAGTATATGGCACTTGTTAAAGTTAAACACACTCACGCACACCCCTCTCTGTCTCTCCTCCTCCTCCCCCAAAAGATTTTTTGGCTTACAGCAGGTTGTGTCGCATGCGGACATTTGCAGACACAGAACAGATTTCTTATCACTGAATAACAAATGGCTCCAAACACAACATCCTGGCTTATTGAAAAGAAATATATATATTTGGCCTCCGCGACACATCCGCGTCCCCCTCAACGAGAATCAGGTGGTATTTTGGCTGACGAGAGGTTTGTCAATACCAGATTTGGTTAACTGATTCTCATTTTCCATTCGTCATCCTTTTTTTTTTTTTTTTTGTTAACTTGTTTCTTTTTTATCCTTTGTGTTTGTGCTTTTTTTTTTTGTTTCGCTTCTTTTTTTTTTTTTCCTCCTTTCTTTTAATATATGAACTGATCCGCAAAGGGCATCTTTTTTAGAGACAAGGACTTGAAGCAGGCTGGCACATCCTGGAGCCTCGCCAAGCCTGCTTGGGATTTGGGAAGATTGCCATGCTGGGAGAGGAGAAGGAGAGTGTTCAGAGAAGAGGGGGAAAAAGGCAAGACTTGGCAGTGCTCAGTCAAATCAGTTTCTTTTGTCTGCCTTCTCGGCTTGAGCTTCAGGAAACAAAATCGTTCTGGGATAAAAAAGAAAAAATAAAAATAGGAACTTTTTTTTTTGTTGTTGTTCCGCAAACTTAGAAGCTTTTGTTGTTGGCCATTCTTATCCCTTCCGGACTTTTTCTAAATCGATACGTAATATTCCCTATTCACCATAGTTCGTTAAAAAGAAAAAAAAAATAGTTTGTAAATAATGCTTGCAAGCGGCAATTTGTCTGGAGGGACAGCTTTTTTTTTTTTTTTTTTACTCTGAACAGCTTTATTTACAAAAAAAATTAATCCGCGACTTTTTAAAAAAAAAAAAAAGAAGAGATTTTTTTTTTATTTAACACAGAAAAAGAAATAATTTTTGATCTGGCTTGAGGAACGCTAGCGGATCGCAAAGGCCTTCTGTAATTTATTTTTATTTTATTTTACGGATAAACTCGTTCTAAAGAAGTGTCTCAGTTGAGTTTGATCCTCAAAAAAATGCGCCTGGAAAGTAAAGTTCTCTCTTTTTTTTTTTAACTCTGGAAGCAACAGTTTTCTCTTGGAGCTGCTGTCGCTATTACTGCCTTCCCATACTGCAATAAGTGACAAGGCAGACTGGGAGAATGAAAGACATTCTTACAGCACCTGGAGGGTAATCGTGAACCGTGAGCATTGGCACTTTGTGTTTTTTTTTTGTTTTTTTTCATTATCGTAATGTTTTTTTTGTTTTTTTTGTTACTAAATGTACATTTTGAATTATTTTGCACTAGACTCATTAGAAAGAGGGGAAATTGTGCTTCTAGGTTTCTTTTTTTTTTTTTTGATGTTTGATTCATACCAGTGCTTTGGTTTCTTATTCAAAAATTACAATGTTGCCTTTTTTTTTTGTTGTTCCTGATGCATAGAAAGAAACTTTGGGCCTTATCTAATTACAAAGTGATGTTGCTTGTTGTTGGCGACTTTTGGGAATGGTGCCATTGGTGTATTATTATTATTATTATTTGGGTACTTATATAGCGCCGTCAATTTACGCAGCGCTTTACATATACATTGTACATTCACATCGGTCCCTACCCTCAAGGAGCTTACAATCTAAGGTCCCTAACTCACATTCATATACTAGGGCCCATTTTTAGACAGAAGCCAATTAACCTACCAACATGTCTTTGGAGTGTGGGAGGAAACCGGAGTATCCGGAGGAAACCCACGCAGGCACAGGGAGAACACGCAAACTCCAGGCAGGTAGTGTCGTGGTTGAGGATTCTAACCAGTGACCCTTTTTACTACTAGGCGAGAGTGCTACCCACTACACCGCTGTGCCGCCCAATGACTCTTCCGTTATGTTGCGTAGTTTGGTGAAAGTAAAATTTGGCATATTTCAAGGGATAGTCATGAATTTAGACATTTTATCAGTTAAGTTTATTTATTTATTTTTCCTTGTCAATAATATTTATTGGTTGCATAATAATAAATACATACTTTGGTTATTTATGCAAGGATACAGATAAATAAAATTTACCTAAAAATATTCTATAAGTAAATAATACATAACATAAAATATTTAAATTAAATTAATTAATTAATTCACTAACTAGATAGTCGGTGGGTAACATATTTATTTATTTTTAATATAAGGAAGGACACTGTAGGTGGTAAAATGGTAAAAAAACAAGTTGCAAAAATATTGGTGGTCTATTAATAATACTAACCGAACACTGTCTGCTGTAAACTGGTAACAACCAATATGTTGTTACTGGACTTTGTTGATTTTGATTGATTAGGTGTTAAAACTTCTGTAATAGCTTGACTTTACTGTTCATAGACTGGATTGTGTATGCGTGTGACCTCAAGTGTCCTTGACTTTTGTTTTCTACTTTGCTCCACTGTAGGACTAGAGCACAGTTTTTCATATATTTTGGGGTTTTAGAAGTATGTATTGTGACAGCAGGAAGGTAAAGTCACCTGGTTGCATCCAGGGGGGTAGATATATTTCTCCCAGATTCAGGCTTTATGCTGACTTATACAACTAGGGTGGAGAGTTGTATAAGCCCAGCTGAGGCTAGTAGGCTCATGGATGACTCATACCTCTAGGGAGAGGGCTGGGCGTCGTGCAGACAGGGAGTTGATGAGACCAGCTGAAGCTTGTCAGCTCGGTTAAGGCCTCTATAAAAACTCCCAGCTTCATTAGGTGTTAGCTCATGCCTGGACCCAGACCTGTGTGGACTGTCTAGGGAGAGTGAACCCCTGTGCGGTGAGGCAAAGCCTGTGTGGCTATTTGTTTGGACTTTTACTAAACCAGGGACTTAGGGACTAGGACAGCACCAGGCTGATCCCAGTTGTTAGTTTAGGAAACCTGCATGTTTAGTCAGAGGTCAAACTGACCAGGATTTATTTTGTTTATGTTTCTTTTTGGCTTTGCTGTGTTTTTGTCACTGTACATAGAGAAATAAACCGCACCTTTTGATTTTGAAAACCACAACCTCCGTCTGCTGGCCCTGTTTTTGTGTGGGGAGCCCAACCAGGGGGTCACACACACCCGCTACGGAGTTAACCCCCTCACAGTTGGTGGAGAACCAGTGGCAGTTTTTTTTAAGCCAGCATTGAGGAGATACTGAAACAGCTGGCTCTAGCAAATGCCAATCAACAGCAGACAAATGCAGGTTTGCAAAGGAGCCTTGCAGCCCAGCAGCAAGCTCATCAACAAGCCCAGCAGCAATCTGAGGCCCGCTTCATAGACCTGTTACAGAAGCAAGAGCAGAGACTACAACAAATGGAAGCAGTAATGCAGCAACGTCCGCAGACCAGTGAGGAAAGCCGTCCCACTAATACCGCGTCCTTTGGGGTGAGTCGTTTATTGACAAAAATGACTGGAGAGGATGATCCAGAGGTATTTTTGACCACATTTGAAAGGACTGCTGAAAGAGAAAAGTGGCCTGAGGAGCAGTGGGCTGGACTGGTGGCTCCTCTGTTAACTGGTGAATCGCAGAAGGCTTACTATGACCTAGAGCCTGACCAAGCAAAAGACTATGTGATGCTAAAAGCTGAAATATTGGCAAGGCTGGGTGTCACCCTGGCTGTCCGGGCTCAGCGTGTGCATAACTGGACTTTCCAGCTTGGAAAACCCCCCAGGTCTCAAATGTATGATCTCATTCACCTGAGCAGGAAGTGGCTACAGCCAGAGACTTTGTCCGCACCAGAGATTGTGGAACGTGTTGTAATGGATCGGTTTTTGAGAGCTCTTCCTACTGCCATCCAAAAGTGGGTAAGCCATGGAGACCCAGAGACGGCCGGTGGTCTTGTGGATCGTGTAGAGAAATACTTGGCTACAGAGAACCTGACGGCCTCTTCCAGAGACTCTCGGACTTTCCACCCTAAGACCAGACCATCCCCAGGGGCGGATAAGAGGATTCCAAGGGGTGAGGGTGGAGAGAGTGAGAGGGTGGGAGCTCTACCCAAAGTTTGGGAAGTCAGGGGCTCAAGAGGCAGCCAAAAGGATTGTTTGCTACCGCTGCCGGCAAGCGGGACATATTGCAGCAAATTGCCCGGTTGTGGAGGAACCCATGCAATGTGACTTTCTGACGGACAGACGTCAGTCGCTGTGTGCGACAGTCGCATGCACTGCCATTCGGGGAACTGAGAAACATTTATGCAAAATGTGTATTAATGGTAGAAATGTTGTGGTATTACTGGATTCAGGTAGCCTTGTGACCCTGATAAAGGCTGAATTAGTTAAAACAGAGGTCTCTTGGAATAGCAAGGTAGCTGTTATTTGTGTGCATGGGGACACCCGAGAGTATCCAGTGACTACAGTGTGTTTCGAGACCCCCAAAGGTACCCTCTCTCATCCAGTGGGGTTAGTATCTCAATTACCGCATGATGCCATTGTGGGAAGAGATTTTCCGAAGTTCTGGGAACTGTGGGATGATCCTGAGCCCCCCACTGGTGCCCCTATGTACCAGGAATGTGATAGCCAGAACTCCTCTGAGAGTGGTGAGGACTCTCCAGAATTTCCCTTGTCAGTATTGGCAGGGGAGACTCAAGAAACTGGAGAGGAGCCCACCTCCTCAGACGAAAACCTACCGTCTGTGGAGTTTTCTGATCTGGAGGTTCACAGGGAAAATTTTGCCACAGAACAGTTAAAAGACCCCGCCCTAATAAAGGCACGGGAAAACGTAGTGGAAATAGATGGCGAGTTAGTGAACCCAGATAATACCTGCACTTACCCATACTTCAGCGTAGAGAAGGACCTACTGTATCGGGTGGCAAAAAGGGCAGAAGAAACCGTTGAGCAGCTTGTGGTGCCCAAACCTTACAGGAAGTTGGTGTTGGAGTTGGCCCATGGGCACATTCTTGGAGGTCATCTGGGGACAGAGAAAACCCGAGAGAGGGTATTACAGAGATTCTATTGGCCTGGGGTGATGAAGGACATAGAAAATTATTGTTCCTCCTGCCCTGTGTGTCAGAGGTCGGCCCCGATGCCACATTTCCGTAGCCCGCTGGTCCCTCTACCCATCATTGAGGTCCCGTTTGAGAGAATCGCAATGGATTTGGTAGGTCCTATAATCAAGTCCGCTAGGGGGCACCAGTACATATTGGTTATAATGGACTATGCCACCCGTTATCCAGAAGCGATCCCTCTCAGAAATACCTCGGCCAAAACCATAGCCAAAGAGCTATCTCTTGTTTTTAGCCGGGTGGGTATTTGTAAAGAACTGCTTACGGACCAAGGTACACCCTTTATGTCCCGGGTTATGAAAGAGCTGTGTAAATTGTTCAAAGTGACGCAATTGCGTACATCTGTGTATCACCCCCAAACCGATGGGCTGGTTGAAAGATTCAACAAAACCCTAAAACAAATGTTGAAGAAAGTGGTGGATAGAGATGGAAAGGATTGGGACTGTCTACTTCCTTATTTGATGTTTGCTATTAGGGAGGTGCCCCAATCCTCTACGGGATTCTCCCCCTTTGAGTTACTGTATGGGAGACACCCAAGAGGGCTGTTGGATATTGCCAAGGAAACTTGGGAAAGTGAGAGTTCTCCCCACAGGAGTGTGATTGAGCATGTCGCCCTGATGCAAGATCGAATTGCACAGGTAATGCCCATCGTGAAGGAACATTTGGCCCAAGCGCAGTTGGCACAGCAGAGAGTGTACAACCGTGGAGCAAAGACCCGTACCTTTTCCCCGGGGGATAGGATATTGGTACTTGTCCCTACGGTTGAAAGTAAATTCCTTGCCAAATGGCAAGGCCCCTACGAGATAATGGAAAAAGTGAGCGAAGTGAATTACAAGGTCAGACAACCAGGAAGGCGAAAGCCCGAACAGATATATCACGTTAATCTGTTGAAAGCCTGGAGGGATAGAGAGTCCCTAGTCGCAGAAACTTGGTCACCAGCTCAAACTGGTTGCGTGATTCCGGAGGTTGGAATAGCAGCCACCTTGTCACAACCCCAACAACAGGAGGTTAAGGAGTTTGTGCTTCGCAACAAGGAGGTGTTCTCTGAGCTGCCGGGACAAACATCTGGGGTAGAGCATGATATTATTACCCCGCCCGGTGAAAGGGTGAAGTTAAAACCCTATCGGATCCCAGAGGCCCGACGGGAGGCAATACGGGAGGAAGTACAGAAAATGCTGAACTTAGGGGTGATAGAGGAGTCCCAAAGTGATTGGTCTAGTCCCATTGTGTTGGTGCCTAAACCGGATGGGAGCTGGCGATTTTGTAACGATTTTCGTCAGTTGAACAAAGTTACAAAATTTGACACCTACCCCATGCCACGTATAGATGAGTTGATCGACCGGCTGGGAACAGCCCGATACATGACGACTCTTGACCTCACAAAAGGGTATTGGCAAATTCCCCTGGCCAAGTCGGCCAAAGAGAAAACCGCATTTGTAACCCCAGACGGGGCGTTCCAATATAAGAGAATGCCGTTCGGGTTACAGAATGCGCCGGCCACATTCCAGCGGAAAATGGACCAGATACTGAGGCCCCATCGGAAGTATGCTGCGGCTTACCTGGATGACGTAATTGTCCATAGCACAGATTGGGCCTCACATCTGCCAAAAGTGCAAGCAGTCCTAGACTCTATCCGGGAAGCGGGGTTTACGGCTAACCCCAAGAAGTGTACCATTGGGCAGGAGGAGGCCAAATATCTTGGGTACACCATTGGCAGGGGAGTGATAAAACCCCAACTCAACAAAGTGGAGGCCATCCAGAGTTGGCCACGTCCCAACAGCAAGAAGCAGGTACGGGCCTTTCTGGGAATCGCGGGTTATTATCGGCGCTTCATTCCCCACTTTGCTTCTAAGGCTGTGCCCCTAACCAACCTGACGAAAGGGAAAGGGTCGGTCATGATTAAATGGACCCCCGAGGCTGAGGCAGCATTCCAATTCTTGAAACAAGCCTTATGTAGCCAGCCAGTGTTGTACTCACCCGACTTCTCTAAAGACTTTGTCGTACAAAGTGATGCGTCAGATGTGGGGTTAGGAGCAGTATTGTCCCAGGTCTGGAACGGGGAAGAGCACCCAGTCATTTACCTCAGCAGGAAGTTGAAGTCCCATGAGGTAAATTACGCCACGGTTGAAAAGGAGTGTTTAGCGGTGAAGTGGGCTCTAGATTCCCTTCGGTACTATCTGCTAGGTAGGCACTTTGACATGGTTACGGATCACGCTCCGTTAAAGTGGATGGCTCAAAACAAGGAGACAAATAGAAGAGTGAATAGGTGGTTCCTGGCCCTACAGGAATTCAACTTCACAGTAAAGCATCGCCCTGGCGTTCAAATGGGGAATGTGGATGCTTTGTCTCGAGTACATGAATGCCTGATTGCTGGTGTTCCAACCCCAAGGTTAAAACAAGAGGGGGGGGTATGTGACAGCAGGAAGGTAAAGTCACCTGGTTGCATCCAGGGGGGTAGATATATTTCTCCCAGATTCAGGCTTTATGCTGACTTATACAACTAGGGTGGAGAGTTGTATAAGCCCAGCTGAGGCTAGTAGGCTCATGGATGACTCATACCTCTAGGGAGAGGGCTGGGCGTCGTGCAGACAGGGAGTTGATGAGACCAGCTGAAGCTTGTCAGCTCGGTTAAGGCCTCTATAAAAACTCCCAGCTTCATTAGGTGTTAGCTCATGCCTGGACCCAGACCTGTGTGGACTGTCTAGGGAGAGTGAACCCCTGTGCGGTGAGGCAAAGCCTGTGTGGCTATTTGTTTGGACTTTTACTAAACCAGGGACTTAGGGACTAGGACAGCACCAGGCTGATCCCAGTTGTTAGTTTAGGAAACCTGCATGTTTAGTCAGAGGTCAAACTGACCAGGATTTATTTTGTTTATGTTTCTTTTTGGCTTTGCTGTGTTTTTGTCACTGTACATAGAGAAATAAACCGCACCTTTTGATTTTGAAAACCACAACCTCCGTCTGCTGGCCCTGTTTTTGTGTGGGGAGCCCAACCAGGGGGTCACACACACCCGCTACGGAGTTAACCCCCTCACAGTATTGAGACCTGTTCTTGGCACAAAGATTGTAGGAGACCTTTTTTTTCTGTAAATATACCTCCTGGTATATTAACTTAAAAAAAAAAAATCTGGACCATTTTTACATTTTGGAAAGCTTGCCATGTTTTTATTGCTGTCTAATCGGGAATATATTTTCTTCACTTCCTGTTTTGAGTGTCACCAACCAGGGGCCTGAGGTGGCAATAAAAGCCTACCTTTCAGATTGCTCTACTGTGTCCACATTGGGGACATCTCCTCGCACTTCCTGTCTCAGTGACCACCATTTCCGGGATAAGAAGAGAGATAAATTACCTTTTACACATTAGGTGTGACTTTACAATCATTATACAACTGGCATGCCAGTGAATAGTAGTGTGCTGTAGACCTCAGATCACCTCAAATTCCTGCAGCATCAGACCTCGGGTGAGCCCTAATTTCTCCAACTTCACACCTCAATTCACCCAATTGCTGCCCCTTCACAACTCAGATCAGTCCCAATTCCTGCATCTTCCCACTTTAGATCAGCCTCAATTCCTGAACTTTTAGCCCCTGAGAAGCCCCAATTCCTGCATCTTCACACCTCAGATCAGTCCCAGTTCCCGTACCAGCACACCTCAGATCAGAATCAGTTCCTGCACCTTTAGACATCAGATCAGCCCCAGTTTCTGCACCTTCACACCTCAGATGAGCCCCAATTCCCACACCTTCACAGCTAAGATCACCCCAATTCCTGCACCTTCACACCTCAGATCAGCCCCAATTCCTGCACCTTCATACCTCAGATCAGAACCAGTTCCTGCTCCTTCACACCTCAGATCAGCCCAATTCCTGCACCTTCACACCTCAGATCAGAACCAGTTCCTGCACCGTCAGACATCAGATCAGCCCCAGTTTCTGCACCTTTACACCTCAGATCACCCCAATTTCTGCACCTTCACACCTCAGATGAGCTCCAATTCCCACACCTTCACAGCTAAGATCACCCCAATTCCTGCACCTTCATACCTCAGATCACCCCAATTTCTGCATTTTCACACCTCAGATGAGCCCCAATTCCTGCACCTTCACACCTCAGATCACCCCAACTCCTGCACCTTCACACTTCAGATCAACTCCAATTCCTGCACCCTCTGACCTAATATCAAAACCAGTTCCTGCACCTTCAGCCCTCAGATCAGCACCCATTCCTGCACTTTCAGACCTCAGATCAGAACCAGTTCCTGCACCTTCACACCTCAGATCAGCACCCATTCCTGCACCTTCTTACCTCAGATCAGTCTCAGTTCCTGCACCTTTATACCTCAGATCAGTCCTAGTTCCTGCACTTTCACACTTCAGATCAGCCCCAAATTCGTGTACCTTTACACCTCAGATCACACAATTTCTGAACCTTCACACCTTGGAAGAGCCCTAATTCCCGCAACTTCACACCTCAGATCAGCCCCAATTCCTGCACCATCTGACCGCAGATCAGCTCCAATTCCTGCACCATCAGACCCCAGATCAGCCCCAATTCCTGCACCTTCACACCTCAGATTAACTTCAATTCTTGCACCTTCAGACATCAGATCAGCCGCAGTTCCTGCACCTTCACACCTGAGATCAGAGATAAATTGTATCACAGATGACAATATATGAGTCTTGACCAAGGGTCAGCCACCTTTTCCACATTAGGTATGACTTCACAATCGTTGGACAACTGGCATGCCAGTGAACACCTCAGAACACCTGAAGACCTCAGCCCCAATTCTTGCAGCATCAGACTTCAGATGAGTTCTGATTTCTCCACCGTCACACCTCAGATGACCCAATTTCTGTACCTTCAGACCTCAGACAACCCCAATTCCTGCACCTACATACCTCAGATCAGTTTTAGTTCCTGCACTTTCACACCTCAGATCGGCCCCAAATTCCTGTACCTTCACACCTCAGATCACCCCAATTTCTGCACCTTTAGACTTCAGAAAACCCCAGTTCCTGCACCTTCATACTTCAGATCAGCCCCAATTACTGGACTTTTAGCCCCTGAGAAGCCCCAACTCCTGCACCTCCACACCTCAGATCAGTCCCAATTTCCTCACCACCACGCCTCAGATCAACCCTATTTTCTGCACCTTCAGATTAGCCCCAGTTCCTGCACCTTCACATCTGAGATCAGCTTAATTCCTGCAACTTCACACCTCTGATCACCGCAACTCCTGCACCTTTACAGCTCATATCACCCTAGTTCCTGCATCATCATACCTCAGATCAGAGCAATTCCTGCACTTTTACACCTCAGATCAGTCCAGATCCTGCACCTTTAGACCTCAGATTAGTCCCAATTCCTGCACCTTCACACCACAGATCAGATCAGCCCCAGTTTCTGCACCTTCAGACCTCAGATGAGCCCCAATTCCCACACCTTCACAGCTAAGATCACCCCAATTCCTGCACCTTCACACCTCAGATCAGCCCCAATTCCTGCACCTTCATACCTCAGATCAGAACCAGTTCCTGCTCCTTCACACCTCAGATCAGCCCAATTCCTGCACCTTCACACCTCAGATCAGAACCAGTTCCTGCACCTTCAGACATCAGATCAGCCCCAGTTTCTGCACCTTTACACCTCAGATCACCCCAATTTCTGCACCTTCACACCTCAGATGAGCTCCAATTCCCACACCTTCACAGCTAAGATCACCCCAATTCCTGCACCTTCATACCTCAGATCACCCCAATTTCTGCATTTTCACACCTCAGATGAGCCCCAATTCCTGCACCTTCACACCTCAGATCACCCCAACTCCTGCACCTTCACACTTCAGATCAACTCCAATTCCTGCACCCTCTGACCTAATATCAAAACCAGTTCCTGCACCTTCAGACCTCAGATCAGCACCCATTCCTGCACTTTCAGACCTCAGATCAGAACCAGTTCCTGCACCTTCACACCTCAGATCAGCCCCCATTCCTGCACCTTCTTACCTCAGATCAGTCTCAGTTCCTGCACCTTTATACCTCAGATCAGTCCTAGTTCCTGCACTTTCACACTTCAGATCAGCCCCAAATTCGTGTACCTTTACACCTCAGATCACACAATTTCTGAACCTTCACACCTTGGAAGAGCCCTAATTCCCGCACCTTCACACCTCAGATCAGCCCCAATTCCTGCACCATCTGACCGCAGATCAGCCCCAATTCCTGCACCTTCACACCTCAGATTAACTTCAATTCTTGCACTTTCGGACATCAGATCAGCCGCAGTTCCTGCACCTTCACACCTGAGATCAGAGATAAATTGTATCACAGATGACAATATATGAGTCTTGACCAAGGGTCAGCCACCTTTTCCACATTAGGTATGACTTCACAATCGTTGGACAACTGGCATGCCAGTGAACACCTCAGAACACCTGAAGACCTCAGCCCCAATTCTTGCAGCATCAGACTTCAGATGAGTTCTGATTTCTCCACCGTCACACCTCAGGTGACCCAATTTCTGTAGCTTCAGACCTCAGACAACCCCAATTCCTGCACTTACATACCTCAGATCAGTTTTAGTTCCTGCACTTTCACACCTCAGATCAGCCCCAAATTCCTGTACCTTCACACCTCAGATCACCCCAATTTCTGCACCTTTAGACTTCAGAAAACCCCAGTTCCTGCACCTTCATACTTCAGATCAGCCCCAATTACTGGACTTTTAGCCCCTGAGAAGCCCCAACTCCTGCACCTCCACACCTCAGATCAGTCCCAATTTCCTCACCACCACGCCTCAGATCAACCCTATTTTCTGCACCTTCAGATTAGCCCCAGTTTCTGCACCTTCACATCTGAGATCAGCCTAATTCCTGCAACTTCACACCTCTGATCACCGCAACTCCTGCACCTTTACAGCTCATATCACCCTAGTTCCTGCACCATCATACCTCAGATCAGAGCAATTCCTGCACTTTTACACCTCAGATCAGTCCAGATCCTGCACCTTTAGACCTCAGATTAGTCCCAATTCCTGCACCTTCACACCACAGATCAGAGCCAGTTCCTGTACTGTCACACCTGAGATCAGTTCCAATTCCTGCACTTTCACACCTTAGATTAGCCCCAATTCTTGCACCATCCCACCTCAAATCAACTCCAATTCCTGTACCTTCATACCGGAGATCAGCTCAATTGTTGCACCTTAACACCTCAGATCACCCCAATTCTTGCACATTTATATCTCAGACCACCTAATTTCTTCACTTTCACACCCCAGATTTCACATCTTCACACCTTAGATCCTGCACCATCATAAGGGTAAGGTTCTACTTTCATACTTGCTGAAGATGGCGGTTCAACTAGTAGCAGTAAGGAGAGAGGCAGGCAGGCTTCTTCATGCAATGTATGCAGCTGCAGGCAGGCCTACAAAGATACTGGGCCCAGATGGGCAGGACAGGCATTGTAATTGACAGTCGGATGAGCTGTGAGTTACTGCCTATGACAGAAGCACTGTATATGTAGGCGAAAGATCCTTGCGGGTGCCAATTAAAATTACATTGCTTGCTTGTTGGCAAGTCTTAGTTTGCCTATCCAATTTCTAGACCATCCCCACCATACTTTAGAGGAAATTGTCAGAAGTTCCACTTTTTTCCAGTTTTTGCAGTGATCTGTGAAATTCATTAGACATAAGGGAAATTAGGTGATTGGCAGAGTTCCAAAGCTGGAGAGCTCAAGGCTTCCTTGCACCTGACCATGGAGAAAATTGGGTAATTGAGGCCACACAAAACAAGATTTGTGCACAGCTTCAGGTACGTATAGACAGCCTTGTGGTTTTCCACCCTTAAGCAGATCTCCAGACTAAAAGGTAGGTGTATATTTACCATAATGGGATGCATGGGCCAGTGCCTAGGGCAGCAGGGTTAGTGATGGGACAGCACTGTGCCTCAACTGTGATGGCCCTTTTCCTATTTTGTTTTCTCCCCCCCCCCTCTGGACTTGTGTGGCTAAATTCAGCAAGTGAACTGGAGGGGGCGCCAGGGGTCAGACGACTTCTTGAAGAGACATTGTTGCTTTGGGCGTTTGGCCCCCTTACCCTTGACCTTCTAATACTCGCCTCTACAGTGATCCCCTGATGTTCTTTCGTCCATCACAGCTGCCACATAATACCTAGTACCACTTTTTCATCCTTTTCTTTCCTTTATTTGTCCTCTAGTGATCCTACCAGTATCACACTTCCTGCACCCTTGTGTCCATACTCATTTCTCAATGGAATCTATTGAGGGAGCCATGGCTGTCACCGAGGCTGAACTTCAAACATCTGCTTTTGTTCAGCTCCATTGCATTGTAGATTGATTGGGCTACCTTAAAGAGGAAGTAAAAAAAGCATTTTTAGCAAGTATAGAAAATACCTGCTGATCCTGCCAGAAATTTCATGTCCTTGCAACGTCTAGCTGGCTGATAAGATAGAGCAAAAAACGTATTTTTATTGTGTAAACAAATCCAATAAATCTGCAGACTCTAGAACAAAGTTATAAGGATTCTATAAAAGTTTACATTGTTTGACCTTACCATCAGGAAAACAGGACTTTTGATGTACCCAATATAGATCCAAAGACATATGTTAAAATCAAAAATAGTTTTTATTACAAAAAAAATTTAAAAACATAATTGCACTGATAATCTGTGTTCCACCGTCACCTGTTTATGGACTTGTATTTTAACATCCTTGTCTATAGCCTATCAACACCCCGTTTATTTTACACCAAGCGCAAAAATATACATACCTTGCTGCCTTTCACACTCCTTCCAAATCTCAACTGAAACCAGACAGGGAGGCCCACTATCTCTATTTATTTTTGCTCTCATGATGGAGCCCCTGGCCGAACTCATACATACTCCGCCGAATAATTATGGAGTGCAAATTGGGGAGAAAATACACACTATAGGCCTATATGCAGATAATGTAGCTCTATCCCAGCCATCAATATCCTTTCCAGAAGTTCTGAATAGGTTATCAGAATTGGGTAATGTTTCATAATACAAAGTCAACAAAAGATAATCACTTATTTTTGTCTTGAGTTTTCCTACCCCTACCAAACATTGGCTTCTAACCAAATTTCCCTATTGATGAGTTAAAAAAAAGTTTCCCTTATTTAGGAATTCAAATAACCTATCCTAGTCAATGTACCTTCACTTTTAACTACTCACTCCTCTTAACACAGGCTCAACAATGGTGTACAGAATATTGTCAGGGTCCGGATCTGAACCTATGACTTCTGCAGTGTCTGGCTCTAGCTTTTCTGGCTGTACCACTTGAGACGGGGACAGCTCCCTGTCTGATTCATCGGACAAACTTGCCTTGTACTATGTTTCTGATGAACCTTGAACTCTTTGCTCCTCCCATGAACTTTCTGATATAAGCCATGTCTCTACACTTCCTGTTTGCCAAATGATTGTGCTCTTCTCCAGCCGATATCTTGCTCCTTTGATTTCTGCTCCCGTCCCTATCTACCACTCGTTACCCACCTTTGGCTTGTTCCTCGACTATGCTTCCACTTGATCCCAACCTCCATCCACTTGTTACTGATCTTTGGCATGTTGACTGATTATGTTTCTGCTTGATGCGTACCTGCTACTACTGTTACTGGACCCTGGCTTACTTAGCTCCTGTTGGGGTGATCTTAAGAACTGTGACCTGGCACCAGCAAAATCCATCTTCACTATCAAGAGTTATGGTGAAAACCAGTTAGTGCTTAGACCCTGTGTCATCTGCCAGTGTGGCCTGCTTGTGTACTTATCCTGCTGGTCAGTGGGAGCCTTTCTACTGCTATAGCTAATGGTCTCCGAGCCTGTTATGATCACCCAATTGTCTCCTGGATGGGTAGAAAAGCTATAGTAAAAATGACATTACCTAAGAACCTGTAGATCAAATATTCTCAACTAGGGTTTCTACAGACGTTGCTAGGCGTTCCTTGAGCTAATGAGTTTTCCATCTGAGGTACCTTCATAGATCCAGGTCCTTCACCACTTGGCAGAGCCATAACACGACACCAATGATTTTTTTAAGCTCTTTGTAAGGGTGGCTTTCCAGCCAACACTATAAGAGGGAAATCCATTTCACCAATCACCAATGTAAGGGGCATATTTCCAATTACCACCAATTGACTAATCTTAGCAGGGGTTCCCTAGCGTGTGAAAATTATTTCAAGGGTTCCTTTGGGGTAGAAAGGTTGTGACATACTGCTGTGTGTTTTCCGCCCTGTTATCATGCCGCTGCCTACCATGTTTCTAAATGGGCTACAAAATATTCTCCAAAACTTTATTTGGCAAGGGAAAATAGTTAATAAGAAGCTTAATTTCCGACACCAGAGTACTGTAAGCAATGATGCTCCTAACATTCCAAACTATTATAAGGCCACTATTATAGACTAACCAAAATGTTGGTGGAACCCAGAGCATACAAAGAAATGAGTCCACGTTAAAAGTGTAATGATGGGATTTTGCCTCTCTCCTGATTTGGGAACACCTGTACTATTACATACATTCACAGTGCATAATTCATAGTCCTCTGATGTCGATTAGAACTTCCTTGAAGACATGGCAGTCACTAGACAGTAGGCAGAGGACACATGTCTTTGAAACCCACCAACACCAGACACAGTATGAGATTTATAAAAGTCACAGTATTGTATTGCCTCCAATCATATTGAATCTTTCAAGGATGACTATAAGGTGGGAAGACTTAACAATATTGCTCTACACATTTCTTGGACCAACAGTTTGCTTCTTCAAGAGAAAGCAGGAGGTATCTCCAATCATATAGCTAGACCTTTATATTACACACATATAGAATACTCTCCATGTGTTAAAATCTATAGATCGGTATAACTTGTATTGTGCATCAATTAGAATTATCAACCCAATCCAATAAAAACTCTATCATCATGTGTGCATACACATCCCATACGCTGGGAAGGGCTGCAGGGGATCGCAAATGTCAATAGTTCAGTTGGGAACAATTTATCTGAATTATCAATGGAAAAATTAGTCAATATTTATTTTAATCAATTCTCTTATAATATCATTAAAAAGGAACTCCAGGAATGAGATTAGTTTAAACACTTGCTTGGGGCCAGCTTGGCTCAAATGAATTATCCAGATGCCACCTTCAAGTGGCCAATGGCGAAGCTGTGAGTGGCATCTTCTTCCAGCGTGTGCTCGGGTGACTTCCCTCCCGTGCAGCAAACATAGAGTAGCATTCTGGTTGGCCGAGGCAGAGATCATGATGTCATCTACCCCTCCTTTTTACCTTGACCAATCACAGCACGCCTGAGTGGGGTAGGTGTGGGAGTGAGTGATGCTCTATATTTGGTGCACAGGGAGAAAGTCACCTAAGCACGAACCAAAGAAGATGCCATTGACTGTGCACAGCATATGCTTCAAGGGTGAATTACAGCTTCACCGTTGGCCACACAAAGGTGGCATCAGGATAATTTATTCAAGCCAAGCTGGCCCAAACTTTAGGCTTCAACAGTGAATTACACCTTCACCGTTGCTCAAATATAGGTGACATCTGGATAATTTGTTCAAGCCTAGTTGGCCCAAAGTAAGTGCTTAAACTAATCTCATTCCTTGAGTTCTTCTTTAAGGTAGCCCCACCAATCTCCAGTGTAATGGAGTTGAACAAAGGTAGACATGAATGAAGTCCAACCCAGGTGACAGCAATGGTGCCCCCCATTGATGCCATGGAGAAATGAGTATAGACACAAAGGGGCAGGAAGTGTGTTACTGGCAGGATCACTAGTTGGCAGAAAAAAGGATAAAAAACCTAAAGGAAGAAAACGAATGTTGCCACCACATCTAGGGACTGGTAGGCTACAATATATTACATGTTTTTGTTGATGGGTTGAGTTACACTTTAAGTCAGAACCCTAAAGGGTGAGTCATTTGTGAAGTCCTATTATGTACCTATGGGCTGTATGCAGGGCCTCTGCAGGACTTCTCTTCAGTCTGATAATAAAGTGGTATATGTGTAGGAGCCTGCCATTAGTAATAATGCAGCATTTGTTGCTTATCTAAGACCCCCCCCCCCCTGCAACATAGGATTTGATCCTTCCAGTAGATCCTTTGATTTTCAGCTTCCTGTGGATCTACTTCCTGTGGATAGTCATAGATGGACATGTAGTTGCACATGGATTACTGTAGCAAAAAATATTGCATTTTGGTAATCACATGGGATTAAAATAGATGTAAACCCTAACTGAATGACCTTTAGTTTGCTAAAGCACATTTGAATGACAAAGGGTTGGGCTGAAAGTTGTCATGGAAGGTTGAAGATCTATGAGCAGCCTGGACCTAGAATCCAATGGGGGGTCTACAGGGATGGATGTGATGATTACAGTGGCGGCCCATTCATTAGGGGTGCAGGGGTGCTGCCCCCCCCAATCCATGTGCCCGGCCCCTAATCTCTGTTCTAATGTTTTTTTTTTCTTTGAAGCACATAATTAGAGCACTGAGCCCCAAGTCCACCCACTTGTGTGACAATAGTGAATTAATATTCGCTATTGTCTTCCTGATTCTCCTCCCGGCCAATCAGGAAGCAGCTCCTGAGACCCCATTGGCTGGGGAGTCTCAGGACCCACTTCCTGTTCGGCCAGGAGGAGAAGCCCCGGCCACTTCTTGTTCTGCCTGGAGGAGTAAGCCCCGGCTCTTCCGTCGCTGCATCTCAGCTCCCAGCTAAGCTCCCTTCTGCCTCCTCACGGTAAGGTCTCCCAACTGTCTCCCGCAGGGGGTGGGGAAGTTTGCTGCCTCCCGACTGTCTCCCGCGTGGGGGGGGTTTGAATCGTGGCCTTTCAACTGGCTCGCGCGGGGGTGGCTGCATCCCGGCCTTCCAACTGTCTACCGCGGTGGGGGTAATTGGTGTTGATGGCGGTGGTGCGAGAGAGGGAGGGAGGTTTGTTTGCAGCCCCCCCCCCAAATAATCTGTTTTTAAACAGCCATTTGTAGTCCCCTCTGGAAGCCCACGTGACAGGCTGACAACGGGGGAGAACATTTGGGAGACAGGGACAGACCGTTGTCACCCTCTAACAGGAAGGGCTGGATTGCCAGGGATTATTTTAACAAAAACTGCAGAATTTAAATAAAATATTAAGAATGACTTTTGGAATTGAATTAACATGCTTTTGTGAGATTTCAGTGATTGGGTTCACATATAGAAACAAATTAAAGCCCAACTCCAGCTTACACGTTTTAAGCAGCTAGAACATTGTTTTTTTTCCCAAGGTCTCAATTATTTGAATTAAAGCTAATGGTTGTAAATACCTCCAGCAGGGATACATGGTTTGTCCCAACCTCAGTAACTGCAATTTTTGCTGGACAGCTTGGCCCGCCTGTAAATGTGGAAAAAATGTAAATACAACAGATCCTATGGTTATAAGTAGTACCCACACAGTTACCATAATACAATTTCTTTGGTAATTGTCATTGAACTGTTAGCTGTTAGATCCTCTGGAGGCTATAGTGGCTTTGACAGTTGAATGACAGAGGGTTGGGCTGAAATGTGACATGGAAGGTTGAAGCTCTATGAGCAATCTGGACCTGGTATTCTATGGGGGTCTACAGGGACTTGCGCTGATGATTAACAAAGGCACTTGGAGTCACCAGAAGGGCCCTGCACTGCTGTTTTGGACCAGGTCTGGCTCACTTTATTTGCAGGCCTATGAATGACTGGTAACACACAATTATCAAGTATTTTTGCTTGTTTTCAAAAAATATGCTTTACAATAGGCTCAGAAAGAGAAAATCAATATATATATATATATATATATATATATATATATATATATATATGTCAACACACGACAATGAGTAAAAAAAAGCACACGGCTGCATCCATAAACTGCACTTAAAGCGGTTCTAGATGTATACTTTTTTTATGTTACTTACTGTACTTGCTCTGTGCAATGCTATTGCACAGAGTGGCCCCTTACCGCCTTTCCTGGGGTCTTCCACCATGGCTTCCTGCTCCATCTCTTCTTAGTGCCCCCATAGCAATCTGCTTGCTATGGGGGCACTCAAGCAGCCATGCTCTGGAGCAGAGCTGTGTGCCTCCATAGACATGCACAGCGAGAATCCCCCACTGCCTCCTTTTCTTTTGGTGGCTCCCACTGCTGTCTCTGTGTCTATGAGAGAGGGAAAAGAAGACAAGCGATGATGCAGATGGCACAGCGCTGGATTGCAAGAGAAACCAGATAAACATTTAAAAGGGGGCTAGGGGGAGCTGAAGCTGAGCGAAAAAAAATGTTTTTGTTGATCCTATGGGAGATCTTGTGAGCTGATAACTTCCTTTACTGGGGTCAGTAGTATAAAATGCAGAGTGCAGAGATTAGTATTAAGTAATACAGAGTGGAGGTGTGAGTAGTACGTAATGCAGAGTTCAGGAGTAAGTAATGCAGTGTTCAGGAGTAGGAATGGGCTCGGGCGTGTTCGGATCCTAATCTCAACCCACCTGCCCGATCCTACCAGGAAGCAGACACTACACACGGCTAATCACAGGCAGTGAGACATTTCCTGCACAGATCGGGAAATGTCTCACTGCCTGTGATTAGCCGTGTGCAGTGTTGTCTTCCTGGCGGGATCGGGCAGATGGGTTGGGACTAGGATCCTGAACACGCCCGAACCCATCTCTGCTCAGACATAAGTAATGCAGAGTTCAGAGGTCAGGAGTGAGTAATGCAGATTTCAGAGGTCAGGAGTAAGTAATGCAGAGTTCAGAGGTCAGGAGTAAGTAATGCAGAGGTCAGAAGTAATGCAGATTTCAGAGGTCAGGAGTAAGTAATGCAAAGTTCAGAGGTCAGGAGTAAGTAATGCAGAGTACACATTTCAGGAGTAAGTAATGCAGAGTACACATTTCAGGAGTAAGTAATGCAGAGTTCAGAGGTCAGGAGTAAGTAATGCAGAGTTCAGAGGTCAGGAGTAAGTAATGCAGATTTCAGAGGTCAGGAGTAAGTAATGCAGATTTCAGAGGTCAGGAGTAAGTAATGCAGAGTTCAGAGGTCAGGAGTAAGTAATGCACCTTTCAGAGGTCAGGAGTAAGTAATGCACATTTCAGGAGTAAGTAATGCAGAGTTTAGAGGTCAGGAGTAAGTAATGCAGAGTTCAGAGGTCAGGAGTAAGTAATGCACATTTCAGAGGTTAGGAGTAAGTAATGCACATTCCAGAAGTAAGTAATGCAGAGTTCAGAGGTCAGGAGTAAGTAATGCAGATTTCAGAGGCCAGGAGTAAGTAATGCAGATTTCAGAGGTCAGGAGTAAGTAATGCAGAGTTCAGAGGTCAGGAGTAAGTAATGCAGATTTCAGAGGTCAGGAGTAAGTAATGCAGAGTTCAGAGGTCAGGAGTAATTAATGCAGATTTCAGAGGTCAGGAGTAAGTAATGCAGATTTCAGGAGTAAGTAATGCGGAGTTCAGAGGGCAGGAGTAAGTAATGCGGAGTTCAGAGGGCAGGAGTAAGTAATGCAGATTTCAGAGATCAGGAGTAAGTAATGCAGAGTTCAGAGGTCAGGAGTAAGTAATGCAGAGTTCAGAGGTCAGGAGTAAGTAATGCACCTTTCAGAGGTTAGGAGTAAGTAATGCACATTTCAGGAGTAAGTAATGCAGAGTTCAGAGGTCAGGAGTAAGTAATGCAGAGTTCAGAGGTCAGGAGTAAGTAATGCAGATTTCAGAGGTCAGGAGTAAGTAATGCAGAGTTCAGAGGTCAGGAGTAAGTAATGCAGATTTCAGAGATCAGGAGTAAGTAATGCAGAGTTCAGAGGTCAGGAGTAAGTAATGCAGAGTTCAGAGGTCAGGAGTAAGTAATGCACCTTTCAGAGGTTAAGAGTAAGTAATGCACATTTCAGGAGTAAGTAATGCAGAGTTCAGAGGTCAGGAGTAAGTAATGCAGAGTTCAGAGGTCAGGAGTAAGTAATGCAGATTTCAGAGATCAGGAGTAAGTAATGCAGAGTTCAGAGGTCAGGAGTAAGTAATGCAGAGTTCAGAGGTCAGGAGTAAGTAATGCAGATTTCAGAGGTCAGGAGTAAGTAATGCAGAGTTCAGAGGTCAGGAGTAAGTAATGCAGATTTCAGAGGTCAGGAGTAAGTAATGCAGAGTTCAGAGGTCAGGAGTAAGTAATGCAGAGGTCAGAAGTAATGCAGATTTCAGAGGTCAGGAGTAAGTAATGCAGAGTTCAGAGGTCAGGAGTAAGTAATGCAGAGTACACATTTCAGGAGTAAGTAATGCAGAGTACACATTTCAGGAGTAAGTAATGCAGAGTTCAGAGGTCAGGAGTAAGTAATGCAGAGTTCAGAGGTCAGGAGTAAGTAATGCAGAGTTCAGAGGTCAGGAGTAAGTAATGCATATTTCAGAGGTCAGGAGTAAGTAATGCATATTTCAGAGGTCAGGAGTAAGTAATGCAGATTTCAGAGGTCAGGAGTAAGTAATGCAGATTTCAGAGGTCAGGAGTAAGTAATGCATATTTCAGGAGTAAATAATGCAGAGTTTAGAGGTCAGGAGTAAGTAATGCAGAGTTCAGAGGTCAGGAGTAAGTAATGCACATTTCAGAGGTTAGGAGTAAGTAATGCACATTCCAGAAGTAAGTAATGCAGAGTTCAGAGGTCAGGAGTAAGTAATGCAGATTTCAGAGGCCAGGAGTAAGTTATGCAGATTTCAGAGGTCAGGAGTAAGTAATGCAGAGTTCAGAGGTTAGGAGTAAGTAATGCAAATTTCAGAGGTCAGGAGTAAGTAATTCAGAGTTCAGAGGTCAGGAGTAAGTAATGCTGAGTTCAGAGGTCAGGAGTAATTAATGCAGATTTCAGAGGTCAGGAGTAAGTAATGCAGATTTCAAGAGTAAGTAATGCGGAGTTCAGAGGGCAGGAGTAAGTAATGCAGATTTCAGAGGTCAGGAGTAAGTAATGCAGAGTTCAGAGGTCAGGTGTAAGTAATGCAGAGTTCAGAGGTCAGGAGTAAGTAATGCACATTTCAGGAGTAAGTAATGCAGAGTTCAGTGGTCAGGAGTAAGTAATGCAGATTTCAGAGGTCAGGAGTAAGTAATGCAGAGTTCAGAGGTCAGGAGTAAGTAATTCAGATTTCAGAGATCAGGATTAAGTAATGCAGAGTTCAGAGGTCAGGAGTAAGTAATGCAGAGTTCAGAGGTCAGGAGTAAGTAATGCAGATTTCAGAGGTCAGGAGTAAGTAATGCAGAGTTCAGTGGTCAGGAGTAAGTAATGCAGAGTTCAGCGGTCAGGAGTAAGTAATGCAGATTTCAGAGGTCAGGAGTAAGTAATGCAGAGTTCAGAGGTCAGGAGTAAGTAATGCAGCGTTCATTTTGGAAAACTCACAGTGTGCAGAGAAATCAGAGTAATCAATTTCAATACATGAGGATTGTCTGTAGAACCATGCAAGATTGAAGGGAAGGCTAGAGGTCAGGAGTAAGTAATGCAGATTTCAGAGATCAGGAGTAAGTAATGCAGAGTACACATTTCAGGAGTAAGTAATGCAGAGTTCAGAGGTCAGGAGTAAGTAATGCACATTTCAGGAATAAGTAATGCAGAGTTCAGAGGTGAGGAGTAAGTAATGCAGATTTCAGAGGTCAGGAGTAAGTAATGCAGATTTCAGAGATCAGGAGTAAGTAATGCAGAGTACACATTTCAGGAGTAAGTAATGCAGAGTTCAGAGGTCAGGAGTAAGTAATGCACATTTCAGGAGTAAGTAATGCAGAGTTCAGAGGTGAGGAGTAAGTAATGCAGATTTCAGAGGTCAGGAGTAAGTAATGCACATTTCAGGAGTAAGTAATGCACATTTCAGAGGTCAGGAGTAAGTAATGCAGATTTCAGAGATCAGGAGTAAGTAATGCAGAGTACACATTTCAGGAGTAAGTAATGCAGAGTTCAGAGGTCAGGAGTAACTAATGCACATTTCAGGAGTAAGTAATGCAGAGTTCAGAGGTGAGGAGTAAGTAATGCAGAGTTCAGAGGTCAGGAGTAAGTAATGCACATTTCAGGAGTAAGTAATGCAGAGTTCAGAGGTGAGGAGTAAGTAATGCAGATTTCAGAGGTCAGGAGTAAGTAATGCACATTTCAGGAGTAAGTAATGCACATTTCAGAGGTCAGGAGTAAGTAATGCAGATTTCAGAGATCAGGAGTAAGTAATGCAGAGTTCAGAGGTCAGGAGTAAGTAATGCAGAGGTCAGGAGTAAGTAATGCAGATTTAAGAGATCAGGAGTAAGTAATGCAGAGTTCAGAGGTCAGGAGTAAGTAATGCAGAGTTCAGTGGTCAGGAGTAAGTAATGCAGAGTTCAGCGGACAGGAGTAAGTAATGCAGATTTCAGAGGTCAGGAGTAAGTAATGCAGAGTTCAGTGGTCAGGAGTAAGTAATGCAGATTTCAGAGGTCAGGAGTAAGTAATGCAGAGTTCAGAGGTCAGGAGTAAGTAATGCAGCGTTCGTTTTGGAAAACTCACAGTGTGCAGAGAAATCAGAGTAATCAATTTCAATACATGAGGGTTGTCTGTAGAACCATGCAAGATTGAAGGGAAGGCTAGAGGTCAGCTTTAAACATTGCCTATCATATCCAACCCCCCCCCCCCAAAAAAAGTGTTGGCTGTACATACATTATGAGATTTAGGGAATAAATGGTTTCAGTCAGTGCATGCACCCTTGTGATCATGCATGAAGATGAGGGGAAGACTAAAGTGTAGTTAGTGTGTAGTACAGCTAAGCTAGATACACAACATTTTACACAATATGGCCAGAAGTAGTTTGACCCCCATCCAAATGATTGAGTTTAGGTGTTTCCATTGAGCTGGTAATACTACATCATACCTTAGTAATTGTGCTCTTTCAACCTTGTGGTAACAGTTTGGTGGAGACCCTTTTCTGTTCCAGCATGACTGTACCCCTGTGTACAAAGCCAGCTCCATAAAGACATGGTTTGACCAGTTTGGAATGGAGGAACCGGGTTGGCCTACACAAAGCCCAGATCTCAACCCTACTGAACTTCTTTGGGGTGAATTGGAATGCCAACTGTGAGTCAGGTCTTCTCAAGCCAACATCAATACCTGACATCAAAAATTTGCACAAATGCCCACAGACACCCTCCAAGATCTTGTGGAAAGTGTTCCCTAAGGCTGGGTTCACACTTATGTGAATTGGATGTGAGTTTCCCTGCATCCAATTCACATGACAGGAGACTGTGACCAGCTCTTAATGGTGCCGGGGCGGCTGCGGAGAGGATTGCACAGGGGTCCTGTGCGTCTTTGGCTTAGTTTCAGGTCCGAATCCAGACAAAGATTCGGGCTTAAAGCGGAGAACAGGGATGCACCGGACCCCCTGCTGTGAGCAGCATCCAACTTAAGTGTGACCCCAAGCCTAAAGAGTGGGGAATGTTATAGACCCTGGGTTATAGAGATTGGGAAGATGAGGGGCAACTCCTTATTAATGGCCAAAATTGTGGACTATATAGGTCAAGTGCTTTTTTTTATGAAAGGAGCAAATATGGCTGCCATTATGTTTATATATACACAACCTCCATAACAATTTAGAAGCACCCTGTACTAAAAAAAAAAAAAAAAGAAAAAACTTTACACAAGAAACACACCTGAGAAAAAAAGAATGCACCCGTAAAAGTTAGAATTATGGTCAACTTAACCATTTCAGAAAGAACAAATACAGGAAGTGAAAATCCCTGTAAGGGTAGCGGCGTGATTGTTGTTTGTCATGTCCTCCTCGTTGGGCGCCAAGCAAGGTTCATGAGAGGACTACCCAGGGGTGAGTTCTTCTGGGCTACGTTAGGTATTTGGTTAAGGGGTGATTTTACACACAGACAAGGGGTACCTTTACTTTGTGTTGTTTTCTTAATACCTTGCGATAAGGATGGGGCTACCGTGGGGGACTACTCAACCTTAAGCAGGCCTCTACTCATAGTAAAGGACGTACACCATGTACACTGCACTGCAACTGTTCCCTAGGAAGGTTTAGAACCTCTGTCTGCGATTTCTTGTTTTATTACCTGGTGATCCTGCCCATAGATCCAATATTTTTAAGCTACTTCAGCAACAGACCAAGCTGTCCAGGAAAAATGTTGCTGGGGTGATATTTTGTTGCGGGGGGAATCTATTGTTGTTGGGAGGTCTATTTTGAAAAATGGTAGGGCAGAGAAATCAGAACAGACACCGCATCCCAGTATTATCATAAAGAAGAAGGGAAGAGGAAACAAACCTCTGGACTTTTAGGTGTCAAAATCAAATAATTACAAAAATACCGTATATACTCGAATATAAGCCGAGTTTTTAAGCACATTTTTTTGTGCTGAAAATGCCCCCCTCGCCTTATACTCGAGTCACCTTTTTGCGCCTGATCTCCCGGAATTTGGGGAGCCGGTACCGGTAAACTTGGCACACATGTAGCCCCACTCTTCCTCTACAAGTGTGCAAAGTTTCTTGTCCGGGGGACCTACGGCCGGGGAGCACTGATTTTTCAAACCGGGCACCCCTTCCATAGACTCCCATGTTAAACAGTAATTTCTCTGGTGATTTTGGGGACCCGGTACCGGCCGGTCGTAGGTCCTCTGGACCCCAAACTTATCACACATGTAGCCCCACTCTTCTTCTACAAGTTTGCAAAGTTTCTTGTCCGGGGGACCTACGGCCGGGGAGCACCGATTTTTCAAAGCCGGGCACCCCTTCCATAGACTCCCATGTTAAACGTCAGTCTAGTCATGGACACAGTGAGACATGGACACAGTGAGGCAAAGTGAGGCACACCCTAGGCTTATACTCGAGTCAATACGTTTTCCCAGTTTTTGTGGTAAAATTAGGTGCTTCGGCTTATATTCGGGTCGGCTTATACTCGAGTATATACGGTAGATAACATTTTATATTTTTATTACAACAATAAAACATGATAAAACATTTCTTCCTTGTTAATGTCATTTGTTCTATTAAAGGCATATACAAACACTACCACTCAACATGTTTCGCTTTTAAAGCTTTTTCAGGAGATTCAGGTGTGTTGTATTAAATGCTATAGATAACAAAGAAAACAGGAATTAGTTTCATGTTGTTATAAACAGAGTATTGCCTCTATCATATTGTTGGCATATAGTTAATATGCATATTTTTTTTACAAATCAAATCAATAATATCACAATACATTTATAGATTTAATACAGAGACAATAATATCACAATACATTTATAGATTTAATACGAATTGATTGGACCCAGACTTGATAGAAATTGGACAGAGTCCGGGTCCAATCAATTCGGGTAGGTTCATCCTAAGCTCATGTCTCTGTATTAAATCTATAAATGTATTGTGATATTATTGATTTGATTTGTAAAAAATATGCATATTAATTATATGCCAACAATATGATAGATGCAATATTCTGTCTAAAACAACGTAAAACGTATTCCTGTTTTCTTTGTTATCTATAGCATTTAATACATCACACCTGAATCTCCTGAAGAAGCTTTAAAAGCGAAACATGTCGAGTGGTAGTGTTTGTATATGCCTTTAATAGAACAAATGACATTCACAAGGAAGAAATCTTTTATCATGTTTTATGGTTGTAATAAAGATATCAAATTTTATCTATTTTTGTAATTATTTGATTTTGACACCTTAAAAGTCCAGAGGTTTGTTTCCTCTTCCCTTCTTCTTTAGGTCCATTTTATAGCTTGTTATCATTAATGAATCCCATGCTTATTACTTGGCACCACAAAATGATACTTGGCTCTGTATTCTCTAAAAGGGGTGGTAATGAAGGGTGGGTAGGGGATGGAGACTAGAAGTGATTTAGAAGGGGGGGGGGGGGGTTCCTGCACCTATTCTGAGAAGAAAAAGCCCTGCTGACAACATATATTCAAAATACAACTGACACCCCTCATGGCCCCAAAGCACTAACACTGCCTTGTAACCTTCTGTTTAAATTTAGAAATCATTCTATAAATACCTTTATTTTAGTTAATTATGTGTGGTCTCCTGACCGCAAATCTTCTGCTCTGTCAATTTCATGGCATGTGGCTACAGCCAGAGGGGCTGGCAAAGGCAGGGAGGAGAGAAGGCTCTGTGGGGGCCGGTCTATGTTCTGTTCTGTGCCCATTCCTTTGCATGCGGTGGGAGTGAACAATCAGAGGGCCCGATGTAATGGCAGACGGGAGAGAAGGCTCTGTAGGGCCCAGTCTGTGGTCTGTTCCCCTTTCTTTGCATGCAGTGGAAGTGAGCGATCAAAGGAGCTGATGTATTGCCCAATGGGAGAGAAGGCTCTGTAGGGACCAGTCTATGTTCTGTGCCCCTTTCTATATATATAAAATATATATATATTTTTAATTATTCGTATTTTTTTTTTTACCAAAGACATACATCAGAATACATTTTGGTCTACATTTACGACAAAATTCGATTTTAGTGGATACCGTATATACTCGAGTATAAGCCGACCCGAATATAAGCTGAGGCACCTAATTTTACCACAAAAACTGGGAAAACTTATTGACTCGAGTATAAGCCTAGGGTGCCCATCTGAATGCCTCACTTTGCCTCACTGTGTCCATGCCTCACTGTGTCCATGACTAGACTGACGTTTAACATGGGAGTCTATGGAAGGGGTGCCCGGCTTTGAAAAATTGGTGCTCCCCGGCCCTAGCTCCCCCGGACAAGAAACTTTGCACACTTATAGAGGAAGAGTGGGGCTGCATGTGTGCCAGGTTTGGGGTCCAGAGGACCTACGAACGGCTGGTACCGGGTCCCCAAAGTCACCAGAGAAATTACCGTTTAACATGGGAGTCTATGGAAGGGGTGCCCGGTTTTGAAAAATCTGTGCTCCCCGGCCGTAGGTCCCCCGGACAAGAAACTTTGCACACTTATAGAGGAAGAGTGGGGCTACATGTGTGCCAAGATTGGGGTCCAGGGGACCTACGGCCAGCCGGTACCGGCTGCCCAAATTCTGGGAGATCAGGCGCAAAAAGGTGACTCGAGTATAAGCCGAGGGGGGCATTTTCAGCACAAAAAATTTTGCTTAAAAACTCGGCTTATACTCGAGTATATACGGTATGTTTTTTGACAGAAAGTAGAATATATATATATATTTAATTATTTGTATTTTTTCATTAATTTATTTATTTATTTTTTACCAAAGACGTATCAGAATACATTTTGGTCTACATTTACGACAACATTCGATTTTAGTGGGTATGTTTTTTGACAGAAAGTAGAAAATATATATATATATTTTAATTATTCGTATTTTTTTCAATTAATTAATTAATTTATTTTTTACCAAAGACGTATCAGAATACATGTTGGTCTACATTTACGACAAAATTTGATTTTTGTGGATATATTTTATGACAGAGAGTAGAAAATTGGTAACAAATAAATAAATGAAAAAATACGAATAATTAAAAAATATATATATATTTTGTACTTTCTGTCATAAAACATATCCACTAAAATCTAATTTTGTCGTAAATGTAGGCCAAAATGTATTCTGCTACATGTTTTTGGTAAAATTAATAAATAAATAAATAAATGAAAAAATACGAATAATTAAAAATATATATATTTTTTAATCATTCATATTTTTTCATTTATTTATTTATTTATTACCAGAGGCATGTAGCAGAATACATTTTGGCCTACATTTACGACAATTTAAAAAAAAAAAAATATATGTTTTTACTTTTTGCTATAAAACACACCCCATAAGAAGATGTAAGAAATCAAATTTCTTCATCAATTTTTTAGACCGATATGAATTCTGCTACATGTTATTGGTAAACAAAAAAAATCCCAATAAGCGTATATTGATTGGTTTGCGCAAACGTTAGAGCGTCTACAAACTGAGGGATATTTTTATGGCATTTTTATTTTTTACTAGTAATGGCGGCAATCTGCGATTTTTAGCGGGACTGCGACATTGCGGCGGACACTAAGTGACACTTTTTGGGGACCAGTGAGACTAATACAGTGATCAGTGCTAAAAAAAAAAAGCACTTTCACTGTACTAATGACACTGGCAGGGAAGGGTTTAACATCAGGGGCGATCAAAGGGTTAAAGGGAGTGCTTTCTAACTGTGTGGGGGATGGCTTAAGTGGAGGAAAACAGAGATCCGTGTTTCTGCTTAGCATTTTCCTCTCTGACAGAACAGAGGCCTGCCTTGTTTACATAGGCAGACCACCGTTCTGCCTCTCCTGTCAATGATCGGCGAGTCCCGGCGGACATCGCGTCCACTGGACCCGCTGTTTGGCTCCCGCTGTGTCCAATCACAGCGGGAGCGGGTTGCCGGCGGCGCGCGCGTGTGCCCCAGACCCAGGAGAAGAGACAATGTGCATTTATGTTGCTTCTCGCCGCCGGGCCACAGTAAATGTGCGGTGGACGGTCCGGAAGCGGTTAATGGCATCCCAGTCTTAGTCCGTAGGGTTTAATATTGAGTTGGCCACACCCTTCTGTCCACAGGGTTTAGGAGTGTGTCTATGGGAATGTTTGACCTTGTTTCCTGAAGCGCATTTGTGAGGTCAGGCACTGATATTGGGCGAGAAGGCCTGGCTCATAGTCTCTGCCCTAATTCATCTCAGGGGTGTTCTAAAGGGTTGAGGTCAGGACTCTGTGCAGGCCAGTCAAGTTCCTCCACCTCAAACTCGCTCATCTATGTCTTTATGGACTTTGCTTTGTGCACTGGTCCAAATCATTTGATGGAGGGGGGATTATGGTGTGGGGTTGTTTTTCAGGGGTTTGGCTTGGCCCCTTAGTTCCAGTTAAGGCGTCAGCATACCAAGACATTTTGGACAATTTCATGCTCCCAACTTTGTGGGAACAGTTTGGGGATGGCCCCTTCCTGTTCCAACATGACTGCCCACCAGTGCACAAAGCAAGGTCCATAAAGACATGGATGAGCGAGTTTGGGGTGAAGGGAACTTGACTGGCCTGCACAGAGTCCCGACCTCAACCCGATAGAGCACCTTTGGGATGAATTAGGGCGGAGACTGCGAGCCAGGCCTTTTCGTCCAACATCAGTGCCTGACCTCACAAATGGGCTTCTGGAAGAATGGTCAAACATTCCCATAGACACCCTCCTAAACCTTGTGGACGGCCTTCCCAGAAGAGTTGAAGCTGTTATAGCTGCAAAGGGTGGGCCAACTCAATATTGAACCCTACGGACACTAGCCTCGTACACACGACCAGTTTTCTCGGCAAGAAAACTGCTGGGAGAGCTTTTTGCCATGAAAACCGTTGGTGTGTAGGGTTTCTCGACAGGAAAACTGCCGGGAATCTCGACGAGAAAAATGGAGAACCTGCTCTCTATTTTCCTCGTCGTGATTCTCGGCAGAGTGTTTCCTGCCAAGAAAACCAGTCGTCTGTATGCTTACCTGTCCGAGGTAAACCCGCGCATGCTCGAAAAGACTTTGACGCATGCGCGGTAGCATCCAAGGGTAGTGTGGGGTGTAGCAAGATGGCGGCGACGGCATCGAATGTGACGAGCGCCGGCTCGTTGTAGCCGATGACATCACCGCGTTCTTGCCATTCAAAAGAACGGCATTTTTTTTTGGAGTGGCCATCTGTACACAGGGCTTGGCAAGAAAAGCTTGCCAGGAATCCCATCGAGAAAACCGAAGTTTTTTTTTCCCGACGGGATTCCCGCCCGTGTGTACAGGGCTTAAAGTGGATGTAAACCCAAAAAATTTTATTTATTTTTTGCTGTCACAATGTAGAGTATAAGATTTCCTATCATCTGTGCCAGGTCTTGCCACAAAAAAGTTAATCCAGCTCTGAGCAATCCTCTTTCAGTGAGATAAAACAGACAAACAGAGAAAAACCTTTGTCCGTTCCGCCCCCTTGCTGTGAGTGACAGGTTATTTACATATCTCGTGCGCTAGCTTTAGACAGACATTATTTTTTAATTCCCACCCCCACTCCTTTTCTGAAGTCATGTGGTAACTTTTCTGGATTTTGACTGGATGTTAGTGATCATAGCAGAAGGAATACACAGGAGAAAAAGCATGTTGACAAGGGGCGTGTAGAGGTGGGCGGGGAGTCTACTGACATCACGACTAGGGTTGTCCCGATACCGATACTAGTATTCGCGCAAATGCTCCCGATGCTTCACCCGATACTTTTTTTTCTAGTGTAGTGTGGCTGGAGAGGGCGGGAGGAGTCAGTGGCTGGGGAGGGCGGGGGAGTGCGGGCGGAGTCTGGCTGGAGAGGGGGCGGGCAGAGTCTATGGAAGGAAAGTGTGGGCGGAATCTGGCTGGAGAGGGGGCGGGCAGAGTCTATGGAAGGAAAGTGTGGGCGGAATCTGGCTGGAGAGGGCGGGCACAGTCGGTGGACGGATTTGGCGGGCAGAGAGCGAGTCCCTCACCTGGTAAGCTGGCAGGGGTGTAGGGCACAGCCGCATCGGGATCGGTGACCGGTGCTGTCACATTCGGTCGCCGTCAGCGGCTGAACGTCCCGACGCCCATCTTGGTACACCCTGCACTTGGCTGCAGTAAGCAGCAGCAGACATCTTGTTACACCCAGTCCGAGCTATATGGGCTGGGTGTAACAAGATGTCTGCTGCTGCTTACTGCAGCTGAGTGCAGGGTGTACCAAGATGGGCCTTGCAGCTTTTTGCAGTTTTTTTTTTTCCTGTGTCATTTTTTGCAGCATTTCAGTGCCAGCCACCTATCGGTGCCATCTATCAGTGCCCACACGTGCCACCTATCAGTGCCCACAAGTGCCACCTATCAGTGCAATCAGTGCCATCTACCAGTGCCACCTGATAGGTGGCACTTGTGGGCACTGATAGGTGGCACGTGTGGGCACTGATAGATGGCACTGGTAGCACTATCAGTGCAATCAGTGCCACCTATCAGTGCAATCAGTGCCACCTATCAGTGCCCACAAGTGCCATCTACCAGTGCCATCTATCAGTGCCCACAAGTGCCATCTATCAGTGCCACCTATCAGTGCAATCAGTGCCACCTATCAGTGCCCACAAGTGCCATCTATCAGTGCCCACAAGTGCCATCTATCAGTGCAATCAGTGCCACCTATCAGTGCCCACAAGTGCCACCTATCAGTGCCATCTATATGTGCCACCTATCAGTGCCCATAAGTGCCACCAATCAGTGCCATCTATCAGTGCCACCTATTAGTGCCCATCAGCGCCAGTCACCAGTCAGTGCCCATAAGTGCCACCTATCAGTGCCAGCCACCTGTCAGTGCCACCTATCAGTCCCCATCTGTCAAACTGTCACATGACATTGAAAAAAAAGTATCGGTAATCGGTATCGGCGAGTACTTGGAAAAAAGTATCGGTACTTGTACTCGGTCCTAAAAAAGTGGTATCGGGACAACCCTAATCACGACTCCACCCACCGAGCTCCAGACAACAGACCCACCCACAGAATCTGCAGTTTTTCAGTTCTTATAACAGACAGAGGGGAGACGTTTGACAGGTAAGGATACATGCAGGAGGCATCTATATCCTTATAGATCAGCACTATGGCAGTAGTTTAGAAAGCATGAGAGTGGCTTTACATCCACTTTAAAGCGGAGCTCCACCCACGATTTTTTTATTTTTTTTAAAAGTCAGCAGCTACTAACACTGTAGCTGCTGACTTTTAATAAGGACACTTACCCTGTCCTAGACGCCCGCGATATTGGGCCCTCGATGGCGATCGCTCGGTCCTGCCAGGTCCCGGCGCCTCCATCCTGACTAAGGGAAACAGGCAGTGAAGCCTTACGGCTTCACTGCCCGTTTCCTACTGCGCATGTGCGACTCGCACGGAGCTTTGTGAATGGGCCGGCTGCCTCCTGGGATACACACAGTTCCCAGAAGGCAGCGCGCCCCATTCCCCGGAAGACACCGTGACGGAGGACAAGGAAGAAGACAGCCGCGGTGGAGGAAGAGGCAGAAGAGCTAGTTCCACATAGCAACCGCCCTTTCTGGTGATTATAATTTTTATTTTATTTTTTTCGAGATTTTTTTTTTAGATTTTTTTTTTACATTTTTGGGGAAAAAACAAAATCAGGGTGGAACTCCATTTAAAGACTGGGATGCCATTAAAGTTCATGTAACCACTTGTCCACCGCCCACCGTCAGTTGACGGCGGGCGGAAGACTCTATTGTTCTGACTGGAGGTCATATGACATCGCACCTTTAATAACCACTAGGAGGCGCGCACGCGCCACCGCGTCACTCGGGACCCGATGCGCGTGCTCGGCGGCCAAGATGGTCGCCGGGCACCTGCGATTGCCCAGTAACCGAGCAGGACCGTCCGTGGATCTGTGTGTGTAAACACACAGATCCACGTCCTTTCAGGTGAGAGGAGACCGATGGTGTGTCCCTTGTACATAGGGACAACCATCGGTCACCTCCCCCAGTCGGTCCCCTCCCTCCACAGTAAGAAACACTTCCAGGAAATACATTTAACCCCTTAATCGCCCCCCCTAGTGTTAACCCCTTCCCTGCCAGTCATGTTTATACAGTAATCAATGCATTTTTATAGCGCTGATCGCTGTATAAATGTGAATGGTCCCAAAAGTGTGTCAAAAGTGTCCGATGTGTCCGCCGCAATATCACAGCCGCGATAAAAATCCCTGATCGCCGCCATTACTAGTAAAAAAAAATGCTATAAATCTATCCCCTATTTTGTATCTGCTATAACTTTTGCGCAAACCAATCAATATACGCTTATTGCGATTATTTTTTTTATCAAATATATGTAGAAGAATACGTATCGGCCTAAACTGAGGAAAATGTAAAAATTTTTTTTTAAAATTTAGGGCTGCTTACTGATTAAAATTTTCGTGTTCGATTAATCGTTTTGGTTTTTTAAATCGATTAATCGACTAATTTTGATGAATTATAACGCACATACAGATCCAACTACTTTTAGCTGATCTCCTTGCAGGCCGATTCCCAGTGCAGCTACCAACCACTGGAAAAATGGATAGCAGGATACAAAAAACACACAAAGGCAGCGCTCGATGGGAATAGCATTAAAACTTTTATAGTCTTCAAGTAGGTAACAAAATAAATATTGCACTGGAGATAAAATCGATGTAGCTACATAAACTGTAAAAATGGTGCGAGGAATTCCAAACGGTAGCAAAAGCAGTCATAAAAACATGTAGCTAAGTATGATACTGGTATAAAAATGTGTACAACGATACCACTGCTGAATCCAGATGAGGAAGGGCTAACATCAGTCTGTCGGCATGTAGATGTCCCGTGAAGGGAACTATCACAACTCCCAGTGGATGGCTGTAGAACCCCAGGTTGATAGAGGGAAGTGATAGAGGGAAGTGTAACAGCCCATGTGTGTGGCAGATAGTAAGGTCCCGCCGGCATGCAGATATGAAGGCACAGCAAAGGAGCCCTTCAGATGGACACGGCAAGCCCCGCCGGTGTCCGTGATGTCACCGGATCTCCGACGGAACTCCCTGAAGACCCGGAAGCCAACGGAGAGGTGAGTACCGATCAAAAAAATGAATCGATTAATCAAGGAATTATTAGTTAAAGTGGAAGTAAACCCTCCTATCATTTTCAGGCAAGGAAGCTGCCATCTTGGCCTCCGTTTAATCTTCAACTGCCATGATGCTGCACATGTGATCAGTTATGACACCAGCCATTGGATGGTGTGACAGTTTGGTTGAGAGCACAACCAATGTGACAGTTGGCATGCCAGGAATGTAACTGCTTTTTGAAACTGTTAAATCGATGGCTTTACTTCCGCTTTAATTTCCACAGCCCTAAAAAAAATGGATATTTATTATAGCAATAAGTAAAAAAAATATTTTTTTTTTTTTTCAAACTTGACGCTCTTCTTTTGTTGATAGCGCAAAAAATGAAAACCGCAGAGGTGATCAAATACCACCGAAAGAAAGCTCTATTTGTGGGGAAAAAAGGACGCAAATTTCGTTTGGGTACAGCGTCGCACGACCAGCGCAATTGTCATTCAAAGTGTGATAGCGCTGAAAGCTGAAAAATGGCTTGGGCAGGAAGGGGGGGGGGGGTGAAAGTGCCCAGTAGGCAGGTGGTTAAAGGAAAGCGTCCCAATACTTTTGACTTAAGTGTGGCTAATCTATTAGGACTGAGGAAAGGTGTCTAGCACAGTACAGGTGCACTTTGACGGAGCAGTTCCTTGAGGTTCGCTCCAAAAGAATAAATAGAAATGAGTTCTACTGAAATATGAAGATAAATAGATTACCTTTTATGGCTTCCAGCAGAAATTCATCCTAAAAGAATGAATTTCAGTCCTGGGTGGACCCGCAACCTGATATGGAGATAATGAGAAGAAGAAATGAAGTCCACCTCCGTCTCTTGGAGACACATTGTGGAAACGGACAGGATTCTCGGTCATTTATATAGATTTGAGGACGGCGGCGGTGACATTAATGGCCATATCTGTCTGAATTGACTTCTCAACAAGTCCATTATATGCTGACCTCGGGACTCTTCAACTCTGGAAAGTCTTCACCGAGAGAAGCCCCATATATTATAACAATACCTACGTGTCAAGGTGACGTTTATTGTCATTTGCCCATAGGCAGCTCCGTAACGAGACATGCCGAGGTGATGGTTGTAGGTAGTGAGTTGTCAGAATAAAGCCTTTTGTTCCTGTTGTATGGATTAGCATTGTTTTCTTCAGAGTACTGTATATATATATATATATATGTGTGTGTGAAGGGGTGACAGGTCCTCTTCCGTGCAGACTCGGATTAAACACTTATGGAAGAATCGCCTTGATAGAACAGGAACGCTTCTCTATTTTAAGAGGCACCAGGGCAGAAGGGTCACCATCCGGCTTGAACTTTCCCCATCAGATGTTCTTCACTCTGCTCAGGTTTATACTGTGCACACCTGACCTCATTAGTGAACTTTAAAGGGAGGCCAGAACTTCATGCCTGGACTTACATTGCTTTAGCATCTGTCCTGTTGTCAACATAGAGCTTCTACCAAGGGGGGTGTAAATATCAGACCTGAACTTTCACCCTTGGATAGTTTTTACTCAGTATTGAAGCTCAGGTTTATACTGTGCACACCTGACCTTATTATAGGACCTTAAACGGAGACCAGAACTTCATTACTGGACTTACATTGTTTTAGCATCTGTCCTGTTATCAACATAAAGATTCTACCAAGGGGGTGTAACCACCAGGCTTGAACTTTCACCTTTGGATGTTTTTTACTCATATTTGAAGCTCAGGTTTATACTGTGCACACCTGACCTCATTAGTGGACCTTAAACGGAGGCCAGAACTTCATGACTGGACTTGCATTGCTTTAGCATCTGTCCTATTATCAACATAAAGAATCTACCAAGGGGGTGTAAATATCAGGCTTGAACTTTCCCGATTCGGGTGTTCTTCACTCTGCTCAGGTTTATTCTGTGCACACCTGACCTCATTAGTGAACTTTAAAGAGAGGCCAGAACTTCATGCTTAGACTTACATTGCTTTAGCATCTGTCCTGTTGTCAACATAGAGCTTCTACCAAAGAGGTGTAACCATGAGGCTTGAACTTTCACCTTTGGATAGTTTTTACTCAGTATTGAAGCTCAGGTTTATACTGTGCACACCTGACCTTATTATAGGACCTTAAAAGGAAGCCAGAACTTCATGACTGGATTTACATTGCTTTAGCATCTGTCCTGTTATCAACATAAAGATTCTACCAAAGGGGTGTAACCATCAGGCAATGACTTGTGGCAGTTCAACTCATCTCTAATGTCACGGTGTGTGACCTGGGGGCCGCATGGGGCCCTTTGTCACTTTTTGTGTGGCCCTTGGGTCCCCTGCAGACACTATTTAGTGTTTCCTTATTGCCCTGTTATAGTAGTGATCTCCAGTTTATGACTATTTCTTGGCCCATGCTCCCTACCTCCAACAATTCTTATATCATGTTCACAGCCTTTAACAGTCTACTGCTGCATGGCTGCAGTCTCTGACCATCTCTTTTACCATGCACATATTCTCTGAACATCTCTTGTATCACGCCCACAGTCTCTAACTATCTCTTGTAGTATGCCTCCAGTCGCTGACCATCTCTTGTATCATGTCTACAGTCTCTGACCATCTGCTGTATCATCATGTCTGCAGTCTCTGACCATCTCCTGTACCATGTCTGCAGTCTCTGACCATCTCTTGTATCATGTCTACAGTCTCTGACCATCTCTTGTATCGTGTCTGCAATCTCTGACCATCTCTTGTATCATGTCTGCAATCTCTGACCATCTCTTGTATCATGCCTGCAGTCTCTGACCATCTCCTGTATCATGTCTGCAGTCTCTGACCATCTCTTGTATCATGTCTACAGTCTCTGACCATCTCTTGTATCATGTCTGCAATCTCTGACCATCTCTTGTATCATGCCTACAGTCTCTGACCATCTCCTTTATCATGTCTACAGTCTCTGACCATCTCCTGTATCATGTCTGCAATCTCTGACCATCTCTTGTATTATATCTACAGTCTCTGACCATCTGATGTATCATGTCTGCAGTCTCTGACCATCTCTTGTATCATGTCTACAGTCTCTGGCCATGTTGTGCATCACGTCTTCAGTCTGTAACTCTTGTATCATATAAGCAGTCTTTGGTCATCTCTTGTATTAAGCCCATAGTCTTTGACTATTGGTGTGTGTCTGCTGTCTCTGAGACTGATGTGTGGCCCTTTGGTGATGTTGGGGGCCATCTCAAGAAAGTTTGACCACCACTGATCCAGTATAATCAGAAGCAAGCGAAGTTAAGCTGCTGAGAGATAATGACTCGAACAGCTGTAGTGTTTCTGTTGTAAACTCTGAGGACAAATTGTTCCACTGTGACTGCAGCTGCAGAGGTTAGCGAGGGCCTATTTTTAAGTTCATTTATTTCTTAATAGTTAAATACTATGCAAGTACTTGAATTCTTATAGCTTCCCAACAAGTTCACTTTGAGTCCTGAACACTACTTATCCTTTTCAGGTTTTTTCTTCTTCCTCTACGACTAAGCCCCAGTAAGAGGTGAAACGCGTCAGTGAGAACCAACAGATGAAGTGTCCTTGCCACTTGTTTCAGTAATGTTACCTTGGGGGTCTAATCAGCAGTGTGCATTCTCATTCATTTCTTTATTTTAAGTGGAAGCATTCACACTTCCCATCTCTTACAGAATAGACATGCTAAATTAAGGAGAATCTACCCGGAGCAGCTTTAATAGCCTATGTTCTGCCTAAATGGTGGATGTATCTGGTACGGCAAAAAACAGGAGCTTTATTAAAGTGTGGCCACTTGTCATGTCCTCATAAATTTTTGTTGGCCCCTCACTGCGATGGACTGCTTCACCGCGATGGACTGCCTCGCTGGTAATAGGAATGTGTGAGAGGTGGGCAAGCTTTGACACCACCTGAAAGTGATGAAGCTGTGCCTGATGAGGGATCACACTGAAAGGTGTTGCAGGTATGTGCAGGCACTTTCAGGTGTCTGATCTGTCAACAGCTTCTGTTGGGTTGTTAAAGTCACTTTAAACTGATCTCTTTCACATGTACAGGAAAATCGAAAAAGATTATGGTTTCATAACCGTAATGACCTAAGACGTACATGGCATGTCCTAGGTCATTACAGTTCATATTACATGTGGATGTACTATGTCATTATTGTTTATAATTACATGTGGACTTACATAGTATGTTCTAGGTCATTACTGTTTTTTAATACATGTTACATTGTGAACGTACATGGTATGTCTTAGGTCTTTACTGTTTATAATTACACTTGGACGTATATGGCATGTCCTAAGTCATTACTGTTTATAATACATGTTACATGTGAATGTACATGCTATCTCCTTGGCCATTACTGTTTATTATACATGTTACATGCAAACATACATGGTATGTCCTAGGCCAGGGGTAGGCAACCTGGGGCCCTCCATCTGTTGCAGAACTACAAGTCCCATCATGCCTCAGGGAGTAATTGTAACTGCCAGCCTCGCAATGCCTCATGGGAAATGCAGTTCCACAACAGCTGGAGAGCCCCAGGTTGCCTACCCCTGTCCTAGGCCCTAAAGCCCTGTACACACGATCGGTTTTACCGATAAAAACAGTCCGATGGACTTTTTTCATCGGACAAACCGATCGTGTATGGGACCCATCGGTCTTTTTTCCATCGGTTTTAAAAAATAGAACATGTTTTAAATTTTTCCGATGGATCAAAAACCGATAGCAAATTACAATCGTCTATGGGCAAGTCCATCGGATAAAAAACCCACGCATGCTCAGAATCAAGTCGACGCATGCTCAGAAACATTGAACTTTATTTTTCTCGGCTCATCGGAGTGTTTTACGTCACCGCGTTTGGAACGGTCGGTTTTTTGACTGATGGTGTGTAGGCAAGACTGATGGAAGTCAGCTTCATCGGATTTCCGATGGACAAAACCATCGGATTAGAATCCATAGGATATCCGATCGTGTGTACAGGGCTTTACTGTTTATAATACACATTACATGTCGATGTACAGGCTTTGTCCTAGATCATTACTGTTTGTAATACATGTTACTTGTGGACATATATGCTATGTCCTAGGTCTTTATTGTTTAGAATTACGTGTGGATGTACATGGTATGCCCTAAGTCGTTACTGTTTAGAACACATGTTACATGTGTAAATGTTCATGATATATCCTAGGTTATTACTTTTTATAATTACACTTGAACATACATGGTATGTCCTAGGTCATTCCTGTTTATATAATACATGTAATGTCTTGTACACACGGTCGGAATTTCCGATGAAAAAAGTCAGACGGAATTTTTTCATCGGATATTTGGACCGTGTGTGTGCCCCATCGGACTTTTTCCGTCGGAAATTCCGACGGAGTTAGAAGGAGAACATGTTCTCTTTTTTTCCGCCGAAAAAAAATGCTATCGGAAATTCCATTCGTCTGTATGGAACTCCGAGGGAGAAAAAACCATGCGTGCTCAGAATCAAGTCGACGCATGCTCGAAAGCATTGACGGTCGGAATTTGGTGTGACAGTGTGTATGCAAGACAGCTTGAACGGAATTCCGTCGGAAAAATCCGTCGGAGTTTATCCCGACGGAAAATCCGATCTTGTGTACAAGGCATTACATGTGGACATATATGCTATGTCCTAGGTCTTTTTTGTTTAGAATTACATGTGGATGTTCATGGGATGTCCTAGGTCAGTAATGTTTAGAATGCATGTTACATGTGAACGTTCATGATATGTCCTAGGTTATTACTTTTTATAATTACACTTGGACATACATGGTATGTCCTAGGGCATTACTGTTTATAATACATGTTACATGTGGCTGTACATGCTATGTCCTAGGTCATTACTGTTTAGAATACATGTTACATGTGGACATATATGCTATGTCCTAGGTCTTTGTTGTTTAGAACTACACGTGGATGTCCATGGGATGTCCTAGGTCATTACTGTTTAGAATACATGTTACATGTAAACGTACCTGATATGTCCTAGGTCTTTACTTTGTATAATTACACTTGGACATACATGGTATGTCCTAGGTCATTACTGTTTATAATGACATGTGGATGTACATGGTATGACCTTTTATAATACATGTTACATGTGGATGTACATGGTATGTCCCAAGCCATTACTGTTTATAATTACATGTGGATGTACATAGTATGTCCTAGGCCATTACTGTTTATAATTACATGTGGATGTATATGGTATGTCCTAGGCCATTACTGTTTATAATTACATGTGGATGTATATGGTATGTCCTAGGCCATTACTGTTTATAATTACATGTGGATGTATATGGTATGTCCTAGGCCATTACTGTTTATAATTACATGTGGATGTATATGGTATGTCCTAGGCCCGGGATATGCAATTAGCGGACCTCCAGCTGTTGCAAAACTACAAGTCCCATCATGCCTCTGCCTCTGGGTGTCATGCTTGCTGCTGTCAGAGTCTCGCTATGCCTCATGGGACTTGTAGTTTGGCAACAGCTCGAGGTCCGCTAATTGCATATCACTGTCCTAGGCCATTACTGTTTATAATTACACGTGGATGTATATGGTATGTCCTAGACCTCCAGCTGTTGCAAAACTACAAGTCCCATCATGCCTCTGCCTGTGGGAGTCATGCTTGTGGCTGTCAGAGTCTTGCTATGCCTCATGAGACTTGTAGTTCTGCAACAGCTGGAGGTCCGCAAATTGCATATCACTGTCCTAGGCCATTACTGTTTATAATTACATGTGGATGTATATAGTATGTCCTAGGCCATTGCTGTTTATAATTACATGTGGATGTATATAGTATGTCCTAGGCCATTACTGTTTATAATTACATGTGGATGTACATAGTATGTCCTAGGCCATTACTGTTTATAATTACATGTGGATGTATATGGTATGTCCTAGGCCATTACTGTTTATAATTACATGTGGATGTATATGGTATGTCCTAGGCCATTACTGTTTATAATTACATGTGGATGTATATGGTATGTCCTAGGCCATTACTGTTTATAATTACATGTGGATGTATATGGTATGTCCTAGGCCATTACTGTTTATAATTACATGTGGATGTATATGGTATGTCCTAGGCCATTGCTGTTTATAATTACATGTGGATGTATATGGTATGTCCTAGGCCATTGCTGTTTATAATTACATGTGGATGTATATGGTATGTCCTAGGCCATTACTGTTTATAATTACATGTGGATGTATATGGTATGTCCTAGGCCATTACTGTTTATAATTACATGTGGATGTATATGGTATGTCCTAGGCCATTACTGTTTATAATTACATGTGGATGTATATGGTATGTCCTAGGCCATTACTGTTTATAATTACATGTGGATGTATATGGTATGTCCTAGGCCATTACTGTTTATAATTACATGTGGATGTATATGGTATGTCCTAGGCCATTGCTGTTTATAATTACATGTGGATGTATATGGTATGTCCTAGGCCATTACTGTTTATAATTACATGTGGATGTATATGGTATGTCCTAGGCCATTACTGTTTATAATTACATGTGGATGTATATGGTATGTCCTAGGCCATTGCTGTTTATAATTACATGTGGATGTATATGGTATGTCCTAGGCCATTACTGTTTATAATTACATGTGGATGTATATGGTATGTCCTAGGCCATTACTGTTTATAATTACATGTGGATGTATATGGTATGTCCTACAGTTCTTCCATGCCAAATGCAGCCTGGAAGGTGTAAATGCCCGGAGCTGCTGGTCAGTCAAGGCCTTCTAACTGAGTAACAGAGCCACTGTTCAGTTTTGCTGTTATTGTAACAGCATCCATGCCTAGTTGGCCTGCACACATGCAGCAAAAGGGCGGAAAAAATAGGTGGTTGAGCAGTGATTCTACTCCCCCCCCCCCCCGACCTCATCTCCTTAAGCTGACACAATGTCAGATCGTGACCCATTCAAGTGAATAGGGCCATGTCGCAACCACCCTGCAAAGCAAAACCCCCCGTGGTAAGGACTATTGAGGGTTAAAACGGGCAGTGAGGAGGCGACATATCACCTCCCAGCTGCCTGCCAACCACAGATCGCTTTTCAGAGGGGTGGCCAGGGCTGCGGCAGGTGTGATCGAGTCATTAGGGTTTACGTAAATGAGCCTCAGACTCAGAAGCGAGTCAGATGCCGTATACCTTCAGCTGCTTCCGAGTTGCCTTGATTTGTCATTAACTTACTAATGGGTTTGCTTGAGTTGCTTTAGTGTTCACATTGATTTTTATGTGGAACAAAAGCAACTCGGACACAAACAAAACAATGGCTCATTACAATGTATACAGAAATGTTATATTGTTCGCGGCAGCTGTCAGGTACGACTAATTACAATGTATCTACTTCTATTACAAAGGAGTGTCTGAAAGCTGATCTCTAATATAAAAGACACAAATGAATGCAGCTTTATAATCATTAATATATCAATAAATGTATTCTTTTTTTTTTTCAATGCAAGCGGCGTTAGTACCTGAATTTCACTTGGTATCGGCCTCTTGCAGTCCCTGCTGTACAACAGAGCTCAGACTAGGGTTAGGAGAAGAGGCCAGTCTGTTGTGTTGCAGGGCAGGGAACGTACTTATAGGAGGAGAAAGTATGGTGACAAGGAGCATGCCGATAGGAGCAGAAAGCAGAGTGACAGAGCGATGAGTTTCTCACTGTGCTGCTTTTTTCTTCACTGTCCAGTCACAAGCTGGGGTCAGCTCCAGGGTGACCCGTGCACAGGGGAAGTAGGTTAAATGTAATAAAAACTAGAAAAAAATAATTATCTGGTTTGCACAGACAAAAAATATATTATCTATGATCCACTTGAACCCTTTTGCTGTCGGAGTCTTTTTTACGGCTTTTGTATACGATAAAATGCACATTTTTGGGCTTGAAGTTTAGTTAAAACCCCTAAACATTATATTTCCTGAAATCTGAGACCCTTATGCCCCATACACACGATCATTTTTCATGCCATTTTTTAAACCGACGTTTTTCTTGTCGTTTTTTTTTTCATGTTTCCTCTCAAGCCTGTCTTGCGTACACACGATCATTAAAAAAAACGCTCGAGCAAAGCGCAGTGACGTATAGCACGTACGACGGCACTATAAAGGGGAAGTTCCATTCGGATGGCGCCACCCTTCATGTTAGTAAAGTTTGTTGAGCGACGATTCGCGCTTTTCAGCCTCGTGCTTTTCAGTCCGTTACATCGTGATGAATGTGCTATCTCCATTACGAAAGCTAGTTTTACAAGAACGAGCGCTCCCGTCTCATACTTGATTCTGAGCATGCGCATTTTTTTTCATGTCGTTAAAGCATACACACTATCGTTTTTCACGTCGTTAAAAAAAAAAGACATGAAAAACGACGTGAAAAAATAGAGCATGTTCGAAATTTTTAATGGCCGTTTTTCACGTCGTTAAAAATGCTCTGGAGCCTACACACGATCGGTTTTAATGGCCATTTTTAAAAATGGCATTTTTAACGGCATGAAAAACGATCGTGTGTATGGGGCATAAGGAATAACACAGTGGTAGTTCCAATTTTTTTGTGTCACATGATATTAGTGCAACTGTTTATTAAACCCATATTTTTGGTAAAAATACTCTTAACACACTAACACAATATGTTACTCAATTGTTTGATAAAATATAAAAGATGAGGTTGCACTGAGTAAGTAGATACCAAATATGTTAAGCCCCCCCAAGTCTGGTTTACAAAGTTTTATTTGGAAGTTCAAATGTACAGGTACATAGGGTGTTGATAAAGGTAATCAATATAAAAAACGTAGAGTTCATATATGCAAATATTGGTTGTAGACATAGTAATAAGGTACAAAGAAATAGTTCATGGGTATATGTCACAAACACACAAATCAAGCACTATAGGTCTAGAATTCAGGGTATTGCGAAAGAGAGTAAGTGGAGCCTTAGGGACTAAATTGTTAAATTATGTTGTACGCCAATATGACCATTTCCTTTCATATACATGGAAGGTATCATGGAGAGTGTGATAGATTCTCTCCGAAAGTTTCATCATCTCCATCCTAGCTAGTACCTGCGACCAAGGGAGATCTTTGGATCTCCAATTAGAGGCAATCATCCATTGGATGGAGCTGCATAAAGTGTGAAAGAGTCTCATGCAAGGGATTGGAATATTAGGAACCTTAGCATATAAAAGGCATATTTGTGGGGATATGGGGAACCTTTGTTTGGTGGAGTTTTCAAAAATTTCTACTGCGTTGCGCCATGTATGAAGTAGGTGTTTGCAGCTCCAAAATATGTGTAGGATGTTGCCTGGTTCCGAACAACCCCTAAAGCAGTTTGGGGAGATTGAGGGATAGAAGGAGTGAAGTTTGGACGGGGTGAGATACCATCTAGAGAATATTTTTGTGGGAGTCTCTCTGAAGGAGATAGCTTTGTTACTCTTGCGTAGATTATCTGACATGCTATGCCATTCATCCACTGTGAAGGAGCTAACTATGTCTGATTCCCAATGGAGCATTTGAACGGACTTGTCAGGTGAGTGAAAAGTATTGAGATGGTTGTATAGGCAGGATATGATGCCCTTATCTCTAGATGAAGATATGCAAATCCGTTCAAAGGTTGTTACAGCGGGAAGGGTGGAGAGAGAGTAATATTCTGCATAGAAAGCTTTGATTTGGTTGTAGTGTTGGAATTCGGATAGGGGAGTGCCATATTTATCTTGCAAAGCGGTGAATGAGGAGAATTCCCATTTAGATTGTAAAGATTTGAGTGTAGTAAGATTGTTATTGATCCAATAGGCAAACGATTGACAGTTTCCATAGGCATGGGTAAATCTCGGGTCACCTAGGAAGGAAGCCAGGGGGGGGGTGAGTGAAGATAATTCAAAGGTATGTTGGGCTTTGAGCCACAATTGGTAGTAGTGAGCTACAATTACATTGTATTTGAATAGTTTGCTGTATGAGGTTGTTCTGGACCAAAGGATTCCCTGTAAATACCAGGGGGAGATTGAGGATGATTCAAACTTTTTCCAAGGGATACATTGAATGGGCGAGAACCATTGTGCTAACTGAGAAAGTTTGGCGGCAAGAAAATAATGCCACAGGTTCGGGAGACCCATCCCGCCCATAGTTTGAGGTCTGTGCATGTGTGCGTGGCTGCATCTAGGTTTCTTGTTTGACCATATGAATTTATTGATTTCTTTTTGGAGAGAAGCAAGTTTAGTTTTAGGGATGTTAATGGGAAGGGATCGGAAGTAGTATAGTAGTTTGGGAAGAATTGTCATTTTAATGGCACAAATTCTGCCTAGAAATGAGATATGAAGGGTTGACCAGGTCTTGAGGAGTATAGATATATTATTGAATAGAGGGATATAATTGGTTTTAAATAGTAGGCTGTGTGAGGAGGTGATAGAGACACCAAGATATTTCAACGAGTGAGGGCACCATATGAAAGGGAAATTTTTCGTCAGCATGGTCTTTGAGTGTTCCGAGAGATTGATGGGAAGGGCAGAGCATTTATTCATGTTAATTTTTAAACCCGATATGTTATGAAATGATTTCAACTCTTTAAGAAGGGAGGGAATAGATATGTGAGGTTCAGTAAGGAAGATTAATGCATCGTCCGCATAAAGGCTAATTTTGTACTCGTCTTCACCCTTGACAACTCCTTTTATATCAGGGCTGTTTCTAATTTTGTGGGCCAGGGGTTCCATTGCTAGTGCGAACAGGAGTGGGGATAGAGGGCATCCCTGTCTAGTTCCCCTACTAAGAGGAAAGAATTCTGAGTTATGTCCTGGGATCTTTATACGGGTCTGGGGGGAGTGATATAGTGCATTAAAGCCATAGAGGAACTTATCCGGGATACCAAATTTGGGCAAGATATGATTAAGGTACGACCAAGATACGCTGTCGAAGGCCTTGTGGATGTCTAGGCTGAGGAGGCATAGCTCTTTGGAGTATATGTTGGCATCTTGTATGATGTTGGTCACCAACCTAATATTGTCCGTTATTTGGCGTCCAGGAATGAATCCTGTTTGGTCTATGTGTACTAAGCTAGTGATTACTGCTGCCAATCTATCTGCAAGAAGTCTCCCAAAGATTTTTAAGTCATTGTTGAGAACTGAGATGGGGCGGAAATTTTGCGGGAGAGAATGGTCTTTAAGCGGCTTGGGTATTAAAGATAAGTTCGCCAAGAGCATTTCTTTTGGGAATTGATGTCCGTCTAGCACGTGATTGAAGAGTTTGGATAAGTTGGGGGCTAAAAGAGATGCAAATTTTTTATAATATGTGGAGGAGAAGCCATCCGGGCCTGGGGCTGTAGAAGTCTTAAGGGATTTAATTATATTTATTATTTCTAAGTCTGTACATGGTGCACTGAGAGATTCAATCTGTTGGGTGTTGAGGGTGGGTAAAGGGATATCATCTAACCAAATTTTGGAGGACTGCTTAGGTTGGGATTGTGGACCTGAAAGGAGGTCTTTGTAAAAAGAGGAGAAGATATTCAGCACCTCTTGTGGGTGAGTAACGATGTTACCCGCGTTATCTCTAAGCTTATAGACATGAGGTGGATTGTTGGCTTGATTAAGTTTTCTGGCGAACATAGTGGAGGAGGAGTTGCTATGGAGAAAGAATTTAGCCTTAGAAAATCTGAGAGATTTTTCAGTGTTAGCAGATAAAATTTGGTCTAAGGCAAGGCGTTTGGATTTGATCTGATCTGTAAGATCCTGGGAGGGGGTGTGTTGTAATTTGTTGTATAAGTTATTGAGTTCTTTAGTAAGACATCTAATGTCTGAGAGCCTTTCTTTATTTTTTTTGGCAGCGAGACTGATTAATTGACCTCGTAGGACTGCCTTGTGAGCTACCCAGATAGAGGAGGGAGGTGTTTCGTCATTAATGTTCTCAGTGAAATAATTCTCTATATGTGTAGAGACAGATTGCGCTATTGTAGGATCAGATAGCAAGGAGTCATTTAGACGCCAGTTGAAAGGGGATGGTTTAAGACCAATATAAGTGGTTTCAAGATAGGTAATATCATGATCCGACCACGGGCAGGGGTGAATGACAGCTTTAGAAGAGTTTGCTAGCAGGATAGGGGTGCAGTATATGTAATCCAATCTGGCATATACATTATGGGGATGTGAATAGTAAGTGTATGCCTTGATGCCGACATTGTGAGCTCTCCATGAGTCTATAAGTTGAAAATTACTGAGAGAGCGGTTCAGTGACTTTGGAAATGCCTTAGATGAGGGTGCGACTCTACTCCTGTCTAGGGCCGGATGTGAGGTTAGATTAAAGTCCCCACCCAAAATGATGTGGGGGGAGGTATAGCGGTCTAGAGTTTCAAAAAAGTTTGTGAAGAATGAGGAATGTGAATCATTGGGAGCATATACTGATGCTATTGTTACGGCCCTATTATCAATAGTACCTTTTAAGATAATGTAACGACTATCCATATCTCTGAATATGCTGTGAATATCAAATATAATCGAGTTGCGTATGAAGATTGCAACTCCTCTAGTCTTATTGTGGAATGTTGTATAGTATACTTGGTTGTATGCTTTATCAAAGTATTTCGGGTGATTGGTCGTGCAAAAGTGGGATTCTTGAATGAGTATGACGTCTGCTCCTATTCTTTTATAATGCTGAAAAGCCTTTTTTCGTTTGTGGGGGGAATTGAAACCTTGCACATTGTGCGATATTATTTTAAAACCCATTGAAACGGTTAAGGGTGTGAGGCTTTATGATTCCGTGATGGAGAGATAACAGGCTTGGGTTATATGTGTAATGTAAATTCTGGATATAGATAGTGACTAAGTCTAAAGCTAAAGTTGTGATTGTGACCGGAGGTATTGTAAGAAAAAGGGTTGATATACTAGCAGAGTAATGTACATTATACCTTATGTGATTACCAAAGTAGTCTAGAGTTATGAAATCTATGTCTAGCATCAATACCCGTACGTAGATAACAGGACTTCCTTTTTTTAAAGTGAAAACATTATAAGCCTTATGGGCTAAAATTTCAAAAATGAGAGACATGAACAGAACTAAGATGGGGACAAGATATAACCTGTCAAAAAAACTTACGTAAGCAACAAGAGGACAAATAAGTCCAATTCCTGCAAACCTGGAAGGGCACCGCATCTCTAAAAGCGAGAGCTGTGGCTCCATCCCGGAGAGCAGGACCGGGGGACAAACTAACTACGACGGATGTAGCAGGCATCTTAGAAAAACATGTGATATGTGTAACTATCACTAGAGGGTAGAGAGGCATTGCTGTCAGGTATAAAGATCGCTATGTAAGGGAAACATATAAAATAATCAACATTGAGGAGAGTCATTTCTGAGGGGATTGAAATGAAAATAAGGTGATAATATTCAGGAGTTCTGCCGAGTTTCTACGTCAGTCTATGAGACAGGACTTCAGGTAGCCTATGAAAAAGTAGGTAAGAAATTTAGAGTCCACTTTCCCATGTCTAAAAAGCTCTTTCTGCAGTGGGAGTCAAACCGAATGATAACAGTAATAGTAATTTCTGAGGAATATGGGACGGTGTTACTCAGGCATACTGCAGTCTCCTCAAACATTTGAAACTCCGGCATTATATGATAAAAGCAGCCTCTTATTTAAGATTATATTTCCAGGCTTTCTGGAGTAGAAGCATTGATCAGGGATTCTGGTCCTGAAATGATTGTCTCCAGCGTCTCTGATCTCTTTGGCCTTTTTGGTTGCGGTGTGAGGAAGGTGTTGACCATATCGGGGAAGATCTGGGGGTTGATGGCGGGCGGCTAGGAGGCTCCGGATCCAGCAAGCCCAGTTTCACCAACAGTTCTTTACCCTCAATCACATTATAGACCGTATATGTAGAACCATTGTGTGGGACGGTGAGCTTGAAAGGAAAGCCCCATCTGTATCTTATCCTTGCTGTTTGTAGAACATTAGTGACTTCCTTCATCCTACGTCTCCTGTCTAATGTGGCTGGGGAGATGTCAGGGTATATTTGAATTCTTTTGCCGTCCAAATTTATGTCAGAAGAGTTCCTAGCTGCCCGCATTATATCCTCTTTGACCAGGAAATCCTTCAAGCACATGATGATATCCCTAGGCGGTTTATCAGGTGTGGGTTTAGGGCGGAGGGCCCTGTGGATTCTATCACAGGTGAAAGCTGACTTTGGTTTATCAGGAAGGAGATTATGAAAAATTTTTGATACAGTTGGCATGAGATCGGTGATCGATTCCGGAACCCCGCGTACTCTGATGTTCTGTCTGCGGTTTCTATTATCTAGGTCTTCAACCTGTGCCTGCATAAACGCAAAGCTATCCGCCAAAGTTTCATAGTCTTTTCTCAAATCATTATGGGCCAGTGAAAGTTCATCGTGCTTTGCTTCTAATAGATCGGTTCTATTTCCTATGCTTGCAATCTCCTGAGATAGGGCGGTTGTGGATTTGTGTACTTCTGTTTCTATTTTGTCTACTAATTTATCAAATATGGATGTTAAGCTTGCATCTAAGTCAGCTTTAGATAATGGTATAGTGTACTCACAGTTTGGTTCTGAGGGGGGATGATCTTGTAGGTTTTTCCCCGTGACCGCGTGTGTGCTGGCCTTCGTGCCGCCCTGAGACATCTTGTGCTGCTTGGATTCAGGTTCTAGGAGAAAGTTAGTTAGGTTGTGGGTGGAGCGGCGAGAACGCCTGTTTCTCCCTTCTGGCATATACTGATTGTTCCCACGGGGGGTCCGAGAGATTGTGCTGATATTCAAGCGATATAGCCGTGGGTATCTCGCCTGCTTTGAACGGGTATAACGGAGCTCTGGTCACTCACGTCCTACTCGCATCGCGTCGTGCATGCGTCCCCTCTGCTCAGGGTTTTATCACATATTTACCATGGTGGTTAGATGGGGGGGGGGGGATATGTAGCTCTAATAGAGAGGAGACAAGGAGGCCATGATGGCGCTTCTGGGTGCAGTAAACTGTCCGTTGTTTAATGGCTGTGATGCGCAGCCTATTGAGGAAGGGATCTCTGCGATGGCCTTGGGGAGAGGAAAATATTAGCGCTGTTCTCTGTTCCCTATAGAGAGGAATGAGTGGTTAGAGTTGCTTCTTCTCTCTTTACTTTTTTTTTCCTTCTCTTTTCTCCCCTCTTCTCTTTCAACTTCCCCCTCCTTTTACTCTTCCCCTCTCCCTTTTTTGCTGGTGACTTCTGTTTATAGTCTTTCAGGCCTGGTCACTTTTATCTGGTTACAGGGAAGAGATCTACTGCAAATGGGTAAGGGAGACCTTTGTGAACTTGTGGCCGGGTGTAGCAAGATGTCCGCCCAGCAGAGCTTTGGGGTCCTGGCTGCAGTTGCTATCTGCTTTAATGGATGAAACCCGCCACAAACTTCCACCAGGGCGCCGTATTGACCAGATCAGATGCTTCGGTGGAGGGATTAGATCAGTGTCAGGCTACAGGTGGTTTGAAGGCCCGGGGAGTCTGCAAAGGTGTACCAAGATGGCCGCCGTATGTCTGCCTTACAGACTTTTAAAGCTCATGTAGGTAGGTAGTGCTTTCTGGCACCCTCAGTTGTGGATGGGCCAAGGGGGGGTGTCTGGATGAGTGCTGTGGGGGGGCTTGCACCTCTGGGGCGGAAGCGGACCGGCCGCGGTGCGCTCCGGCGGGGCGCAGTTTTAGGAAAGTCCGGGGATCCTGAGGCCTCACTAGGCCGCACCTGCCGCGGATGTCCCCGAGACTAAGAACGAGCTCCGGACCCCCCTAGATGGGTGGATGGGTGGCAGGGAGGGACAGGTGTTGGTCTCTGTACCTTTTTTGACTGCTGGAGACTGGTTCCTCAGGAGGGCCTCTGGCCTACAAGATGGCTAAGCCCCCCCAAGTCTTAGTAAGATATAAAAACTGAGGTTGCACGAGTTAATAGATACAAAACATGTCAAGCCCCCCAATTTTTGGTAAGATAAAAATGATGAGGTCGCACTGAAAAAAGATGAGGTTGCACTGAGTAAATGGATACCAAACATGTTAAGCCCCCCCCCCCAAGTCTTAGTAAGATATAAAAAAAATGAGGTTGCACCGAGTAAATAGATACCAAATATGTTAAGCCCCTGAATTTTTGGTAAGATAAAAAAGATGAGGTCACACTGAAAAAAGATGAGGTTGCACTGAGTAAATAGATACCAAACATATTAAGCACCCAAATTTTTGGTAAGATAAAAAAAGAAGAGGTCGCACTGAGTAAACAGATACCAAACATGTCAAGCCCCCCAATTTTCGGTAAGATAAAAAAGATGAGGTTGCTCTGAGTAAATGGATACCAAACATGTTAAGCCCCCCCAAGTCTTAGTAAGATATAAAAGATGAGGTCACACTGAGTAAATAGATAAAAAAACATGTTAAGCCCCCCAATATTTGGTAAGATAAAAAAAGATGAGGTTGCACTGAGTAAATAGATTTCAAACATGTTAAGCTCCCCAAGTCCTTAGTAAGATATAAAAAATGAGGTTGCACGAGTTAATAGATACAAAACATGTCAAGCCCACACTAACACAATATGTTACTCAATTGTTTGATAAAATATAAAAGATGAGGTTGCTCTGAGTAAATAGATACCAAACATGTTGAGCCCCCCAATTTTTGGTAAGATAAAAAAAATGAGGTTGCACTGAGTAAATAGAGACCAAACATGTTAAGCCCCCCAAGTCTTAGTAAGATATAAAAAACGAGGTTGCACCGAGTAAATAGATACCAAATATGTTAAGCCCCCCCCCCCCCCAATTTTTGGTAAGATAAAAAAGACGAGGTCGCACTGAAAAAAGATGAGGTTGCACTGAGTAAATGGATACCAAACATGTCAAGCCCCCAATTTTTGGTAAGATAAAAAAGACGAGGTCGCACTGAAAAAAGATGAGGTTGCACTGAGTAAATGGATACCAAACATGTCAAGCCCCCAATTTTTGGTAAGATAAAAAAGACGAGGTCGCACTGAAAAAAGATGAGGTTGCACTGAGTAAATGGATACCAAACATGTTAAGCCCCCCCCAAGTCTTAGTAAGATATAAAAAAAAATGAGGTTGCACCGAGTAAATAGATACCAAACATGTTAAGCCCCCCAATTTTTGGTAAGATAAAAAAGATGAGGTTGAACCGAGTAAATAGATACCAAATATGTTAAGCCCCCCAATTTTTGGTAAGATATGAAAGATGAGCTTGCATCAAGTAAATAGATACCAAACACGTCAGGTATCCAATTTTTTTGTAAGATAAAAACGATGAGATTACACCAAGTGAATAGAAACATGTTAAGATATAAAAGATATAACAGATGCACCAAGTAAACGGATACCAAATATGTTAAGCCTCCCAATTGTGGTAAGAGATAAAAGATGAGGTTGCACCAAGTAAATAGTTACCAAACATGTTAACCCCCCCCCCCCCAAGTCTTAGTAAAATATAACAAATGAGGTTGCACCGAGTAAATAGATACCAAATATGTTAAGTCCATGAATTGTTGGTAAGATATAAAAGATGAGCTTGCATCGAGTAAATAGATACCAAACACGTCAGGCCTCCAATTTTTTTGTAAGATAAAAAAGATGAGGTTACACCAAGTACTGTAAATAGAAACATGTTAAGATAAAAAAGATACACCAAGTAAACAGATACCAAATATGTTAAGCCTCCCAATTGTGGTAAGAGATAAAAGATGAGGTTGCACCAAGTAAATGGATACCAAACATGTTAAGCCCCCAATTTTTTTGGTAGGAAATAACATATGAGGTTGCACTGAGTAAATAGATACCAAACCCCCCCAATTTTTTGGTAGGATTTAAAAGATGAGGCTGTGCCTAGTTAATAGATACCAAACACATTAAGCCCCCAGTCTTTGGTAAACGTCAAAAGATGAGGTTGCACCGAGTAAATAGATACCAAACATGTTAAGCCCCACCCCATTTTGGTAAGAGATAAAAGATGAGGTTGCACCGAGTAAATAGATACCAAACATGTTAAGCCCCACCCCATTTTGGTAAGAGATAAAAGATGAGGTTGCACCGAGTAAATAGATACCAAACATGTTAAGCCCCACCCCATTTTGGTAAGAGATAAAAGATGAGGTTGCACCGAGTAAATAGATACCAAATATGTTAAGCCCCACCCCATTTTGGTAAGAGATAAAAGATGAGGTTGCACCGAGTAAATAGATACCAAACATGTTAAGCCCCACCCCATTTTGGTAAGAGATAAAAGATGAGGTTGCACCGAGTAAATAGATACCAAACATGTTAAGCCCCACCCCATTTTGGTAAGAGATAAAAGATGCGGTGGCGGCCGCCCGATCCTTGACTAAAACGCTAACGCTTCTAAACACTTTTGAAAACACTTCTAAACACTGCAAAAAACACGAAATATTAGCATTTTTTTATCCAGCTTTTTTGCAGTGGATTTCAGTTTTTAAACTTTTTTCTTTATCGTACACCACGGGACACAGAGCTAGTCATTACATAATGGGTTAAGGGTCACCAGCGGTGATTGGACACTGGCACAACCAATGGAAGACAGTTCCCCTCCATATAACCCCTCCCATCAGGGAAGTACCTCAGTTTTTTCGCCAGTGTCGAAGGTGTTGGACGCGTTAGGAGGTGCTAAAGGAAAGCTCTACCAAAGAGACCCTCTGGGGGTAAAAGAGCTATGCTTTCGGATCCATCCAAGACGCCTACAAATGAGCCGAATCTGGATGGGATCCGGGCCTCATCCATGAGGCGTCGCCTGTAATGTCTCTCTTCGGAGGACTGGGCTCTAAGATCCAGCACTTTCGCTATTTCGCTATAAAGTCCTGGTAAGAGTCTTGTACAAGGCCCAGGGGAGAGGTATCCTTTAAATAGGAACCCATATCCCTGAAGGTTGGCACACATAGCCCACCGTGAAGGGTGAAGTTTGGTATCTGTCTGAAATCTTTCAGCAGAAAAACCTGCGGCGTGGATAAGGTGAGATTAGAAGGTCCATAACTAGGTTGGGACCTTTTTCAAAAAATGGATGTCTTCTTTTTTTCCACCACTGGGGGGAGTAAAGAGCTGAATATACTCACCTCACTCTGTTCAGTGTCGGCTTCGGCGAAGTACACTGCTCGTCACCTCCGCTGCTGAGCTTGCTGGGGCACCCCGATCCTCCTTTCGGTGGCCGACCAGACACCTGCAGATGCAGGTAAGTGGGAACAAGGGCTGATGAGAGTCCTCTCTCACTATGGCCACCGCCATAGCGCTAAGGGCCGCGCGCGCGCGGGAGCGCGCTTTATCGGAGGGGGGGGGGGGGGAAGGCGTGCGCGGGCACGTGGCGCGCGCAGGCACAGAAACGGCGCCAAATTTAAAAGACTGTCAGTGTGAGAAGCACTGCAGCAGCAAGCAAGCTCGTTAGTTCTCTTGTTCCTGGCAGAGAAACACAGCAGCTATACAGGGACGTAAGACTCCATGTGGTTGGATTGGGTACTTCCTAGAAGACATCCATGTTATGCATAGTTATGTGTTAAAAGTTGCATACTTAATGTATTTGCTAAACTGAACACGGTAGTATATGCATTTAGGTACCTTGTATTTTGTCTAAACAGTAAGCCTTCCAGGGGAAGTAATACGGACAAAAAGAGATAAGAAAGCACCACCGCCTGAGAGGAGGCTCTAACTGTGCTGACTCGGTACCTTTCTCTCCTGTGTTGCTAAATGCACCTGTTCAGGATGAGCCATTACCTCTGTCAGGTATGGCGGCTTCCCCAGTGAAGCCTGGGCCTGTATATGTCACTAAGGACACTTTATCAGCTGCCCTAAATAATCTGGAGGAAAAAAGTTGCTACCTTAATCGCTAAGTCCTCTAAAAAGGGACAATAAGCGAAGCAGGTCTCTTCCAGTATTGGACCTCCCTTCAGAAGTACCTGAGGGAGGAGGATGAGGAGGAGGAGGCTACATCAGCAGAGGATGAGGAGCCAGATTTTAAGGTCACAGGTACAATGCTATAGCAGTGCATTTAAGTTAACCTCTGCGGAGGTAACGGAATTACCTGTCTCCTCCCTAGGGTCATTAAGATCCCTGCAAGGTGCATGCTCCTTCCCGGTTCATCCGTTACTAGAGGATCTAATATACGCAAACTGGCAACATCCAGATAAGCGTTTCTCACCTCCAAAAAGGTTTAACATTCTTTATCCTATGGGGGAATTTTTTTTAAAGAAATGAAGCCTGCCTGCGGTAGTTGCGCTATTTCTTGTGTAAATAAAAACCTGACATGTCCGGTGGATAATGTACAAGGGTTTAAAAGATCCTTCTGAGAGGAAGTTGAAATCCTCCTTCCTTTTGGCCGGCTCAATTACCCAACCTGCAGTAGCAGCAGTCGGTATGTGTCAGGTCATCAGCCAACAGGTAAAGCAGGGGCTGAAGGAACTGCCTTCAGAGCAGGCTAGAAATTGGGAAAATTTGCCTAAAGCCTTATACTTCACAGTGGATGCCATGAGAGATTCTATCATACAGGCATCACGCCTTACACTCCAGCTGGTACAGATGCGCAGAGTACTTTGGCTTAAGCATTGGTCAGCGGAAACCCCATGCAAAAAGCTGTTGGCAAGTTCCCGTTCCATGGCGAACGCCTATTTGGGGAAGATTTAGAAAAATATATACAGAAGATATCAAGTGGTAAAACGACTTTTACCTGAGAGAAAGAAAAACAAGAGATCTTGTTTTAAACGCTCTCTCTCCCCAGCTCCCGGGAAATCTGACTCCAACCAGTGGCGGCGGCCTGTTTTAGCCGCCCACAAAAGCCAAGGGGCAAGCTCAGAAGAACAAGAAGCCGTGGGGTGCAAGAGCTAATAAGCAAGCCCCCAAAACCTCTCAGTGAAGGGGCGCCCCCGCTCGGCCGAGTGGGAGGAAGGCTTTGTCAGTTCTCAGCGACTTGGCGGTCAGAAATCCAGGACAATTGGGTGGTATCCACAATATCCTCAGGGTACAAACTGGAATTTCGAGAGATCCCATCTTCTCAATTCCGAGGTTCAAGACTCTCCAAGGATCCACAAAAAAGAGAATCCTTCTTCAAAGGTTTGAATCACTTAATGGCTCAAGGGGTAGTTACAGACGTACCCCAAAAAGAGCGAGGTTCAGGTTTTTACTCAAACCTCTTTGTGATTCCAAAGCCAAATGGAGATGTCAGACCCATCCTGGATCTAAAATCCCTAAATCGGTTCCTGAACGATCGCCATTTTCGAATGGAAACGATCCGATCCGTGGCCGCCACTTTAAAGGGCGGAAAATTCATGGCGCCCATAGATATCAAGGACGCACATTTACACATACCCATCCTCCCCGCTCACCAAAGATTCCTAAGGTTTGCGGTAGAAGATCGCCACTTTCAATTGGTGGCTCTGCCGTTTGGTGTAGCCACCGCGCCCATAGTATTCACAAAGGTGCTAGCTCCTCTGTTAGCAAACCTAAGAACACGGGGCATTGCGGTAACAGCCTATCTGGACGATCTACTAGTAATAGATCAGTCAAAGGAGGGATTGGGTCACGCTGTACACACTACAGTAGGATACCTGGAGCATTTAGGATGGATTATAAATTTACAAAAATCCTCTCTCCAGGCCCAAAGAAGGATAGGGTACCTGGGCATGATCATAGATACAGCCCAAAACGGGGTATACCTGCCAGAACCGAAGATACAGTCTCTGAAAGACCTGATCCACAAGGTCAAAGCAAACAAGAGGCCGTCTATTCGCCTTTGCATGAGACTATTGGGAAAGATGGTATCCTCCTTCGAGGCGGTCCCTTACGCCCAGTTTCATTCGAGACTACTTCAAGGCAATATTTAGCTTCCTGGAACAGGAAGAGCCAAGCTCTGGATATACCCATGCGCCTGTCCTCACAAGTACGCCACAGCTTCGATTGGTGGCTAGAAGCCAGGAATTTACGGAAGGGAAAGTCCTTCCTCCCAGTGGCCTGGAAGGTGGTATCTAGGGATGCCAGCCTATCGGGCTGGGGTGCAGTATTCGAGGAGGCTTCTACCCAGGGAACCTGGGCCAAGACTCAGGGGATCCTGCCCATCAATGTGCTAGAGATCCGGGCGGTATATCTAGCCCTCAAAACCTGGACATACAGGTTACAGGGCTACCCAGTTCGGGTTCAATCCGACAATGCTACTGCAGTAGCTTACATCAATCACCAAGGAGGCACCCGCAGTCGGGCAGCCCAAAGAGAGGTGAACCGGATCCTGGCATGGGCAGAAGAGCATGTACCTTGCCTTTCTGCAATCTTCATTCCAGGGATAGAAAATTGGCAAGCAGACTACCTGAGTCGTCAGCAGCTGCTACCAGGAGAGTGGTCTCTTCACCCCGAGATCTTTCAGGCCATATGTCTGAGATGGGGAAACCCAGATGTAGACCTGCTAGCTGCCAGGTTCAACAAGAAATTGGACAACTTTGTGTCCAGAACGAGAGATCCTCTAGCCTACGGGACAGACGCTCTAATAATACAGACGCTCTAATAACTCCATGGAATCAGTTCTCACTGATCTATGCATTCCCTCCGATCCCTCTTCTACAAAGACTGCTTTGCAGGATCAAGGAGGAGGGAATACCAGTAATCCTAGTGGCCCCAAACTGGCCCAGGAGGCCTTGGTACGCCGAGATTGTAAAAATGGCGATAGGAAGGCCCTGGAAGTTTCCACTTCGACACGACCTGCTGTCACAGGGTCCAGTATTCCACCCTTCCTTACAAAGGCTAAAGTTGACGGCCTGGCTGCTGAGACCCACATTTTTAAAAAGAGAGGGGTCTCTGGTCCGGCTCTTTCTACGCTCATTAATGCTAGAAAGCCAGCCTCCAGACTCATCTATCAGAGAGTCTGGAGAGCATACGTTTCCTGGTGTGAATCCAGATGTTGGAATCCTCAGAAGTATGAAATAAGTAGGATTCTTGCTTTTTGCCAGTTAGGAGTGGATATGAATTTAGCCCTTAGCACCATCAAAGGGCAAATATCGGCTCTATCAGTCTTCTTTCAGAGACCATTGGCATCTCACTCCCTAGTTCGGACATTCATTAAGGGGGTACTGAGGATAAATCCTCCAGTTAGGACTCCCTTGTGTCCATGGGATTTGAATTTGGTATTGTCAGTGTTGCAAAAGCAACCTTTTGAACCTATTCGCCATATTCCTTTAATTATAATGAGTAGGAAGTTGGCCTTTCTGATTGCTATAGCTTCTGCTAGGAGAGTATCAGAGCTAGCAGCTCTTTCTTGTAAAGAGCCTTATCTAATTTGTCACAAGGACAAAATCGTACTACGACCCCATCCGGCTTTTCTACCTAAGGTGGTGTCGGCTTTTCACTTGAATCAAGACATTGTTCTGCCTTCCTTTTTTCCAAACCCGCGGACGGCGGGGGAAAAATTATTACACTCTCTAGATCTACTGAGAGCGGTAAAGGTGTATCTGCAAGCAACCGCTCAGATACTTAAAACAGATGTTTTGTTTATTTTACCAGATGGGCCCAAGAAGGGCCAAGCGGTATCAAAATCCACCATTTCCAGGTGGATTAGACAAGTAATTATTCAAGCTTATGGTTTAAAGAACAGGACTCCTCCTTTTCCTGTTAAGGCGCACTCTACCAGGGCGATAGGTGCTTCATGGGCAGTGCACCACCAGGCTTCGATGGCTCAGATCTGTAAAGCTGCAACTTGGTCTTCAGTCCATACATTTTCCAAATTCTATCAAATAGATGTGAAAGGACATGAGGATTCCGCCTTTGGGCGAAGTGTGCTGCAGGCAGCAGTATAGGGCTTCTGGTCCGCAAGCGGCCTGTTTTGATCTGTGTCTCCCCCCCTTCATATGAGCATTGCTCTGGGACGTCCCATTATGTAATGACTAGCTCTGTGTCCCGTGGTGTACGATAAAGAAAATAGGATTTTTATAACAGCTTACCTGTAAAATCCTTTTCTTGGAGTACACCACGGGACACAGAGGTCCCCCCCTTCTTATGGGAACCTTACTGCTTTGCTACAAAACTGAGGTACTTCCCTGATGGGAGGGGTTATATGGAGGGGAACTGTCTTCCATTGGTTGTGCCAGTGTCCAATCACCGCTGGTGACCCTTAACCCATTATGTAATGACTAGCTCTGTGTCCCGTGGTGTACTCCAAGAAAAGGATTTTACAGGTAAGCTGTTATAAAAATCCTATTTTTTCACTTAACTTTATTGCTATTACATAGGAAGCTAACAAGTCAGGGGTCATCATGGAAAAAGCTTATGGGAGTGAGGAATATATTCCTTACCCCTACCCTAGGCACGCATGCAGTGCGTGGGAAGAGGAGGTCAGTTGAGGGTGCTTTGGAGGAGGAGGAAGGGGGGGGGTCACTGTATGGGTACATTTTACAGCAGTAGAGTTTTAATCCATTAGAATCCAGGGTGCTCTTTTTAAACAGGCACCTGGACTTCGGGGCTCCTGGTAACTTGTAGCACCGGAACCATTGGATATCATTGACAGCTGGAGTCCCAGGAACTGAAACATTCAACTTCTGGGCTTTGGATCCATCTACAGATCTCTCAATAGGAGCCTGCTGTATAAGATAATGTGCTCACAATGTTCCTGCATAGCATTTCTGCTGGAAGCGTAGCAGGCCCAGATTCAGGGGAGTGCTGGGGTTGCCTGTGCCCTCCTAGATTTTAGTTGTGCCCCCCCCCCCTCCCCCAGATCTCTGAGAGTGCCTCCACTAATTCATGAGACTTTATGGGGACAAGTGATGTAAGAAAGAACTCTCATGGGGACATTTAATATAAGGGGGAACTCGATGTAGGGGGCACTCAGATGGTAACATTTGATGTAGAGGGGACACTCTGATGGGGAAATTTAATGTTAGGGCACTCGATGTAGGGGGCACTCTGGGTACATTTTATGTGGGGGGCACGCTGATAGGGACATTTGATGTAGGGGGCACTCTGATAGGGACGTTAGGTGTAAGGGGACACTGTGAGGGGGCACTTGATGTAGGGGGTACTCTGATGCGGACATTTGATGTAAGGGGGCACTGTGAGGGAGGCACTCTGATGGGGATATTTAATGTAGGAAGCACTCTGATGGGGACATTTGATGTAAGGGGGCACTCTGAGGGGGGCAGGTGATGTAGGGGGCACTCTGAGGGGGGCAGGTGATGTAGGGTGGACACTCAATGTAGAGGGCACTCTGATGTGTACATTTGATGTAGGGGGCACTCCAAGGGAGACATTTGATGTAAGGGGGAAACTGTGAGGGGGGCAGGTGATGTAGGGGGCACTCTCATGGGGACAGTTTATGTAAGGGGGTGCTCTGAGGGGGAAGGTGATGAAGGGGCCACTTTGATGGGGACATTTGATGTAAGGGGGCACTTTGAGGGGGGCAGGTGATGTAGGGGGCACTCTGATGAGGACATTTGATGTAAGGGGGACACTCGATGTAGGGGGCACTCTGATGGGTACATTTGATGTAGGGGGCACTCTGATGGGGACATTTGATGTAAGGGGGCTCTCTTATGGGGATAGTGATGTAAGGGGGCACTCTGATGGAGACATTTGATGTAAGGTGGCTCTCTGATGGGGATAGTGACGTAAGGGGGAACTCTGGTGGAGACATTTGATGTAGAGGGAACTCTGATAGGGACATGTAATGTAGGGGGAACTCTGATGAGGACATTTGATATAGGGGGCACTCTGGTGGAGACATTTGATGTAGGGGCACTCTAATGGCGACATTTGATGCAAGGGACACTCTGATGGGGACATTTGATGTAAGGGGGCACTCTGAGGGGGGCAGGTGATGTAGGGGGCACTCTGATGGAGACATTTGATGTAGGGTGGACACTCAATGTAGAGGGCACTCTGATGTGTACATTTGATGTAGGGGGCACTCCAAGGGAGACATTTGATGTAAGGGGGCACTGTGAGGGGGGCAGGTGATGTAGGGGGCACTCTCATGGGGACAGTTGATGTAAGGGGGTGCTCTGAGGGGGAATGTGATGAAGGGGCCACTTTGATGGGGACATTTGATGTAAGGGGGCACTTTGAGGGGGGCAGGTGATGTAGGGGGCACTCTGATAAGGACATTTGATGTAAGGGGGACACTCGATGTAGGGGGCACTCTGATGGGTACATTTGATGTAGGGGGCACTCTGATGGGGACATTTGATGTAAGGGGGCTCTCTGATGGGGATAGTGATGTAAGGGGGCACTCTGATGGAGACATTTGATGTAAGGTGGCTCTCTGATGGGGATAGTGATGTAAGGGGGAACTCTGGTGGAGACATTTGATGTAGAGGGAACTCTGATAGGGACATGTAATGTAGGGGGAACTCTGATGAGGACATTTGATATAGGGGGCACTCTGGTGGAAACATTTGATGTAGGGGCACTCTAATGGCGACATTTGATGCAAGGGACACTCTGATGGGGACATTTGATGTAGGGGACACTGATGGGGACATTTGATGTAAGGGGGCACTCTGATGGAGACATTTGATGTATGGGGCACTCTGGTGGAGACATTTGATGTAGGGGGCACTCTGAAGAGGACATTTGAAGTAAGGGGGCACTCTGATGGTGACATTTGATGTAGGGGGCACTCTGAAGAGGACATTTGATGTAAGGGGGCACTCTGATGGTGACATTTGATGTAGGGGGCACCCTGATGGAGACATTTGATGTATGGGGCACTCTGGTGGAGACATTTGATGTAGGGGGCACTCTGGTGGAGACATTTGAAGTAAGGGGGCACTCTGATGGTGACATTTGATGTAGGGGGCACTCTGAAGAGGACATTTGATGTAAGGGGGCACTCTAATGGGGACATTTGATGTAGGGGGGCACTCTGATGGGTACATTTGATGTATGGGGCACTCTGAAGAGGACATTTGAAGTAAGGGGGCACTCTGATGGTGACATTTGATGTAGGGGGCACTCTGAAGAGGACATTTGAAGTAAGGGGGCACTCTGATGGTGACATTTGATGTAGGGGGCACTCTGAAGAGAACATTTGATGTAAGGGGGCACTCTGATGGTGACATTTGATGTAGGGGGCACCCTGATGGAGACATTTGATGTATGGGGCACTCTGATGAAGACATTTGATGTAAGGGACACTCTGATAGGAAAATTTGATGTATGGGGCATTCTGATGGAGACATTTGATGTAGGGGGGCACTCTGATGGCGACATTTGATGTAGGGGGCACTCTGGTGTGGACATTTGATGTTGTGGGGGGGCATTCTGAGGGAGGCAGTTCATGTAAGGGAGTATTCTGATATAGACAGTTTATGGAAAGGGAACCCTGATGGGACAGTTAATATAAAGAGGGCATTCTTATGAGACACGTAATATAAAGAGGGCACTCTTATGGGGACATTTGATGTAAGGGGGCACTCTGATGGAAACAGTTAATGTATAGAGGACACTCTGATGCGGACATTTGATGCAGGGGGCACTCTGATGGGCACAGTCAATGTAAAGAGGGCACTCTGATGGGGACAGTTGAATTAAAGGGGACATTCTGAGGGGGACAGTTGATGTAAGGGGACACTCTGATGGGGACATTTGATGCAGGGGGCACTCTGATGGGGACATTTGATGCAGGGGGCACTCTGATGGGGACATTTGATGCAGGGGGCACTCTGATGGGCACAGTTAATGTAAAGAGGACACTCTGATGGGGACAGTTGAATTAAAGGGGACATTCTGAGGGGGGCAGTTGATGTAAGGGGACACTCGGATGTGGACATTTTCTGGAAGGGGCTCTCTGTTGAGGAAAGTTGATGTAAAGGAGCGCTCTGATGCTCTTTGATGAGTGCTACCAAATTAAAGCCCGAAACAACATATAATATGTTAGGGTAGACCAGCACGGCTAAAAAATATAACACGCAGAACCAAAAAATCGACCAAACGAAAAAAAAAGAAAAATAAAAAAGCTATGGGACTCAAGGGTACAAGTCACAGGGACTCAAGTGGTGAGGTAATAACAATGTTGTTGCCAGATTACGAGACCCATCCTTGAAGTATGAAAATGTCTTTGGAGCAATCACTGCACCACATTACTGGGAGGGAACACATATGGAGCATGTATAGGTACAATGGTAAGACTCATCATATTTGCCGACATATAACCATAGATTCCTCGTAGTTACCCTTCCTCTCCTGTGTAGACCTTTACAGACAAATTTCTGGTAAATATTCATAACTGTCTATTTCCATCAACTGAACTTTTGAGACCTGCGAGGGGAGACGATAGCGCTTTTGGGGATTTCTCCATTATAAAGGTAGATGACCTTCGATTATGACATCACCAGGATCTCCGGCGCCATTACACGCTCCGTTCCACCCTAATGAAGAGAAATGGCTCTTTTGAACATGTAAATGTACGCACATACATCTAAATCATCTCGGTCCCACAATTTGTGTCACACGTATGGATGGGCTGGGGCGAATCCGGTCCCCTTAATCCATAATTATTAAGTGCGCCGTCTCTCGGCGGTTTGTGTGATTTGTTCCACTTTACTTGGTTGTGTTCCCCGGAGCCCAAATCTTTATTTCGTCGTCGTCATGGTAATTGGGAGTTCGTGGATGCACATTTGCGGTGGGGAGTCTGATGAAATGTAACACGCGATGTCGCTTTGCGTGTGGCAGATGAACACACTTCTGCTGCATCCCATTTCTTTTATTTTGATTTTTATTACAGACAATAGTATATAGCCTGTCTGAAATTCACCACTGCTTTGGAGTATCAGTGTATTATTGTTACATAGTTTCAAATGGAGGATACTGGCAGTAATAAAACGGAGTAGCAAGCAAATGGGATCTTGCAATTCCAGACACTCCTTCCAGGCAGTATACCCAGGACTTGCACCTGTCTTTTTTTGTGTTGCTTATATATTGTATATATAGACAAAGAGGGTATTTCCAGAGGCAGAAGAGGCACCCACCTTGGGCACAGCTGGGGTGGGAGCCACTCCTGCTTATGCATTGCCCAGCACTGTGCAGGTCTGAGCTGTCAAGCTGAGAGCATAGTCCTGCTGTTTGCATCGGGAGATCAAGACTCTCCCTGTGTAACCAGCAGCACTCTGCTTCACTATCAGTGTGATAGCTGTCTCTTTTATGGCAGGAACTCTGTGTTCTTCTGATATACAGAGCACAGCATCCGGCTGTTACCGAGCTCTGATGATTACACAGGGAGAGCCACATTCTCCTGCCACAGTGCTCCAATGATTACACAGAGCAGTGTTTCTCAACTGGGGTGCTGCAGCACTCTATAGTGCCCTGAGAAGTTCTCAGGAGTGCCGTGGGGTAGTGCTAGGACCGGGGAATTTGAAAGGGGGTCTGTGCTGGGAGGTTGATTTTGGTGGGGGGGGGGGTGGGTTGTGCTAGGAGAGGGGGACTTAAAGGGTGTCTGTGCTGGGAGGGTGATTTGGATAAGGTAGTTGTGCTAGGAGGAGGGGTTTGGGGGGTCTGTGCTGAGAGGGTAATTTGGTAGAGGGGGTTGTACTAGGAGGAGGGATTTGGGGGGGGTCTGTGCTGGGAGGGTGATTTGGGCGGGGGGGGGAATGTTGTGCTAGGAGGGGTTTGGGGGATATCTGTTCTGGGAGGGTGATTTGGATAAGGTAGTTGTGCTAGGAGGGGGGATTTAGGGGGTCTGTGCTGGGAGGGTAATTTGGGTGGGGGGGCTGTGCTAGGAGAAGGATTTGGGGGAGGGGGGTTTGTGCTGGGATGGTGATTTGGGTGGTGGAGGGGGTTGTGCTACAGGGGGGACTTAAGGGGGGGTCTGCGCTGGAAAGGGTGATTTGGATAAGGTAGTTGTGCTAGGAGGGGGGATTTGGGGGGTCTGTGCAGGGAGGGTAATTTGGGGGGGTTGTGCTAGGAGGAGGATTGGGGGGGTCTGTGCTGGGAGGGTGATTTGGGGGGGGTTGTGCTGGGAGGGGGATTTGAGTGGGGGAATTGTACTAGCAGGGGGTATTTCATGTGCTAAGGGGGGGGGGTTACAACCTACAGACCACTGAACTCTGCCTCACAGAGTACGTTTTTGAGCTTGTCCACACCAGGCGCAGTGTGGTAACGGGTGCTGGGAGGGTGATTTGGGTGGGGGGTTGTGCTAAGAGGGGTTTGGGGGGATCTGTGCTGGTGGGGTGATTTGGATAAGGTAGTTGTGCTAGGAGGGGGGATTTGGGGGGGTCTGTGCTGGGAGGGTAATTTTATGTACTAGGGGGGATTTGGGGGTGGGTTTGTGTTGGGAGGGTGATTTGGGTGGGGGGTTGTGCTAGGAGGAGGATTTGGGGGGGTCTGTGCTGGGAGAGTGATTTGGGCGGGGGGGTTGTGCTAGGAGGGGTTTGGGGATCTGTTCTGGGAGGGTGATTTGGATAAGGTAGTTGTGCTAGAAGGGGGGATTTGGGGGGTCTGTGCTGGGAGGGTAATTTGGTAGGGGGGGTTGTACTAGGAGGGGGGATTTGGGGGGGTCTGTGCTGGGAGGGTAATTTGTGTGGGGGGGTTGTGCTAGGAGGAGGATTTGGGGGAGGGGTGGTTTGTGCTGGGAGGGTGATTTAGGTGGGGGAGGGGATTGTGCTAGGAGGGGGGGACTTAAGGGGAGGGGTCTGCGCTGGAAAGGGTGATTTGGATAAGGTAGTTGTGCTAGGAGGGGGGATTTGGGGGGTCTGTGCAGGGAGGGTAATTTGGGGGGGGGGTTGTGCTAGGAGGAGGATTGGGGGGGGTCTGTGCTGGGAGGGTGATTTGGGGGGGTTGTGCTGGGAGGGGGATTTGAGTGGGGGAATTGTACTAGCAGGGGGTATTTCATGTGCTAAGTGGGGGGGGTTACAACCTACAGACCACTGAACTCTGCCTCACAGAGTACGTTTTTGAGCTTGTCCACACCAGGCGCAGTGTGGTAACGGGTGCAAAATCGCATGTTTTCCTGTACTGCACAAAAATGTGTTGCCTTTTGCAGACATGAGTGGGTGCCGTTAATTCTTAATGATGCCCCCACCCCCCATTGTATCTAGCAAATGTGTGTAGGTTTGCGCCTGCTAGAACGCTTGGAACCAAAGTACCATGTGTTTTAGAGCTGTGCAATTTCAAAAATCATGCCGGCACTCTTTTGCGTGTTTCAAAGGGCATAGAGCAGCTCAATAAAAAATAAATAAAAAAATACGACATGTGGGAACACGCAAAAAAGCGAGTGCGCTCGGATGCACCTCCTTGTGTGAACGAGCCCTCAGACTGGTGTGCCCCGGGATTGTGGGCGACTCTAAAGGGTACTTTGACTGAAAATTGGTGGAAAAACACTGACACAGAGAGAGCTGCGTTCTCCTGATAAATAGAGCACAACCCCTGGCTGACACAGAGCTCTGATGGTCACCCTGGGAGAGCCACCTTCTCCTGATAAACAGAACATGTTAATGTTGAAGGAACAGTGTAGGAAGCACAGATCCACAGAATGAATAAAGCAGAAGCAGGGAGATCTGTGCGCTGCAGTTCCTCAGATACAGCTTACTCTCCAGCAAGGAGAACAATGATCAGAACAATGGTGATATCACCAAATCTGGTGAGGTTAGCAGAAATACAGCTATGAGGCTACAGAAATACAGCTATGAGGCTACAGATCAGGGATGCCCAGGCACTCCTGTTGTTTTAGAAGGAATGTAAGATAAAAGGTGAATCATTCATGCTTAAGCACAATTTACATTTCTAGATGTTCCCTATAAAATACGGTAGAAAATCTTTACTTTTTCAGTTCTGGTCCACTTTAAATGGCAGTAAAAAAGGACATCAGTACAGTTATTTATAAAGTTGTCGGTGCAGAATACGTAAACCTGCATATAATCTGTTTAACATCACAAATAACCCCCCTCTCTGTATAGTGTCAGCCTGACCATTTCCTGTTGAGTTTTGTGATAAATGTCAGTATTGACTTTCAAGCACTAGAGCCCATTAAATATTCACTCATTAGGTTCTTCTTTGTGTAAATTCCTGAGCAAATAGTGTGAAGGGCAGAATCTAATGATTTCATCCATTATTGATGGCATGAAGCAAGAAGGGCTCAGCTTAGAGCTCTGTGGACTTAGTAGAACCACAAATACCACAATGGTCTATGTGGACATTTGCAACGGCAAGACTACAGCCAGGGCCGCCATCAGGAATTTTTGGGGCCCCTTACACAGCTTCAGGCATGGGCCCCCTGGAGCAGAGGAGAACCGGGGGGGTGCTGCCGCCGTAGGATTGAGAAGGGGGGGGGCTGCCGCGAATTGAGAAGCGGGGGCTGACGCGAATTGAGAAGCGGGGGGTGCGTTCGCCACAAATTGTTGAGGTCGGGGGGGGCTTTCGGTGCTGATAAAAGAACAAAAAAAAAAGGTGGGGGTTGCCATCCGGGGCCCTGGGGACCTCTGGGCCCCTTACAAAAAATAAATAAATAAATAGATAAAACAAAACCAAAAACATTTTTATTAAAAAAAAAGAGGGGGGGGGGGGTTGTCATCCGGGGCCCTGCGGGCCTCTGGGGACCTCTGGGCCCCTTACAAAAAAAAGAAATTTTTATTAAAAAAATAAGGGGGTTTGCCATCCTGGGCCCTGGGGACTTCTAGGCCCCTTACAAAAAAAAGGGGGTTGCCATCCGGGCCCAGGTGTACTGCCTGTACCCCCCTGATGGCGGCCCTGACTACAGCTACCCATAAGATTGCCAGATGACATTTTTTTGATCAAGATTCTTTGATCAAATTGTGTTTTGTACAAAAGATTGTTTGGTGAATGGCAAGGGTTCTCTGTATTGAAATTTTTTGGATGTAACAAAATGCATGAGATCTTTCTGGATAATATCGAAACAAAACTGACGCATTTCACTTGTAGTGAGCTTATTCCTAGTCTGCCTTGGATCAAATGGAATTATAAATCTTAAAATAGAACTTAGGCCCCAAAAGGGAGTTAGTTCCATTTTAACACCATAACCAAGCAGAATTACTGATATTTAGTTTTTTTATCTATTTTTTATTTTTTTGGCCCCACCTCACCTTCATGGGTCCCTGATCCTGTAGACTCCTGGGGATTCTTACATGTCATCCCCCCAACAGGCTGCAGAATTGGGCACTCACTGACTGGGGGGTGGGCTGGAGGGCAGGCCCAGGGCGTCATAAGTAGCTGGCTGCCTGCACCTGGAAGAGGGTCAAGTTGGGGGCATAGGACCCGGGGGAATGTCACCTAGACAGTGGATTGCAACAGAACAATACCCAATTTGCTTTGCAGGCATACAGTATGTGTTTTTAGGAGAAACATGAAATACAGATAAGAGGAAAAGTTGAGTACCGCTTTAATAACAGCTATTCCTTTCTTTTGCACATAAAGAGGAACTTCACTCCCCTTTACAATATTTTTCTATCCCATCTTACCTTGTTGGCTTGGTTTTGATTAAAAAACATACTTACCTGATGAGTGAATGCAGCGCCATCTACTGTAATCCAATTTTCCACTGCAGCCCACCAGTTTCCATGCCGCCACCTCCTTTATTACGTTTTCAGGGGGCTGGTTGCCCCTTCATGCCAACTGGATAACACGCCATGGCACATGTTTGTTACATGATTCTAATGCCTCGTACACACGACCGGTTTTCCTGACATGCCAAAACCCGACGCTTTTCCCAACGTAAATCCTCTCAAGCCTGCCTTGCATACACAAATTCAATTAAACAAAACGCTTGTCGTGAAAACCGCTCATGTGTATGCTTTTCCAAGGGAAAAAAAAACGCGCATGCTCAGAATCAAGTATGAGACGGGAGCGCTCGTTCTGGTAAAACTAATGGAGATAGCACATACGTCACGCTGTAACGGACTGAAAAGCACGAGGCTGAAAAGCGCGAATTGTCTCTTACCAAACTTTTACTAACACGCGATAACACAAAATCAGCAAAAGCAGCCCAAAGGGTGGCGCCATTTGAATGGAACTTCCCCTTTATAGTGCCGTCGTATGTGTTGTACGTCACCGCGCTTTGGTCAAGCGTTTTTTTTGCCTGAACCTGTGTATGCAAGGCAGGCTTGAGAGGAATCACGTCGGGAAAAACGTCGGTTTTTGGCATGTCAGGAAAACCGGTCGTGTGTACGAGGCATTAGTGTTTTCGTTGAATGTTTGCTTTGTGAAGTTGAAACCCCTGCGTGGGAATTTTTGTGCTTGGACTTTGCTTCCTTTTAATAAAAGTGGTCTGCCATGTAGGGCTGGGCGATTTCCCCCCCCAAAAAAATCTGCGATTTTTTTATAAAAAACTCGATTTACGATTCGATTTGATTTTTTTTAAATTATATTAATTAAAGTGCATCAATAAACAAAATTGCAAAGGCAAACCCTTTCTCTAACTGCAAAGTCAGTGTGCAACAAAGATTGTTTGTTAAACATCCAAATTATTAATACTGTATTTGGATTTAGCTAATAAAACAACAAAAAATCCTGAGGTTACTCTTAGTTGAATTGAACTGTGCCCGTGCCTTACTGTGCCCGTGTCTCACTGTGTCCAATGCCTCACTGTGCCCAATGCCTCACTGTGCCCGTGCTTCAATCACTGTGCCCGTGCTTCAATCACTGTGCCCGTACCTGATGCAGATTTTCATGGGATACGGATTTTACTGCTACACCGGCAGCCATTCCAGTATTCAAAAGCCGCGCCTCCTCCTCGTCTGTGATAGGCGGAATACTCAATTTCCCAGCAGTCAGTGTTCCACCTATCATGGTCATCCTCATAACACAGACGAGGATGAGAGGATGTCCGTGATAGGTTGAACACTGAACAAGGGATTGTGGAAAGAATGGACTTTATAGGCACACGTAGTTTTAGAAAAATAATACAATTTTAATTACATACATATATAAATAACATGAATTTGACCTACGTCACCAGGACAATTGCAGGTACATAATAAATGGCATGTAAATAGCTAAATAGACACAAATACATAGATTACAACACATGTAGTGTGGACATTGCCAAGGAGATACCCCACAAGATTTCGATGGTTCCTTGGATAGAGGTTCACTGTGTGTTGATGCACTTTAAAGTGGTTGTAAACCCACTTTTTCAACTTGCACCTACAGGTAAGCCTAGATTAAGGCTTACCTGTAGGTGCAAGAGATATCTCCTAAACCTACACGGTTTAGGAGATATTTACTAAAAAGACAGGCGCCGCTGTCTACGGCGCATGCGCGCCGTAGACAACGGCGCATTCATGGGGTTAATCCCATTCACAAAATTGGCTACTTCCCAGCAATCGCTGGGCTTAGCCAAATGTGACGGCTCCCGCGCAGAGTCACATCTTCGCCGCTCCGGCCAATCACAGCGCCGGAGCGGCGCTGTGATTGGCTGGTGCGGCGATACCCGTAAGTAACATTCCTGCTATCGCTGCAGTGATGTCTGCGTCTAGACAGAGGGACGCGGACTGCTTCGGGGGCCCCGATCTAAGGTAAGTGGTACATAATGAGCTAGTATGCTAGTCATACTAGCTCATTATGCCTTTCTCTTGCAGGTGGGCAAAAAAAAAAAAAAGTTAGTGGGTTTACAACCACTTTAAAACTTGGAGCTCTTATAGGATGTGGCACATTCCTTACCAATAGGTGTAGATTACCACCTGAGGGCCAATTGTAATCAAATATTTTCATAGGTTGAACACTGCCTGCTGTGAAATTGAGTGTTCCGCCTATCACAGACGACGAGGACTCGGGAGGCGCGACTTTTGAACACTGCAATGGCCGCCGTCTGTCTGCATGACACGCTGATCATGTAGGCAGACGGCGGCTTGCGGTTAGTTAGTGTTGCATTACATCTACCCGTGGCGGCTGAGGCGAGTAGATGTAATTGGGGTAATGCCGCCCAGTGCCATTCCGGATACGCCCCCTGCAGCCCTGCTACGGAAACTTTGAAGGAAAAAAAAAAAAAATTAAAAAAAAAAAAAAAAAATCAAAAAAAATCGATTTTCTTCAAATCTGAATCGATTTGCACTCAAAACTCGATTCAAGATTAAAATCGATTTTTTTCCCAGCCCTACTGCCATGCCCTAAAATACAGTTCAGACTGGCACAACTCATTGAAAAATGCATCTACCACATGAGCTAAGCAACCCTCAGATCACATTGAATGTATAAAAATATTGTTTAAAAAAAAAAACACAAAACTGCCGTTTTTTTACTACTATCAAACTTTCACATTTTTTGTTTTACCTTCTTTGTTAGCCAAGGACAGGCAGGAATAACAGAGAAAAATAGAAGAAGGAACAGGCATTTTTTCGTCGTCTAGTCATTCCAATATGTAGTATTATTGAAGGCACAATACGTACAAGATTCCTTTCCAAGAATTCAGCATTCAAGGCAACGTCAGATCACTCGGTGAAGAACTGTCATTACTGAAGTGGGGAAGGTGTACCATTGTGTTGTGTTCACAAAGGAAAACATGTGGGGATAAAAAAATCGAAACGTTATCATTTTAAAACGCGATTTTTCTGCGTCGGCCAAGTATGTTTCTGTGGATTGGTTTGTTTTACTAATTTAAAAGAAAAATCCTTGGATCATGTGGTTGCAGTTCAAAACATAATGTATGAAGACATCAACATAAAGCTTAGTTGCTGTTGAGCCAAACAATGCATTAGTAAACAAAGAAGCTTTGATCTTCGATTGTTGGTGGCAGATATAATATAAGTCGAACTTTGACTATGGAAGGATTGTTGGTGATAGATAAGATCTGAGTGAGGCTTTGACCATGGAATGATTGTTGGTGGCCAGTATGGAAGGCCATATATTAACCAATTTTCTTTCCCTCAACCACGGCCAGTATGGAAGGCCATATATTTTCCTATTTTCTTTCCCTCAACCATGGGCTGAAAGAAACAAAGTTGCTTGATTCCCCCATCAACACAGTCAGAAGCTTCAACCTTCAGTTGTTGGTGGCAGATATATTATAAGTACAACTTCAACTTCTGAATGATTGTTGATGACAGATAAGATCTAAGTAAGACTTTGACCATGGAATGATTGTTGGTGGCCAGTATGGAAGGCCATATATTAACCAATTTTCTTTCCCTCAATCACGGGCTGAAAGAAACAGAGTTGCTTGATTCCCCCATCAACACAGTCAGAAGCTTCAACCTTCAGTTGTTGGTGGCAGATATAATATAAGTAAAGCTTCAACTGCTGAATGATTGTTGATGACAGATGAGATCTAAGTAAGGCTTTGACCATGGAATGATTGTTGGTGGCCAGTATGGAAGGCCATATATTAACCAATTTTCTTTCCCTCAACCACGGGCTGAAAGAAACAAAGTTGCTTGATTCCCCCATCAACACAGTCAGAAGTTTCAACATTCAGTTGTTGGTGGCAGATATAATATAAGTAAAACTTTGACTGCTGAATGATTGTTGATGACAGATGAGATCTAAGTAAGGCTTTGACCATGGAATGATTGTTGGTGGCCAGTATGGAAGGCCATATATTAACCAATTTTCTTTCCCTCAACCACGGCCAGTATGGAAGGCCATATATTTTCCTATTTTCTTTCCCTCAACCATGGCCTGAAAGAAACAAAGTTGCTTGATTCCCCCATCAACACAGTCAGAAGCTTCAACCTTCAGTTCTTGGTGGCAGATATATTATAAGTACAACTTCAACTTCTGAATGATTGTTGATGACAGATAAGATCTAAGTAAGACTTTGACTATGGAATGATTGTTGGTGGCCAGTATGGAAGGCCATATATTAACCAATTTTCTTTCCCTCAATCACGGGCTGAAAGAAACAAAGTTGCTTGATTCCCCCATCAACACAGTCAGAAGCTTCAACCTTCAGTTGTTGGTGGCAGATATAATATAAGTAAAGCTTCAACTGCTGAATGATTGTTGATGACAGATGAGATCTAAGTAAGGCTTTGACCATGGAATGATTGTTGGTGGCCAGTATGGAAGGCCATATATTAACCAATTTTCTTTCCCTCAACCACGGGCTGAAAGAAACAAAGTTGCTTGATTCCCCCATCAACACAGTCAGAAGTTTCAACATTCAGTTGTTGGTGGCAGATATAATATAAGTAAAACTTTGACTGCTGAATGATTGTTGATGACAGATGAGATCTAAGTAAGGCTTTGACCATGGAATGATTGTTGGTGGCCAGTATGGAAGGCCATATATTAACCAATTTTCTTTCCCTCAACCACGGCCAGTATGGAAGGCCATATATTTTCCTATTTTCTTTCCCTCAACCATGGCCTGAAAGAAACAAAGTTGCTTGATTCCCCCATCAACACAGTCAGAAGCTTCAACCTTCAGTTCTTGGTGGCAGATATATTATAAGTACAACTTCAACTTCTGAATGATTGTTGATGACAGATAAGATCTAAGTAAGACTTTGACTATGGAATGATTGTTGGTGGCCAGTATGGAAGGCCATATATTAACCAATTTTCTTTCCCTCAATCACGGGCTGAAAGAAACAAAGTTGCTTGATTCCCCCATCAACACAGTCAGAAGCTTCAACCTTCAGTTGTTGGTGGCAGATATAATATAAGTAAAGCTTCAACTGCTGAATGATTGTTGATGACAGATGAGATCTAAGTAAGGCTTTGACCATGGAATGATTGTTGGTGGCCAGTATGGAAGGCCATATATTAACCAATTTTCTTTCCCTCAACCACGGGCTGAAAGAAACAAAGTTGCTTGATTCCCCCATCAACACAGTCAGAAGTTTCAACATTCAGTTGTTGGTGGCAGATATAATATAAGTAAAACTTTGACTGCTGAATGATTGTTGATGACAGATGAGATCTAAGTAAGGCTTTGACCATGGAATGATTGTTGGTGGCCAGTATGGAAGGCCATATATTAACCAATTTTCTTTCCCTCAACCACGGCCAGTATGGAAGGCCATATATTTTCCTATTTTCTTTCCCTCAACCATGGCCTGAAAGAAACAAAGTTGCTTGATTCCCCCATCAACACAGTCAGAAGCTTCAACCTTCAGTTCTTGGTGGCAGATATATTATAAGTACAACTTCAACTTCTGAATGATTGTTGATGACAGATGAGATCTAAGTAAGGCTTTGACCATGGAATGATTGTTGGTGGCCAGTATGGAAGGCCATATATTAACCAATTTTCTTTCCCTCAACCACGGGCTGAAAGAAACAAAGTTGCTTGATTCCCCCATCAACACAGTCAGAAGCTTCAACCTTCAGTTGTTGGTGGCAGATATATTATAAGTACAACTTCAACTTCTGAATGATTGTTGATGACAGATAAGATCTAAGTAAGACTTTGACCATGGAATGATTGTTGGTGGCCAGTATGGAAGGCCATATATTAACCAATTTTCTTTCCCTCAACCACGGGCTGAAAGAAACAAAGTTGCAGATATATTATAAGTAAAACTTTGACTGCAGGATAATTGTTGGTGACAGATATGATCGAAGTCAGGCTTTGACCATGGAATGATTGTTGGTGGCTGGTACGGCCGCCCATACACTAACCAATTTTCTTTCCCTCAACCGCAGGTTGAGGGAAAGAAAATTGCTTGTTTCCCTCCTCAACACATTAGGCATTGATGGGGAAATCCCTTCCATGGTGCTTTTTGTATACTGACAGCAGTTTTCCATGCCATTATGAGACAACGATCACTGCTTTTGGCTATAGCCACCAGGAGTGATCGAACGAAAAAATAAAAAAACACAGCCTGATTGTACTAAAGTCGATCAATAGATCAACTTCAGTACAACTAGCCTGCCCATACATGGATCGAAATTAAGCCGATTCCTGCTGAACCACCCAACTTTGGATCCATCTATAGCCAGCTTAAGTGAGGCTTTGACAACACAATGATTATTAGTGGCAGATATGATCTAAATGAGGCGCTTTTGCCACCTTAGGGTTGTTGTTGGCAGATATGATGTAAGAAAAGCTTTCACTGTGAAATGGTTGTTAGTGGCAGATATGATCTAAGTGAGGCTTTGACCACGGAATGATTCTTTGTGGCAGATACAATCTAACTGAGGCTTTGACCATGGAATGGTTGTTGGTGGCAGATATGATCTAAGTGTGGTTTTAATCACGAGATGATTGTTGGTGGAAAAATGTATCTAAGTGAGGCTTTGACCATGGAATGATTGTTGGTGGAAGATATGATCTAAGTGAGGCTTTGACCACGGAATGATTGTTTGTGGATGATATGATCTAAGTGAGGCTTTGACCATGGAATGATTGTTTGTGGCAGATACAATATAACTGAGGCTTTGACCACGGAATGATTGTTTGTGGCAGATACAATCTAACTGAGGCTTTGACCATGGAATGGTTGTTGGTGGCAGATATGATCTAAGTGGGGTTTTAATCACGAGATGATTGTTGGTGTAAAAATGTATCTAAGTGAGGCTTTGATCTGGAAGATATGATCTAAGTGAGACTAAGTGAGACTTTGACCATGGAATGATTTTTGGTGGCTGGTAAGATCTAAGGGAAGCTTTGACCATGGAATGGTTGTTGGTGGCAGATATGATCTAACTGGGGTTTTAATCACGAGATGATTGTTGGTGGAAAAATGTATCTAAGTGAGGCTTTGATCGTGGAATGATTGTTGGTAGCTGGTAAGATCTAATTAAAGCTTTGACCACTGTGTTGGTGGCACATATGATCTAAGTGGGGCTTTGTTAATGACATATGGTAGGAGTCTTTGACCGTAGAATACTTTTTGGTCACTGATATGATCTATGTGAGGCTTTGACTACGGAATGATTGTTAGTGGCAGACATGATCCATGATAGGTTTTGACCAAGGAATGATTGCTGTTCACAGATATGATCTTAATTAGGCTTTGATTGTGGACTGTTGGTGGAAGATTTTATCTAAACGAGGCTTTGGAATGATTATTAGTGGCAGATATGAACAACGTGACTTCAGCCATGGAATGATTTTAGGTTAGCAATGTTATGGTTTCAGTGATTGAGGTACTGATGACCTCCAAGTTTTTTGGCAGCAGTCTTTACACTTTTTTAAAAATGTTACTGTGGAGGAGATATCATAGATGAATGAGCAGACCTTTTCATACTTGCAGGTAGTTCACAGCTGTGCAAATTACTACTCTTTATAAGAATGATGTGCCAAAGGGTATTTCTGAAGTCGAAACTTAAAGCCTAACTACTATGTTTCAGTGCAGAGCGAGGCAATTTACTGCCTTGCATTGCAACCAATAAAACTTGCTGAAATGTCATTGTGTGACATTTCAATAAAGTTGCTTGAAAAAAATTGTAAACGACGTGATGCACCACAATTAGCACATCAGCACTGATGTGATCTCACCACACACCAACCGTTGTGTTCTAATAGTGTGAATGTATCCTAAAGGTCATAAAGTTATTTTAGATTTCTGGTTTTATAATTCTTTTATTTTTTTACATGAATGGATTTGTGTTTCTTAGCAAATCTTTTCATAATTCTGATTTCCGAGATAAGTACAGTGGTAAGTCACCATTGTCCTCACTTCAGCTTTACACATTCATAAGAATGGCTCTGTTTACCTTCAGACACATTTACACATATTCAAAGGGTCCCTAGTTATTGAAAGCCATTCATACCCTCAGAGCTGGTTCACACAGGGGCATCCTGGGATCTGACTTCAGGTCGCCCCAAGTTGCGCCGTTTAGAAAAGTAATGGAAGTGAATGGAGCCCTCTTAATGTACACTACTGCAGTCGCTCCGACTTCAGAAAAGGTTCCTGTACTACTTCAATCCGACTTCTAGGCGACTTGTACCCATTGATTTCAATGGAAGTTGCCTCAAAGTCGGATCCCCTGTCTTAACTGAAGCAACTTTCCAGGAAGTAAAAATAGTTTTACAGGCAAACCTCTCCCTCCCATAGAGCTGATTATTGTTTGATTGGCCACTGGAAAGTCTCCTGTCCTGGAGGCATTTTGAAGTTGCCTTGTAAGTCGCCCCAAGTTGCGCTGTGATTCATGCTCAAGTCGTGTCCAAGTTGCCTCCCAAAGTCGCGCTGGAAGTTGTGTTGCCCCTGTGTGAACCGGCTCTCAGAGCCCGCACCTCCTCCTGGCTCTCTCCTCATTGCTCCCAGCACTGGGTTGACAGGAGTAGTGATGCCACTGTCACGGTTCCTATCCCTGCAATAAACCCACCCCTTGTGCCGCCCCCCCTAAGACCGGGAGCTCAAATTCCCATGATATTGCACTTTTATGCCCCATACACACGGTCGGACTATTGTCCGGCCAAAATCACATCGGAATTCCGATAGAGTAGGATAGAACATGTTCTCTATCTAAACTCCAACAGAATTCTTCGGAATTAAGTCCGATGGGTCACACACACGTTCGAAAATTCTGTCTGACTTTTTTCATCGGAAATTCCGACCGTGTGTACAAGGCATTACCGTGGTCAGTGGGTCTGAGGTTTTTGGGGGTTTTTTTTGGGACATACCCTGTATGTGATATCTAATGAAAGCTGGCGCAGTGCCTGGTGAGACACGCAAGCTTCAGAAGAACTAAAACCGCTTTTGCTTGATAATAAGACTATAAATGACTTGTAAATAGTAATATGTAAATCAATAGCAATTGTAAACAGTGCAGGCTTGATGAACTAGAGGTTCTCCAGTATGCAAACAATGTCATACAATGGTGTAGTATTGCCAGCCATATAACAGCACGCTATGTCCAGTTACCCTACTTGTTCTTGTTATTGGTTACTGCCCCTCAGTCTCCTACACTTTACTAGAGAAGTCCACAGGGGTTTGGCCCCGTCTTGTGGGTCTCAGGGCCCCCTCAAAGGTGCCAAAAATGCTGCAGAGAATGTTTGACAATGGTGCACTGGTGCCAGACGTTCCACCTCATTTGTCCTTGGCAGTGGTTACTGCAGAGAACCTCCTGTTACGGCTCAGTTCTACTCTGTATGATATCTTTCGGGGGGGCCCCCACATACTAGATCCAAAGACACAAATGTCACAGTAGGTCACAAAACTGTCATGGGTGATTTAGGTAGGTAGCAATAACATTTGGCGAATAGTTTTCAATGAAATACATTTTTAATAATGTGGGAATATCTAGACCAGCCCTTTTCAACCTTTTTACCCCTGAATGACCCTTAAAATCATCTTCAGCTTCTTGGGAAATCTTTGCTAAAAAAGGACTATGGTTCATTAACATAACCAATAAGTTAAAGAAAGTTTTAAATAAAAGCATAAGTAATGCAGCATGCCTTGCGTACTTGATACCAAAGGCAGAAAATTCTGTCACCAGCCCCTTACACAATTTTTGAGTAATATTCTTGAAATAAATAATAACTGCAGAAAAAAGCAAGGCAGTAAAAACAGGAATGTTCTCTAACATTGTTCGTCAGTGTGTAACTGACCCCTTGCATTGGTAGTCAATGTAGGTGGGAGATCAATCCACCATTGCTATGTGTGCAAAGAACCCTAGCAACCTTATGAGGAACCTTGGTTGAGGAACACTGCTCTATACACTTGCTATTAAAACAACCAGGATTCTGTATAAGTAGAACATTTTCCTTCAAGATCGAGGGAAGCTTGGCAGAGGATAACCTAATGGTTTTCTCATGGGTCCTCATCATGTACAGTTACAGTTCTATTCAGAACTTCTGCAAGGCGCAACATGAGCCTGTGCTCCAGGTTCCACATGTGCTCAGCAAAAGCTCGCCTGGGGAACCACAGCTGCCCCTAGCAACTAGGAATACCTCCCTCTACTTCCCACAATCCACTGGGAGTGCCATAGTGGGTCCCTCATTGGGTTTTGGGATGGAGTGGTGGGCGTAACGTGCATCAACGTGACAATAAAAGTATTTATACAGATAGCGGCAACACCTGAGACTGTTGTTGTCCATGCTCCCAGGCTCCAATAAAGGCATCAAAGAAAACCTATTAAGATTCTGTCTATCTGCCCCCTAAACGACTATCTCTAGATACTGGAAACAGAAACTCCATGACTCTCAAAGGCGGTGGCCATTTCGAACAAGATAATGCATTTGGAGAGCTTTAGAGCAGGATACAAAAATCGTATGGACTGATTTCTACGAGTATGGTTGGAATGGATGTCGTACCAGTCCTTCACTATAATCCTACCCTGTTGGGTTCCTAGAGCATTCTTAGAACTTGGAAGAGAACATGGGTTTCCCACCTGACCTCTCATCACCCTAGCTGAACTTGAGTTGTGATTTTAAATGTGATAATGCACATGGAGAGCTTAATAGCAGGGGTCAATGATCATATAGACCCATTTTTGCATGCTTGGTCGTATTGGACGTTGTACCATTTCTTTGCTACATTCCAATGCCTGTTGGTTTCCTACAGCGTTCTTGACAATGTTGCATTAATAATGCCAACACCTGAGCCTGAGTTGTTGTCCATGCTATCAGGCTCCAATAAGGGCAACGGATATTTTAAGATTCTGCCTATCTGCCAGCCGAATGACTATCTTTACATACTGGAAATAGACAGAAATATCATCACTCTCTTCATGAGCACTATTTTGAATGAAATAATGAACATGGAGATCCTGTTGGCAGGAGAGAACAATCATATGGACCCATTTCTGTGTGTATGGTCAGGATAGATGTTGTACCATTCCTCCACTACATTTCAGTGCCTCTTGGTTTCCTAGAATGTTCTTGATAATGACACACAGATAACGTCAACACCTAAGATTGCATTGTAGTCCATGCTCCCAAGCTCCAATAAAGCATGAAAGAAAACATTTTAAGATAATATTCATCTGCCATCTGAAAGACTTTCTCTAGATATTAGAAATAGAAACGCCATCACTTTCTACCTGGGTGACCATTTTGAATGACATAATGAACATGGTGAGCGTGATAGGAGGAGACAATGAATGTATGGACTAAATTTTGCATGAGCAGTCAAAATGGACGTTGTACCATTCCTCCAATCTTTGTTAGTTTCTGAAATACAACATGGGTTTCCTTCTCAACCGCTCATCACCCTAGTGCAAGGGTGTCAAGCTCAATTTCATTGCGGGCCGCATCAGCAGTATGGTTGTCCTGAAAGGGCCGGTTGTATCTGTACAGAGTACAGGATTCAGGAGTGCTTTACGTACAGAGTGCAGAGCTCAGGATTATGCTATTTATAGAGTGCAGAGTTCAAGATTATGCTATGTACAGTGTGCAGGGTTCAGGAGTGCGTTACGTACAGAATGCAGAGCTCAGAATTATGCTACGTACAGAATGAAAAGCTCAGGATTATGCTATGTACAGAGTGCAGAGTTCAGGAGTACACTATGTACAGAGTGCAGAGCTCAGGATTACACTACGTGCAGAGTTCAGGAGTACGCTATGTACAGAGTGCAGAGCTTAGGAGTACGCTACGTACAGAGTGCAGAGTTCAGGAGTACGCTATGTACAGAGTGCAGAGTTCAGGAGTTTGCTATGTACAGAATGCAGAGCTCAGAAATATGCTAAGTACAGAGTGCAGAGTTCAGGACTACGTTATGTACAGAGTTCAGGAGTGCGCTGTGTACAGAGTGCAGGGTTCAGACGTGTGTTACATACAGAGTGCAGAGTTCAGGGGCATGCTATGTAGAGAGTACAGGGTTTAGGGGTGCAGCCCCATCCCCCCCTGAAGCTTTCTCTCCTACATGGCCGGGCTCTGGTACCTCCCTGTGTAGTCGGCTCTGCCTAGCCTTGCAGGGAGATCATTTTGTCTCTCAGATTCTTGCGATCTATCCCCGCGGTGAGTGTGTGCAAGGATTTGTTAGTTCCAGGAGCCGCTGAGAGCAAAGCTGTCCCTTATAAACACAGAAGGCTTCTGTGTTTACAAGTGACAGCGGGGACTGGGAGCAGAAGGTGAGAGCTGGAGGTGGTGCAATGGAGTTCCACCATGTTCTGGCTGCAAAACTGGATGCAAAGGCCAGACGACAAGGCCTGGAGAGCCGTATTAGGCCCGCGGACCTTGTGTTTGACATATGTGCCCTAGTGAGTCCTTTGGTGCCCTACACCAGGGGTCGCCAAACTTCCTATGCATGCAAGAGGCTAGTTTACTGTCCTTCAGGCTTTAGGGGTCCAGACTGTGACCAGTTGGAGTAAACCATGCCCCATAATTTGTTTCAGTGGGAGGAATAGTGCTCCATAATTGGTTTTAATGGGAGGAATAGACCCATTATTGATGTCAGTAGAAGGAATGATGCCCATCATTGGTGTCAGCTGGAGAAATAGTGCCCCATTGTTGCTATCGATGGGAGGAATCATGTCCCATCAATGGTGTTAATGGGAGGAATTGTGCCCCATCATTGGTGTCATTTGGAGGAATAGTGCCCCAAGAGCTGGATAAAGGCACATCTGGCCCCTGAGCCCCAGTTTGGAGACCACTGCCCTGCAGCAATGAAAAGGGGGCAAGGACAGCTCTTAAAACCTTCTTTACTTCTGTTCGATACGTAAATCACAAGAGGAACCCTGTTTAGTATGAAGGCACCGTGTTTTTATGAGACCCGTGTCTTAAAAGTACATTCCTTTTTTACCACCACATAACATATGTGACCAAATCAGGGCAATTTTATGGCAGGGAAAATATATTATTGCATAGATCAGGAGTTTTCAGCATTAATAAAGATGTCTGGGGAACGACTTGTGCTGGAAGCCGAGGATTTGAATGCTAATTTCTGTTGCGAGGCGATAGACCAGCCTTTTTTTTTTCTTTTTTAGAGGAAAGGCGGGAGTGGGGGGTGTCAGGATTATACGCCATATACAAGTACAGAACTGCATAGCTGTGGACTGGTTGCTATGGCAATCCTTACTGCAGTATGATGGCTGCCTCCTCCAGTGCGTGCGTCTGACCTCCATTACCTTGCTGTTTCTCATATATTCTGTCTGGTCTCACCCCGCGTCACTTTCGAGCCTCATATAAACGACATTGAGACAAGAACTGTCTGTATCACCACCCCAGATTAGACTTTAAGCATGCAATCCCCAGCTGTGAGTGCGATTGGGGCAACTCGGATAAATGCTTTGAGAAATGAGGATTGTGGTTTTATTACTTAACATAAACCTCTACTGGCAAAAGCCAGGTTACTGGTGCCATTCAGAGGAAACTGGCAGGTCCTCTTTTAAACTGATGCCCAGTTTGCCCCCACCCCCACCTCATCATCCTCCCGGCTGGTCCGTTCAGACTTGTTTACACTTGCAGTGCCCTCTAAAAAGCGATCCATGATAGATTGTCCATCGGAGGCTGTTTCACAGGCGGTGAGAGGAGACTTTGTGTAACGGGTTGTTGGACGGTTGCAGTGTGACCCCTTTCAGGTGAATGGGTTGTGTTTTTAGGGGCTCCTTTATACTTGCAGTGCCCTCTTAAATGCAATCCCTCATGGATCACTTTTCATGATGAAATATTGCCTCAACACCTGTTTCAACCCCTAAAAACTCACACCATCGCCCCCTGCCTTGTGCATTGCCCGTGAATGCAGAGCATTTGTGGTGCGGCCCTCTATCAGTTGAATGAGCCATGTTTAGTTAATAATACTGCCTGCCGAACGCGATGGGGGGGGGTGCATTTTTGTCATTTGCATCCCTGTCCACTGCCTGTGCAGCTTAAAGTGGAAGTAAACCCATCCATAAAACAGTAAAACAGTTTCATTTCCGGCACGTGCCAGAAATGTAACACTCCTATTGGTTGTGCTCTAAACCAAGCCATCCAATGGCTGCTGTCATAACTGATCACATGTGCAGAATCATGGTAGTTGGAGATTAAACAGGGGCAAAGATGGCAGCTTCCTTGGCTGATGTAGCTGCGTGTTTGGGTGAGTCAGAGTTCCGCAACCTGGGAGCCATCAGCAGCAAAACTCGTCACCCCTTGCAGGGTGCTCTGGTGAATACCAGGCCCTATGCGTTGGCCTTTATAACGGCTCTCACCTGTGTCCCTGTGCACTCCAGCCTTCATCCACTGTTCCTATGTAACCCTGTGCATTGCAGCCAGCTTCCAGTGTTCTTGTGTGACCCTCAAAAATCCCAGTGTTGCTAAAGACTATTGACTCTCGCCAGTGTTTCCAGGGGCCCCATGCATTCCAGCCTGCATCCAATGTCCCCAGCAACCCTGTGCACTCCAGCCTGCATACGTTGTCCCCAATGACCCCATGTACGCCAGCCTCCATCCAGTGTCCCCAATGACCCCATGCACTACATCCCTCATCCAGTGTCCCCAAAGACCCCATGCACTCCATCCCTCATCCAGTGTCCCCAATGACCCCATGCACTACATCCCTCATCCAGTGTCCCCAATGATCCCATGCACTCCATCCCTCATTCAGTGTCCCCAATGACCCTATGCACTCCAGCCTCCATCCAGTGTCCCTAAAGACCCCATGCACTCCAGCCTCCATCCAGTGTCCCCAAAGACCCCATGCACTACATCCCTAATCCAGTGTCCCCAATGACCCTATGCACTCCAGCCTCCATCCAGTGTCCCTAAAGACCCCATGCACTCCAGCCTCCATCCAGTGTCCCCAAAGACCCCATGCACTACATCCCTAATCCAGTGTCCCCAATGACCCTTTGCACTCCAGCCTCTATCCAGTGTTTCTGTGTGACCCTATGCACTGCAACCAGCATCTCTAGTGTTCCTGTGTGATCCCTGAGCAACCCAGATCTGCTAAAGACTCTTGTCCCTGTGGTTCACTGTCCCCAGCATCGCTGTACTGAAAGAGACTTTTCCCTGTGTGTCTGTGCCCTGTCCAGTGTAGCTGCCTATTTCTGTCAGAAGGCCGCAACCAGGGAGTCCCCTTTCCTTCGGTGTCACTGGGTATCCTGTCTCCGAAAAGCACACCCAAGATTCAGAGAAGAATACACACGACTCTTGTATTCAGACAATATTTGCTTACTCCAGAGTTCAGCTTTAAATTGCCAATCAGAAATGGTTGTTAAAATTGTTTGCTGTCGGCATAACCTGGATGATTTGATAGCCGTTCTTGTCCGAGCTATCATCACTATTCAGGCTCAATATTTCTATATTACTTTCTTGGTTATGGCCGCTGAAAATCGTCCTTCGTTTTCGTTTTTATAGTCCAGAAATGTTCCCAGCCGACTATTGAATTTGCTGCTGCCTTTTATGAATTGGCGTTGGCGGTTTATACCGCAATACACATCTGTCTTTAGAGTGATTGTGATCTGTGCCATATCTTACCCCAGAGATTTATACTCCAGCTCCGGCAGCCTGCCGAGCCTATCAATAGCGCCCAGACGCCGATCGATTCTAATCTGTGCTGACCCAGGCCATTGTGTTTTTCTGCTCTAGTGTTATGCGGAGCGCGCTGCCCCTTTCTTTAGAGTATTGACTCAGGGAGAAGTTTGAAAGTTCTCATCTGGGTACAATAAGTCCAATGAAACTGTTTTTCTTTCTTTTGCTTTCTTAAAGTTTATCTTCTCCAAAAAAATAAACTCCACTACGGTTGAAGTCGTACATTACATTACAAAGATTTACAGGTTCATCTTGTCTTCTCAGATGTCCCTGCACACTGTGAGCGTCTCACAATGTGCATTAGAAGCTGCAGCAAGTCAGGGCCCACCTCACTTCCTTGCTGGAGCCCTTTCCTCCGCAGCTTGACTGCCCCTGGCCCACCCCTTTCATTCATTGTATCAAGTAGAAAAGATCCGAGTAATTCTAAAAGAACACGCACCTCATCCCAGTATTAGTAAATAGAAAGGAAGAGAGAGTGGGATTGTAACGGTGCTGGAGACAAATGGTACATATGAACAGTATGCGTAAATAGTATATATTTATTTTATTAATACAGACATGTACAAAAAGGTTCAATTAAAATTTAGAAATGGTGGGTCGCTGGTTTCCCAAAATTCAAAAAATGGTGGTCACAGGAGAATGTCTTGTCCCTACATGTTTCGCCAATCAGGCTTCTTCAGGGGATTTATTCTGGAACCACCAGTCCGTAACCCAGCTCTAACATAAAATTATATTTTATGTTAGAGCTGGGTTACAAACTGGTGGTCCCAGAATAAATCTCCTGAAGAAGCCTGATTATACTTTATGTTAGAGCTGGGTTACGGACTGGTGGTTCCAGAATAAATCCCCTGAAGAAGCCTGATTGGCGAAACATGTAGGGATAAGACATTCCCCTGTGACCACCATTTTTTTTATTTTGGGAAACCAGCGAAACCATTTCCAACATTTGCTCCGACAACCAATTTTAATTGAACCTTTTTGTACATGTCTGTATTAATAAAATAAATATATATTTTTTACGCATACTGTTCATATGTACCATTTGTCTCCAGCACCGTTACAATCCTGCTCTCTCTTCCGTCCCCTTTCATTCATTGGATTTCAGTTCTTTCAATGATGGCGGCTCAGCATCACACATGGGCGTTACCTAGGGCGGTCTGCATGCAAATACAGTCTGCCTAAGAATGGACTAAACGCTCATTCATACGAACCTTGGTTTCTGAAGAGCGATCCGCATTTGGTTCTTACCACCTGCGGTGCGGGAGCATGCACTTTGCTGCACCACATGGAATTGCGTTGCCTCTTGTACATGTACACAGGTGCCAATAATTCTTAATGAGGTTGCATTCATGGCCACCAAAACGCAATAGTGCCGCAATACCATGCAGTTTGGCGTGGCGCGATTTAAAAAATCGTGCCTGCTGTATGTTTTGCGTGTTCCTGTGCATTGGAATTAATGGCCTGCCGGGAACATGTGCGAGTGCACAAAAAAAAAAATGCATGTACTTGGATGCAACTATATCATGTGAACGAGCCCCTCAGAGAACATTTGACAGGTGGGGAGGAGGCTTTAACCTCTTGATTGTCACACTAACGTGCCACAACTGCATGCATTGCACGTGGTTGCGGAGTGCTTGCAGAGTGGCCCCTTTCCCTGGAAAGCAGAAGGGGGTATAATTCCTGCTGCGGCCCCGAAGCAAAGTTTTGAGGCATCAACATGTGTAAATTTCTAGCTGCTACCTTTGCTGTTAAAGGGGGTTGCAGTTGGGGAATAGTGGAGGGGCGGCTTAATCACAGGGTTTAATGTCCTTCCCCCGAACTCCATGTGTGGACGAGTGGGAGGAATAGTGTCCCATCGATTGGTGTCGGGGAGAAATAGTGCCCCATCCATGGTGTCAGGGGGACGTCATTGGTGTCAACAGGAGGAATAATGCCCCATCATTGGTATCAGTAGGAGGAATAGTGACCCATTGATGGTGTTAGTGGGAGGAATAGTGCCCCATCACTGAAGTCAGTGGGAGGAAAAGTGCCCCATTTTTGGTATCAGTGGAAGGAATAATGCCCCATCATTGGTATTAGTGGGAGGAGTAGTGCCCCATTGATGGTGTTAGTGGGAGGAATAGTGCCCCATCACTGGAGTCAGTGGGAGGAAAAGTGCCCCATTGCTTGTATCAATGGGAGGATGGTGCCCCATCACTGGTATCAGTGGGAGAATTAGTGCCCCATTGTTGGTATAACTGGGAGGAAAAGTGCCCAGTCATTGGTATCAGTGGGAGGAATAGTGCCCCATTACTGGTGTCAGTGGGAGGAATGGTGCCCCATAACTGGTATCAGTGGGAGGAATAGCGCACCATCGATGGTATCGGGGGAGGAATAGTGCCCCATTACTGGTGTCAGTGGGAGGTTTTGTGCCCCATCACTGGTATCAGTGGGAGGAATAGCGCACCATCAATGGTATCAGGGGAGGAAATAGTGCACCATCACTGGTATCAATGGGAGAAATAGTGCCCCGTTACTGGTGTCAGTGGGATGAATAGTGCCCCATCCATGGTGTCAGTGGGAGAAATAGTGCCCCATCATTGGTGTCAACAGGAGGAATAATGTCCCATCATTGGTATCAGTAGGAGGAATAGTACCCCACCACTGGTGTCAGTGAGAGGATAAGTGCCCGATTGTTGGTATTAGTGGGAAGAATAGTGCCCCATCACTGGTATCAATGGGAGAAATAGTGCCCCCTTACTGGTGTCAGTGGGAGGAATGGTGCCCCATCACTGGTATCAGTGGGAGGAATAGCGCACCATCGATGGTTTCAGGGGTTTCAGGGGAAGGAATAGTGCACCATCCATGGTGTCATTGGGAGAAATAGTGTCCCATCATTGGTGTCAGTGGAAGGAAAAGTGCCCCATTGTTGGTATCAGTGGGAGGAAACGTGCCTCGTCATTGGTATCAGTGGGAGGAATAGTGCCCGATCAATGGCATCAGTGGGAGAAACAGTGCCCCATCATTGCTGCCAGTGGGAGGAATAGTGCCCCAAGGCCCGAATAAAGTCTAGCAAGGGGCCAAATCCGGCCCCCGGGCTAGTGGAGACCACTTTGCATAGGGAACCACAGAGACTCGGTAATCTCATAAAAGAAGGTATGTCATGAAAATGGAAAGGTTTTATTTACAAATGTTGATATTGGGGTGGGAGTGGAACATTGACTTTAACATTTGATCTTCCAGTGTCCATCGAAATGCAAGTTACAGCAGTTTTCCTCCTTCTATATTATCTGGGATTTGTGGTTTTTATATATGAGGGATCCCTAAAGGAATTAGCGTGCGTCTGGATTCTTTGTAGTTCTTTGTGACCCCCCCCCCCCCCCCCCCGCTGCACTCTTATGTCAGCTGTCCTGTCAATTAAATTAATGCGTTGAAAGGGGTGGACAAAGGGAGACATTTTTTTGGGGGGGGTGCACTGTATAAAAATAAATGGTTACAATGTAACGATTCCTTCATTTCCCTTCTTTCATTTCCGCACAATCTCCTGCGTGCCTCTGAGCTCTTTAATCATGTAAGTGAATTTGGAGCGGAGAAGATGAGCCTTTGTTGGAGACGATCCGGGATCGGGGCATGCTGGGGAATATTAATGGTTTGCGTTAATGCCTTTCGGCTCTTTTACGAGCCCCTCGGTTTTGTTGTTTGCATAATTCATGGCGCGCCTTCAGATTTTCCGTGGCGTGTACATCCCCCTGATAATGAATACTTATTAGCGAAGCAGCCTGTTTTCAGGGCAAGCACCCTTGTTTATGATTACGGCGGCTGCGAAGGTGTTGTATTTTTTCATTACACGCTAATATTGCCTTTATGGCTGATTTGATCAACACGAAAAGCGTCGGATGAAGGAAAGAATTCCCCTTCGTTGGGAGCCATTCTATGGGTGCGTTATATGCTCTGCTACATTCCATATACCGTATATACTCGAGTATAAGCCGACCCGAATATAAGCCGAGGCACCTAATTTTACCACAAAAAACTGGGAAAACATATTGACTCGAGTATAAGCCTAGGGTGTCCATCTGCATGCCTCACTGTGCCTCACTTTGCCTCACTGTGCCCATGCCTCACTGTGCCCATGCCTCACTGTGCCCATGCCTCAAATGTGTCCATGACTAGACTGACGTTTAACATGGGAGTCTATGGAAGGAGAACATGTGTGCCAAGTTTCAGGTCCAGGGGACCTACGACCGGCCGGTCCTGGGTCCCCAAAGTCACCGGAGAAATTACTGTTTAACATGGGAGTCTATGGAAGGAGTTCCCGGCTTTGAAAAATTGGTGCTCCCCGGCCATAGGTCCCCCGGACAACAAAAAGAAATGGGGCTACATGTGTGCCAAGTTTGGGGTCCAGGGGACCTACGACCAGCCGGTACTGGGTCCCCAAAATCACCGGAGAAATGGCTGTTTAACATGGGAGTCTATGGAAGGAGTGCCCGGCTTTGAAAAATCGGTGCTCCCCGGCCAACAAACTTTGCACACTTGTAGAGGAGGAGTGGGGCTATATGTGTGCCAAGTTTGAGGTCCAGGGGACCTACGGCCGGCCGGTACCGGGTCCCCAAATTCACCGGAGAAATTACTGTTTAACATGGGAGTCTATGGAAGGGGTGCCCAGATTTGAAAAATCGGTGCTCCCCGGCCAACAAACTTTGTACACTTGTAGAGGAGGAGTGGGGCTACATGTGTGCCAAGTTTGAGGTCCAGGGGACCTACGGCCGGCCGGTCCTGGGTCCCCAAATTCACCGGAGAAATTACTGTTTAACATGGGAGTCTATGGAAGGGGTGCCCGGATTTGAAAAATCGGTGCTCCCCGGCCGTAGGTCCCCCGGACAACAAACTTTGCACACTGGTAGGGAAGGAGTGGGGCTACATGTGTGCAAAGTTGGGGGTCCAGGAGACCTACGGCCGGCCGGTACCGGGTCCCCAAAATCCGGAAGATCAGGCGCAAAAAGGTGACTCGAGTATAAGCCGAGGGGGGCATTTTCAGCACACAAAAAATGTGCTGAAAAACTCGGCTTATACTCGAGTATATACGGTAGATGTTTCGCTTCAATTTTAAGATATCCATTCAAGGATTAAAGTGGTTGTAAACCTCAGACATGAAATATGAACAAAGCATATCCCTCTATAGCAGGGGTCTCCAAACTTTCTAAACAAAGGGCCAGTTTACTGTCCTACAGCCTTTTGGAGGGCCAGGCTGTGGCCATTGGAAGTAGAAAAAGTCCCAACGTCTATGGGAAAAAAAAACAATGCCCCATCTTTGTGTCAGTGGGAGGAATTGTGCCCCATCGTTGGTTATATTGTACGCTATTGTCAATGTCATTGGGAGAAATTGTGTCCCATTGTTAGTGTCATTGGGAGGAATTGTGCTTGTTCATTGGTGTCAGTGGGGGAATTTGCGCCCGCTCATTCTTGTCAGTGGGTGGAACTATGCTCCATTATTGGTATCAGGGAATGAAATATTGCTTCAAGGGCCAGATAAAAGCAAGCAAAGGGCCACATCTGGCCCCCGGGCCGCAGTTTGGAGACCACTGCTTTATAGTAGCGATGGTGAACCTTGGCATCCCAGATGTTTTGGAACTACTTTTCCCATGATGCTCAACTACATTGCAGAGTGCATGAGCATCATGGGAAATGTAGTTCCAAAACATCTGGGGTGCCAAGGTTCACCATCACTGCTCTATAGTGTGTATTCATCTCTAGAGTTGGACCGGGCACCCCCCCCCACCCCGGTTTTATTCGCGCCAGAACTCTCAAACATTACAAAAGTTCAGACCCGAACTTGAAGAATCAAAAGTCCCAGTTTTAAAGGCTTATATGCAAGTTATTGGGTATGGGGGTAAGGGTACTACCCTGGGGGACATGTACCAATGCAATTATTTTTTTGTAAATAATACTTTTTTTGTAAAGGAGCAGAGATTTTAACCCCTTGCCGACCAGCCCCCGTCATTATACTGCGGCAGGTCGGCACGATCCCGCGAGCCGCCTTAGCTGTACGTTAGCTCCTTTAAGCGGGATAGTAGGCGCGCGTGCCCGCTGCACTGCGGGGGTGCTGATGCTCGTGGCCTGCGGTCACAAAAAAATGCTGGCCACGCGGGCATGAGAGTAGGAACCGTGACGTGTTATCCCAGTTCTGTGAGGAGAGGAGAGACAGCTTGTGAGTTCCTACTAGCTGGGAACCACGATCTGTCATCTCCTATAGTGAGTCCCCTCCCCCCACAGTTAGAACACACACTAGGGAACACAGTTAACACCTTGATCGCCCCCTAGTGTTAACCCCTTCTTTGCCAGTGACATTTACACAGTAAATCAGTGCATTTTTATAGCACTGATCGCTGTAAAATTGGCAATGGTCCCAAAAATGTGTCAAAAGTGTCCGATGTGTCCGTCATAATGTCCCAGTCCCCATAAAAATTGCAGATCGCCACCATTACTAGTAAAAAAAAAAAAAAATAATAAAAATGCCATAAATATATCCCCTATTTTGTAGACGCTATAACTTTTGCGCAAACCAATCAATATACGCTTATTGCGATGATTATTATTATCAAAAATATGTAGAAGCATACGTATCGGCCTAAACTGAGAAAAAAATGTACTTAAAAAAAAATAAAAAATTGGGGATATTTATTATAAAAAAAAGTACAAAATATTGTGTTTTTTTTATTTTTTTCAAAATTGTCGCTCTTTTTTTGTTTATAGTACAAAAATTAAAAACCGCAGAGGTGATCAAATACCACCAAACGAAAAAGGGATTTTTATAACAGCTTACCTGTAAAATCCTTTTCTTGGAGTACATCACGGGACACAGAGCGACTTAGTCATTACTAATGGGTTATATAGATTACCTTCAGGTGTTGGCACTGGCCAATTCCAAACCGGAAGTACCCTCCCCTATATAAGCCCCTCCCATCCGGGAGCACCTCAGTTTTGTAGCCAAGCAATAAGTGTCCCAAAAAGAGGGGTGGGAGCTCTGTGTCCCGTGATGTACTCCAAGAAAAGGATTTTACAGGTAAGCTGTTATAAAAATCCCTTTTTCTTTTTCGTACATCACGGGACACAGAGCGACTTAGTCATTACTAATGGGATGTCCCAAAGCAATGCCAAATGAGGGGAGGGATACATAAGCTGGGCGCCATCAGGCATGAGGATCTTTTGCGGCCTGCAACACACTGCGCCCAAAGGCGACATCCTCCTGACTTCTAACGTCTACCTGGTAGAATCTAGTAAACGTGTGTACCGAAGACCATGTTGCGGTCTTACATACTTGAGCCAGGGAGGCCTGGTGATGCACTGCCCATGAAGTTCCAACTGCTCTTGTGGAGTGCGCCCTAACTTTGAACGGAGGCGGTCTCTTTCTCAAGCCATAGGCTTGTATTATGACCTGTCGAATCCACTTGGCTAAAGTGGATTTTGATGCTGCCTGACCCTTTTTAGGGCCTTCCGGCAGAATAAACAAAGTATCCGTGCTGCGAATCTGAGCAGTGGCTTTTAGATAAGCTTTAACTGCTCTTACTACATCCAAGGAATGTAATAACTTTTCCTCTACCGAGCTAGGTTTGGGGAAAAAAGAAGGAAGAACCACATGGTTCAAATGAAACCTCGATACCACCTTAGGAAGAAAGGCTGGATGAGGATGTAATACTACTCTGTCCTTATGGACAACCAGATATGGCTCCTTACAGGACAAGGCGGCTAATTCCGATACTCTTTTAGCCGAACAAACGGCTACTAAGAAAATCAATTTCCTGGTGTGAAGAACCAAGGAAATGTGTTGCAATGGTTCAAACGGTTGTTTCTGTAGAACTGACAGAACCAGGTTTAAGTCCCAAGGACATATGGGAATACTAACCGGAGGGCTAATACGCATCACTGCTTGTATGAAAGCTTTGACTAGTGAATGCGAAGCCAAGGGCCTTTGAAAAAATATTGACAAGGCCGAAATCTGACCCTTGATAGTACTCAAGGCCAGCTTCCTATCTACAGCCCACTGTAGGAAGTCCAAAATCCTCCCTATCACGTACTTACGTGGATGCCATTTCTTGGCCTCACACCACTTAATGTACGCTTTCCAGATCCTATAATAGATCTGCCTGGATACCGGCTTCCTGGCATTGATCATGGTAGATACCACAGAATTAGAGAGCCCTCTCTTTTTCAGAATGTGGGCTTCAATAGCCAGGCCGTCAAACCTAGGGCTGGTAAGGAAGGGTGATATATCGGTCCCTGCGACAGCAGGTCCGGACGATGTGGGAGGGTCGAAGGACTCCTCACTGACATTTTTACAATCTACGCGTACCATGCCCTTCGGGGCCACGCTGGAGCCACCAGAATCACTGGTTTCTTTTCTACCCTGATTCTGCGGAGTAATCGCGGTAACAATTGTGGCGGTGGGAATGCATATATCAGCTTGAACTGATCCCAAGGGAACACTAGGGCATCCGAGCCGCAAGCTAGAGGATCCCTTGTGCGAGACACAAATCTGTCCACCTTTGCGTTGAATCTGGATGCTAGCAGATCTACATCCGGTGTTCCCCACCGCTGGCATATTGCCTGGAAAACCTCGGGGTGAAGAGACCATTCCCCCGGGCATAATTGTTGGCGACTTAAAAAGTCCGCTCTCCAATTTTCCACTCCTGGGATGAAAACCGCGGATATGGCTGGGACATATTTTTCTGCCCACTCCAGGATGCAATTTGCTTCCCTCTGGGCTGCACGACTCCTGGTGCCACCCTGGTGATTGATATATGCCACTGCTGTGGCATTGTCTGATTGAATTCTGACAGGGGACCCTTGGAGTTTGGATGTCCATGCTACTAGGGCATACCGGGCTGCTCGTATCTCTAAGAGATTGATGGGCAGGGCCTTTTCTGCTTCTGACCACTTGCCCTGGAGAGACCATTGCTCCAGTACTGCCCCCCAGCCTATGAGGCTGGCATCTGTAGTGACTACCTTCCAAGAAACCGGACTGAAGGGTTTCCCTTTTTCCAGATTCTGGGGCACCAACCACCAATGGAGGCTCTTGCGAACGGAAGGGGACAGGGACATTGGTAAGTCTAAAGCCTGAACTTTTTTGTTCCAGGCTGACAGTATGGCCCTTTGCAAATTCCTTGAATGGAATTGACCGTAGGGTACCGCTTCGAATGAAGCCACCATTTTTCCCAGCAGCCTCATGCAGAGGCGTATAGATGGTTTTCTTTTTGTACCCACTAAGTGGGTCAAATCTTTTAAAGACGACACCTTCTCTGGAGGTAAGAAAATCTTTCTCTGATTTGAATCCAGCCTTAGCCCTAAGTATTCCAGACTTTTGACTGGTCTTAGAGCTGACTTGTCCCGGTTGATAATCCAACCGTGATATTCCAGATACTTGATTGTCTTGTGAATAGCTACTTCCAGCTTTTCCACTGAGTGGTCTATTAGTAGCAGGTCATCTAGATATGCCATTATCGTTACACCCTGTGTTCTTAGATTGGCCAATAATGGGGCCAGAATTTTTGTGAACACTCGTGGTGCTGTGGCCAGACCGAAAGGTAAGGCTCTGAACTGAAAATGGCGCCCTTCTACTGCAAAGCGTAGAAATTTCTGGTGGGCCGGAAAGATGGGAATATGCAGATAAGCATCCTTTAGGTCGATCGAGGCTAACCATTCCTGCCCTTGTAGGGCGGTGGCCACCGATCGGATCGACTCCATCCGAAAAGTCCTGATATTTAGGAACTTGTTTAGCCCTTTTAGATTTAATATGGGCCTCACGTCCCCATTTGGTTTGGGGACTGTGAAAAGGTTCGAGTAAAACCCAAATCCGCTTTCTTCCAGGGGAACCTTCATGATTACACCTTGGAGCAATAGTTGTTCTAGTGCCAGAAGGAGGGATCCTCTCTTCTGGGGATCTCTTGGCACGTTTGACCTCATAAATTGGGCAGGAGGAGTGCCTTTTAACTCCAGCTTGTATCCCAGACTTACTGCGGAGATCACCCATTTGTCTCTGATGGTGTCCCGCCAGGTCTCTGTGAACAACTGAAGTCTTCCCCCCACCCGATTGAGTGGGGGCAACGCTTCATGCCTTGGGGGGAGGTTTTGTACCTCTCTTGATCCAGGGCTTCTTGTTACCCTGTGATTGTCCCTGATTTCTGCCCCCTGAATTTGACCGCGGAGGCCGTCGGAACTGCTTCACAGCCGATGTGCCCGGGACTGGAGAAGTAGGCCTCTTAAAAGAAGGACTTCTACCCTTGTTCTTAACCGGTAAGAGTGAACTTTTACCGGCAGAAATTTTCTGGATATATTTGTCCAGATCTTCTCCAAATAAGCGTTCTCCATGAAATGGGAAGCTAACCAGCAGTTTTTTACAGGGAGCTTCAGCAGACCAGTTTTTGAGCCACAGAAGCCTACGCATATGTATGACAGCGTAAAGCGGGAGGCCTGTTGGATTGTATCCTTTATGGCGTCCACCGCAAAACACAAGGCTCTAGGCAGGTCAGCTAGGGCAAGAGCCTGCTGATCTGGTAAGTCCCTTAAGACTTGTTTCAACTGTACTTTCACTGCTTGGCAGACTCCAATCGCTGCTACCGCAGGTTGTGTCACCATGCTTGCTGTAGAGAAAGCAGATTTTAGTAAAGACTCCAATTTTTTATCTATTGGGTCTTTGAACATTGGAACATTATCTACTGGACATGTCAGTGATTTGTTAACAGAAGAGATGGCTGCGTCCACTGTAGGGACCCTCCATTTTTTTATGAACTTATCCTCCATGGGATAGATCCCCGGAAATCTCTTGGGGGGAGCAAATATTTTATCAGGATGCTCCCAATCCTGGTAAATAAGCCCCTCTAATAAAGGGTGGATTGGGAAGGAACAGACAGCCTGGGGAGCTTTTAGCGACCCCAGCGAGGAAACCGTAGTGGATGGTGGTTCCGCCAGAGGCATTTTAAATGCTGATCGGACCATGTTAGTCAGAGACTGAACCCATAATCTTTCAGCCTGAGATGCTGAGAAAGGTTCTTCCACTGTTGATTCCTCCATAACTGAATCAACCTCATCCTGATCCCCTTCAGGTAGGTCGATCTCTGTGTGGGGCTGTTCCTCCACTAACAGGCACTCTGAAGGAGGAGATCGGACGCGCTTTTCCTGTGACAGGGAAGCAGCGATCAATGCTGTTAATCTCTCTTCCAATCCTCCCAGAGTTGAGGATAAAACCTCCTCTGTTATATATACAGGAGCAGGTGGACTGGGGACAGCCGCAGCACCAGGCATTCCTGCGGGGTTTCTACGGCTACTGACCTCTGAATTCTCAGGGGAGATTGGTGCAGTACAAGCATGCCCAATATCCTCAGAGCCCGATGGAGACCCCTTTGGCTTCCTGGAAGACCTATTTCCGGAGCGTCTGGACGACATATCCTTTAAGCACAAAGCTGAGGTATTCCCGTCGTCATACACCAATTTTTGCTGGTAATAGTCTAACACAGTTGCTGCTATATACCAGCTGGTGTCCACTAAAGTGCCTTTCTATGGGGATGCCTGCATCAACCGCCTCTGTGTGCCTGTCATGGATATGCATTAATGTCTGTCTGCCATCTTACCTTCCTCCTCATGTGTTCATCTAGAGACCAGACCTCCTTCACCTGGCTTCCTTTATAATCTCCTCCCAGCCTGACTCCACCCCAGGCCCTATCACTGAACACTATATTAACCTGTGCACTGCAAGCCTGCTTTGCTGATCAACGTGTTTGTTAGGCATTGTGTGTTTGGGTTCCTGCCTGCCGTGTGCTACGTCTGTCTCTCTGTTACGCTATTGGCTTGTCCCCGACCATCCCTGTCTGCTCGTGACCCTTGACCTTCGGCTCGTTCCTCGTTATCCTTGTCTGCTTGTGGCCCCTGACCTTCGGCTTGTTATTCGGTTCTCTCTATCGTGTGCTGCTGCTTCCCCTTATCCTACGGGGCGTGAGCTAGGAAACTCCAGGGGCCGCGACCTGGTCCCAGCCTGCAGCGTAACATCCTCACCACTAGAGGCCCTGGAGAAGACCAGCTGGGTCTTAGACTCCGCGCCCTGGGGAATCTTGGCTCTCGCTTCCGTTGGGATCCCGGTTGTGCTCCTCTGGTCCCGCTTTCCACAACCACCCAGTTTCCTATCCACAGAAGCCAGCCATAGGGTTCACTACCTCGCGGTGCACTCCTGTCCCCCTACGGTGTGCATCTGTCACCTGGCCACAGGTGACCCTGACAGTTTGATCAGCCATGAACCCGGCTGACATCCCGCTTCCCGCGGATGATCCATTGCAGGGCATAGTTCGCAGACTTGAGACCCAGGAATCAAATCAGACCCAGGTGATGCGATTCCTCCAGGATCTGGCTTCTCGATTCGAGCAGCTTCAGGTCTCCTTGGGAACCCCGAATCCGCAACCCCAAGTACAACCAGCGGCTGTACCTATCGCACCAGTCGCAGCCTCACACTTACTAAGATTGCCAGCTCCGTTCCGTTTCTCTGGGGACTCCAAGGCCTGCAGGGGGTTTCTCAGCCAATGCACTATTCATTTTGAGCTTCAGCCTCAAAGCTTCCTATCTGACCGGGCTAAGGTAGCCTATATCATTTCCCTCCTCTCCGGTGAAGCTTTGGCCTGGGCTGCCCCCCTGTGGGAGAGGAACGATCCGGTGGTTTCCAGTCTGTCCGAATTCTTGAAGCTCTTTCGTAATATCTTCGAAGAGCCGGCTCGGGCTTCTTCAGCGGCTAGTGCTGTCTTACGTCTTCGCCAAGAATCTAGTTCAGTGGGGCAATATGCTCTTCAGTTCCGTATCCACACAGCTGAATTGAGCTGGAATAATGAGGCCCTGGTCGCTACCTTTTTACATGGCCTCTCTGACCGAGTGAAAGACGAATTAGCGGGAAGAGCCATTCCCGTCGGTCTGGACGATGTAATTTCATTATGCAACCAGATCGACATTCGTTTTCAAGAGAGGTCCTTAGAAAAAAGACGCCAGCACTCTCTGGGTCCTAGCCAGTCTGAGCTCCCCTCCCTTCATTCCGTGGAGCATCCTCTACCTGCTGAAGAACCTATGCAGCTGGGCCGGACCAGACTAACCCCCGAAGAACGTGCTAGGCGCAGAACTCTGGGCTTGTGCCTCTATTGTGGGGGCAAGGGTCATTTTCGTGACTCCTGCTCGCTTCGTCCGGGAAACGCTCGGGTCTAATACATTTGGAAGGTGGAGTATTGGACCCAGAAACATCACCTTCTCGCCTGCTCTTGCCGGTGTCCCTTCATGTAGGCACTTCTCCTCAGTCAACCCTTGCATACCTGGATTCCGGGGCTGCCGGCAATTTCATGGATTGGAGAACTGCTTCTTCTATGAAGCTTACCCTTTCACCTCTCACTACCCCATTGGTAGTCTCGGCAATTGATGGCACTGTTCTCCCAGGGGGCCCTATTCGCTTCCAGACGCTGCCCATTAGGATGTCGGTAGGGATTCTCCACCAGGAGTGGATATCCTTTCTTATTCTACCCAAGGCCTCTACCCCAGTTGTATTGGGCCTCCCTTGGCTACAGCTCCACTCTCCACATGTGGACTGGGTCTCTGGGCAGATCCTGGCCTGGGGTTCCTCATGTTTCTCGTCGTGTCTTCTCAAGGTGACCCCCAAGGAGAGTCTTCCGGTTGCTGCCACTTCTGTTTCTTCTGATCTTCCCGCCGCATACAGCGATTACCGGGATGTGTTCTGTAAAAAATCAGCTGAGGTGCTTCCTCCCCACAGGTCTTTTGACTGTGCTATTGATCTTGTCCCCGGAGCAACTCTACCCAGGGGTCGTACCTACCCTCTGTCCATCCCAGAGACCCAGGCCATGTCGGAGTATGTAGCAGAGAATCTGGAGAGAGGGTTCATCCGGAAATCCTCATCGCCTGCAGGGGCAGGGTTCTTTTTTGTTGCCAAAAAGGATGGTACCTTAAGACCCTGCATCGATTATCGGGGTTTAAATGCGGTTACTATTAAAAATCGATACCCCTTACCCTTAATATCTGAGCTATTCGATAGGTTGAAGGGTGCCTCCATTTTCACCAAGTTGGATCTCAGAGGCGCGTACAATCTCATTCGAATACGGGAGGGTGACGAATGGAAGACTGCATTTAACACTAGAGACGGGCATTACGAATATCTGGTGATGCCTTTTGGTCTGTGTAATGCTCCAGCCGTGTTTCAAAACTTTGTCAATGAAATCTTCAGAGATCTGCTGTACCAGTTTGTTGTCATCTATCTGGATGACATTCTGATCTTTTCTGAAAATCTGCTCGTCCACAGAAACCATGTCCGCACTGTACTTCAACGTCTTAGAGAGAACAATCTCTATGCCAAGCTGGAGAAATGTTCCTTTGAATGTTCTGAGGTCCTGTTTTTGGGGTGCTTTGTCTCATGTTCGGGGCTTCGTATGGACCCTGGGAAGGTCTTGGCTATCACCAACTGGCCTCTTCCTGCTAGCCTCAAGGCCACACAGCGCTTTCTTGGCTTCACTAATTATTATAGGCAGTTCATAAGGAATTACTCTTCCATTGCCGCGCCTATTATCGCTTTGACCAAGAAGGGTGTGAATGCCAGAGACTGGCCTCCCGAAGCTGTCTCTGCATTTCACAACCTGAAACAGGCCTTTGTTTCTGGCCCCCTCTTGAGGAGACCAAATCCTGGGAATGCATTTTTTATTGAAGTGGACGCTTCCTCAATGGGGGTGGGAGCTGTGCTTCTTCAAATCTTTGAGAAGAGACGCCAACCATGTGCGTTCTTCTCCAAAAAATTTTCTCAGGCAGAGAGGAATTATGCCATCGGTGATCGGGAACTTCTCGCAATTAAATTGGCGTTAGAGGAGTGGCGTCATCTCTTGGAGGGTTCCCCTCACTCCATAACGATCTTTACCGATCACAAGAATTTACAGTATCTACAGAATGCTAAACGTCTGAATCCTAGACAGGCCAGGTGGAGTCTCTTCTTTGCCCGTTTTAATTTCACGATTACCTACAAACCTGGTTCCTGCAACGGTCGGGCTGATGCGCTCTCTAGGTCATTTGACACTTTGGACGAGGAGTCCGCCCCTGAACCTGAGCCGATCATTCCCACCTCATGCATTGTTGCCCACTCTACCACCCTGAAGTCTAAAATTCCGCCTGGTAAGACCTTTGTCCCCACTGAGCTAAGAGCTAAGATCCTTCGTTGGGGACATGATTCCAAGGTGGCAGGGCATTCTGGATTCCTCCGATCCTTCCTACTCATCAGTCGTCACTACTGGTGGCCTAATCTCCGCTCAGACGTCAAAGACTACGTTAAAGCTTGTCATGTCTGTGCTCAGTCCAAATCCTCCACACAAGCTCCTGCTGGTCTCCTCATGCCCTTGCCTATTCCTAAGGAACCCTGGGCCCATATTGCCATGGATTTTATCACCGATCTCCCACTGTCTGAGAATAATACAGTCATTTGGGTGGTAATCGATCGATTCTCCAAGATGGCTCATTTTGTTCCTCTTCCTGGTCTTCCTTCTGCCCCTGCCTTGGTTCCCATTTTCATTCGAGAAATTCTCCGCCTACATGGGGTCCCTTCTCATATTGTTTCCGACAGGGGAGTCCAATTCACGTCTCGTTTTTGGAGAGCCTTTTGCAAATCCCTCAATATTGTCTTGGATTTTTCTTCTTCTTACCATCCCCAATCCAATGGACAGACTGAGAGGGTTAATCAGGAGTTAGAGGTCTTTCTTCGCACCTTTGTGTCTTCTCACCATGACGATTGGTCCTCTCTACTCCCGTGGGCAGAATTCTCCCATAACAATCATGTGAATACCAGTTCGCAGAAGACACCCTTTTTCACAGTTTATGGAAAACACCCTCAACTTCCTCTTCCTATGATCTGTTCTCCAGACATTCCAGCTTTGGCTTCGGTTCAGGAGTCTCTCAATTCCGTTTGGGGTCACGTTCATGATTCCCTCCGGGCAGCTGCTGAAAAATTCAAAGGCTTTGCCGACCGCCGCAGGCGTAAACCGCCTTCTCTTCAGCCAGGGGACAAAGTCTGGCTCTCTACCAGGAACATCAAGCTCCGAGTTCCTTCTCTGAAGTTTGCTCCACGATTCATCGGTCCATACACGGTAACTGCTAAACTGAATCCGGTTTGTTTCAAACTCCAGATTCCTAAGAGCCTTAAAATCACTAACTCCTTTCATGTTGCTCTTCTAAAGCCTTTAGTCCTCAATAAATTCTCTCGTCCTCTTCCTACCGTGGCGCCTGTCTCGGAGGATAATCAGGAGTACGAGATCTGTCAAATTCTGGACTCCCGACTCTGTAAAGGCGTTCTTCAGTACCTCGTTCATTGGAAAGGGTTTGGTCCTGAGGAGAGGTCTTGGATCACTGCATCTGAGGTCTTTGCACCTCGTCTGTTAAAGGAGTTTCATCTGAAGTTTCCCTCTAAACCTGGGCCCAGGCGGGGAAGGGGGAGGCCTCGTAAGAGGGAGGGTACTGTCATGGATATGCATTAATGTCTGTCTGCCATCTTACCTTCCTCCTCATGTGTTCATCTAGAGACCAGACCTCCTTCACCTGGCTTCCTTTATAATCTCCTCCCAGCCTGACTCCACCCCAGGCCCTATCACTGAACACTATATTAACCTGTGCACTGCAAGCCTGCTTTGCTGATCAACGTGTTTGTTAGGCATTGTGTGTTTGGGTTCCTGCCTGCCGTGTGCTACGTCTGTCTCTCTGTTACGCTATTGGCTTGTCCCCGACCATCCCTGTCTGCTCGTGACCCTTGACCTTCGGCTCGTTCCTCGTTATCCTTGTCTGCTTGTGGCCCCTGACCTTCGGCTTGTTATTCGGTTCTCTCTATCGTGTGCTGCTGCTTCCCCTTATCCTACGGGGCGTGAGCTAGGAAACTCCAGGGGCCGCGACCTGGTCCCAGCCTGCAGCGTAACATCCTCACCACTAGAGGCCCTGGAGAAGACCAGCTGGGTCTTAGACTCCGCGCCCTGGGGAATCTTGGCTCTCGCTTCCGTTGGGATCCCGGTTGTGCTCCTCTGGTCCCGCTTTCCACAACCACCCAGTTTCCTATCCACAGAAGCCAGCCATAGGGTTCACTACCTCGCGGTGCACTCCTGTCCCCCTACGGTGTGCATCTGTCACCTGGCCACAGGTGACCCTGACAGTGCCACTGTTTGTTGCTAGCTCTGTTTGCATCCAGCTGACACTTGTACTGTGTCTTTTAACCATGCTGGGACGCCTGCACATGCGCAGAAGCGCCGCGGCGCGCATCGAGCGTCATCCACCCGCCCCGCCCCTTTTTTTCATAGGAGGGTCATTGGCGCCCTTTTCGAAATCAAACAGGGACTAGGAGCCAGGGCCCTTTTTGCCGGAGGGCCTGTGCGGTGGATGAGCGCAGCAACAGGGCAGAGGAAGTGGATTCCCACAGAGAAACTTACCAACTGCCTGGATCTTTTGACTTGAAAAAACCAAAAAAACCAAAGACCTGCTTTCTTTTTTCTCGTCGGGAGTCTCATTTTTCTCGTCGTGATTCTCGTCAGACTGTATTTGGACAAGAAAATAGTTTGTGTGTATGATTTTCCGAGTCTTCAAAAACCGCGCATTGGTCAGAATCAACTATGAGAGGGGAGCGCACCTTCTGGTAAAACTAGTGTTCGTAATGGAGATAGCACATTCGTCACGCTGTTACGGACTGAAAAGCAGGAAGACTGAAAAGCGCGAATCGTCTCTCCCCAAACTTTTACTAACACGCAGTAACACGAGATCAGCAAAAGCAGCCCAAGGGGTGGCGCCATTGGAATGGAACTTCCCCTTTATAATGCCGTCATACGTGTTGTACGTCACCGTGCTTTACAACGACGAGATTTTTGATTGACAGTGTGTATGCAAGGAAAGCTTGACAAGAATCTCGCCAAGCTTGACAAGAAACCCGTCGAGAAAAACAAAGGTTTTTTTTTGCGACGAGATTCTCGGCCGTGTGTACGAGGCTTTAGAAGTAACAGGTGTGGAAAAATTGGGCTTTGGGTTTCAGAGGTGCCTTCACACCGTAACCTTATAGAGGCCTAATTAGCTGCTCTGGTAGCTGCAGTGAAGAATTGGCCTTGCTGTAAAAAAATTGAAATTTGATGCCCCTGTCACACAGTTGCAGAAAAATTGGTCTTTGGGTGTTGGTGGTGGCATTCACTCTGTAACATTCTAGAGGCAGAATTAGCCGCTCTGGCAGCTGCAGTGGACTGCGCACTAGTGTCATCTTGGGTCATAGAGGATTAGGAGGTTGAGGATGGTTTAGAAAAAGACGGAAGGAGAGCAGCGCCATCTAAGTGCAGCATTATTAAGACATTTTATTCCATAAAAGACAATTGGTAGCTCACAAGATGTATGAGTTGTCAGCGCATGTGGGATTAATTATATGGTTCATCCGCTCATGGGAAAGACGATCTTCTCACTGGTGAAGAGGCAGCTGGTGGGTACAGGGATGCCGGTGGTTCCCAGTGCTTCCAGACACTCAGAACGGCTCACTGACAGCGGTGTACGTCACTTCCGGTTGGAGATAGAGCAGGGAGGAGTACACGTTCGGAGCATGCGTGCGCCTTCATCAGGCTTTGAGGATGGTTTAGTAAGCCAGTCCACCATCTTCTCTGCATGCTGTGGCTGGATAGCATGGGCAACATCACTAAACAGGGGAAATGGTACCCTGCCTGAGGACTGACCATGTCCACCTTTGCCTGTGGACACAGACGCTGCTGCCCCCCTCATAGTGCCATGTGTGACCAGCGGTCAGGTGCAAGGCTTCATCCAATTGGGGCCCTGGAAAGCACTGTGCACCGTGCAGTGCATTGTGAGGCGCTCGGCGGGCCAAGGGCTCCACAGATTTGGGTGCTTCCCGATGGGGCAGACGGGATATTCGGGCCAAACTTTTGCTCGGCCTGAACCATTTGCCCAACACTACTTGTCTCAAGCTAGAGGGCCCGGTGCCATTTTTGTCTGCTGCCTCCTTCCTCTGCTATCTGACAAGTTTTCCTGACACCAAGAGAAAAAAAGTAACAGGGGAGGGAGCTCCCTGGATGCCTGTGGATGTCAGCCTCAGATCTGTTCCTGGGTGCTGTGTGAGTGTGTTCCTTCTCTCCAATCAGCTCTCACTGAGCCCTGCAGAGTGTCATTTCAGCTCCCCATCCCGTGCTTTCTGAGAGTTCAGATAAGCGGTATAAATTCTGCACTTTGAATGAGTGAGTGAGTAACTTGTATAGCGCTACAAATGCGAACTAAATCGCCTCAAGGCGCTTTTTGCATCCAGTGTCGTCCTGATCCTTCAGAAGAGGTGGGTCTTTAGTTTTTTCCTGAAAGCCCGATGGTTTTCTTCTATGCGGATGTTCGTGGGTAGAGCGTTCCAGAGCCGAGGTCCTTGGACTGCAAACCTTCGTTCTCCCCTAGATTTGTAGCGGGATTTGGAATGGATGGATGTAGGACAGCAGATAAACAGGTACAACTTATGTAGGAGGATTTGTTCAATCCCTGTGTATCCCCTGAGGTCGGTCACTTCACTGGGCTTTACTTTAAGGGAAATTTCAAGACTTAAAAATGTTCTGCACCCACACCGCAAGGGTTAATTGCCCATTGACGTTTGGGGGGTGTAGAAAAAAAAGGCGTATTTACCCGAACCTCTGCAATGCTAGACCGTTACCACAGCAACTTCTCCCCAGTGGAAAGAGCCCTAATATACCTGATCCTCCGCACCCCCTAGCAGATGGTGCTCTCCCAGCAGTGTAAGGCACTCACATCATCAAGACTGATGCAAGGTCCATAGGACATGGATTGGACATAATCGGATCAGAAGACACCATGACGACATAATAAGGCATTGGACATGAAGACGCCATGATGATGTAATGACGCATTGGGCATGGAGATGCCATGATGACATAATAAAGCATTGGTCATGATGACGCTGAGGGACAGTCCACTGACAGTCCACCATCTGCTAGGGGGTGCAGAGGATAAGGTATATTAGGGCTCTTTCACACTGGAGGTAATTCTTACCACCTTCTGAAAAGCAATCCGCAGTGGATCACCTTTCAGTTGGTGTTAAGGCAGCGGCTGACAGGCAGTCAGGAGGCGCTATTGCTGCCCCCTGATCCATAAAGACATGGATGAGCGAGTTTGGGGTGGAGGAACTTGACTGGTCTGCACAGAGTCTTGACCTTGACCTCAACCTGATGAACACCTTTGGGATGAATTAGAGTGGAGACTGCAAGCCAGGCCTTCTCATCCAACATCAGTGCCTCACCTCACAAATGCGCTTCTGGAAGAATGGTCAAACGTTCCCATAGACACACTCCTAAACCTTGTGGACAGCCTTCCCAGAAGAGTTGAAGCTGTTATAACTGCAAAGGGTCGGCCAACTCATTATTGAACCCCACGGACTAAGACTGGGATGCCATTAAAGTTCATGTGCTTGTAAAGACAGGTGTCCCAATACTTTTGGTATAGTTTCTTTCTCTCTCCCTCTCTCTCCCTCTCTCTCCCTTTCTCCCTCTCTCTCCCTCTCTTTCCCTTCTCCCTCTCTCCCTCTCTTCCCTTTCTCCCTCTCTCTCCCTCTCTTTCCCTTCTCTCCCTCTCTTTCCCTTTCTCCCTCTCTCTCCCTCTCTTTCCCTTTCTCCCTCTCTCCCCTCTCTCTCCCTCTCTCTCCCTCTCTCTCCTCTCTCCCCTTCTCTCTCCCTCACCTCCTCTCTCCCCTCCTCTCTCTCCCTCATTCCCCTTTCTCCCTCTCTCCCCCTCTTTCCCTTTCTCCCTCTCTCTCTCCCTCTTTCCCTTTCTCCCTCTCTCTCTCCCTCTTTCCCTTTCTCCCTCTCTCTCTCCCTCTTTCCCTTTCTCCCTCTCTCTCTCCCTCTCTCCCTTTCCCCCTCTCTCTCCCTCCCTCTCTATCTCTCCCTCTCTATCCCTCCCCCTCTCCCCCTCTCTCTCCCTCTCTCTCTCCCTCTCTCTCTCCTCCCCTCTCTCTCTCCTCCCCTCTCTCTCCCTCTCCCTCTCTCTCCCTCTCTCCTCCCCTCTCTCTCCCTCTCTCTCCCTCTCCCCCCTCTCTCTCTCCCCTCTCTCTCTCTCCCTCTCTTTCTATCCCCCTCCCTCTCTCTCTCCCTCTCTCTGTCTCTGCCCCTCTCTCCCTCTCTCTCCCTCTCTTTCCCTTTATCCCCCCTCTCTCTCCCTCTCTTTCCCTTTCTCCCCCTCTCTCTCCCTCTTTCCCTTTCTCCCCCTCTCTCTCCCTCTTTCCCTTTCTCCCTCTCTCCCCCTCTCTCTCTCTCTTTCCCTCTCTCCCTCTCTCTCTCCCCCTCTCTCTCCCTCTCTCCCCCTCTCTCTCCCTCTCTCTCCCCCTCTCCCTCTCTCCCCCTCTCCCTCTCTCTCTCCCTCTCTCTCTCCCTCTCTCTCACCCCCTCTCTCCCTCCCTCCCTCTCTCCTCTCCCTCTCTCTCCCTTTCCCTCCCTTTCCCTCTCCCCCTCCTCCCTATCCCCCTCTCTCTCCCTCCCTCTCTCTCTCTCCCTCCCTCTCTCTCTCTCCCTCCCTCTCTCTCCCTCTCTCTCCCCTCCCTCTCTCTCCCTCTTTCTCCCTCTCCTCTTCCCCTCTCTCTTTCCCCTCTCTCTCCCTCTCCCTCTCTCTCTCCCTACCTCTCTCTCCCTCTCCCTACCTCTCTCTCCCTCTCCCTACCTCTCTCTCCCTATCTCTCCCTATCTCTCCCTCTCTCTCCCTCTCTCTCCCCCTCTCTCTCCCTTTCTCCCTCCCTCTCCCTCTCTCCCCCTCCCCCCTCTCTCTCCCTCTCTCTCCCCCCTCTCTCTCCCCCCTCTCTCCCCCCCTCTCTTTCCCCCCTCTCTCTCTCCCCCTCTCTCTCTCCACCTCTCTCTCCCTCTCTCTCCCTCACCTCTCTCCCCTCTCTCTCTCTCCCCCTCTCGCCCTCTCTCCCCCCTCTCGCCCTCTCTCCCCCCCTATCGCCCTCTCCCTCTCGCCCTCTCCCTCTCGCCCTCTCCCTCTCGCCCTCTCGCCCTCTCCCTCTCGCCCTCTCCCTCTCGCCCCTCTCTCCCCACCTCTCGCCCTCTCCCTCTCTCTCCCTCTCCCCCTCCCTCTCTCTCCCTCTCTCTCTCCCTCTCTCTCTCCCTCTCTCTCTCTCATATATATATATATATAGCAAAAATACACAGTTTCCTAAATTCTTTTTATTAGTACAAAAGTACAAAACTGACCTAAAAAAATATATAAATTACAATCATTTCAAAGGGAATGATAATCAAAAAGCATATTGTAACCGTAACACAACAATGTTAACAAATATTTAGCTATGTGGCAAAAATACAAAATGTCTTTGTTAAAAAGTTTTTTTGTTTCCATCCTGAAACTCACACACATAAATTAAAACCATTTAAAAGGAACGACAATCAAAAGCTTATTGTCACACAACTAGGGCCGAAACAACTAATCTATTAATTGACAACTCATCGATTATGACATTAATCGATTACTATTTTCATAATCGATTAATCGGCCAGTAACATAATGGGGTAAAAAAAAACTAAAATGAGCCCTTTATAGTACAAAAGGAGCAAATCGCTACTGTAAATATTACTTACACCGTCCCACAGTAAAAAATGAACCCCTTACAGTAGCGATTATTTGCTCTTTTTGTACTAATTTTTGTTTTTTTATACCCCATTATGTTACTCAACCTCTCAGGCCCGGGTCACAACCTCTGTGTTTTTTGGTGCTTTTTGCAGAAACACACTACAGTCCATTTACATGGTTTCCTTTGGGACAAGTTCACATCCATGATTTTTTTCAGCTGCTGCGTATCTGGAAAGGGCAAGGACTTTTTTTTAATGCAAAACGGTGCTATTTAGTTTTTTTGGTTCACTATACTTCAGTGGAGAAGCTGCAGAAAAGCATGTAATGCGTTTTTGCGGCAATTTGTGTTTTTTAATATGCCCAACAACAAATTGGCCAAAAAAAATTGAAAAATGCAAATCACTTTTTTTTTTTTTAAGGTTGTTAACCGATTAATCGGTTAATTGATTAATCAAAACAATAATCGGCCAACTAATCGATTATGAAAATAATCGTTAGTTGCAGCCCTAAACACAAAAATGTAAACGAAACACACAGATAAATTTCAAACATTTAAAAACAAACAATAATCAAGAAGCTGACTGTAACACAACGATGCTAAAAAATAATAGCAAAATATACAAAAAAGACTATTCGTTTTGTTTGTTCACATCACAATCCTTTATTCGCTTGTACAGCATCTGATCGAATCGATCTCGGTTTTATCAGGTGCTTTGGAGGCAAGATATCTCATAGACTCTAGAGCTCTTCATAAAGAGGACCTGTCATGGCCCATACTATCACAAGGGATCTTGTTTACCCCTTGTAATAGCAATAAAGTAGATTTAAAAGAAATGAATTCAAGCCTAGGTTCACATTGCAGCGTTTTGGCATGCGATTTGACATGTCGGGTATCTATTTACCCAGCGTAACATCATCTTTTATATTTTACCAAAAAATTGGGTATGTTATTGTGATTTCGTTCACTAAAAAAATGTATTTACTCCCAAAAAATTGCGTTTGAAAAAACGCTGCACAAATATCTTGTGACATAAAAATTTGCAACACCCACCACATATGTAAGGTTCTAAGTAATTTTCCAGCCCAAAAAAAAAAAAATGCAGATTTTCATATGTATGAAAAAAATATTCAGAATTGGCTTGGGGGTCGAGTGGGAATATATAAAAAAATAAAAAAATAAAAAAAACTTTATTGGAATAAAACTTTTTTTTTTACCTTCCCAAAAAACACAATCCTAAATTAAAACTATTTAAAAAGCAACTCAGCCACGCATGGGGACACCGGATATTATACAATAATTAATACTCCATTTTTGGAGCCATATTTTAAAGAGAAGAAGAAGAAGTAGAGCTCAGAAGTTATCTGTATCAAGGAATCGCTCTCATATGTCAAATGAAATATCCCAGACAAATGTCGCTCATTATATTGGACCGCATGTTGTATTCACTCATCAGAGAACGGATACACTAATGCCTTGTACACACGACCGGATTTTCTGATGGAAAAAGTCAGACGAGGCTCTTTTCATCGGATATTCCGTCCGTGTGTATACCCCATCGGACTTTTTCCTTCGGAAATTCCGACGGACTTAGATAGAGAACTTGTTCTGTTTTTTTTTTTTTTCGACGGACAAAAATTTCTATCAGAAAGTCAGTTCGTCTGTATGCAAATCCGATGGACTAAAAACCACGCATGCTCGGAAACAATTCGACGCATGCTCGGAAGCATTGAACTTCATTTTCTTGGCTCGTCGTAGTCTTTTACATCACCGCGTTCTTGGCAGTCAAAAGTTCACCGGACTTTTGTGTGACCGTGTGTATGTGTAGCGCTCTGCTCCCAGTGAGTGGGTGCTATATGTTTGAAATTATAGTTGTCTGGGCATTAGTTTGGCCCAGAGAGATTTATTCAAGTTGTGGTGCCGTTTCAGTTTAGCTGGTTGCATGATTCCCCCCCCCCCCAGCGGTGGGTGTCGCTGTCGCCGCTGGTCAGGGTTGGAAAGGCAACAGACTGGACGTATTGGGTACCTCTTTCCCAGAAGTAGCGCAGGGGGCATGGTGAACCCGCTGTGCATTCTGGGGGAGGGTACTTAAGGGGTGGACGCCATTTCTGTTGGGTCGTTCGTCTCCGATCCTCACCTGAGGGCCCTCCTGGCCTCAGGGATGGTTTGGCAGTTCCTGCCTCGGGGCCACGTTGGCCCGAGGCCTCGCAACTGAGATGTAGGCCCAGGAGTTACTGGGGCCTACCGATCCAGGGATGATCCTGTGTCGCCTTGCCTGGTGGAAGGGACCGAGCAATTGAGGACTCAATTGGAGGATGTACCCGGATCCTAAAAGTCTACCTCACAGTGCTGCCGGAGCGGCTGAAAGATCCTGGCACTGAGAGCTGTGTTTTTTCTGAGGGAGCTAACCCAGTGAGGGGTTATACATGTCTGTGGCAGAGACTCTTGAGCAAATTCTAATACCTTGTCTGTGGCAGAGACTAAAGCTTCGTACACACGGACGTTTTTTTCGTCAAGAAACGACAAGAAAACTGCCGGGAGAGCTTTCTTGCCGAGAAAACCGGCCGTGTGTACGCGGCTTTCAGGTTTCTCGTCAAGAAAACTGGCCAGAATCTCGACGAGAAAAATAGAGAACCTGCTCTCTATTTTCTCGTCAAGATTCTCGTTGGTCTGTTTCCTGACGAGAAACCCGAGAGTGTGTACACTTACCTGTCGCCGTGGAAACCCAAGTATGCTCGAAATGACTTTGACGCATGCGCGGTAGCTTCCTAGGCATAGGTAGGGTGTAGCAAGATGGCGACGGCGACATCGAATGTGACGAGCGCACGCTCGTCGTAGTCGATGACGTCACCGCGTTCGTTCCATTCAAAAGAACGGTGTTTCTTTTGAATCGAGCGTGTGTACATTCGGCCGGGACAAGATTCTTGTCAAGAATCTCGTCAGGAAAAACGACGTGTTTTTTCCTGACGAGATTCTCGGCCGTGTGTACGAGGCTTAACTTTGATCGAGCTTCGCGCCGGTTGCTAGGCCGGTGAGATTGGGCCTATCCGGTGGTTGCTGGGTCCAGCGTGGAGACAGTTGCTTCTCTGGACCTAGGAAATTTCCGTGATCGACAAGTAAGATACCTGAGTCCTCCCCATTCCTCTACCCCCTCTGTTGGAAAGTTTATTCAAATAAACCCTTGAAAGAGACTTTGTGTTGGTGCAGACATTTCTTCCAGATAAACTCTTCAAGGAGAACCCCTGGAGCCGAACATTTGGAACAGTAAGGTAATGTGCAGACCCAAAACTAAACCAGCAGCTCCATATGCAAGACAGCTTGAGTAGAATTCCGTCGGACAATCCATCGGACTTTATTCCGACGGACAGTCCGGTCGTGTGTACAGGGCATTAGTGGCTGCAATGATATGTAATGCAATGATACTAACACATCTTGCAAAACTAGGGACGTCATCAGGGGCTGGCTCACAATAGATGCTTTCTAGTGCATTTTTAAACCAAATTCCAGACTGCCGTGTATTCCAGTGACCCTAGTCCCCCCCCCCGGAGCCATCAGTTCCAGTGCTTTGAACAAATAGAAAACCTGATGCTTTTTTTTTTGTGTTCTTTTATTTATTTTTTTGTTCAGGATGCATCAGAACACGTGTACATGCACTGGAATGTACATTGTCCTAATGAAAATTGATTTTTCAAATATAAAAATAAAAAAAAAGGACAGAAATGCACTGGCCTGCTTTAAAAACACCTAAAAAAAAGTGTGTACCGTATATACTCGAGTATAAGCCGAGTTTTTCAGCACATTTTTTTGTGCTGAAAATGCCCCCCTCGGCTGATACACGAGTCACCTTTTTGTGCCTGATCTCCCGGACTTTGGGGACCCGGTACCGCCCGGCCGTAGGTCCCCTGGACCCCAAACTTGGCACACATGTAGCCCCAGTTCTCCTCTACAAGTGTGCAAAGTATGCTGTCTGGGGGACCTACAGCCGGGAAACACAGATTTTTCAAAGCCTGACACCCCTTCAATACACTCCCATGTTAAACTGTAATTTCTCCGTGATTTTGGGGACCCGGTACCGGCTGGTTGTAGGTCCTCTGGACCCGAAACTTGGCACACATGTAGCCACATTTCTCCTCTACAAGTGTGCAAAGTATGCTGTCTGGGGGACCTATAGCCAGGAAACACAGATTTTTCAAATCCTGACACCCCTTCAATACACTCCCATGTTAAACTGTAATTTCTCCGTGATTTTGGGGACCCGGTACCGGCTGGTTGTAGGTCCTCTGGACCCGAAACTTGGCACACATGTAGCCCCATTTCTCCTCTGCAGGTGTGCAAAGTTTGTTGTCTGGGGGACCTACGGCTGGGGAGCACTGATTTTTCAAAGCCGGGCACCCCTTCCATAGACTCCCATGTTAAACATCAGCTTTGTGTGCCTAATCCCGGCCAGCCGTAGGTCCCCTGGACCCCAAACTTGGCACAGATGTAGCCCCACTCTTTCTCTACAAGTATGCAAAGGTTGTTGTCCGTGGGACCTACGGCTGGGGAGCACCGATTTTCAAAGCCTGGCACCCCTTCCATAGACTCCCATGTTAAACAGTAATTTCTCTGGTGATTTTGGGGACCCGGTACCGGCCAGTTGTAGGTCCTCTGGACCCGAATCTTGGCACACATGTAGCCCCATTTCTCCTCTACAAGTGTGCAAAGTATGTTGTCTGGGGGACCTACGGCCGGGGAGCACTGATTTTTCAAAGCTGGGCACCCCTTCCATAGACTCCCATGTTAAACGTCAATCTAGTCATGGACACAGTGAGGCATGGGCACAGTGAGGCATGGGCACAGTGAGGCATGCACATGGACACAGTGAGGCACAGTGAGGCATGCAGATGGACACCCTAGGCTTATACTCAAGTCAATACGTTTTCCCATTTTTTTGTGGTAAAATTAGGTGCCTTGGCTTATATTCGGGTCAGCTTATACTCGAGTATATACGGTAAATGCAAAAAAAGAAAAAAAAAAGCATTTGAAATGCTGAAATTGTGGTGTGAAAAAGCCCTGGGGGTTAGAATTAAAATTTAAGAATGAGCTAAGGGGAATTTTTTAAGTTTGTACAGTTTTAGTAACTCATGCTAAAGTTGCAAAACTGGGGTCAGGCGTTGAATATTGGACCTTCGCTATTAAGGGGTTAAAATGAATAAATAGCTAAATCGGGGAGGAAAAATATATTTTTTTCTTTTTTAAAAACATTTTTTTTTTTTTCGTTACAATTGTCCAGTCATTTTGGATGATATGTATGTATCTGGGGGATATTTCAGCCGCTGTTTCGGTCTCAGGAGCTTAATCGTTCCTATAGATGGGGAAATGACTGTAAATTCTCAGGCCGTTATTATGGAGGAAATATCTGAACCCCCCCTGAAGTGTCCTCGCCTCTCTTGTCGAGATAACCGAATGCATGCGCAGAATGAGATCTTGAATTCGGTTTTACGGCTAATGATGTCGGATAAAGCTTAGATCTGTCATCCTTCCCCAAGCAAATGTCAAGCCAGGATCCGTCTGACCCTTAACTGGGAATTTTATTGGTATGTAGGACACCTCAGGGTCTCGGAAAAATCTTTTTTAACATTCATGCTGGAGGCCACATGCATTGTGGAATGTTGAATTAGCAGCTCGTTATGGTGCCATGCCTTGTAGCCTGCTGTGCATGGGGAGCGGGCCCGGCGCCCCCGCCACCGCTCTTATTCTATGGCGTGCGCTGAAAACGACATTATATATCGGGCCCAATCAGCTTGTGTCCTTAGGCTGTCTTTTAAGTGATGGGCGGCTCCTTATGGCTCCCTGTTCTCCGTTCTCTTTCACTCTCCTAGATCCTGTATATAGAATATACCATTTAAAGTTGACCTGTACTCAAATCCCAATTGAATTTTCAGTTTTAATCAGCTAAAGATATAGTAGATCAAAACAAAGTCTTACAGTTGGTTTTCTTTGGAAAACAGCTGCAGCCTGAGTAGAAAAGCCTGTCCCCTGCCAGCTTGCTGCAAATAAGGTGGCTTGCTCTGTGTGGGGAAGCATTGGTCTCTCTGCAGAGGTCAATATATAGGCAATGCTACTCGAAATATCTCTATTTTTATTCATGTCAGAAAGGCTTGATCTGGCCAGCCCAGTTTTGTGGACTAATTCAAAGAGTGCCACTTGTGCTAATGAGACAGCTACAGATTTTTTTTTTTTTTTTTTACCGCCTCCATTTTACACTGTTGATAGTCTGGCATGCAGTATTATGGTAGTGTGGCGCCCTGGAATGGTCACTGTCAATAAAGGCAAAAGATCGATCCCATTGGCATTGGTGATCGTGGGCAGCTAAGGGAATCAAGCCCCATAATAAGTTGTGCATAGACTTGGCTTACGTGGGAGAAGACTGGGAAGCATGTGCATTGGGGTGACAACGCTGCAGAGGCTGCAGATCATTGCCCCCAAGAAGTGTGAAGCCTGAATGACTGGCAGGATCAACAGGTAATTATTCTAAGAGTGGAAAAGATTAAAGACACAGATTAAAACAGAGGTCTCCAAACTAAGGTTTGAGGACCACATCTGGCCCAGTACAAGATGTCCCGTCATGTGTTTCTATGGTGCTGGCCGGCCAGCTCTCAGCATCATAACATCCAATGATGCTGAGAGGCCAGAGCACACAGCGTCATTTATGGCTATGGTGTTGGCATCCGCACCATGTGAACACATGACACTGATTTAGGGTGGAGGCAACCAAGGCCACTCAAGCATTCAGAAGTGGGCCCACTCCACCTTTTACCTTCCGCCTCCCTCCCTGTGCCATCCTTTTGGATATAGAAGGGGCTCTGATATGAAAGAGGAGAATCTGATGAAAGGGGGGGGGGGGTACTTTGATGTCCAGGGGTTCTTTGATGTGCAAATGGACCCTCTGATGTCTAGGGGGTGCTTTGATGCTCAAATGGACCCTCTGATGTCTAGGGGGGGGGTCTTGATTTTCAGAGGGGGACTCTGATGTCTAGGGGAGGCCCTGATGTGCAAAGGGGGCATCTGATGTCTGGGAGTGGGCCTGATGTCCAGAGAGGGATTCTCATATCTGGGGGTAATTCTGATGTGCAGAGGGATATTCTGATATCTGGGGAGGAGGGGGCTCTGATGTGCAGAGGGGGACACTGATGTCCAGGGCAGGGTTCTGATGTCTGGGTGGAAGCTCTCAGGTGCAGAAGGGGCCTTTGATGTCTAGCGGAGGGCTCTGATGTTCAGACTGCAGAGGGAGCCTCAGATGTCCAGGAGTTCTCTGGTTTGCAGAGGTGGCCTGCCTCTGATGTCCAGGAGAGGACACTGATGTGCAGAGGGGGTCTCTGATGTCCGGGGGAAGGTGCTAATATGCAGAGGGGCTCTGGTTTTCAGACTGCAAAGGCGGCTTCAGATGTCCAGGAGGGCTCTGGTTTTCAGGGGGGGCCTGCCTCTGATGTCCAGGGAAGGGAGCTAATATGCAGAGGAGCACATTACTATACGATTATACAACCATCTTTAGATCTAACAATAAGTACGAAGTGTGAGGGACTACCCTAAACAGCCCATTTATTTTATATTTAGTCAGGTAGTTCCTTGTATGACATGGACCATATAGACAAAAGTATAACGTGTTTCCAATGAAGGGTACTGTCAGTATTAAAGCGTAAAGACATTTTGGCCAATTACATGCTTACAACCTTGTGGAAAAGGTTTTGTGATGGCCCTTTTCTGTTTCAGCATGACTGTGCCCTTTGGGTCTATAAAGACATGGTTTGACCAGTTTGATGTAAAGGAACTTGAGTGTCCTGTACAGAGCCCTGAGCTCAACCCTACTGAACACCTTTGGACCTCAACCCTACTGAATACCTTTGGACTTCAACCCTACTGAATACCTTTGGACTTCAACCCTACTGAATACTTTTGGACTTAAACCCTACTGAACACCTTTGGACCTCAACCCTACTTAACACCTTTGGACCCCAACCCTACTGAACACCTTTGGACCCCAACCCTACTGAACACCTTTGGACCCCAACCCTACTGAACACCTTTGGACCTCAACCCTACTGAACACCTTTGGACCTCAACCCTACTGAACACCTTTGGACCTCAACCCTACTGAACACCTTTGTGATGCATTGGAAAGCTGATTGTGAACCAGCTCTTCTCATTTACCATCAGTACTTGACCACAAGTTTCCACAGACACACTCCAGTGTTACTTTGCATCTCTCTATCCCCTGCCTGATCAGTGTTTATAAACAATGTTACGTTGTATATCTCTATCTCCTGTCTGATCAATGTTTATAAACAATGTTACTTTGTATCGCTCTATCTCCCGTCTGATCAATGTTTATAAACAGTATTACTTTGTATCTCTATCTCCCGTCTGATCAATGTTTATAATCAATGTTACTTTGTATCTCTCTATCACGCCTCTGAACAATGTTTGTAAACAATGTTACTTTGTATCGCTCTATTTCCCGTCTGATCAATGTTTATAATCAATGTTACTTTGTATCTCTCTATCACGCCTCTGAACAATGTTTGTAAACAATGTTACTTTGTATCTATCTATCTCCCATCTGATCAATGTTTAGAAACAATGTACTTTGTATCTCTCTATCTTTCGCCTGATTAATGTCTATAAACAATGTTACTTTGTATCTCTCTATCTCCCTTCTGATCAATGTTTATAAACAATATTACTTTGTATTACTCTATATTCCATCTGATTAATGTTTATAAACAATGTTACTTTGTATCTCTCTATCTCATGTCTGATTAATGTTTAAAAACAATGTTACTGATGTTGAATGAGAAGACCTTGCTCCCAAAACGGTGTGCAGGTAACGTGAGTTCCCCCACACCAGACTGTTACCACAAGGATGGAAGCATGCAGTCGTCCACAATGTCTTTGTATGTTGTAGAATTAATGATGTCATAGTGTACAAACCAGCAAGGATTTTGAAACAAGAATATACACGTTTCAGATCATCTACAATAACCTGATCTTATCGACATATTCCTCCAAAAATATTTGTGGAAAAGGCCACAGTTTCCCATTGAGAGGGTATTGATTTATTTTGAGCTTTGCACTCTTTCCAGAAATCATTTTTAATTTAGTGGAGGTCAGCGCTTTCATTTAAAAAATACATGTTATCAGAGAAAGCGTGCCGAGGGATGGGGGTGAGCAAAGGGTCCTCCATTCTGAGGCAAATTACCATCTGCCGTCGCCATGGAAACGGAGGCCGGGCCTCATCAAAAAAAAAAAAAAGCCTCTTAATAGAGATTTACAAAAAGCTTAACGTACGTGAAGTCTAACAACATCAATTAAGGGGAAAACCAGCTTCGAGACGTCCTCATCCGATGGGCGCACGCTTTCAGCGCGGTCCCTGGTTTTGTGCAGCTGAGTGACGGGCGCCCCTTGCACAATGTGGTGCTCATTACCGAGTCTGGTGGTGTCACACGCAGGACAATTTATACATTGTGAGGGAGGTATATTTATAGCTGTATCATGCGTAGGATGATATTTGACATTAATGGAGACTATTGGCAGGGGTGACACTGATGCCTGAGTGGTGCTAACCTACCTAATGAAGAATATATTGTATTTTATCTGGGCCTCCGACGTGACCCACTCCATAATGTGTAGAATATTCCACTCCTGGGTTTCTGATTGCTCTCTGACTTAAAGGAACAGCGTCACAATTTTTTTTTTTATTCTGATAACTCTGTGGAGCTGAGTATTGCCATATATTAACCACTTGAGCCCCAGGCCTATTCAGTGTATTAACTACTTGAGCCCCAGGCCTATTCAGAAAAAAAAATCTAGCAAAAATCTACTTTTTTTTGCTAGAAAATTACTTAGAATCTCCATACATTATGTATAATTTTTTTAAGCAGAGGCCCTAGAGAATAAAATGGCGGGTGTTGCAATTTTTGTATTTCACACGGTATTTGCGCAGCGGTTTTTCAAATGCAATTTAACCACTTCTCCTTAGGTGGACATCATATGACACTCCTGGAGTTTCAGTGGTTAAATCTGAATGATGGGTGCAGCTGCAGGCATCATTCAGTATTGCCGCGTACACACGATCGGACATTCCGACAACAAAATCTGTGGATTTTTTTTTCCAACGGAATGTTGGCTCAAACTTGTCTTGCATACACACGGTCACACAAATGTTGTCGGAAATTGCGAACGTCAAGAACGCGGTGACGTCCAAGACAAACGACGAGCCGAGAAAAATTAAGTTCAATAGCCAGTGCGGCTCTTCTGCTTGATTCCGAGCATGCGTGGAATTTATGTGCGTCGGAATTGTCTACACACGCTCGGAATTTCCGACAACAAGTCTTGTTGTCGGGAAAATTTGAGAGCCAGCTCTCAAATTTTTGTTGTCGGAAATTCCGACAGAAAATGTCCGATGGAGCCTACACGCGGTCGGAATTTCCGACAAAAAGCTCCCATCGAACATTTGTTGTCGGAAATTCCGACTGTGTGTATGCGGCATAACAGATAGATGGAGCTCATCCATCTGCTGCTTCTCCTTTCACTGTCCAATCAAAGACTGAGGGAGGGACAAGACCTGTAGGTGTTACTGATCCAAATCAGGTCTCCTACACTGCAAGACAGCCAATCAGTTTTATTGCAATGAAAGGAGCATGCTGATAGGAGGAGAAAGCAAGAGTAACAGATAGATGAGCTCATTCATCCGCTGCTTCTCCTTTCACTGTCCAATCAAAGACTGAGGGAGGGACAAGACCTGTAGGTGTTACTGATCCAAATCAGGTCTCCTACACTGCAAGACAGCCAATCAGTTTTATTGCAATGAAAGGAGCATGCTGATAGGAGGAGAAAGCAAGAGTAACAGATAGATGAGCTCATTCATCCGCTGCTTCTCCTTTCACTGTCCAATCAAAGACTGAGGGAGGGACAAGACCTGTAGGTGTTACTGATCCAAATCAGGTCTCCTACACTGCAAGACAGCCAATCAGTTTTATTGCAATGAAAGGAGCATGCTGATAGGAGGAGAAAGCAAGAGTAACAGATAGATGAGCTCATTCATCCGCTGCTTCTCCTTTCACTGTCCAATCAAAGGCTGAGGGAGGGATAAGACCTGTAGGTGTTACTGATCCAAATCAGGTCTCCTACACTGCAAGACAGCCAATCAGTTTTGTTGCAATGAAAGGAGCATGCTGATAGGAGGAGAAAGCAAGAGTAACAGATAGATGAGCTCATTCATCCGCTGCTTCTCCTTTCACTGTCCAATCAAAGGCTGAGGGAGGGATAAGATCTGTAAATGTTACTGAACCAAATCAGGTCTCCTGCACTGCAAGACAGCCAATCAGTTTTTTTGCAATGAAAGGAGCATGCTGATAGGAGGAGAAAGCAAGAGTAACAGATAGATGAGCTCATTCATCCGCTGCTTCTCCTTTCACTGTCCAATCAAAGACTGAGGGAGGGACAAGACCTGTAGGTGTTACTGATCCAAATCAGGTCTCCTACACTGCAAGACAGCCAATCAGTTTTGTTGCAATAGAAGGAGCATGCTGATAGGAGGATGAAAGCAAGAGTAACAGATAGATGAGCCCATTCATCCGCTGCTTCTCCTTTCACTGTCCAATCAAAGGCTGAGGGAGGGATAAGATCTGTAAATGTTACTGAACCAAATCAGGTCTCCTGCACTGCAAGACAGCCAATCAGTTTTATTGCAATGAAAGGAGCATGCTGATAGGAGGAGAAAGCAAGAGTAACAGATAGAGGAGCTCATTCATCCGCTGCTTCTCCTTTCACTGTCCAATCACAGACTGAGGGAGGGACAAGACCTGTAAATGTTACTGATCCAAATCAGGTCTCCTGCACTGCAAGACAGCCAATCAGTTTTGCTGCAATAGAAGGAGCATGCTGATAGGAGGAGAAAGCAAGAGTAACAGATAGATGAGCTCATTCATCCGCTGCTTCTCCTTTCACTGTCCAATCACAGACTGAGGGAGGGACAAGACCTGTAAATGTTACTGATCCAAATCAGGTCTCCTGCACTGCAAGACAGCCAATCAGTTTTGCTGCAATGAAAGGAGCATGCTGATAGGAGGAGAAGAAGTAAAAGATAGATGAGCTTATTAGTCTGCTGCTTCTCCTTTCACTGTCCAATCACAGACTGAGGGATGGGCGAGACCTGTAAGTGATACTGAAGTGATTCTGAACTTCAGCCGATCACAATCAGGTCTCCTGCCCTGTCTTATGACAGACAAAACAGTTGCCATATATGTATTTCATCTGTGTGTTTGGCTGTTTGCCTGAAGTTCACATTTAATATAGAAATGCACTGAGGACACGGGGGGCCTGCCAACAACCTGACTGCCAACTTTTGGCCCGGGCAGCAAGTACAACCCAGAGGCCCATGGTGCAGTGACTCAGCCCCCTTTTCTGCTCTCCCTCTTCCCTGCCTCCTGCCAACCCCCATTCCAGGCTGAAGCTCCTCTCCAGGTACTCTCTGCTCACCGGGTGGGTCGCCTGCTGCACCAACTTCAGGTTCCTGAACTAGCCGGCAGGGGGGCACCAGGGGGGAGCTGGGTGGCTCGGTCTGGGCTGGCCAGGGGAGAAGAGTCTCCAGCAGGGCACAGAACTGGCCTCTGTTCGGACACGGCATACACCATCCATGCCTGTGGTGCCTGTGGGGCCTGTGGGGGGGGGGGTCATCCTCATCCTGGTAGGACACCAGCAGGGACTTTTAATTCTCTTCACCAGGAGGCCTTTAGGCATGCCTGCGGCAGAAGCGGTGCAGCCTTTTTACTGGGCATCAGAGTGGCCCGGGGGGGGGGGGCAGTTGCCCCCCCCAGCCGAGTCCGCCCCTGCCATGGAGCATCAGACAGTGGAATAAGATAAGTATATCATCTCCTTCATCGCTCCCAATGCAAAACCAGCAGTGCAGTGGGGATTGGGACCCACTGCAAGGGTAAAGGTTTCCCTCCCCGGAGTTCAGCTTTAATGGCGCCTCTTGTAATAGTCAGGAAAGTACGTCTGAAGCTCTCGTCTTTCAAATAGGTTTTGAACACCAGTAGACATTTCTATAGAAAAAGGATCAGTTTAATAAAGCGGGGTCAGGGGCCCCGCTCCGTGCAGGCTTGTACATGTCCGAATATCACACGGCTTGATTGAAAACGCCTGAACAGGTGTGAAAAAAAATAAAAGATTGCAAGCTTTTTATTTTTTTATTTTATTCATTTAGACTTTGATCATTTCATCGGTGGCATTTTAACAGAGCGCGTTGAATCTGCTTGATCTCCAGCGTGCAATAATTAACGGTAATGAGCGGAATTAAAATGGTTTGGACCACGTTATATTAAAATGGGAGGAAAGTAATTGCTGATTTTTCAAAGAAATCTTTTTATGTGATTAAAAAGATACTTTTTATTTCTTGATTATTCTTTATAAGGGTTGGTTCACGTACAGGTGTAAGTGAACGCGCGCGCGTTTTCAGCGTGTTCCCACACGTCACGCGTTGAGCAGCCCATTCATATCAATGCAAATATATAGTTGAGTCGGCAGCGCGGTATCGTCCATAGATAAAGAACTTTGGTGTACATGAAAATGCGCAATTTGCAGATGTGTGGGGGTGCTATTAACAATAATTTATTGGCTACATTGTAAAAACAGCAGTAGACCGGCTAACGTGTTTCGGCTCTAAAGCCTTATTTATAGCACAATCAAAGACAGACTGAGCATACAATTAAATTAACCACTTAAGCACCGCCGCACGACGATATACATCGACAGAATGGCATGGACAGGCACAAGGGCGTACAGGTACGTCTCCTTTAAGAACCCATCCGCGGGTCGCGCGCGCGCCCCCCGGACCGAAGCTCCATGACCCCACCCGCGGGACCCGCGGACCCGATCGGGTCACAGAGCTGAAGAACAGGGAGAGGTAAGTGTAAACAAACCTTTCCCCGTTCTTCCTAGTGGCAGTGTCACTGATCGTCTGTTCCCTGTCATAGGAATCAACGATCAGTCACGTCACACGCCAAGACACGCCCCCCTACAGTAAGAATCACTCATTAGGTCACACTTAACCCCTACAGCGCCACCTAGAGGTTAACCCCTTTCACTGCCAGTGTAATTTTCACAGTAAGCAGTGCATTTTTATAGCACTGTTCGCTGTAAAAATGACAATGGTCCCAAAAATGTGTCAAAAGTATCTGCCATAATGTCGCAGTCATGATAAGAATCGCAGATCGCCGCCATTACTAGTAAAAAATTATTATTAAAAATGCCATAAAACTATCCCCTATTTTGTAGACGCTATAACTTTTGCGCAAACCAATCAATAAACACTTATTGCGATTTTTTTTACCAAAAATATGTAGAAGAATACGTATCGGCCTAAACTGAGGAAAAAATATGTTTTTTTATATATTTTTTGGGGATATTTATTATAGCAAAAAGTTAAAAATATGTAATTTTTTTCAAAATTGTCGCTCTATTTTTGTGTAGCGCTACCCCCAGTTAAGAGAGCCGCTGGATTTGTTTCGGGGCCTGTGTACAGCACCGCCAACCCCCGGCAATCTACTCGACCCACTCTGGCACAGCTAGTCCAGGGATTGTCCTCTTATCACAATCTAACAGTCTATGCACATAATCCATTTGTATTGCAAGGGTAACCTCTTTGCATAAAGACAACACACTGATAGCAACAGATAAATTATAACGTTTCTTTACTTTGGATAAAAGGCATAAGGTTAACACATAACACATACGGTATATGTCTGCAGAGCCCTGCGGCAGGAAATATAACGCAGGCGGTTATCCGCCAAGTACAACTATCTCTAACTATGCGTCCTTATGCCACAGCAACCAAAGTTCTAACTACAGATCAGACCTGACCCAGATCTAAACTCAGTCTCTAGAAGAACAATTTCTTTGCATGCAACTTGACTGGTGGTGCACAACAGGAATGGTAATTTGTAATCCAAAGGGTAGGAAAGTGAGAAGAAGAATGAACCCCTCACAGGAGACTACTGAACTCAGTTTCGCCACTAGTCTCCTGTGGGACAGTAAAATCGAACCCGGAGGGCCAAGGCAGTCTCTAGGCCGAATCAAAGTATAGTCTATATGAATGAGCAGATGCTCGCTCACCACTCCGGACGCGATCCCAGTCCGGGACTTCCACCTACTGTGTCTCCACACACAGTATCCGCAACGGCCGGGTCTCAGGTCCAACTGATGTCAAACTCGACAAAGTCAGGTGCCACCCAAGCTCCGCAGTGGGGTGGAAGGCTCTCTGGAAGTTGTGCAAGGCCCTGGCTTCTGGCCCTGCACTGCAGCAGATCCGCACAGGAAGACCTTGTTGATTGCAGCGCGGTGTCCAAAAGAGGCCGAGCTCAGTCTCGCCCTCTTCTTATATAGCCCCTCCCATGAGTCTCTGCGGTGGCTAAATGCATCCTGGGTGTTGAACGGGGTTCTGGGTAACGTAGTCCAGGGGCCTTAAAGGAGACCCCGCTACATTTGTTTATAGCGCAAAAAATAAAAACTGCAGAGGTGATCAAATACCACCAAAAAAGCTCTATTTGTGGGAAAAAAAGGACGTCAATTTTGTTTGGGAGCCATGTCGCACGACCGCGCAATTGTCAGTTAAAAAAGGGCCTGGTCCTTTAGCAACAAAACGGTCCGGGGCTTAAGTGGTTAAATAATAGTAGTTTGAGCTTGCTTTGTTTTTATTTATGATCATGTCAGTATGAATTAGGCCCCGTTCACATCTAGCAAATTGGGATCGCTGCAATTCTGCCTGCGATTTCAAATCACGCTGCTATGCTGGCAAAACACAGCACCCGTTTCCAGGTGCCATTCATTTTCAATAAAGCTTAGCTGTAGGTACAGTGAATATCTACTAAACTTGCAGTGTTCAGGAGATATTCACACAGGATGTACCCGGTGGCGTCGCCCGCGCATGTGCTCTAAAGGAAGGGCATACCCGTGCCATACCTTCAGAGCTCCGTGCCAGGGTCGGGGCTTCCTCGTGCATGCGTGAGGGTGTGACGTCATAGTGGCCCTGGCCGTTCATACAGCCAGGGACCGTGAACCCGGAAGGAAGACTGGGTGAAGATGGAAGTGCAGAAGGTGTGCTGCACCGAACTGCACTGTGCAAGAATAGAGCAAAGGTCTACTTCGTTTAATGCAGCTATTCTTAAAGTGGATGTAAACCCAATTCATGAAATTTGAGCTGGGCACATATATCTGCAGTGTTTTGTTACCTCTCTTCAAAGAGCCAAGTCCCGTAGCTCTCTCCTGACCCGTTTCTGTGTTATCAGCCTGATAACTCCTGAAAAATTCTCGCACACATCAGATAAAAGCACCCTGAAATGTCTGTCGGGGGAGGTTGCTAAAATAGATTAACAGGGAGCTGGCCCTGTTACAAAACACCTTTGAGAGTCTCTGCCAATGGTGAGAGGCGGTGTGTGCCTTTCCCCCAAAATCATCAATGCTGGCTATCTTGGCTGTATGCCCAGACATCACACTCCGTGTTAACCGGTTAAGGACCTTTTCCTGTACATATACGTCGGCAGAATGGCACAGCTGGGCAAAGTAACGTATATACACGTCACTTTGAAATTCCCGCCGCGCCCCTGCCCACGGGACCCGCGGACTCGATGTCCGCCGGTGTCCTGCGATCGGGTCACAGAGCTGCAGAACGGGGAGAGGCAAGTGTAAACAAGCCTCTCCCCGTTCTGCCTAGTGACACTGTCACTGATCGTCTGCTCTCTCTCATCGGGAGCAGCGATCAGTGACGTGTCACTCGTAGCCACGCCCCCTAACAGTTAGAATCACTCCCTAGGACACACTTAACCCCTTCAGCGCCACCAGTGTCATTTTCACAGTAATCAGTGCATATTTATAGCATTGATCGTTGTAAAAATGACAATGGTCCCAAAAATGTGTCAAAAGTGTCCGATGTGTCCGCCATAATGTCGCAGTCACGATAAAATTCGCTGATCGCCACCATTACTAGTAAAAAAAAAAAAATGCCATAAAACTATCCCCTATTTTGTAGACGCTATAACTTTTGTGCAAACCAATCAATATACGCTTATTGCAATTTTTTTTTACCAAAAATATGTAAAATACGTATCAGGCTAAACTGTGGAATTTTTTTTTTTTTTTTATAGATTTTTTGGGGATATAGCAAAAAGTAATAAATACTGATTTTTTTTCAAAATTGTCGCTGTATTTTTGTTTATAGCGCAAAAAATAAAAACCGCAGAGGTGATCAAATACCACCAAAAAAAAGCTCTATTTGTGCGGAAAAAAAAGGACGTCAGTTTTGTTTGGGAGCCACGTCGGACGACCGCGCAATTGTCAGTTAAAGCGACGCAGTGGCGAATCGCAAAAAAATGCTCTGGTCTTTAACCAGCGAAATGTTCCCGGGGCTGAAGTGGTTAAACAGGAAGAGAAAATTTCCTAACACGATCCCAACATTCTAAACAGTATATAAATGTGAAGACCGCAGATATACATGTGAAGCTTATGTAGGGAGATTAGGTTCATCTCTGTGTATTATGTGAGGCTGTTCACTTCACTGGGTGTATGGAGGGTTTACACTACTCCTGAGGAAACCTTGAAACGCATTCTTCTTGTTTCCCTAAACTCGTTCAATAAAAAATTTACTGAAACAGAAAACACCTTTTTTTGTTAGCGGAGTGGATACAGATTACAGCATCTGTCTGTGTCCCCATTGGGGAATTTCCCTTTCTCTTGCTCCTCCGGGAACAACCTGCGTATAAGAATATGACAAGGTGTCATGGACACAAAGTAAAGGGAAATCTCCCAAGCAGGGACACAAAAAAGTCTGGATAGAGTTGAGTTCTGATTTTGGTTTTCATCCAAATGTTTTCGTTGTCGCAGGATTATGAGGTGACAGCAAATCTTCCACTGAGGACACCTGCTCTGATGACAACTAATACCGCGTACACACGATCGGAAATTCCGACAAGAAAACCGTGGATTTTTTTTCTGACGGAATGTTGGCTCAAACTTTGTGCTGCATACACACGGTCACACAAATCTTGTCGGAAATTCCGAAGGTCAAGAACGCGGGGACGTACAAGACGTACGACGAGCCGAGATCAATGAAGTTCAATAGGCAGTTTGACTCTTCTGCTTGATTCTGAGCATGCATGTTTTTTTGCGAGTCGGAATTGCGTACAGACGATCGGAATTTCCGATAGGAACTTTTTCCGTCGTAAAAATAGAGAACCTGCTCTTAAACTTTTGTTGGCGGAAATTCCGACAGCAAATGTCCGATAGAGCATACACACGGTCGGAATTTCCGACCAAAAGCTCACATCGGACTTTTCCGATCGTGTGTACGCGGCATTAGAGGCTATTTCCTTTAGCTTTGCAGAGATTTCCTCTTACTTCTGCAGCGATAACCCCCCTCTCTGAGATCAGGCTGCTGTTTTTTTTTTGGGTCATGCAAACTACCTCCAAGGCTTCCGTTGTCAGGGTATAAAAAGTCTCTAGAAAGGCCAACGTCCACACAGATGTAAAACCCAACAATAAGGCTTTATTTACTTTGCTGATGGAACTTGAGAGGGAAGCAGGAAACGAGAGAAGAACAGGGGAAGGTTCAGGCACGCAGCACTAAAGACACAACGTCGCCACTCAAGCCTGAGTGGGTATTGCTCACCCGGATAGTCCCTTTCAATAGTCCTAGCAGCCGGGATGAATCACGAAATCAACTTTTTCTGAGAACTAGGGATACGATCAGGAATCCGCTTCCACAGGATTATCAAAGTCCCGAACCTCCCGGCCAAGCAATAGAGAGAGAACCTTTATGCCAGATCGGCATATTGCAGGGCTTGTAATAATGGATCCCTCCTTAGGTGAGTCTCAGGCCTCCTCCCGAGACAGCAGTACCGTCGCTGGTCTCCTCCAGGGGCAGATCCTCCCCTGGCCTCCTTTCCTAAGAGCAGACTCCCCGCAGGTGGGTAGCTTGGGATCCCTTCTTAAGGCATAGGCCCCAGCCAGCAGAACTGGGCCTATCAAGCAGCGATGCAGCCTCTGGCTGAAGGTGCCCGGAGCTAGAACACACACACGCACCCTGTGCCATACGGGCCACGAGGCGCGCACACTCTCCAGGCCCGATGGGCGCCCAGGAACGACCCCAAAATCAATGGCGTCTGCCCCTTATGTACCCCCTCTCAGCATGCACAGCTGGCTCACCATGCCCACTGCATGGCTGCCGAGAGAAGACACCCAAGGTGTTGTGATACCCCCTGTAGTTCAACCTGGGCCGGTGGTGGCAGTGCCACCCAAAGGCGAACAGGGAACATCACTGCCAGGCAGTATCACACCCAGAGCAGAAGTGAATTTAGAACAATCAATTGGTCTGAGCCCAACTACTAGCTCAGACTACCCCTAAATTTATGCATAGCGTCCCAAATATTTGGGAGGGGCGCTACACTTCCTTTTCCCTGTTACTGAAACAGAAATCAAGAAATCACTTCTTACCATAAAAACACCTTTTGCTGGTTGAACCTACTCCAACTGGTCTACCGCAGCCAAACAGGTTCTCACCAAAGAGTGGTGGTCCTCCAAACCCTCATTAGCACAAGTCAACTGCGATGAGAACAATCTTGGGAAAGTGCTGCAAGAAGTGTGAGGAGTTTAGAAATGAGTAAAGATAAGTAAATTTCCCATTCCACATTGCAGCTAAATATTGTTTCTTCTACGTAAATAATACTGGGGGTTATTTATGAAAGGCGAATCCACTTTGCACTACAAGTGCAAACTACAAGTGCAAAGTGCACTGAAAGATCTGAGGGGGACATGCAAGGAAAATAAAAAACAGCATTTTAGCTTGGACATGATTGCATGATACAATCAACAGAGCTTCCCCTCATTTCAGATCTACCCCTCAGATTTACAGCGGCTGCACTTCCAAGTGCAATTTCAAGTGCACTTGTAGTTTGCACTTGTAGTGCAAAGTGGATTTGCCTTTCCTAAATAACCCCCACTGTGTCCTTTTGGCCGATCCAACATTTTCCAACTGGTCTACCGCAGCCAAGCAGGTTCTTACCAAAGAATGGTGGGCCTCCAATCCTACGTTAGCACAAGTGTGATATGAACAATCTTGGTAAAGTGCTGCAAGAAAAATGTGAGAACTTTAGAAATTAGTAAAAATACGTTTCCCATTCCACATTGCAGCTAAATATGTTTCATTCTAGGGTGGGTCTTCATTTGGAGGTACCATATATACTCGAGTATAAGCCAAGTTTTTCAGCACATTTTTTTGTGCTGAAAATGCCCTCCTCGGCTTATACTTGAGTCACGTTTTTGTGCCTGATCTCCCGGATTTTGGGGACCCGGTATTGGCCGGCCGTAGGTCCCCTGGACCCCAACCTTGGCACACATGTAGCCTCACTCTTCCTCTACAAGTGTGCAAAGTTTGTTGTCCGGGGGACCTACGGCTGGGGAGAACTGATTTTTCAAACCCGGGCACCCCTTCCATAGACTCCCATGTTAAACGTCAGTCTAGTCATGGACACAGTGAGGCAAAGTGAGGCACAGTGAGGCATGCAGATGGACACCCTAGGCTTATACTCGAGCCAATAAGTTTTCCCATTTTTTTGTGGTAAAATTAGGTGCCTCGGCTTATATTCGGGTCGGCTTATACTCAAGTATATACAGTACTTTCTCTGTGATGGCAGTGGTATCCAGCGTGGATTAGAAAAACAGTGTGGACGGTCTGGTTTTGACATTCTCCCCTTTACAAAAAAATTTGACCTTTTTGCTGTATAAACCGGCTATTGGAATCTGCCTACCCCTTTTATGTATGGACTTTAAAGTGGTTGTAAACTCACTTAGACAACTTGCACCTACAGGTAAGCCTAGATTAAGGTTTACCTGTAGGTGCAAGAAATATCTCCTTAAGATTGTGATGGTGGTGCTCCAATCCTATGTTAGCACAAGTAAAATGCAAAGATTGGTGGTGCTCCAATCCTATGTTAGCACACATAAAGTGCAAAGATTGGTGGTGCTCCAATCCTATGTTAGCACAAGTAAAGTGCAAAGAGTGGTGGTGCTCCAATCCTATGTTAGCACGCGTAAAGTGCAAAGAGTGGCGGTGCTTCAATCCTATCTTAGCACAAGTAAAGTGCAAATAGTGGTGGTGCTCCAATCCTACGTTGGCACAAATAAAGTGCAAAGAGTGGCGGCGCTCCAATCCTATGTTAGCACAAGTAAAGTGCAATGAGAACAACCTTGGGTAAAGTCTTCCAGGAAAAGTATAAGAACTTTAGAATTGAATAAAAATTTGTAAATTTCCCATTCCACATTGCACCTAATTATTTCTTGCCCTACAGGGATACAGTGAAAGGCGGAGCTTTAGTAATTCCACCGTGCGCCATTATACTTTTTGTTTAACTAATTTCTGTTGAAAAGTTTCTGTCTGTACAGAATTATCTGTTTTCCTAAATCTGCAAGGAGATCTAAAACAAAAACGACAAACTTTCACATTTCGTAAAAGCAAGAAACAATGCAAATTAGCCCGCTTTGTTTCCTGCAGGCACTCGCCACGCGTTTTAAACAGGAATGTCACTCTTCTTAAAAAGCATGCTTCGCAATTATTCCCCTCACAAAGTGCGTGTTCTGACAGCGAGTGGAAAGGAACAAATATCTTTAGAGAGATCATGTTGGGGGCCAGTCACTCCCAATTACACCCATTCATTACTCTCCGATGCGCGTACCCCTTCTTGCCGGCTAATTGACGCCTCTCACAATAGCGCCGGGAAGGAATAATTGATCGCTCTGTAATTATACATGATTGCAATGACCCTAATAAACAGCAATGGGCGAATGAATGCAATTATAATTTTGTTTGCGTGTTATTAGTTTTAGCTGGATTTCTATCAGCCTTGGCTATCTTATCATATTTCCGAGACAGTAGCTATGCCAATGATAAGTGCTCGTCTTTGTTGTCAGCTAGGCAGACTGAAGGACGGTAATTGTCGGATTTGGCTTCAAGGATTGACACAAGTTAGCTAAACTTCCGCCATTTTGTATTGAGGTGTGGTCTTTATATGGTGGATATTTGCTTTGGTAAATGGTCCGGGTTGGCAGCTGTGAACCAGAGCAGAGCTTCTGTCTTTGTCAGGGGTCTCCAAACTTGTCAGTAGGAGGGCCACATTCCATGTTTTACAAATATTCTCAACCTGAAAAAAAACAGTTTTATAAATGAAGGAATGAAATTCAAATGAATGAACACTTTTTATTCAGAGTTTTTGTTAGTAGCAAGATGTGGCCACAGTAAAAAAAACAAACAAGAAAACAAGCAAAAAAGAGGTGAGCCCATTAGAGTGCCCCTATTATAAGAATCCTTCCTTACATCAGAGTCTCAAAGTCCCCATCAGAGCCCCCTTACATCACAGTCCCCATCAAAATTTGGTGGTCAGTGGTAAGAATGTCTCTTACATTGGTGATCAGTGGTAAGAATGCTCCTTACATTGGTGGTCAGTGAGAAAAATGTTCCTTACATTGGTGATCAGTGGGAAGAATGTCTCTTACATTGGTGATCAGTGGTAAGAATGCTCCTTACATTGGTGGTCAGTGAGAAAAATGTTCCTTACATTGGTGATCAGTGGTAAGAATGCTCCTTACATTGGTGGTCAGTGAGAAAAATGTTCCTTACATTGGTGGTCAGTGGGAAGAATGCTCCTTACATTGGTGGTCAGTGGGAAGAATGTTCCTTACATTGGTGATCAGTGGGAAGAATGTTCCTTACATTGGTGGTCAGTGGGAAGAATGTTCCTTACATTGGAGGTCAGTGGGAAGAAGGAGGAGGACACACCCAAAGAGCTCTCTCTGAGAACCAGCCTTTTTCAAGCCTGGGCCTTGCCTGCTAGCTTGGCCCAGGAATAATGCCTGATCCTGGGGGAGGCCCTGGGAGGGATCCCCCTGATGACACGGGGCCTAGTGAGGAGGAGGTGGAGGACCTGACTGTGGGTCCAGGCCCTGCTGTGGATGCAGATGTCTTCAGTCAGAAGATTATCGATCGTTTTAGGGCGATTGGAAGAGCGGAAGAAAAACTTAAAGTTTTGAAGGCTGAACACAAAACCTTCAAAACCAAGTATTTCCAGGCCTGGAGTAAAAATCGTTCTGCCATGAAGCCAAAGTTACAGGAATTGGAGGAAAAGGTGAAGAAACAATCTTTATTATTGGAAAAGATGAAAGAAAAATGTGATAATGAGAGGAAATTTTCCAGCCAGACAGCAAGTTTCATGGCCCCTCCTGCTGTGGTGGACGGTGTCCTGACTGAGGAGCAGAAAGAGAAGGCCTTGTGCAAAGAGCTGCCTGGAGTTTCTGCTGGGACCTGTAGTTCCTCTGCTAAGTTTGCTGCACAAGGTATGCCTGCTGTTTGCAATGAGATTGCCTCACCTGAGCCTCCCTGTGGTGGGGGAGGGGATCAGCATATTGCACCATGTGCAGTGGAAGAAGCCATGGAGGTTTCACCTGTTGCAGTGTCAGACCAGCCTGCACTGTCCCCTGATGAAAGTCCTGTCCTGATGGAAGAGAACCGGCCAGCTGAAGCTTCTACAAGCACAGCAGAGGGAACTGACACTGCTGGGAAGACTGCAGGAACTATTCCAGCAAGTACTAAGAATGACAGTTATGATAAAGCAATGGATGTGCTGGGTGGTGGTGAAGGGGTTAATACTGCTGGGAAAAATAAAAATGACATTCCTCCCCCTGCTCAGCAGAGGAAAGACTCATCGATTGTTCAGACCAAATCTGTACAATCGATATCTGCTACAAATCTGTCAGATGGTTCAAAACAAACAGATGGTTTATCTGCTGGGGGGAATGTGGGGAGTTATGCGTCAGTTTTAGGGAGTCGCACCAAGGAGGGTGGGGGGAATGCTGCAAATGTTAGTGGTCACAATTTGGGGAGTTTTGGTGGGGGGATGGTTAGTGGGTACAAGAGGAGAAATGTGGTCCAGTTGAAGTGGGAGGGGGAGGGGACCCCACCAGTAAGGGGGAGGGTGTTAGAGTTGGTTCTGGAAATGGAGTTTAGTGTTTCAGATATTTTTGCACATATATATATGTGGTCCCTAAGTCTGTCCCTCCTGTGGTGGTCCCTAATCCGTCTATACGTAGATCCTCCAGACTGGCGGAAGCTGCTGGGGTGGCAGGTTTAGCGGATCTTCCCACTCAGCCTCCAGTCCCTGCCCCACGGCAGCGCAAGCGTGGTCAGGGGAATGTGGGGGTGCTAGATGGGGGTGGGGCTGATGGAAAGGTGTCCATACCCCATGTCTCACGCTCTGTTGATGGGGATTTGGATGATGAGGGGTGGGAGAAGATTAGGAGGAAGAAAAAAAAGAAGAGGGAGACAAGGAAAGCGGTAATTTCTTCCTCAGAATCGGACCCAGGAGGGGTTCCTCTTGGCAACACTTTTTCTGTTTTGTCGGGTGACGAAATGTCAGATGTGTCTTTCTCTTTATCATCTATGGATGAGGGGGAGTCACGCAGTCTAAAGAGAGCTGTTTCTGGGGATGAGAGTGTGGTAAAGGTTAAGAAACGACTCCCCCAATCATCCTGATGGCATATCAGACCTGCCTTTGGTGATCTGCCCATCTCTGGGTGAGGAGCTCTTTTCTTTTTCTGTGTTGGTGTGAGTTGTAGTAAGATTTATTTTCCAGAAATGACATGATTTTTGCTTTTGCTGTAAAGTCTTTTTTGTTTGAGAGCAGATTTGCTATATTTATTTTCATTTTTATGTAAATATGTATATATATATTGTTTTTATGCTTATTGATTGAAAGTCCTTTAATAAAGAAATATTGGGAAGAATGTCCCTTACATTGGTGATCAGTGGGAAGAATGTCCCTTACATTGGTGATCAGTGGGAAGAATGTTCCTTACATTGGTGATCAATGGGAAGAATGTCCCTTACATTGGTGAGCAGTGGGAAGAATGTCCCTTACATTGGTGAGCAGTGGGAAGAATGTCCCTTACATTGGTGATCAATGGGAAGAATGTCCCTTACATTGGTGAGCAGTGGGAAGAATGTCCCTTACATTGGTGAGCAGTGGGAAGAATGTCCCTTACATTGGTGAGCAGTGGGAAGAATGTCCCTTACATTGGTGATCAATGGGAAGAATGTCCCTTACATTGGTGATCAATGGGAAGAATGTTCCTTACATTGGTGCTCAGTAGGAAGAATGTCCCTTACATTGGTGATCAGTGAGAAGAATGTCCCTTACATTGGTGCTCAGTAGGAAGAATGTCCCTTACATTGGTGATCAGTGAGAAGAATGCTCCTTACATTGGTGATCAGTGGGAAGAATGCTCCTTACATTGGTGATCAGTGGGAAGAATGCGCCTTACATTGCTGATCAGTGGGAAGAATGTTCCTTACATTGCTGATCAGTGGGAAGAATGTTCCTTACATTGGTGATCAGTGAGAAGAATGTCCCTTACATTGGTGATCAGTGGGAAGAATGTTCCTTACAATGGTGATCAGTGGGAAGAATGCGCCTTACATTGGTGGTCAGTGGGAAGAATGCCCCTTACATTGGTGGTCAGTGGGAAGAATGTCCCTTACATTGGTGATCAGTGGGAAGAATGCTCCTTACATTGGTGGTCAGTGGGAAGAATACTCCTTACATTGGTGATTAGTGGGAAGAATGCTCCTTACATTGGTGATCAGTGGGAAGAATGCTCCTTACATTGGTGGTCAGTGGGAAGAATGCGCCTTACATTGGTGGTCAGTGGGAAGAATGCTCCTTACATTGGTGATCAGTGGGAAGAATGTTCCTTACAATGGTGGTCAGTGGGAAGAATGCGCCTTACATTGGTGGTCAGTGGGAAGAATACTCCTTACATTGGTGGTCAGTGGGAAGAATGTCCCTTACTTTGGTGATCAGTGGGAAGAATGTCCCTTACATTGGTGATCAGTGGGAAGAATGCTCCTTACTTTGGTGGTCAGTGGGAAGAATTTTCCTTACATTGGTGATCAGTGGGAAGAATTTTCCTTACATTGGTGATCAGTGAGAAGAATGCTCCTTACATTGGTGATCAGTGGGAAGAATGTTCCTTACAATGGTGATCAGTGGGAAGAATGTTCCTTACAATGGTGATCAGTGGGAAGAATGCGCCTTACATTGGTGGTCAGTGGGAAAAATACTCCTTACATTGGTGATCAGTGGGAAGAATGTCCCTTACATTGGTGGTCAGTGGGAAGAATGCTTCTTACATTGGTGGTCAGTGGGAAGAATGTCCCTTACATTGGTGATCAGTGGGAAGAATGTCCCTTACATTGGTGACCAGTGGGAAGAATGCTCCTTACATTAATGATCAGTGGGAAGAATGCTCCTTACTTTGGTGGTCAGTGGGAAGAATGTCCCTTACATTGGTGATCAGTGGGAAGAATGCTCCTTACATTGGTGATCAGTGGGAAGAATGGTCCTTACATTGGTGATCAGTGAGAAGAATGCTCCTTACATTGGTGATCAGTGGGAAGAATGTTCCTTACAATGGTGATCAGTGGGAAGAATGCGCCTTACATTGGTGGTCAGTGGGAAGAATACTCCTTACATTGGTGATCAGTGGGAAGAATGTCCCTTACATTGGTGGTCAGTGGGAAGAATGCTTCTTACATTGGTGGTCAGTGGGAAGAATGTTCCTTACATTGGTGATCAATGGGAAGAATGTTCCTTACAATGGTGATCAGTGGGAAGAATGCGCCTTACATTGGTGGTCAGTGGGAAGAATACTCCTTACATTGGTGATCAGTGGGAAGAATGTCCCTTACATTGGTGAGCAGTGGGAAGAATGTCCCTTACATTGGTGAGCAGTGGGAAGAATGTCCCTTACATTGGTGATCAGTGGGAAGAATGTCCCTTACATTGGTGATCAGTTAGAAGAATGTTCCTTACATTGGTGGTCAGTAGGAAGAATGTTCCTTACATTGCTGATCAGTGGGAAGAATGTTCCTTACATTGCTGATCAGTGGGAAGAATGTTCCTTACATTGGTGATCAGTGAGAAGAATGTCCCTTACATTGGTGATCAGTGGGAAGAATGTTCCTTACATTGGTGATCAATGGGAAGAATGTTCCTTACATTGCTGATCAGTGGGAAGAATGTTCCTTACATTGGTGATCAGTGAGAAGAATGTCCCTTACATTGGTGATCAGTGGGAAGAATGTTCCTTACATTGGTGATCAGTGGGAAGAATGTTCCTTACATTGGTGATCAGTGAGAAGAATGTCCCTTACATTGGTGATCAGTAGGAAGAATGTCCCTTACATTGGTGATCAGTGAGAAGAATGCTCCTTACATTGGTGATCAGTGGGAAGAATGTTCCTTACAATGGTGATCAGTGGGAAGAATGCGCCTTACATTGGTGGTCAGTGGGAAGAATGCCCCTTACATTGGTGGTCAGTGGGAAGAATGTCCCTTACATTGGTGATCAGTGGGAAGAATGCTCCTTACATTGGTGGTCAGTGGGAAGAATACTCCTTACATTGGTGATCAGTGGGAAGAATGCTCCTTACATTGGTGATCAGTGGGAAGAATGTTCCTTACAATGGTGGTCAGTGGGAAGAATGCGCCTTACATTGGTGGTCAGTGGGAAGAATACTCCTTACATTGGTGGTCAGTGGGAAGAATGTCCCTTACTTTGGTGATCAGTGGGAAGAATGTCCCTTACATTGGTGATCAGTGGGAAGAATGCTCCTTACTTTGGTGGTCAGTGGGAAGAATTCTCCTTACATTGGTGATCAGTGAGAAGAATGCTCCTTACATTGGTGATCAGTGGGAAGAATGTTCCTTACAATGGTGATCAGTGGGAAGAATGCTCCTTACATTGGTGGTCAGTGGGAAGAATGCTCCTTACATTGGTGATCAGTGGGAAGAATGCTTCTTACATTGGTGGTCAGTGGGAAGAATGCTCCTTACATTGGTGATCAGTGGGAAGAATGTTCCTTACAATGGTGATCAGTGGGAAGAATGCGCCTTACATTGGTGGTCAGTGGGAAGAATACTCCTTACATTGGTGATCAGTGGGAAGAATGTCCCTTACATTGGTGGTCAGTGGGAAGAATGTTCCTTACATTGGTGGTCAGTAGGAAGAATGTCCCTTACATTGGTGCTCAGTAGGAAGAATGTTCCTTACATTGGTGATCAGTGGGAAGAATGCTCCTTACATTGGTGATCAGTGGGAAGAATGTTCCTTACATTGCTGATCAGTGGGAAGAATGTTCCTTACATTGGTGCTCAGTAGGAAGAATGCTCCTTACATTGGTGATCAGTAGGAAGAATGTTCCTTACATTGGTGATCAGTGGGAAGAATGTTCCTTACATTGGTGATCAGTGGGAAGAATGTTCCTTACATTGCTGATCAGTGGGAAGAATGTTCCTTACATTGGTGCTCAGTAGGAAGAATGCTCCTTACATTGGTGCTCAGTAGGAAGAATGTTCCTTACATTGGTGATCAGTGGGAAGAATGTTCCTTACATTGGTGCTCAGTAGGAAGAATGCTCCTTACAATGGTGATCAGTGGGAAGAATGCGCCTTACATTGGTGGTCAGTGGGAAGAATACTCCTTACATTGGTGATCAGTGGGAAGAATGTTCCTTACAATGGTGATCAGTAAGAAGAATGCTCCTTACATTGGTGATCAGTGAGAAGAATGCTCCTTACATTGGTGATCAGTGAGAAGAATGTTCCTTACATTGGTGATCAGTGAGAAGAATGCTCCTTACATTGGTGATCAGTGGGAAGAATGTTCCTTACAATGGTGATCAGTAAGAAGAATGTTCCTTACAATGGTGATCAGTGGGAAGAATGCGCCTTACATTGGTGGTCAGTGGGAAGAATACTCCTTACATTGGTGATCAGTGGGAAGAATGTCCCTTACATTGGTGGTCAGTGGGAAGAATGCTTCTTACATTGGTGGTCAGTGGGAAGAATGTCCCTTACATTGGTGATCAGTGGGAAGAATGTCCCTTACATTGGTGACCAGTGGGAAGAATGCTCCTTACATTAATGATCAGTGGGAAGAATGCTCCTTACTTTGGTGGTCAGTGGGAAGAATGTTCCTTACATTGGTGCTCAGTAGGAAGAATGTTCCTTACATTGGTGATCAATGGGAAGAATGTCCCTTACATTGGTGCTCAGTAGGAAGAATGTCCCTTACATTGGTGATCAGTGAGAAGAATGCTCCTTACATTGGTGATCAGTGGGAAGAATGCTCCTTACATTGGTGATCAGTGGGAAGAATGCGCCTTACATTGGTGGTCAGTGGGAAGAATGCCCCTTACATTGGTGGTCAGTGGGAAGAATGTTCCTTACATTGGTGGTCAGTAGGAAGAATGTCCCTTACATTGGTGCTCAGTAGGAAGAATGTTCCTTACATTGCTGATCAGTGGGAAGAATGTTCCTTACATTGCTGATCAGTGGGAAGAATGTTCCTTACATTGGTGATCAGTGAGAAGAATGTCCCTTACATTGGTGATCAGTGGGAAGAATGTTCCTTACAATGGTGATCAGTGGGAAGAATGCGCCTTACATTGGTGGTCAGTGGGAAGAATGCCCCTTACATTGGTGGTCAGTGGGAAGAATGTCCCTTACATTGGTGATCAGTGGGAAGAATGCTCCTTACATTGGTGGTCAGTGGGAAGAATACTCCTTACATTGGTGATTAGTGGGAAGAATGCTCCTTACATTGGTGATCAGTGGGAAGAATGCTCCTTACATTGGTGGTCAGTGGGAAGAATGCGCCTTACATTGGTGGTCAGTGGGAAGAATGCTCCTTACATTGGTGATCAGTGGGAAGAATGTTCCTTACAATGGTGGTCAGTGGGAAGAATGCGCCTTACATTGGTGGTCAGTGGGAAGAATACTCCTTACATTGGTGGTCAGTGGGAAGAATGTCCCTTACTTTGGTGATCAGTGGGAAGAATGTCCCTTACATTGGTGATCAGTGGGAAGAATGCTCCTTACTTTGGTGGTCAGTGGGAAGAATTTTCCTTACATTGGTGATCAGTGGGAAGAATTTTCCTTACATTGGTGATCAGTGAGAAGAATGCTCCTTACATTGGTGATCAGTGGGAAGAATGTTCCTTACAATGGTGATCAGTGGGAAGAATGTTCCTTACAATGGTGATCAGTGGGAAGAATGCGCCTTACATTGGTGGTCAGTGGGAAGAATACTCCTTACATTGGTGATCAGTGGGAAGAATGTCCCTTACATTGGTGGTCAGTGGGAAGAATGCTTCTTACATTGGTGGTCAGTGGGAAGAATGTCCCTTACATTGGTGATCAGTGGGAAGAATGTCCCTTACATTGGTGACCAGTGGGAAGAATGCTCCTTACATTAATGATCAGTGGGAAGAATGCTCCTTACTTTGGTGGTCAGTGGGAAGAATGTCCCTTACATTGGTGATCAGTGGGAAGAATGCTCCTTACATTGGTGATCAGTGGGAAGAATGCTCCTTACATTGGTGATCAGTGGGAAGAATGGTCCTTACATTGGTGATCAGTGAGAAGAATGCTCCTTACATTGGTGATCAGTGGGAAGAATGTTCCTTACAATGGTGATCAGTGGGAAGAATGCGCCTTACATTGGTGGTCAGTGGGAAGAATACTCCTTACATTGGTGATCAGTGGGAAGAATGTCCCTTACATTGGTGGTCAGTGGGAAGAATGCTTCTTACATTGGTGGTCAGTGGGAAGAATGTTCCTTACATTGGTGATCAATGGGAAGAATGTTCCTTACAATGGTGATCAGTGGGAAGAATGCGCCTTACATTGGTGGTCAGTGGGAAGAATACTCCTTACATTGGTGATCAGTGGGAAGAATGTCCCTTACATTGGTGAGCAGTGGGAAGAATGTCCCTTACATTGGTGAGCAGTGGGAAGAATGTCCCTTACATTGGTGATCAATGGGAAGAATGTCCCTTACATTGGTGATCAGTTAGAAGAATGTTCCTTACATTGGTGGTCAGTAGGAAGAATGTTCCTTACATTGCTGATCAGTGGGAAGAATGTTCCTTACATTGCTGATCAGTGGGAAGAATGTTCCTTACATTGGTGATCAGTGAGAAGAATGTCCCTTACATTGGTGATCAGTGGGAAGAATGTTCCTTACATTGGTGATCAATGGGAAGAATGTTCCTTACATTGGTGCTCAGTAGGAAGAATGTCCCTTACATTGGTGATCAGTGAGAAGAATGTTCCTTACAATGGTGATCAGTGGGAAGAATGCGCCTTACATTGGTGGTCAGTGGGAAGAATGCCCCTTACATTGGTGGTCAGTGGGAAGAATGTCCCTTACATTGGTGATCAGTGGGAAGAATGCTCCTTACATTGGTGGTCAGTGGGAAGAATACTCCTTACATTGGTGATCAGTGGGAAGAATGCTCCTTACATTGGTGATCAGTGGGAAGAATGTTCCTTACAATGGTGGTCAGTGGGAAGAATGCGCCTTACATTGGTGGTCAGTGGGAAGAATACTCCTTACATTGGTGGTCAGTGGGAAGAATGTCCCTTACTTTGGTGATCAGTGGGAAGAATGTCCCTTACATTGGTGATCAGTGGGAAGAATGCTCCTTACTTTGGTGGTCAGTGGGAAGAATTCTCCTTACATTGGTGATCAGTGAGAAGAATGCTCCTTACATTGGTGATCAGTGGGAAGAATGTTCCTTACAATGGTGATCAGTGGGAAGAATGCTCCTTACATTGGTGGTCAGTGGGAAGAATGCTCCTTACATTGGTGATCAGTGGGAAGAATGCTTCTTACATTGGTGGTCAGTGGGAAGAATGCTCCTTACATTGGTGATCAGTGGGAAGAATGTTCCTTACAATGGTGATCAGTGGGAAGAATGCGCCTTACATTGGTGGTCAGTGGGAAGAATACTCCTTACATTGGTGATCAGTGGGAAGAATGTCCCTTACATTGGTGGTCAGTGGGAAGAATGTTCCTTACATTGGTGGTCAGTAGGAAGAATGTCCCTTACATTGGTGCTCAGTAGGAAGAATGTTCCTTACATTGGTGATCAGTGGGAAGAATGCTCCTTACATTGGTGATCAGTGGGAAGAATGTTCCTTACATTGCTGATCAGTGGGAAGAATGTTCCTTACATTGGTGATCAGTGGGAAGAATGTTCCTTACATTGGTGCTCAGTAGGAAGAATGCTCCTTACATTGGTGATCAGTGAGAAGAATGCTCCTTACATTGGTGATCAGTGGGAAGAATGTTCCTTACAATGGTGATCAGTAAGAAGAATGTTCCTTACAATGGTGATCAGTGGGAAGAATGCGCCTTACATTGGTGGTCAGTGGGAAGAATACTCCTTACATTGGTGATCAGTGGGAAGAATGTCCCTTACATTGGTGGTCAGTGGGAAGAATGCTTCTTACATTGGTGGTCAGTGGGAAGAATGTCCCTTACATTGGTGATCAGTGGGAAGAATGTCCCTTACATTGGTGACCAGTGGGAAGAATGCTCCTTACATTAATGATCAGTGGGAAGAATGCTCCTTACTTTGGTGGTCAGTGGGAAGAATGTCCCTTACATTGGTGATCAGTGGGAAGAATGCTCCTTACATTGGTGATCAGTGGGAAGAATGTCCCTTACATTGGTGATCAGTGGGAAGAATGCTCCTTACATTGGTGATCAGTGGGAAGAATGCTCCTTACATTGGTGATCAGTGGGAAGAATGGTCCTTACATTGGTGATCAGTGAGAAGAATGCTCCTTACATTGGTGATCAGTGAGAAGAATGCTCCTTACATTGGTGATCAGTGGGAAGAATGTTCCTTACAATGGTGATCAGTGGGAAGAATGCGCCTTACATTGGTGGTCAGTGGGAAGAATACTCCTTACATTGGTGATCAGTGGGAAGAATGTCCCTTACATTGGTGGTCAGTGGGAAGAATGCTTCTTACATTGGTGGTCAGTGGGAAGAATGTCCCTTACATTGGTGATCAGTGGGAAGAATGTCCCTTACATTGGTGACCAGTGGGAAGAATGCTCCTTACATTAATGATCAGTGGGAAGAATGCTCCTTACTTTGGTGGTCAGTGGGAAGAATGTCCCTTACATTGGTGATCAGTGGGAAGAATGCTCCTTACATTGGTGATCAGTGGGAAGAATGCTCCTTACATTGGTGATCAGTGGGAAGAATGCTCCTTACATTGGTGATCAGTGGGAAGAATGGTCCTTACATTGGTGATCAGTGAGAAGAATGCTCCTTACATTGGTGATCAGTGGGAAGAATGTTCCTTACAATGGTGATCAGTGGGAAGAATGCGCCTTACATTGGTGGTCAGTGGGAAGAATACTCCTTACATTGGTGATCAGTGGGAAGAATGTCCCTTACATTGGTGGTCAGTGGGAAGAATGCTTCTTACATTGGTGGTCAGTGGGAAGAATGTTCCTTACATTGGTGATCAATGGGAAGAATGTTCCTTACAATGGTGATCAGTGGGAAGAATGCGCCTTACATTGGTGGTCAGTGGGAAGAATACTCCTTACATTGGTGATCAGTGGGAAGAATGTCCCTTACATTGGTGAGCAGTGGGAAGAATGTCCCTTACATTGGTGAGCAGTGGGAAGAATGTCCCTTACATTGGTGATCAATGGGAAGAATGTCCCTTACATTGGTGATCAGTTAGAAGAATGTTCCTTACATTGGTGGTCAGTAGGAAGAATGTTCCTTACATTGCTGATCAGTGGGAAGAATGTTCCTTACATTGCTGATCAGTGGGAAGAATGTTCCTTACATTGGTGATCAGTGAGAAGAATGTCCCTTACATTGGTGATCAGTGGGAAGAATGTTCCTTACATTGGTGATCAATGGGAAGAATGTCCCTTACATTGGTGCTCAGTAGGAAGAATGTCCCTTACATTGGTGATCAGTGAGAAGAATGCTCCTTACATTGGTGATCAGTGGGAAGAATGTTCCTTACAATGGTGATCAGTGGGAAGAATGCGCCTTACATTGGTGGTCAGTGGGAAGAATGCCCCTTACATTGGTGGTCAGTGGGAAGAATGTCCCTTACATTGGTGATCAGTGGGAAGAATGCTCCTTACATTGGTGATCAGTGGGAAGAATGCTCCTTACATTGGTGATCAGTGGGAAGAATGTTCCTTACAATGGTGGTCAGTGGGAAGAATGCGCCTTACATTGGTGGTCAGTGGGAAGAATACTCCTTACATTGGTGGTCAGTGGGAAGAATGTCCCTTACTTTGGTGATCAGTGGGAAGAATGTCCCTTACATTGGTGATCAGTGGGAAGAATGCTCCTTACTTTGGTGGTCAGTGGGAAGAATTCTCCTTACATTGGTGATCAGTGAGAAGAATGCTCCTTACATTGGTGATCAGTGGGAAGAATGTTCCTTACAATGGTGATCAGTGGGAAGAATGCTCCTTACATTGGTGGTCAGTGGGAAGAATGCTCCTTACATTGGTGATCAGTGGGAAGAATGCTTCTTACATTGGTGGTCAGTGGGAAGAATGCTCCTTACATTGGTGATCAGTGGGAAGAATGTTCCTTACAATGGTGATCAGTGGGAAGAATGCGCCTTACATTGGTGGTCAGTGGGAAGAATACTCCTTACATTGGTGATCAGTGGGAAGAATGTCCCTTACATTGGTGGTCAGTGGGAAGAATGTTCCTTACATTGGTGGTCAGTAGGAAGAATGTCCCTTACATTGGTGCTCAGTAGGAAGAATGTTCCTTACATTGGTGATCAGTGGGAAGAATGCTCCTTACATTGGTGATCAGTGGGAAGAATGTTCCTTACATTGCTGATCAGTGGGAAGAATGTTCCTTACATTGGTGATCAGTGGGAAGAATGTTCCTTACATTGGTGCTCAGTAGGAAGAATGCTCCTTACATTGGTGATCAGTGAGAAGAATGCTCCTTACATTGGTGATCAGTGGGAAGAATGTTCCTTACAATGGTGATCAGTAAGAAGAATGTTCCTTACAATGGTGATCAGTGGGAAGAATGCGCCTTACATTGGTGGTCAGTGGGAAGAATACTCCTTACATTGGTGATCAGTGGGAAGAATGTCCCTTACATTGGTGGTCAGTGGGAAGAATGCTTCTTACATTGGTGGTCAGTGGGAAGAATGTCCCTTACATTGGTGATCAGTGGGAAGAATGTCCCTTACATTGGTGACCAGTGGGAAGAATGCTCCTTACATTAATGATCAGTGGGAAGAATGCTCCTTACTTTGGTGGTCAGTGGGAAGAATGTCCCTTACATTGGTGATCAGTGGGAAGAATGCTCCTTACATTGGTGATCAGTGGGAAGAATGTCCCTTACATTGGTGATCAGTGGGAAGAATGCTCCTTACATTGGTGATCAGTGGGAAGAATGCTCCTTACATTGGTGATCAGTGGGAAGAATGGTCCTTACATTGGTGATCAGTGAGAAGAATGCTCCTTACATTGGTGATCAGTGAGAAGAATGCTCCTTACATTGGTGATCAGTGGGAAGAATGTTCCTTACAATGGTGATCAGTGGGAAGAATGCGCCTTACATTGGTGGTCAGTGGGAAGAATACTCCTTACATTGGTGATCAGTGGGAAGGATGTCCCTTACATTGGTGGTCAGTGGGAAGAATGGTTCTTACATTGGTGGTCAGTGGGAAGAATGTCCCTTACAATGGTGATCAGTGGGAAGAATGTCCCTTACATTGGTGACCAGTGGGAAGAATGCTCCTTACATTAATGATCAGTGGGAAGAATGCTCCTTACTTTGGTGGTCAGTGGGAAGAATGTCCCTTACATTGGTGATCAGTGGGAAGAATGCTCCTTACATTGGTGATCAGTGGGAAGAATGTCCCTTACATTGGTGATCAATGGGAAGAATGCTCCTTACATTGGTGACCAGTGGGAAGAATGCGCCTTACATTGGTGGTCAGTGGGAAGAATACTCCTTACATTGGTGATCAGTGGGAAGAATGTCCCTTACATTGGTGGTCAGTGGGAAGAATGCTTCTTACATTGGTGGTCAGTGGGAAGAATGTCCCTTACATTGGTGATCAGTGGGAAGAATGTCCCTTACATTGGTGACCAGTGGGAAGAATGCTCCTTACATTAATGATCAGTGGGAAAAAATGCTCCTTACTTTGGTGGTCAGTGGGAAGAATGTCCCTTACATTGGTGATCAGTGGGAAGAATGTCCTTACACTGGTGATCAGTGGGAAGAATGTCCCTTACATTGGTGATCAGTGGGAAGAATGCCCCTTACATTGGTGATCAGTGGGAAGAATGTCCCTTACATTGGTGATCAGTGGGAAGAATGTCCCTTACATTGGTGATCAGTGGGAAGAATGCTCCTTACATTGGTGATCAGTGGGAAGAATGCTCCTTACATTGGTGATCAGTGGGAAGAATGGTCCTTACATTGGTGATCAGTGAGAAGAATGCTCCTTACATTGGTGATCAGTGGGAAGAATGTTCCTTACAATGGTGATCAGTGGGAAGAATGCACCTTACATTGGTGGTTAGTGGGAAGAATACTCCTTACATTGGTGATCAGTGGGAAGAATGTCCCTTACATTGGTGGTCAGTGGGAAGAATGCTTCTTACATTGGTCAGTGGGAAGAATGTTCCTTACATTGGTGATCAATGGGAAGAATGTTCCTTACAATGGTGATCAGTGGGAAGAATGCGCCTTACATTGGTGGTCAGTGGGAAGAATACTCCTTACATTGGTGATCAGTGGGAAGAATGTCCCTTACATTGGTGAGCAGTGGGAAGAATGTCCCTTACATTGGTGAGCAGTGGGAAGAATGTCCCTTACATTGGTGATCAATGGGAAGAATGTCCCTTACATTGGTGATCAGTTAGAAGAATGTTCCTTACATTGGTGGTCAGTAGGAAGAATGTTCCTTACATTGCTGATCAGTGGGAAGAATGTTCCTTACATTGCTGATCAGTGGGAAGAATGTTCCTTACATTGGTGATCAGTGAGAAGAATGTCCCTTACATTGGTGATCAGTGGGAAGAATGTTCCTTACATTGGTGATCAATGGGAAGAATGTTCCTTACATTGGTGCTCAGTAGGAAGAATGTCCCTTACATTGGTGATCAGTGAGAAGAATGCTCCTTACATTGGTGATCAGTGGGAAGAATGTTCCTTACAATGGTGATCAGTGGGAAGAATGCGCCTTACATTGGTGGTCAGTGGGAAGAATGCCCCTTACATTGGTGGTCAGTGGGAAGAATGTCCCTTACATTGGTGATCAGTGGGAAGAATGCTCCTTACATTGGTGGTCAGTGGGAAGAATACTCCTTACATTGGTGATCAGTGGGAAGAATGCTCCTTACATTGGTGATCAGTGGGAAGAATGTTCCTTACAATGGTGGTCAGTGGGAAGAATGCGCCTTACATTGGTGGTCAGTGGGAAGAATACTCCTTACATTGGTGGTCAGTGGGAAGAATGTCCCTTACTTTGGTGATCAGTGGGAAGAATGTCCCTTACATTGGTGATCAGTGGGAAGAATGCTCCTTACTTTGGTGGTCAGTGGGAAGAATTCTCCTTACATTGGTGATCAGTGAGAAGAATGCTCCTTACATTGGTGATCAGTGGGAAGAATGTTCCTTACAATGGTGATCAGTGGGAAGAATGCTCCTTACATTGGTGGTCAGTGGGAAGAATGCTCCTTACATTGGTGATCAGTGGGAAGAATGCTTCTTACATTGGTGGTCAGTGGGAAGAATGCTCCTTACATTGGTGATCAGTGGGAAGAATGTTCCTTACAATGGTGATCAGTGGGAAGAATGCGCCTTACATTGGTGGTCAGTGGGAAGAATACTCCTTACATTGGTGATCAGTGGGAAGAATGTCCCTTACATTGGTGGTCAGTGGGAAGAATGTTCCTTACATTGGTGGTCAGTAGGAAGAATGTCCCTTACATTGGTGCTCAGTAGGAAGAATGTTCCTTACATTGGTGATCAGTGGGAAGAATGCTCCTTACATTGGTGATCAGTGGGAAGAATGTTCCTTACATTGCTGATCAGTGGGAAGAATGTTCCTTACATTGGTGATCAGTGGGAAGAATGTTCCTTACATTGGTGCTCAGTAGGAAGAATGCTCCTTACATTGGTGATCAGTGAGAAGAATGCTCCTTACATTGGTGATCAGTGGGAAGAATGTTCCTTACAATGGTGATCAGTAAGAAGAATGTTCCTTACAATGGTGATCAGTGGGAAGAATGCGCCTTACATTGGTGGTCAGTGGGAAGAATACTCCTTACATTGGTGATCAGTGGGAAGAATGTCCCTTACATTGGTGGTCAGTGGGAAGAATGCTTCTTACATTGGTGGTCAGTGGGAAGAATGTCCCTTACATTGGTGATCAGTGGGAAGAATGTCCCTTACATTGGTGACCAGTGGGAAGAATGCTCCTTACATTAATGATCAGTGGGAAGAATGCTCCTTACTTTGGTGGTCAGTGGGAAGAATGTCCCTTACATTGGTGATCAGTGGGAAGAATGCTCCTTACATTGGTGATCAGTGGGAAGAATGTCCCTTACATTGGTGATCAGTGGGAAGAATGCTCCTTACATTGGTGATCAGTGGGAAGAATGCTCCTTACATTGGTGATCAGTGGGAAGAATGGTCCTTACATTGGTGATCAGTGAGAAGAATGCTCCTTACATTGGTGATCAGTGAGAAGAATGCTCCTTACATTGGTGATCAGTGGGAAGAATGTTCCTTACAATGGTGATCAGTGGGAAGAATGCGCCTTACATTGGTGGTCAGTGGGAAGAATACTCCTTACATTGGTGATCAGTGGGAAGAATGTCCCTTACATTGGTGGTCAGTGGGAAGAATGCTTCTTACATTGGTGGTCAGTGGGAAGAATGTCCCTTACATTGGTGATCAGTGGGAAGAATGTCCCTTACATTGGTGACCAGTGGGAAGAATGCTCCTTACATTAATGATCAGTGGGAAGAATGCTCCTTACTTTGGTGGTCAGTGGGAAGAATGTCCCTTACATTGGTGATCAGTGGGAAGAATGCTCCTTACATTGGTGATCAGTGGGAAGAATGTCCCTTACATTGGTGATCAGTGGGAAGAATGCTCCTTACATTGGTGATCAGTGGGAAGAATGCTCCTTACATTGGTGATCAGTGGGAAGAATGGTCCTTACATTGGTGATCAGTGGGAAGAATGCCCCTTACATTGGTGATCAGTGGGAAGAATGTCCCTTACATTGGTGATCAGTGGGAAGAATGTTCCTTACATTGGTGATCAGTGGGAAGAATGCTCCTTACATTGGTGATCAGTGGGAAGAATGCTCCTTACATTGGTGATCAATGGGAAGAATGCTCCTTACATTGGTGACCAGTGGGAAGAATGCGCCTTACATTGGTGGTCAGTGGGAAGAATACTCCTTACATTGGTGATCAGTGGGAAGAATGTCCCTTACATTGGTGGTCAGTGGGAAGAATGCTTCTTACATTGGTGATCAGTGGGAAGAATGTCCCTTACATTGGTGACCAGTGGGAAGAATGCTCCTTACATTAATGATCAGTGGGAAAAAATGCTCCTTACTTTGGTGGTCAGTGGGAAGAATGTCCCTTACATTGGTGATCAGTGGGAAGAATGTCCTTACACTGGTGATCAGTGGGAAGAATGTCCCTTACATTGGTGATCAGTGGGAAGAATGCCCCTTACATTGGTGATCAGTGGGAAGAATGCCCCTTACATTGGTGATCAGTGGGAAGAATGTCCCTTACATTGGTGATTAGTGGGAAGAATGTCCCTTACATTGGTGATCAGTGGGAAGAATGCCCCTTACATTGGTGATCAGTGGGAAGAATGCTCCTTACATTGGTGATCAGTGGGAAGAATGCCCCTTACATTGGTGATCAGTGGGAAGAATGCCCCTTACATTGGTGATTAGTGGGAAGAATGTCCCTTACATTGGTGATCAGTGAGAAGAATGCTTCTTACATTGGTGATCAGTGGGAAGAATGCCCCTTACATTGGTGATTAGTGGGAAGAATGTTCCTTACATTGGTGATCAGTGGGAAGAATGCTCCTTACATTGGTGATCAGTGGGAAGAATGCTCCTTACATTGGTGATCAGTGGGAAGAATGTCTCTTACATTGGTGATCAGTGGGAAGAATGTCCCTTACATTGGTGATCAGTGGGAAGAATGTCCCTTACATTGGTGATCAGTGGGAAGAATGTCCCTTACATTGGTGATCTCTAGTTTAGGCCTTGTACTGTTTGCATTAAAGGAAAGAAGATATAGGGGAGATAATTATTTAGTGTGAATCAGGCAACAGTGTAATAATGTGTATCCTGTTTGCTGGAAGGTGATGGATTACAGAGGAGTACATCTCTGTTTACATAACAAGTTCCAACAACGTGAGTGATGCGTTGTAGAGTGCGTGTACTATAACTCCCGGGCCTTCATTTCCCTGCCTCCTATTTATCAAATCAAGGAGCAAAGGAAAGTCATGACTAAAGATGCTGGCACTGGCAGGCAGTGGCATACATAGACTTTCTGACACCCGAGGCAAATCATTTATTTTTAAACCCCCCACCCCCAAACATGAAATAACGGATTTGGATTGTGTAACCCACACATTGGGGGAGATTTGCCCAAACTGGAGAATGCAAAATCTGGAACATGCTGTGCATGGTAGCCAATTAGCTTCTAAGTTCAGCTTGTTCAATTAGGCTTTGACTATAAAACCTGGAAGCTGATTGGTTTCTATGCAAAGCTGTACCAGATTCTAAACGCTCCAGTTTTAGTAAATCTCCCCCACATTGTTCTTCATCACCAGACTAGGACTCGTGGTGGACTCTTGAGATGCTCTTCAGTAGGGATGGGCGAACGGTTCGGCCCGAGCATTTGCCTGTTCGGCCGCTCGCCGAACACCCTAATTTGCAGGGTGTTCACCCGGACGCTGCACAGTACATTCTGCGGCCTGATTGGGCAAAGCTTTGCCCAATCAGGGCGCAGTGTAAGCTAGTTGTTAAGAAGAGGGGCCGGGAAGCCGGCTGTGGCGTCCCTAACAACCAATGAGTCATCAGCTGTCCTCTGACAATTGAATAAAAAAAAAAGTGCCGGTAATTCTTTTTTTTTAATGGTGTAGGGTCCCCCCCCCAGTCCATATCGGGCCCTTAGGGTCTAGTATGGATTTTAGGGGAAACCCCACACCAATATTTAAAAAAAAATGGCGTGGGGTCCCCCCCCAAAATCCATACCGGACCCTTATCTGGGCATGCAGCCTGGCAGGTCAGGAAAGGAGGGGGGGAGCGATTGTGTGCCTCCTGAATCATACCAGGCCACATGTCCTCAACATGGGGGGGGGGGGTGGGTGCTTTGGGGCAAGGGCCTCCTCCCGACAACCCTCGACTGTGGTTGTCAGGGTCTGCGGGCGGGGGGCTTATCGGAATCTGGAAGCCCCCTTTAACAAAATTTAAAACGCGCTCGCCTCTTGGGAGGCTTCCCGCCGTATGCCTGCTCTGCGCTTTGACATTTCTTATATAGGCAAGGGGCTTGGCCACTTGGCTATGTCACCCGGTGGCACCGCCCCCTTCTGGCATCATGTGACGTCACCTGAAGGGCCTGGTATGGACTGGGGGGACCCACGCCGTTCTTTCTTTATTTTTTCAATAGCTGGGTGCCGGCAATTGTAACTGTTACATTTTAAATGTAATTTGACAGTTTTTTTTCTGTAGAAATGTCATTACTGCAGCATGTTTTAGCATGTTACAGATGCGTCACTTTACAGGCACATTAGGGGACCCCCTAGGCACTATATTTAAAGGAATTTTTCATTTTTATTGTTGCACTTTAAAGAGGAAGTAAACCCTGGTGGGTTTTACTTCCTCTTTGTTTCCCTGCAAAGGTAAAGCATAATGAGCTACTATGCATCGCATAGTAGCCCATTATGTGCCACTTACCTGCAGGAGAAGCCCGCAATGTCCCCGTCTTCCTCGCTAGCAGCAAGCATCCATTCTTCACCCCTCTTCCTTCCCGGGCCGCGAACTCCGGCTCTGTGACTGGCCGGAGTCGCATGCGCGCGGGAGCCGCCTTAAACGGCATGACCCCAGCTTGAAACAGCACAGCGTGCCCTTTTAAGATGGCACATGCACAGTAGAGAGCATCGTTCGGGGAAATTGCAAATATCTCCTAGACCGTGTAGGTCTAGGAGATATTTCAAGCACCTACAGGTAAGCCTTAATCTAGGTTTACCTGTATGTTAAAGTGGTTGTAAAGGGTTTACAACCACTTTAAGCATAATTAAAATCGCTGCTTCTGAAAAAAACGATTGTTTAAAAAAAAAAAAAATACAATTATTGATACAAATCCCCCAGGGCAGTACCCGGACCCCCATACCCCTTTTATGTATCTGCATGTGGACCTCCCTAGTTAAGATCCACATGTGATGCTGAGCAGACTGATTCTGAATGGGAGGTTCTGGTTCATTATAATCAGCTGGTACACTCTCATATATGTGACTGCTTTACGTATGCCTCTATGGTGGGTCATGATCTACAGTATATGCTGGAGTGTTTGGTATAAATGGATTCTGTGAAAATAGGTAAGAGGAAATGGTATTTAAGGCTTTAGGGAGAATTAGTATATATGGTTACTGGGGGACATGGCATATAAGGCTATAAGGGTATAGTATGTCTGTGGAAACATGGTATATAAGGCTATAGGGGTCCTGATATACAATATATGGCTGTAGGATAGGACATGATATATACACTATATTGTTAAAAGTATTGAGACGCCCTCCTTTACTCACATGAACTTTAATGGCATCCCAATCTTAGCCCGTAGGGTTCAATATTGTGTTGGCCCACCCTTTGCAGTTATAACAGCTTCAACCTTTCTGGGAAGGCTGTCCATAAGGTGTAGGAGTGTGTCTATGGAAATGTTTGACCATTCTCCCTGAAGCGCATTTGTGAGGTCAGGCACTGATGTTGAACAAGAAGGCCTGGCTTGCAGTCTCCCACTCAAATTCATCCCAAAGGTGTTTTATCAGTTTGAGGTTAGTTCCTCCACCCCAAACTCACTCATCCATGTCTTTATGGACCTTGCTATGTGCACTGGTGCGCAGTCATGTTGGAACAGGAAGGGGCCATCCCCAAACTGTTCCCACAAAGTTGGGAGCATGAAATTGTCCAAAATGTCTTGGTATGCTGACGCCTTACGAGTTCTCTTCACTGGAACTAAGGGGCCAAGCCCAACCCCTGAAAAACAACTCAACACCATAATCCCCCTCCACCAAATGATTTGGACCAGAGCACAAAGCAAGGTCCTTAAAGACATGGATGAGCGAGTTTGGGTGGAGGAACTTGACTGGCCTGACCTCAACCTGATAGAACATGGGATGGGATGAATTAGCGCGGAGACTGCAAGCCAGGCCTTCTCGTCCCACATCAGTCCCTGACCTCACAAATGCGCTTCTGGAAGAATGGTCAAACATTCCCATAGACACACTCCTAAACCTTGTGGACAGCCTTCCCAGAAGAGTTGAGGCTGTTATAGCTGCAAAGGGTGGGCCAACTCTATATTGAACCCTACGGACTAATGCCGCGTACACACGATCGGAAATTCGGACAAGAAATGTCCGATGTAAGCTTTTGGTCAAAAATTACGACCGCGTGTAGGCTCCATAGGACATTTGCTGTCGAAATTTCCGCCAACAAGAGATTGAGAGCAGGTTCTCTATTTTTCCGACGGAAATTCTGATTGTCTGTATGCAATTCCGACGTGCAAAAAAACACGAATGCTCAGAATCAAGCAGAAGAGCCAAACTGCCTATTGAACTTCGTTGATCTCGGCTCGTCGTAGATCTTGTACGTCACTGCGTTCTTGGCCTTTGGAATTTCCGACAAGATTTGTGTGACCGTGTGTATGCAACGCAAGTTTGAGCCAACATTCTGTCGGAAAAAAATCTACGGTTTTTCTTGTCGGAATTTCCGATCGTGTGTACGCGGCATAAGACTGAGATGCCATTAAAGTTCATGTGCATGTAAAGGCATGCGTCACAATACTTTTGACAATATAGTGCATGTTGAAGGGCTTGGTATAGATTGATGCTGTTAAAGAAAGATGGAGGACATGGTATATATGTTTGGGGACAATTAGCCTTGAAGCTGAGATGTACAAATTGGTCCTCATTGAGATGATGATCACTGATGCTGGAGAACGCCCCTAATGATTTCGTGAGCAGGGAAATGTCCCCTTACATTGGTGGTGAGTGGACAAATGCCCCCTTACATTGGTGGTAGGTGGACAAATGCCCCCTTACATTGGTGGTAGGTGGACAAATACCCCCTTACATTGGCGATTAGTAGAAAATTCCACCCATACATTGGTAGTAAATAGAGAAAAACCTCCTTACATTGGTGGTGGGTGGACAAATATCCCCTCACATTGATGATTGGTAGAGAAATGCACCCTTACATTGGTATTAAGTAAAGAAATGCCCCCTTACAGTGTTGGTGGGTGGACAAATACCCCTTTACATTGGTGATTAATGGAGAAATGCCCATATTCATTGGTGTTGGGTGGACAAATGTCCCCTTACAGTGGTGGTGGGTGGACAAATGTCCCCTTACAGTGGTGGTGGGTGGACAAATGCCCCCTTACAGTGGTGGTGGGTGGACAAATGCCCCCTTACATTGATGATTGGTATAGAAATGCACCCTTACATTGGTATTAAGTAGAGAAATGCCCCCTTACATTGGTGGTGGGTGGACAAATGCCCCTTTACATTGGTAGTAAGTTGAGAAATACCCCTCTACATTGGTGTTGGGTGGACAAATGTCCCCTTACAGTGGTGGTGGGTGGAGAAATGTCCCCTTACAGTGGATGTGGGTGGACAAATGTCCCCTTACAGTGGTGGTGGGTGGACAAATGCCCCCTTACATTGATGATTGGTAGAGAAATGCACCCTTACATTGCTGTTAAGTAGAGAAATGCCCCCTTACATTGGTGGTGGGTGGACAAATCCCCCTTTACATTGGTAGTAAGTTGAGAAATACCCCTCTACATTAGTGTTGGGTGGACAAATGCCCCCTCACATTGATGATTGGTAGAGAAATGCACCCTTACATTGGTATTAAGTAGAGAACTGCCCCTTTACATTGGTGATGATTGGAGAAATGCCTGTATGCATTGGTAGTAAGTTGAGAAATACCCCTCTGCATTGGTGTTGGGTGGACAAATGTCCCCTTACAGTGGTGTTGGGTGGACAAATGTCCCCTTACAGTGGTGGTGGGTGGACAAATGTCCCCTTACAGTGGTGGTGGGTGGACAAATGCCCCCTTGCATTGATGATTGGTAGAGAAATGCACCCTTACATTGGTATTAAGTAGAGAAATGCCCCCTTACATTGGTGGTGGGTGGATAAATGCCCCTTTACATTGGTAGTAAGTTGAGAAATACCCCTCTACATTGGTTTTGGGTGGACAAATGCCCCCTCACATTGATGATTGGTAGAGAAATGCCCCCTTACATTGGTGGTGGGTGGACAAATGCCACTTTACATTGGTGATCAATGGAGAAATGCCCGTATGCATTGGTAGTAAGTTGAGAAATACCCCTCTACATTGGTGTTGAGTGGACAAATGTCCCCTTACAGTGGTGGTGGGTGGACAAATGTCCCCTTACAGTGGTGGTGGGTGGACAAATGTCCCCTTACAGTGGTGGTGGGTGGACAAATGCCCCCTTACCGTGGTGGTGGGTGGACAAATGTCCCCTTACAGTGGTGGTGGGTGGACAAATGCCCCCTTACATTGGAAGGAAGAATGCAGACAGCTAAAAATATTTTTAGATACAGTGAGAAGAGAGAAGATGTCCTCCTTCTCCCTTGAGTGAAGTTGGTGGTAAAACTATGTAGGTGCCATCAGGCAGGAGATCAATTCAACACAACTCACTGATCAGCAAACCTCTACCAACCTCTGGAGGAACTCTAGTGGTCACCGGGACTCTGGTTGAGCAAGGCTGCTTTAGACAGAGTTCTGTTTACTGCCTGAGCAGGTAGATGAGGGCTTCTGTATTCGTTTTAGTAAATATTTTTCCATACTGCCTTGGGTTTCACTTAATGGATACCTATGTAGTCCTCCACGTTATTTTTTTGTGCTTGACAGCAGTAATATCGCCTGAACAGGACTGGCAAGTCATTCATTCGAATCTCTGAATTTCTAGTACAGAACACAATATAATCAGCCTTGTGAGGGCAGCAAAAGCTCAGATTCACACAGCCATTTCCTCAAATGACTTGGCTTTATTGATAGATAGCTGAATGGCGTGGGCAAGTGAATTACCACAAATGGAAAAGAATTTCTGGAATAACAAAGATTTGTCCCAGGCAGTGGCGGTGCTGAAAAGTTTGATGTCTTCTCCGTGATTGTGTTTGCAGACCATAATGACAGAGATCACTGTATTTATACAGTATATTCAGACACTTCAGTACTCAGATACATCACTTACCGGAGGGATAATAATACGAAATCTTACAAATAACATCACAAATGATGCCACAATTTTGTGATTAGGTGTTCACATCAATAGCACAATACAATCATGTTTGTCCCAGAGAAATTGTACCCACAAGCACAATGTGAATAGCTCTGAATGCTTATTTTATTAGGCATAGAACTACAAATTGACTGATAGCAACTTTTGCAAAAAAAAAAAAAAAAAAAAGAGGTAAAACTTTCAAGAGATTATCAGAGATAAAGGAGGCCTTTTGTTATGGAGTACTGAATACTGCAAATGGTAAATAGTAGTTGTCTTCACCCTAGGCGGGTCCCTGGCTGTGGTTGTTGCTTTGCTAGGGGCCCTACAGAATTCCACTGCTGTCCAGTGACCTACAGAGGTACAGGGCTATTCTGTGGCTTGCAGAAGTACAGGGCTTTTCAGTGGCCTATAGACATACAGGACTGTCTAGGGGCCTACAGAAGTACAGGATTGTCTAGGGGCCTGCAGAAGTACATGGCTGTCCCCGGGCCTACAGAAGTACATGGCTGTCTAGGGGGCCTTGAGAAGTACAGGGCTGTCTAGGGGGCCTAAAGAAGTACAAGGCTGTCTTAGAGCCTACAGAAGTAAAGGGCTGCCTAGGGGCCTACAGAAGTACAGGCTGTGCAATGGCCTACAGATGTACAGGGCTGTCTAGGGGCCTACAGAATTACAGGGCTCTCTAGGAGTCTACAGATGTACAGGGCTGTTCAGTGGCCTACAGAATTTCAGGGCTGTCTAGGCCTAGGGCCTACAGAAGTACATGGTTGTCTAGGGTCCTACAGAAGTACAAGGCTGTACTGGGGCCTACAGAAGAACAGGTCTGTCTAGGGGCCTACAGAAGAACAGGTCTGTCTAGTGGCCTACAGAAGAACAGGTCTGTCTAGGGGCCTACAGAAGAACAGGTCTGTCTAGGGGCCTACAGAAGAACAGGTCTGTCTAGGGGCCTACAGAAGAACAGGTCTGTCTAGGGGCCTACAGACGAACAGGTCTGTCTAGGGGCCCGACAGAAGAACAGGTCTGTCTAGGGGCCGACAGAAGAACAGGTCTGTCTAGGGACCAACAGAAGAACAGGTCTGTCTATGGACTGACAGAAGAACAGATCTGTCTAGGGGCCTACAGAAGTACAGGTCTTTCTAATGGCCTACAGAAGTACAAGGCTGTCTTAGGGCCTATAGAAGTACAGGTCTGTGTGGCAAACTACAAAAGTACAGGGCTCTCCAATGGAATACAGAAGTACAGGACTGTCCCTTGGCATACAAAAGTTCAGGGCAGCCCATGGGCCTAAAGAAGTACAGGGCTGTTCAAGGGCCCACTGCTTTAGTTTACGATCACCCCACAGCGTTCAGACCTGTGTGTTGTCTGCTAAACATATGTAGAGATTATGGGCTAGGAACACTTCACTACTCCATCCCCCTTGTCCATGGCAGCACCGACCCATTATGTGGGTCAGAGGTATTTACATCACAAGGCTTGCAATTCTCTGTAGTTCCAGGTCAGGGCTCCAACGGTCCAGCTGAACAGTCCAGGGGCTCATGTAAGATGAACGCTCAGGTAACCTAAAGCCCCTGTTTCCTTTAGATCAGTCCTGAAGGTCTTGTATCTATAGGCCATAGCTAGGGAAACCCACTTGGGAAAACTAAACACAATTCCACAGATTTATTTTCTACATTCTTCCTCTTCAAGGTACACAGTTTTCCACCCTCCTGGGCTCTACCCATCCTACATATATCTGGGACCAGAAGGGCAGGAGCAACAGGTCACATCCTGTAGGGAGGAGCCCATAACTAAAAAAGCCCACGTGGGGGAACTGAACAGGGTTTCACTAAATTCTCACCTACATCCTTCCTCTTCGAGGGATACAATTCTCCACCATTCTAGGCAGTGGACGGTCCCTTGGTGTCATTACATACAATGCGGGACTATTAACTTTGTTTTGTATGTGGAGGAAGCAGGTATGAGACTGCTGCCTGTTGCACCTTATATAGGAGGCTACGGGGGCGGTCGCACAACTGAAGCTAGGAATAAGGTAAGTTATACACCTTATTTCTCTACTCCTTGGCAAAAACAAGCATTTTAACATTCACAGTGTGGGGGAGTTCCAGTGTCAGGATATTTTTTTATTGTGGGTGAATTTGGGCTTTAAAAGGTGGCTGGGACAGGTTTTAGATACACTTTAGAGCAGGTAAGAGAGAAAATGTATTAATGAATCTGCATAGTTATAATAAATATGTCTCAGAATCTGTCTGCTTGCTCTTGTTTTGCATTGCCTTGATGTACGCCAGACACTCTTGCCAGACCCATAACACAACCTGGTCAAAATCCCTAATCAAAACACACCAAAATCCTGCTGATTGGACACCAGGAAGGAGCAGAAGCTAACTGATGAGATCATCGGTCTACTCACAATACTCTCCCCTCCTGTTAACACACCTGTGCATACTTTGTGCCAAGTCCATGCAGCAGATCCCTACAGACAATTACAGGCCCAACATTGGGCAAAAAGCTGCTATACGTATATGCAGGGACCGCGTTTTTTTTAAAGTGAGGTCTGGACCCCCAAGAATACCATCCCAAGACATGAAAAATGGGACAAAATTGTATTTTCTCGCAAGGAGTTCCTCTTTAGTCGTTCTGTAGATAGATTGTACTGATCCGGAGGAGAAATGCAGGCAATCAAGCCTGGCGATTGCAGGAGATACAAAAATCTGCGTGTCAGTGTTTTTGGACGCAGGGCCTTCATAGCAGCTGATCTTGGGTATGATCTCCCAATGAACCGTAGTGGGCTGAGTGTATGACATGGTTCTTTGCTGTTCCTCTATCAGCACTACATCTCCTGACTCATCATTGCTGGAGTAATGGAGTGGAACAGGCAGAGGTGAATGGTAATTACTTATTGAGTTGCTGGGCTCCAGATGTAAGTTGAACGCAGATAAGAAATAAAAGAAAAGTGAAGCTGTGGAAATTGTAAGCGGTTTGGGGCTATCGATCATTGTTTGCTGCAAGTAGAACTTTTCTGTGGAATCCGGGCCCTGTACTTTCTTAAAGCTGAAGCTTAATCGGCTTATATTTCGCCTTTCTTGGTTCCTCCCTCTCCCCTCATTGACACGCTAATTAAAATTTTCGTTGGCAACCTGTCACTACGCCTAAGACAAGAGAGGTGGTTCATCTTAGGACTAGTGACGTGTTGCTAGAATGCCAAGCCATGTATCGCCTTGCCATTTAGGCCAGCAGTAATATTACCTGTGGCTGCTGCAGTAAACTCACCTATGTCCTCTGTGCCTGCCTCCAGGCCTCTGTGTCCACCTTGCCTCTCTACCTGCCCGTGTTCATTGTACAACTGCCACTCTTGTTCCCCAGTGTCTCTGTGCCAAGAGAACCCCTGTGCCTCTCAAATGTGCTCCAATGCGCCCTGTGTTTCTGATGTTCCCCCATGCCTCCAAGTATGCTCCTCTGCCTCCAGGTGCCTCCCTTGAGCACCTATGCATCTCTAGTAAGCTCCTGTGTCTCAAAGTGTGCCCCGTGCACAGCTGTGTCTCTAGTGAGCCCCTGTATTTGTAAGTGTGCTCCTATGCCTTCATGTGCACCCTATGTCTCCAGGTGCGCCCTGTGTGCCTCATGTTGCTAAATGCACCCTGTGCACCCAGTGTCTTCAGGGAAGATCTGCGCCTTCAGGGCACTCCAGTGTCTCCAGGTATGTCCTGTGTGTCATTGTGTGTCCAGGGCACTCCTATGTGCTCTTGTGTCTCCATGTGTGTCCCAGTGTGCTCGATGTTGCCAAGTATGCCCTGTGCTTCCAGTGAACCCCTTTGCACCATGTGATTTCAAGAGTGCTCCTGTTTTTCCAAGTGTGTTCCTATGCTTCCAGGCATGTTCTGTACACCCCTGTGTCTCCAGTGGCCCCCTGTGCCTCAAACTGCAACCCATGTTGCCGAATGCACCCTGTGTGCCTCTGTGTCTCCAGTGCACGTGTGTGCTCCTGTGCCTCCAAGTGTGTCCCAGTGTGCCCGATGTTGCCAGGTAGACCCAGGTAGACCCGGTGTCTCCAGTGAGCACCTTTGTGCCCTGTGATTTCAAGCATGCCCCTATGTCTCCAAGTGTACTCCAATACTTCCATGTGCACTCTGTTCACCCCCGTGTCTCCACTGATTCACCCCCCTTGGCATTTTTCGTGTTTTGTTGCCTCACAACCTGGAATTAACATAGATTGTTTGAGCATTTGCATCATTTAATTTACAGAACATGCCCACAACGTGAAGATGTTTTTTTTTTTTTTTATTGTGAAGCAAACAACAAATAGGACAAAATAACAGAAAAAGTCAATGTGCATAACTCATTCACCCCCCTAAAGTCAATACTTTGTAGAGCCACCTTTTGCGACTATCACAGCTCCATGTCGCTTTGGATAAGTCTCTATGAGCTTGCCACATCTTACCACTGGGATTTTTGCCCATTCCTCCTTGCAAAACTGTTCCAGCTCCTTCAAGTTGGATGGTTTGCGCTTGTGAACAGCAATCTTTAAGTCTGACCACAGATTTTCTATTGGATTGAGGTCTGGGCTTTGACTAGGCCATTCCAACACATTTACATGTTTCCCCTTAAACCACTCAAGTGTTGCTTTAGCAGTGTGTTTGGGGTCATTGTCCTGCTGGAAGGTGAACCTCCGTCCTAGCCTCAAATCACACACAGAGTGGTACAGGTTTTGCTCAAGAATATTCCTGTATTTAGCACCATCCATCTTTCCCTCAACTCTGACCAGTTTCCCAGTCCCGACTTCTGAAATGGTGTTCTTTGGGTCATGTGATGTGTTGGGTTTGCGCCAGACATAGCGTTTTCTTTGATGGCCAAAAAGTTAAATTTTAGTCTCACCTTCCTCCATACATTTTGGGAGTCTCCCACATGTCTTTTCGCAAACTCAAAACGTGAAAGTAATGGCTTTCTTCTGGTCACTCTGCCATAAAGCCCAACTCTATGGAGCGTACGGATTATTGTCGTCCTATGTACAGATACTCCAGTCTCTGCTGTGGAACTCTGCAGCTCCTCCAGGGTTACCTTAGGCCTCTGTGCTGCCTCTCTGATTAATGCCCTCCTTTCCCGGTCTGTGAGTTTTGGTGTGCGGTCGTCTCTTGGCAGGTTTGCTGTTGTGCCATGTTCTCCCATTTGGTTATGATAGACTTGATGGTGCTCCTAGGGATCCTCAAAATTTTTGATATTTTTTTTTATAACCTAACCCTGACTTGTACTTGTCAACAACATTGTCCCTTACTTGTTTGGAGAGTTCCTTGGTCTTCATGGCAGTGTTTGGTTAGTGGTGCCTCTTGCTTAGGTGTTGAAGCCTCTGGGGCCTTTCAAAAAGGTGTGTATATGTAATGACAGGTCATGTGACACTTAGATTGCACACAGGTGGACATAATTTCACAAATTATATGACTTCTGAAGGTAATTGGTTGCACCAGAGCTTTTTATGGGCTTCATAACAAAGGGGATGAATACATACGTACATGCCAATTGTCAGTTTTTTATTTCTGAAAAATAGTTTTATGTATATATTTTTCTAATTTTACTTCCCCAACGTAGACTATTGTGTTCTGATCCATCACATATAATTCAGATTAAAAAAACATTGAACTAAAGGCTGTAATGTGACAAAATAGGTAAAAAGTCAAGGGGGTGAATACTTTTGCAAGGCACTGTATGCCTCCAAGCGCACTCCAGTGCATCCTGTGGCTCCACGTATGCCTTGTGTGCCACTGTGTCTCCAGTGCACCCCTGGGTGCTTCTGTGTCTTCAAGTGTGTTCCAGTGTGCCTGATGTTGCTATGCCCTGTGCAACCCATTGTCTCCAGTAGGCCCCTTTGCATCCTGTGTTTTCAAGTGTGCTCCTATGCCTTCAGGAGCGCCCTTAGCACCTTTGTGTCTCAAAGTGTGCTTAGTGTTACCAAGTGTGTCCTATGTGCTCAGTGTCTCCTGTGTACCTCTATGCCTCCAGGTGCACCCTTTGTGCTCCTGTGTCTCACAATGTGCCACACATTTCCAAGTGCACCCCTGTGCCTCCAAGTGCACTCCAGTGGGCCCCTTGTCTCCAAGTATGCCCCGTGTGCCACTTTGTCTCCAGTAAATCCTTGTGAACTCCTGTGTCCTCAGGTGTGTCCTAGTGTTCCTGATTGTGCCAAGTATGCTCTGTGTACCCCCAGTGTCTCCAGTGAGCCCCTTTACACTCTTTGTTTTCAAGTGTGCCTCTGTGTCTCCTCCAAGTGTGCTCCTATGCTTCCAGATGCACTCTCTGCACTCCTGTACCTCCAAGTGCACCCTGTGTTATTCTGTGCCTCCACGTTTGCCCTAGGTTCCACTGTGTCTCCAGTACACCCCTTTGTACTTCTGTGTGTCCAAGTGTGTCCCAGTGTGCGCCGATGTTGCTAAGTATGTCCTGTGCACCTCATTATCTCCAGTAAGCCTCTGTGTGCCCTGTGTCTTTAAGCATGCCCCTGTGTCTTCCATTATGCTGCTATGCCTCCAGGTGTGCCTTTAGTGCCTTTGTGTCTCCAAATGAGCCCCTGTGTTTCAGAGTGTGCCAAATGAGTCCTATGCACCCAGTGTTTTTCATGTGTACCTCTGTGCCTCCAAGTGCACCCCAGAGCGGTCTGTGTCTCCAAGTATGTTCTGTGTGCCCCTATGTCTTCAAGTGTCCCCATATGCCTCCAGATGCACTCTCTGCACCCCTGTATTCCAAAGTGCACCCTGTGTTGTGCCTGTGTTTCAAAGAATGCCCTGTGTGCCCCTGTGTCTCCTAGTCTGTCCCAGTCTACCTGATGTTGCCAAGTATACCCTGTGCACTCAGTATCTCCAGTGAACCCCTTTGTGCCCTGTGTTTTCAAGTGTTCCCTTATTCCCCAAAGTTTGCCCTGTGTGGCTCTGATACCCATGTTTCCATGCAGCTTCTGGTGGGCTCCTGTAGTCACTTGTACCGTCCATCTCTCAGTGGATATGGGCTCCAGTCCAAGACAAATACCATGGATATTGTACTCCTGGTGTATACATTCCTGTATTGTTCTGTGCATTCTATAATGATTTAGTTGTCACGCATTTACCTGGGGAGGTGGAAAAATAAATATCCAGCAGCAAATCCTGACGCCTTTGAATCCTTTGCTGTCTCCTTTTTTATCTGCGCGTTCATAAATGATCCTGATTATTTCTGCTTTGAAAATGCAATGAGCTTTCATTTCAAATTGTTTCTTCATTCTTCTCCTGCTCCGTCCTATTAGCAAACTTTGTTTTTATCTCCTCTCCCTGCATTCGGCTGTTCAAGGGCAGCTAAGCAAGGACACAGTAGTGTCTCGCTGGCTCTCATCTCGACAGTTTTACAGATGTAAGAACAAAGAATCAATTAAAATCAGTTTAATGGGCTGTGAAAACGTTGAGGGTTGATTTTTGAGCGGAGGGTGCCGCACATGCTAATGATGTGGAAAGGTAGGTGACTGCATTTAAGTCTACCTGTAGAGGCAGACAATGGCGCCCTGACTCGTAGTGGAGCAGCGTGACGCCACAAACATCCAGCGGCTTGATTGTACGGATGCTAAGCACAAAGAAAATGCTTATTACGGTGACATTGAAGAGCCATCTTTTCACACCGGCTTAAGTGAAATATTTACAGAGGAAAGAAACAAACAAAAGCTTCTATACCGTTGCTAATGGTGGAACTGTTTCCATCTCTAAATACAATGTAATTGTCTTGGTTTCTGAAGCTGGAGGTGGTAATTGTGTTTGTGAATTGACCTCCGAAACCAGCTACTTAAAATAATTTGATGTCTGTGCCCCCTCGTTTGCCCGCTGCTCCTTTATATAGGCTGGTAACCAGCAGGCTTCAGCCCACTGCCAGGCCACCGCCTCCCTCTTCCTAGGCCTCCAGCCACCTGCAGAAGGCCTAACCTCTCACAGTGCCTTCCAGTTTCTGTAGTGCCTCTCAACTTCCCATAGTTGTCCACCATTTCTCTCAACCTCCCACAGTGCCCTCAGGCCCATAGTGTGCCCTCCAGCCCCTTGCAGGGTCTCCGGCTCCCCATAGTGCAGTAGATATCAACTCCTGTCCGCGGGATCCACTAACAGGACAGGTTTGCAAGATCACTGAAATACATCACATTTGATATAATTTGCTGCTCAGTGATTGCAGTATTCTAGTATTTATCTCCCTAAGGTAATACTTAAAATGTGGCCTGTTAATGCGTCCTGAGGACAGGAGTTGAGAACCACTGCCAAAGTGCCTCCAACCTTCCACAGTGATATCAGACCCCTTGAGAGCCCTCAGGCCCTAAAGTGCCCCCTAGCCCCCTGAAAAGCCTCCAGTCCCCATAGTACAACACCTAACAGAGTCCTACAGTGCCCCCAAGTCCCTACAGTGCACCCCATTCTACTTCAGTGTCCCTGGAAATCCCCCAGCCTCCTGAAGAGACCCACATCCCCCTCCAGTGACCCCATCCCCATAAGCACACCCCCCCTCCCCATGTTGAGGGCATGTAGCCTGATATGGTTCAGGAGTGGGGGGGAGGGAGCTCACTCTTCCCCACCCTTTTCTGGCTTGCCAAGCTGCATGCTCGAAAAAGGGTCTGGTATGGATTTTGGGGGGAGACCCCACTCCATTTTTATTTACATTTTGGCATGGTGTTCCCCTTAAAATCCATACCAGACCGAAAATGCCTGGTATGGATGGGGGCGACCCCCACACTGTTTTTCTTTTTTCCCAGAATTTTTAATTGCCGGCAATTATTTGGTTTACATTTAGCTGCCAGCGGGGGGGGGGGGGGAAGGAATTTCGAAACAAATCAACAAAACGAAATTAGTTACATAACGAATCTATCCGAAATTAAATTAAACAAATGTTTCTGTTCTGCACATGTCTATTTGACAGCTGTGTCGGTGTGCGTGCATGTCCCCAAATGCAAACAGTACACCCACTGCCACTGATTCCCAATTAACATGGAAGGGACTGCCTGCATGGGGATGCACAGAACCCCTGTGCGGGCAAATGCGGCTCTTGTGGAACACCCGTGCATCCTCGTACTGGCAAGCATGGCCCTCGTGGAACAACTCTGCAGTGAGCCCCTGTGTCTTAAAATGTGCCAAATGAGTTTTACGCGACCAGTATTTTCTGTGCGCCTCTGTGCCTCCAAGTGCACTCTGGTGCAGCCTGTGTCTCCAAGTATGCCCTGTGTACTTCTATGACTCCAGATGTACTCAATGCACTTCTGTATCTCGAAGGGCACCCCATGTTGCACTGTGTCTCCAAGTACCTGTTTTCCAAGAACACCCTGTGCGCACGCCTCGTTTACATGGGTGTACTAAGGGGTACTTATGTGCAGGTACCTTGTTTGGCCACATAAGGATGCACAGGTGTTCCATGTATCCCCATGCAGGCATTCCCATTCACGTCAATTACGAGACAGCGGCTGCACAGACACTGATTGGACGTGTAAACAGTCAGCAGAGCATCACCCCATTCACTAAAATAAGGGATAATTCTCTTGCAAAATGCAAAGACCCTTGCAAAGTGAACACCCTATTTATTCAGTAAATCATCCCATTAGTGATTAGAGCCTTACATGAATCCAGTTCTGACAGGGTCTCTGTAAGGTGGATCAGCACTGCACAAATATTGCTCAGCATGCTGACCACAAACTTTACTTGCATATGCTTCCCCTAAAGATTGGACAACTTGGTCCTTCTACTGATACCATAGCAGTGCCGCTCGGTTGCAACATAAAGCAGATCACACAGGAGGGGAGGAGAGGGGAAGCAGCAGGCTGCACTGAGCTAGGTATTGACTTCCCTGCAGGAGCTTCCTATAGCGGCTGTCTGCAGGCCCGCTCTCTATGCCAGAACCCAATGAGTGATTATGATTATCAATGGCTCTGCGCCAGTAACCTTGTTAAACCTTTCTGCAGAAAATGTTTAATTAATACGAGGTTTGCATGTTTTGGGTATTCCCGGTGACAACCATATTGCTTTATGATCGGAATTCCTCTGGAGTCATTAGGAGAAAATGAGGATATTAAGTGAAGCCGTGTGTTCTCTTGGCAGCCAAGAGATATTTTTACTTTGTGAATATGTATTACCTCCCTGTAATAAACCATTATAAAGGGAATCTAACAGGAAGTAGAACACCTGTGTAAAAAAGCTGTGGCGGAAGCAGCTACTGTTCAGCACAGAGACTGCATACTAGGGTTGTGTCGCAGCCTAGCTGCGTGCTGGGTTGCACGTCTTCTACATGTACAGCCATGTGGCGGGGGATCACCTGTACTCTTTAAGCCATTCTTTCCTGGCATAAGTTGGCTCCCTTAGACCCACTAAAGTTCTGTGGATACTAAAACCTTCCCTGAGTGCCAATATAGAAGCGCCCATGGCCTGGCTTTACCAGCACCACCAAGTAGCCTGTTCCATACCTTCCTATCTGGCATAGGTTAGCTCCTTTAGACCCACTAAGGTTCTTTGGGTACTGAAACCTTCCTTGAGTGCCAGTATAGAAGAGCCTATAGCTTGGCCTAACCAGCGCCACCAAGTAGCTTGATCCATACCTTCCTACCTGGCATAGCAACCTATTCCAGGTACGAAGGTATAGACCAACGTTTCTTTAGTCCCAGTAAGGTTCTATGGATATTGGAACCTTCCCTGAGTGCCAACATAGAAGTACCCATGGCCTGCCTTTACCAGCATGACCAAGTAGCCTGTTCCATACCTTCCTCAGGCCTTGTGGCAGTGGACTCCAAAAGAGACTCACCAGGCCTAAGTTTCAGTTCCAGGAGACCTTGCCATCTTGAGGTTAGGAGAGGAAAGTCTACAAAAAGTCTCCTAACTTTTCACTAAAACATGGTTGAGATATATATATATATATATATATATATATATATATATATATATATATATATATATATATATATATATATATATATATATATATATACTTACTGTACATCGCTTCAGTCATCCCAATGGTGACAGCAATTCATTGGCTGTAAGCAGACAGAGAATAACAGAGAATGAGAGCCGAGTCAAGGAACAGCCCATAACTGTAGGGGCTTTGCCAAAGTCCTACATCTCAAGTCAAAGGGATGCGAGTTGTCTCATTGGTCCTTCACCTCTCCTCCTCCCTTGCTTTGCCAAGGAGGAGCTCCTAAAAGCTTGCCCCTCAAAGCTTACATCTTTGCATGTCAAGTCAAGTCAAGTCAAGCTTTATTGTCATTCTATTACACGTAAAGACATACAGTAGAACGAAATGTCGTATCTCACAGGGCCACGGTGCTACATACAAACTAAACATAATTATAAATACATATACAAAGAATAAAAACACAGTAAAGAAAAATAAAATAAAAAATATTATAAACCTATACGCATCCCTCCGTTGCTTTCCATGACCAAATCCACCAGGTAGATCCCACCAACGTATACATTTACTATACAAAGTCCCTCACCTAAGATGACCTACACTGGCAGGGGCAGGGCACTTCCTAGCTATGTATGGTACATCCCACTTGCCACTCTGGGGACTTCTAATGGCTACATAGGCACCTTCAATACAAGGTTCCCAAATCTAACCCAATTTGTGGATCTACACCTGTGTGTCTACTAAAGATGAGCCAATGATTCGGACCAAATGATGGGGACACACCTTTAGCTGCTCGGGTGTTCGATTTACAACAAGGGATTTTTATTTTTGTCAAAACGTTTTGGGTGCCTTTTTTTTTCTAGGTTGCATTTTTTTGTGAATGGATAGGGGTATTCAGGGGGTGAGAGCCAGTATCTGGGGACCCCCTTCTTTATAGATCCCCTGCCCACAGACCCCTGCAATTACTGGGCCAGGGTTGTGTGAAAGAGGCCCTTGTCCTAATCAACTTGGGTACATGATGCTTTTCCAGGAGTATCTGCTCCATGTTAAGTGCATGTAGCCTGGTGTGGTTCAGGAACGGAGGGCTGCATGCTCAGATAAGGGTTTGGTATGAAGTTATTGGGGGTAGTTACCCTTTTTTTTTTTTGCATGGGGTCTTCATTAAAATGCATACTAGACGTTAAGGTCCCAGCCAAATAATTAAAAAAAAATTGTTTTGCTTTGGTACATGTTTACCAGGGCAGTGCCCAGCCCCCCATATCATTTGTTTGACGACCAGATCAGATTTTTAACATTTAGCTCTCATTGACTTCAGTGGGGTTGGGATTTGGCAACTGAACTTTACTCTTATTCGCCGAACTCTACTTGAGCCAAACCCAGGTGTGTTTGGGCCATCACTAGCCCTACCCTACATTTATCCTTGGCATATGACTTTGGCCTCAACCCCGATGAACAGGTTTGGGATATATTGGAATGGTGATTATGAATCAGATCCTCTCCTCTCACTGGACATAATTAAGGGTAAGGCAGTGGAAAGGATAAGTGGACCAAATTGGATCATGCTTTATATCAGGGGTGCCCAACCTTTTGAGGGGCGAGGGCCACTTTAGCGACTTGGTAACTGGTCGCGGGCCACAATGAGCGTAGCGGGCGGATGGCAGGTCTGTGTCCACTCTGCATATGTAGAGCAGACACAGATGCAGCCCGCCCTACCCTAAGGGCCCTCCGATCCGCCCAGACAGAAGGGGACAGATCCCCTTTTGTTTTTTTTAAGCAGATCGGATTGCAGATAGGCGGGTGTAAGCAGACATGAGTCTGTTTACATCTGCCGCTCTATAGAGGTGAATGGAGGGTCCGATTGGGTCCGCCTGAAAAACAGACAGGCAGACACGATCAGACCGATCGTGTGAAAGGGGCCTAATGCCTAGAAAAAAGTCCGCCGGGAAAACCTGAGGGGAAAACCGAGAACCTGCTCTGTATCTTTCCCCCTGTACACACCAGAGATTTTTCCGTCAGGAAAACTGCAGTGAGAGCTTTGGCCAGGAATACCAGCTGTGTGTATGCTCCACCGCAGTGTTTCCCATAGGAAAACTGCCGGGTTAAAAACCACCACGAGTCGCAGCGGGAAAAAAGAGAACATGTTCTCATTTTTCCCACGGGTTCCCCGGCAATCTTCCTGTCGGGAAAACTGCGATGGAGCATACACACAGCCGGTTTTCCTAGCCAAAAGCTCTCACCGCAGTTTTCCTGCCGGGAAAACAGGTCGTGTGTACGAGGCATGAGGCTGCTTTCACACTGATGCACAGCGGTTTATCTGCACCTCAACTAACCTCAATCTTCACTTCTTCCTCAGGATTCCTGCAGCTGGTTGTCCTCCAGGTGGTTATGGCTGGTGGCTGCTGCTGGCTGTCCTCCAGGGCTGGTACTGCTGGCTGGTACTGCTGTTGGGTACTGCCTGCTGGTACCGCTGGCAGGTACCACTGGCAGGTACTGCTGGCTGGTACTGCTGGTTGGTACTGCTGGCGGGTGCTGGTACTGCTGGCTCGTCCTGGTACTGCTGCCTGGTACTGCTGGTGGGTACTGGTACTGCTGGCGGTTACTGCTGGCTGGTACTGCTGGTGGGTACTGGTACTGCTGGCGGGTACTGCTGGCTGGTACTGCCGGTGGGTACTGATACTGCTGGCGGGTACTGATACTGCTGGCAGGTACTGCTGGCTAGTACTGTTACTGCTGGTGGGTACTGATGACTGGTACTGCTGGCGGGTACTGGTACTGATGACTGGTACTGCTGGCGGGTACTGGTACTGATGACTGGTACTGCTGGTGGGTACTGGTACTAATGACTGGTACTGGGGACTGGTACTAATGGCTGGTACTGGTACTGCTGGCTGGTACTGCTGGTGGGTACTGGTACTGCTGGTGGGTTCTGGTACTACTGGCTGGTACTGCTGGTGGGTACTGCTGGCGTGAACTGGTAATGATGACTGGTACTGCTGGCGGGTACTGGTACTGCTGGCGGGTACCAGTACTGATGACTGGTACTGCTGGTGGGTACCGGTACTTATGACTGGTACTGCTGGCGGGTACTGGTACTGATGATTGGTACTGCTGGTAGGTACTGGTACTGGGGACTGGTACTGGGGGCTGGTACTGGGGACTGGTACTGGCACTGCTGGCTCCTGTCCCAGATCGCAGGTTCCCGTGCATTAGTGTGACAGAAGCATGCGCTGCAGTAGAGAGCAGAGCCGATGCTTCCTGTCACAGGCGTAGTATATTTGGTATCACTCCGCCTGTGAAGGAGCCGGCGCTATACAGGAAGCATCGGCTCTGCTTCCTCTAGCGGCGGCTCCGTTCTTCGCACTGATGCTCGGAGATGGCGGGTCGGGAACCCGCGATCTGGGCTTGCCGACCCGCCATCTCAGAGCAAGACGTGGCGGGCCACATCAGAGGGCCAGCGGTTGGGCACCCCTGCTTTATATAGTTTTGTTTTGCCTTCCTCTGTATCAGCTGTGGGTATACGATTCTGTATATGGAGGTATTCTGTTTTCTATTGCTTGAGCTAGATGGACTTGTGTCCCTTTCAGCCTGACTAACATGCAAGGAAGTCTATAAACCATTTTTTTTGTCAGGCCGCACTCGCAATACTCTGGAATCAGGATGTTTTTGCTACAAAATTATATAGGCAAACTTAACCACAATGTTCCTAGGTGATTTTAAAATAAGGTTTATACTAGGGATGAGCTTGGGTTTGGTTAGCTGTCATGACTGGGCCAATGAGCTTCTGGCAAGGGATTTCCTGCCCTGCAGCTGACATACTTAAAGGGGCGGGAATGCTTGTGACCATCATTGACCATCATTGATCTAATTTGGCCACATGGCCATAGTATTATAATGACTTTGACCCAATATGGCCACTTGCTCCTATTAAGTCAATGATGTCATGGTCATCCCTGCCCCCATGTGTATGTCAGCTGCAGGGCAGGGTTCCTCCCACTCACAGCTCATTGGCCCAGCAATGACAACTAACTTACAATTTCAGCATTCCTTGGTTGGGACTGAACCCAGGCTCGAACCCAAGCTCGTCTCTAGTATATACCTAAAATGAGAATACTGGTATAAATAGACACATTTAGATACAGTATATACAGTGGGGATCGAAAGTTTGGGCACCCCAGGTAAAAATGTGTATTAATGTGCATAATGAAGCAAAGGAAAGATGGAAAAATCTCCAAATGGCATCAAATTACAGATTAGACATTCTTATAATATGTCAAAAAAAGTTAGATTTTATTTCCATCATTTACACTTTCAGAATTACAGAAAAGAAAAAAATGGCGTCTGCAAAAGTTTGGGCACCCTGCAGAGTTAATATCTTGTACTGCCCCCTTTGGCAAATATCACAGCTTGTAAACTCTTTTTGTAGCCAGCCAAGAGTCTTTCAATTCTTGTTTGAGGTATCTTTGCCCATTCTTCCTTACAAAAGTCTTCCAGTTGTTTGAGATTTCTGGGCTGTCTGTCACGCACTGCTCTCTTAAGGTCTATCCATAGGTTTTCAATAATGTTGAGGTCAGGAGATTGTGAAGGCCATGGCAAAACCTTCAGTTTACGCCTCTTGATGTAATCCCCCGTGGATTTTGAGGTGTGTTTAGGATCATTATCCATTTGTAGAAGCCATCCTCTCTTTAACTTCAGCTTTTTCACAGATGGCATCAAGTTACCATCCAAAATTTGCTGAAATTTTATTGAATCCATTTTTCCTTCTACTCGTGAAATGTTCCCTGTGCCACTGGCTGCAATACAACCCCAAAGCATGATTGATCCACCCCCATGCTTAACAGTCGGACAGAGGTTCTTTTCATTAAATTCTGTGCCCTTTCTTCTCCAAACGTACCTTTGCTCATTCCGGCCAAAAAGTTCTATTTTAACCTCATCGGTCCACAGAACTTGTTTCCAAAATGCCTCAGGCTTGTCTATATGTTCATTTGCAAAGTTCAAACGCTGATTTTTGTGGTGAGGACGTAGAAGAGGTTTTCTTCTGATGACTCTTCCATGAAGACCATATTTGTACAAGTATCTCTTTATAGTGGAATAGTGTACCACAACTCCAGTGTCTGTCAGATCTTTCTGGAGGGATCGTGCAGTCAAACGTGGGTTTTGAATTGCTTTTCTCACAATCCTGCGAGCTGTTCTGTCTGATAATTTTCTTGGTCTTCCAGATCTTGTTTTAACTTCCACTGTTCCTGATGACTGCCATTTCTTAATTACATTCCGAACAGAGGATATTGACATCTGAAAATGCTTTGCTATCTTCTTATAGCCTTCTCCAGCTTTGTGAGCGTCAACTATTTTCAGTTTCAGTTTTCTAGACAACTGCTTAGAAGAACCCATGGTGTTGATTGTTGGGGCAAGGTCAGATGAGTCTGGCCATTTAAAACCTTTGAGATTGACATCACCCGGTCTTCCCAGACGATGATTGAGAACAATCCATGACACTGGCAGGTCTCAGCTTTGCAAAGAAGGCAGTGCATGCTATAAATTCTGCAGGGTGCCCAAACTTTTGCAGACGCCATTTTTTTGTTTTCTGTAATTTTGAAAGTGTAAATGATGGAAATAAAATCTAACTTTTTTTGACATATTATAAGAATGTCTAATCTGTAATTTGATGCCATTTGGAGATTTTTCCATCTTTCCTTGGCTTCGTTAAGCACATTAATACACATTTTTACCTGGGGTGCCCAAACTTTTGATCCCCACTGTATCTAAAAGAAACACATTTTTTTTCCTTATTTTACATTTTCTTTTTTCACTTTAATGTAGCAAAAGTAGAAATGTAATTATTATTTTTGTATTGTTGTAGAAGAATAATTCAAAGTGATAGTGGAGACTTATATTGGATGTTATCTTTTCCAGGTAAACACCATGTTAATGGTAATTCAACAGTGGAACCTTTTCCAGAAGGGACACAAATGGCAATATTCGGTGAGTCTTTTTTATTATTTATAGAACTGTGTAGAAATAAAATCCATTCTAATGCTGCATACACACGGTCAGAATTTCCGTCAAAAAAAGTGTGATGGGAGCTTTTGGTCGGATATTCCGATATCCATCCAACATTTTCTGTCAGAATTTCCGCCAGCAAAAGATTGAAAGCTGGTTCTCTATTTTTCCAACGGAAAAACTTCTTGACGGAAATTCCGTTCGTCTGTATGCAATTCCGACACGCAAAAAAACACGCATGCTCAGAATCAAGCAGAAGAGCCGAACTGCCTATTTAAAGTGGTTGTAAACCCTCGGAGACAACAATATTAAAAAAATTAGCCCATAACACAGGCAGCTAAACGCTGCCTGTGAAAGTGTACTCACCGCTGTATGTAGCTCTAAAATCGTATTTTTCATTTTGATGACGTCACCGCGCTTGCGCACTTTTGCCCCTCAAAACTGCCATTTAAAGTTTGCCGGGTTTTTATTGTAATGGTTTCCGGAACTGCCTCTGAGTGAACTTCCCCTCTGTCCGGCACAGAGGAGAAGTCTTACATTGTTATTCTCCTTCTCCTTTTCCTGCTACTCCCCCCGCGTGACTGAACAAGACGTGAGGCTTGGTTACAGCGTTACGGCGCATGCGCGAGATTTAGAACAGAGAATCAGTAAGGGCGGAAGTGATGTCAGATAAGGAATCACTATACAGCACAAAGAATGGCGCTTTCAATACCCGGAAATTGAGAGAATTAGAAGAGGAGAAAAAAGGTATTTGCAGGCCTCGTTTTTGTAAATTTTACATGTAGTATGCATTGCGGTGAGCTTGTCTAATATATTAGTTGAAAAAGAGAAAAAATCTGCCGGGATTTACTTCCGCTTTAACTTCATTGATCTCGGCTCGTCGTACGTCTTGTACGTCACCGCGTTCTTGACCATCGGAATTTCAGACAAGATTTGTGTGACCGTGTGTATGCAACACAAGTTTGAGCCAACATTCCGTCGGAAAAAAATCCACGGTTTTGTTGTCGGAATTTCCGATCGTGTGTACGCAGCATTAGAGAATAAACACAACTTTGTGATAGAGATAAAAGGTAACTCTAATGTTGTCCCTTCAATATGCTTAATCCAATGACAGCAATCAAATAGTAGAAAGAACAAATGACAAAGAATCAGCAGAACTTATCAGTACAATGTGTATTTAACATGAGAATGTATCACTACCCTCGTAGGGGCTGCTGGCAATAGCTGATTCTTTCCAAATATTACAGATGCTGCCCATCCCCACAGGCACTAGTCCATAGACACTGGCTCCAGTAACTCTGTCTAGGGCAGCCTTTCTCAACTAGGGTCCCTACAAAGATTGCTATGGGGTTCCTTGTGCATGAGTAATTTTTGCCTCTCAGATAAGTTCCCACTGATACCAATGATCTTTTTATCTATCTGCAAAGCCTTGTACATACGGTCAGACTTCAAACAAACTTTTCCGTGGATTTTTGTCCGAAGGGAGTTGGCCGGGAACACCCACAGCATACACACGCTCTGACTTTTCTGCAAACTTTCCCAAAACTTTCCCAACATCATGTGTTTTTTCTGCTCTTTTCTGCTCTTTACCGCCACCCTTTGGTCAACTTCTGCTATTGTTGGTTGATTTTAACATTGGTTTTGGGCATGCGTATTTGTACTTCGGACAAAAGTCCGATGGATTCTGTACACGCGATAGGACTTTGCACCATCAGACTTTTGTAGCTGAAACGTTTGTCTGTTTGCAGAGCGAACTTTTGTCCGATGAAAACCGAAAAAGTTTGTCCGATAGAGCGTACACACGATCGGATTTTTTGAAAAACGTGCTCATTTTGAAGTTTGTTGGAAAAAAGTCTGACCGTGTGTACGGGCCTTAAGGGGGAACTGTTCCCAATGACCAAAAAAACTTTTACACAGCAGGAGGGTTAGGGCATGGGATACTCCAAAACATTTGCACAGTAAAGGAGGATCGTTTTCTCTTGGTTCCCACTCCAGGATTCTGCTGAGGACAAAGTACCCTATGAGAGCCGTCTCAGTCCAAGCTACCTCTGGCACTTATATCCCACAAGCACACAATCACCAGGAATCAACTTAATCAACTCTGGATCTTTACTCTCAAGTCCCAAGGACAGCTGCACACCTTTCAGCTTCCTCTGGAAACAGTCTGCTTATCTAGATCAGATCTCCCTATGGTGAAATCCCACAGTCAACTCCACAGAAGACCACTTCAGGTCCCCAGTTCTGCCATAGCTGAGACCTCAAAGAAAAGCAACTCAGTCCACAGCTTCCTCCTAGGGCAGCAATCCTAGAAGCTTGGAACCCTCCCTGCCGAGGAAAGAACAATCTCCCCAGGGTTCCTGACTATGTATCCCATCCCAAGTCACCTTCTAGACACTCCTCTACAGGGATTGACTAGGGCATGATAAATATTCAGGCTGACCATTTGAATCTCTACCCCTACGCTCTGGAAACTTCTTCCAGGGGCAGAGGAAAGTAATCAAATTCCCAGCCTGTGAAATCATAAACAGACCAGAACAAACAATCACCCCCTGACTACAGAAGGAGCCAAAAACTAAAATTTGCCTAGCATCCTACGCTAGGAGGGTACTAGGGTTCAACAAAATGCACCTAACACAGCTTGTTAATGTTTATAGAACAAAGTAAAGCTGTGTCCAGCTCCCACTGCTCATGTGCACCCCTTGACCTGTTTCTTCCTATGGCTGGAGTCATGCACCTGCCCACAGCAATATAAACAAATAGGTTGAGTGGTCGCATTAGGAGAGGAGCAAAACCATAACTTTTTTCTGCAAAGAGATGCAGAGATTTTCCAGAAATACAGGAGAAGAGAAGAAGAAAAAGGGGATAAATCGCCCTTGTATTCGTTTGTTCAGGAGAGAGTTGGGGATTTGGAAAAGGTCAATATACGTCTAGTTCATATACTCCTATCTGGTGAGTTGCAAGAAGACCATCAAGGGATCAATCAACCAAACAGTGGAGCTTGTGGAGAGTATACTGTACTGTATCTGTCCGTCTGGATGCTTGGTCACACTAAATATTCAGAATACTTCAGATAATCTTGTGCTGGGCAGTATGTGGATAGGAAAAGATTTATACGCGTCAGCTGAGGTGCATCACCAGTCCTAAGTCCTAAGAAGAAATGTTTCCATTAGGGACACAGCAGTAAATATTTTACAGTCAGTGACAGGTGAGATTGGAAGCCAGTAGCTGCATAAAGTGTTGGCTGCTGGCTCTTAAAGAAGAGGATTTTTTTTAGAGTATCCCCAGCACAGGGCCTCATTGGCTCAAAATAACATTTTGGACTCTTTAACCATTGGGGTGGCGCTCCTTCTGCTTTTTACATATTGAGGCTTATGTATAATTGCTTCTATGTTCTTGATGGGGACCTTTCTTTTCATTGGCTGACATATCACCAGGACAGGACATGGGAAGAAATGTTTGCAGTAGGAACACAGCAGTAAAGGTTTGAGTCAGTGACAGCTGGGATTGAAAGCCAGTAGCCTCGCAAAATGTTGGTTGCTGGCTCTCAAACAAGAGGATGTTTCTAAAGCCCCGTACACACGGTAGGTCTTTTGGCCAACAAACTTCATTTTGAGCAAGTTGAACCAACAATCCGACCGTGTGTACGCTCCATCGGACCAACTTTTTATTTTATTTTTTTATTTTCATCGGACAAAAGTTGGGTCTGCAAACGGACAAACTTTTGGCCAACAAAAGTCTGATGGAGCAAAGTCCGACCGTGTGTACAGAAAACCATAGGACTTTTGTCCGATGGACAAAACAACTAATGTTAAAAACAACCAACAATAGCAGAAGTTGACCAAAGGGTGGCGGTAAAGAGCAGAAAAACCATGTGATATTGCAAAATGTTTTGGGAAAGTTTGCAGAAAAGTCCTGTGGTGTGTATGCTATGGGTGTGCCCGGCCAACTCCGTTCGGACAAAAATCCAGGAAAAAGTCTGATGGAAGTCCGACCGTGTGTATGGGGCTTTAGAGTATCCCCGGCACATTGCCCCACTGGCTAATTGGCTCAAAAATACATCTTGGACTCTTTGACCATTGGGGTGGCGCACCTTCTGCTTCCTACATATTAGGGCTTATGTACATTTCCTTCAAAGTTCTTGTTGGGCACCTTTCCTTTTATTCCCAGGATCACCAGGACAGGACGTGAGAAGAAATGTTTCCGGTAGGGACACATGTGTTGGCTGCTGACTCTCAAAGAAGAGGATGTTTCTTAGGGTACAGACTCATTACTCAAAAAAAACATTTTGGACTCTTTGACCATTGGGGTGGTACTCCTTCTGCTTCCTACATATTGAGGCTTACGTATATTTACTTCAAAGTTCTTGTTGGGGACTTTTCTTTTCTTTTCCTGATGTAACACCAGGACAGGACGTGAGAAGAAATGTTTCCATTAGGGACACATCAGTAAAGATTTGACAGTCAGTGACAGGTGGTATTGAAAGCCAGTAGCTGCACAGAGGGACAGCCGGCATTGAAAGCCAGTAGCTGTGTAAAATGTGGGGCTCTCAAAGAAGAGGATGTCTCTTAGAGTATCCCTGGTACTCTTTGGCCATTGGGGTGGCACTCCTTTTGCTTCCTACATATTGAGGCTTACATATATTTCCATATATTTTCTTCAAAGCTCTTGTTGGGGACCTTTCCTTTTATTTCCAGGATCACCAGGACAGGACATAAGAAGAAATGTTTCCAGTAGGGACACAGCAGTAAAGACTTGACAGTCAGTGACAGTCGGGGTTGTAAGCCAGTAGCTGCACAAATTGTTGACTGCTGACTTTTTTTAAAGAAGGTGATGTTTCTTAGAGTATTCTCCGACACAAGTTCACATTGACTCGGGCTCATTTACACTTGCTTCGGCTTCAACAAGGCTTCGGACAGGCTTTGTTAAAGCTCTCTTAATGACGCTTTGAAGCACCACTGAAGCTACACTGAAGCTACATGGGGTATAAATTTTGAAGCAAAGCCAAAGTAACGCAAAGCAAAGCAAAAGCAGGTGTATTCCCGACACAAGTTCACATTGCTTCGGCTTCAACAAGGCTTCGGACAGGCTTTGTTAAAGCTCTCTGAATGCTAGTCAAAGCTCCTGTCACTAAATAAAATGGTTAGCTTACAGTCCTGTTTACACCTACTTTTGCTTGGTGCTTCGATGAGGCTTTAGTGGGGCTTTGGTGGGGCTTCAAGCATAGACCTCTATGGAGGCTTTGAAGACGCTTTGAAGCACCACTGAAGCTACATGCAAAGCAACAGCAGGTGTAAACAGGACTGTAAGCTAACCATTTTATTTTGTGGAAAAAAAGGGAGCCGCTCAGGTGTGGGAATCCTCCAATCACCTCCTCCCAGCAGCCAAGGGTGCAGACAATGCTACTAACAGCAAACAGGAACAAAAAAGTCTTCTGGACTGCAGCACTCCAAAGATAAAAGCCTTTATTAAAATAGGAATTCCAAAATGCACACTGTACGACGGTACACAGGTCAAAAAAATCTGGCTAACATGTTTCGCACTGTGCTAGTGCTTATTCATAGCTGATTTTTTTGACCTGTGTACCGTTGTACAGTGTGCATTTTGGATTTCCTATTTTAATAAAGGCTTTTATCTTTGGAGTGCTGCAGTCCAGAAGACTTTTTTGTTCCTGTTTGCCATTTTATTTTGTGACAGGAGCTTTGACTAACGTTCAGAGAGCTTTAACAAAGCCTGTCCGAAGCCTTGTTGAAGCTGAAGCAATGTGAACTTGTGTCGGGAATACACCTGCTTTTGCTTTGCTTTGCGTTACTTTGGCTTCGCTTCAAAATTTATACCCCATGTAGCTTCAGTGGTGCTTCAAAGTGTCTTCAAAGCCTCCATAGAAGTCTATGGCAAAGCTCACCTGAAGCCCCACTGAAGCCTCACCGAAGCCTCACCTAAGCCCCATCGAAGCTCCACCAAAGCCCCACCAAAGCCTCATCGCAGCACCAAGCAAAAGCAGGTGTAAACAGGATTGGAAGCTAACCATTTTATTTAGTGACAGGAGCTTTGACTGGCATTCAGAGAGCTTTAACAAAGCCTGTCCGAAGCCTTGTTTTGAAGCAAGTGTAAACTAGTTCAAAAAAACATTTTGGACTCTTTGACCATTGAAGTGTTGCTCCACCTACATAATGAGGCTTACGTATATTTCCTTCAATATTCTTGTTGGGGACCTTTTTTTTTAATTCCCTGACGTATCACAAGGACAGGCCTTGAGACGAAAAGTTTCCATTAGGCACACAGCAGTAAAGATTTGACAGTCAGTAGCAGTCGGGATTGAAAGCCAGTAACCATGCAAAGTGTTGACTGCTGGCTCTCAATGAAGAAGATGTTTCTAAAGCCTCGTACACACGACCGGTTTTCTCAGCAAAAAACGACAAGAAAACTGCCGGGAGAGCTTTCGTGCCGAGAAAACTGGCTGTGTGTACGCGGGTTTCAGTTTTCTCGTCGAGAAAACTGCCCAGATTCCCCGACGAGAAAAAAGACGACCTGCGGTCTTTTTTCTCGTCGAGAATCTCGTCGGCCTGTTTCTCGACGAGAAACCCGAGCGTGTGTACACTTACCTGTTGCCGTGGAAACCCGCGCATGCTCGAAATGACTTTGACGCATGCGCGGTAGCTTCATAGGCATAGGGTTTAGCAAAATGGCGGCGACGGCATCGAATGTGACGAGCGCACGCTCATCGTAGTCGATGACCTCACCGCGTGCGTGCCATTCAAAAGAACGGCGGTTCTTTTGAATCGTATGTGTGTACACTCAGCCGGTACAAGTTTCTTGTCAAGATTCTCGTTCGGAAAAACAACGTTTTTTTCCTGACGAGAATCTCGGCCGTGTGTACGAGGCTTTAGAGTATGCCCAACACAGGGCCACATTGGCTCAAAATACGTTTTGGGCTGTTTAACCATTGAGGTGGTGCTCCTTCTGCTTTGTACATATTGGGGGTTACGAATATTTCCTTCAAAGTTCTCGTTGGGGACCTTTCCTTTAATTCCCAGGATCACCAGGTTAGGAGGTGAGGAGAAAGGTATCCAGTAAGGACACAGCAGTAAATTTTCGGGTTCTAATGCCGCGTACACACGACTGTTTTTCTCGACGAGAAAACTGCCATTTTTTTGATTGGTCGTGAAAAGCGGTCGTGTGTATGCTCCATAGCAGTTTTCTCGACGAGAAAACTGCCCGCAAAAAAATTAGAACCTGCTCTATTTTTTCTCGTCGTTTTTCCCCGTCGTCCTTTTTCTCGTCGTGAAAACCACTCGTGTGTATGCTTTTCCGCGCATGCTCAGAATCAAGTATGAGACGGCAGCGCTCGTTCTGGTAAAACTAGCGTTCGTAATGGAGATAGCACATTCGTCACGCTGTAACGGACTGAAAAGCACGAGGCTGAAAAGCGCAAATCGTCTCACCAAACGTAACTAACACGAGATCAGCAAATGCAGCCCAAAGGGTGGCGCCATTTGAATGGAACTTCCCCTTTATAGTGCCGTCGTACGTGTTGTACGTCACCGCGCTTTGCTCAAGCGGTTTTTTCATGAACGTGTGTATGCAAGGCAGGCTTGAGAGGAATCACGACGAATCACGTCGAGAAAAACGTTGTTTATTTGCATGACAGAAAAAACGGTCGTGTGTACGCGGCATAATTCTTTTTTGGAGCTCCAATTTAAGGTTCAGGCATTTAATTAAGGCCGAGTTCAGGCAGCAGGAGCCAGAAGGCTGGGTGGTGGTCACAAAGAAAGATTTCAGGTGCAGAAAACATTGCCACACCCCTCAGCAGTATACGTTTTTTTTATTTTCTAAAGCTGTGCGGATTTGTCTGACAAATGCGGCGGCTCTGAAATCAAGTTCTGTCTCCGGCACTGAAAAGAAGTTTAAAATATGTTAAAATAAATGTCATTTGTTTCCATTGTCCTGTTAAATCTCTCCCCAGAGAAGAGTGGCGGGGAGGCGTTTATACAGGCGAAATAAGCACGCAGACGTTTGGCAACCTGAAATTACTCTCGCCGCTCACAGCGCCAGTTGTTATGTCGCCATAAATCTCAATCTTTCTCCACTTAGCGAAATATTTGTGTGTTCTAACAAAACACCGCCAGCCAGCAGCCATTTATAATTCCAAACTACAGAGAGGCACACGTATATAATATATATATATATATATATATAGTGTACAGTATGTGTGCATGGAATGGATATAATGGTAGTGTGCGGGCAAACCTTAAGCCAGAGGTGCCCCATTGAATTCCCAAGCTGCCCAAGCCAATTCTGACATTTCTCACCTACATGTAAAAATCTAAATTTTTATTGCTAGGAAATTACAGTACTTATAGAACCCACAAACATGTATTTTTCTAAGCAGATTCCCTGGAGAAACAAATGGTGGGTGTTGCATTTTTTTTTTATGTCATGCAATATTTGCGCAGTGGTTTTTCAAACAAATTTTTTTTGGGGGGAAAAGATACAGATTTTAGTGCACACAAACACAATATACGGTAATACTCAAAATATAAAAGATGATAATACGCTGAGTAAATAGATACCCAACATGTCACTCTTTAACCACTTCAGCCCCGGAAGAATTGGCTGCTCAATGACTGTGTCAATTTTTGCGATTCGGCACTGCGTCGCTTTAACTGACAATTGTGCGGTCGTGCGACGCTGTACCCAAACAAAATTGACATCCTTTTTCCCCACAAATAGAGCTTTATTTTGCTGGTATTTGATCACCTCTGCGATTTTAATTTTTTGCGCTATAAACAAAAAAAGAGCAACAATTTTGAAAAAAACACAATATTTTGTACTTTTTGCTATAATAAATATCCCCATTTTTTTTTTTTGAAATAAAACAATTTTTTTCTCAGTTTAAAGTGGTTGTAAACCCACTTTATAAACAAAGACCTACAGGTAAGCCTAGATTAAGGCTTACCTGTATGTGCATGAAATATCTCCCTAACCTACACGGTTAAGGAGATATTTGCATTTAAAAGCGGCGACGCTGACGTCACGCTCATGCGCATGGGGTTAACCCCATTCACAAATTCGGCTAGGTCGCAACATTCGACGACGTAGCCGAATTCGACGGCTCACGCGCACATGCGCGGAGTCACGTCTTCGCCGCTCCGGCCAATCACAGCGCCGGAGCGGCGCTGTGATTGGCTGCAGCGGCGATACCCGGAAGTAACATTCCGGCTATCGCCGCAGCGATGGATGCGGCTAGAGGAGGGACACGGACGACTTCGGGGGCCCCGATCTAAGGTAAGTGGTACATAATGAGCTAGTATGCTAGTCATACTAGCTCATTATAGCTTTGTCTTGCAGGTTAGTTAAAAAAAAAAATGCTCAACAGGGTTTACAACCACTTTAAGCCGATACGTATTCTTCTACATATTTTTGGTAATAAAAATCACAATAAGCGTATATTGATTGGTTTGCAAAAGTTATAGCGTCTACAAAATAGGGGATAGATTTATAGCATTTTTATTATTTATTTTTTTACTAGTAATGTCGGCGATCTGAATGAATGAGTGACTTGTATAGCGCTACACATGCGAACTGAATCGCCTCTAGGCGCTTTTTGCAGCCAGTGTCTGCTTGGCTGGTGCGGTCATTTTACCCCGTAGGAAGTTGACACGCTTGGGACACACAGTCGTACACATATATACATACAGTGGGTACGGAAAGTATTCAGACCCCCTTAAATTTTTCACTCTTTGTTATATTGCAGCCATTTGCTAAAATCATTTAAGTTATTTTTTTCCTCATTAATGTACACACAACACCCCATATTGACAGAAAAACACAGAATTGTTGACATTTTTGCAGATTTATTAAAAAAGAAAAACTGAAATATCACATGGTCCTAAGTATTCAGACCCTTTGCTGTGACACTCATATTTAACTCAGGTGCTGTCCATTTCTTCTAATCATCCTTGAGATGGTTCTACACCTTCATTTGAGTCCAGCTGTGTTTGATTATACTGATTGGACTTGATTAGGAAAGCCACACACCTGTCTATATAAGACCTTACAGCTCACAGTGCATGTCAGAGCAAATGAGAATCATGAGGTCAAAGGAACTGCCTGAAGAGCTCAGAGACAGAATTGTGGCAAGGCACAGATCTGGCCATGGTTATAAAAAAAAATTCTGCTGCACTTAAGGTTCCTAAGAGCACAGTGGCCTCCATAATCCTTAAATGGAAGACGTTTGGGACGACCAGAACCCTTCCTAGAGCTGGCCGTCCAGCCAAACTGAGCTATCGGGGGAGAAGAGCCTTGGTGAGAGAGGTAGAGAAGAACCCAAAGATCACTGTGGCTGAGCTCCAGAGATGCAGTCGGGAGATGGGAGAAAGTTGTAGAAGGTCAACCATCACTGCAGCCCTCCACCAGTCGGGGCTTTATGGCAGAGTGGCCCGACGGAAGCCTCTCCTCAGTGAAAACACATGAAAGCCTGCATGGAGTTTGCTAAAAAAACACCTGAAGGACTCCAAGATGGTGAGAAATAACATTCTCTGGTCTGATGAGACCAAGATAGAACTTTTTGGCCTTAATTCTAAGCGGTATGTGTGGAGAAAAACAGGCACTGCTCATCACCTGTCCAATACAGTCCCAACAGTGAAGCATGGTGGTGGCAGCATCATGCTGTGGGGGTGTTTTTCAGCTGCAGGAACAGGATGACTGGTTGCAATCGAGGGATAGATGAATGTGGTCAAGTACAGGGATATCCTGGACGAAAACCTTCTCCAGAGTGCTCAGGACCTCAGACTGGGCCGAAGGTTTACCTTCCAACAAGACAATGACCCTAAGCACACAGCTAAAATAACGAAGGATTGGCTTCACAACAACTCCGTGACTGTTCTTGAATGGCCCAACCAGAGCCCTGACTTAAACCCAATTGAGCATCTCTGGAGAGACCTAAAAATGGCCGTCCACCAACGTTTACCATCCAACCTGACAGAACTGGAGAGGATCTGCAAGGAGGAATGGCAAAGGATCCCCAAATCCAGGTGTGAAAAACTTGTTGCATCTTTCCCAAAAAGACTCATGGCTGTATTAGATCAAAAGGGTGCAAATACTAAATACTGAGCAAAGGGTCTGAATACTTAGGACCATGTGATATTTCAGTTTTTCTTTTTTAACAAATTTGCAAAAATTTCAACAATTCTGTGTTTTTCTGTCAATATGGGGTGCTGTGTGTACATTAATGAGGAAAAAAATGAACTTAAATGATTTTAGCAAATGGCTGCAACATAACAAAGAGTGAAAAATGTAAGGGGGTCTGAATACTTTCCATAACCACTGTATATACTGGGCCAATTTGGACAAGATCCAATTAACCTACCAGCATGTCTTTGGAGTGTGGGAGGAAACCGGAGTACCCGAAGGAAACCCACGCAGACACAGGGAGAACATGCAAACTCCAGGCAGATGGTGTCGTGGTTGGGATTCAAACCAGCGACCCTTTTTGCTGCTAGGTGAAAGTGCTAACCACTACACCACTGTGCGGCGATTTTTATTGGGACTGCGACATTATGGCGGACACATCGGACACTTTTGACACATTTTTGGGACTATTGTCATTTATACAGCGATCAGTGCTATAAAAATGCACTGGAAATAAGAATGTAGCGCTGTTGATTCAAGGAGAAAAATAAATATCTCACTAAGTGAATATAACCACTGGGTGTGAACAGTGAAAATATAAACAATAGAACCAAATATTGTGAATATAAATGTGCTAATAAGTCCACATGAAGAAAAAAAAGATATAAAAATGTCCATCAACATAACATGTGAAGTAACGGTGAAGATAAACGTGTAGCCACATGGATCGTCACGAGGAACTTTCTTTCAAGTGAATAATGCCGCGTACACACGACCGTTATTCATGTCATGGAAAAAAACGACGTTTTTCTCTACGTCATTTTTCGTGTTTCCTCTCAAGCCTGCCTTTCCTACACACGTTCGTGGAAAAAAAATGCTTGAGCAAAGCGCGGTGACGTACAACACGTACGACGGCACTATGAAGGGGAAGTTCCATTCGAATGGCGCCACCCTTTGGAACGCTTTAGCTGATCCTCGTGTTAATAAAGTTTGGTGAGAGACGATTCGCGCTTTTCAGTCTTCGTGCTTTTCAGTCCGTTACAGCGTGACGAATGTGCTATCTCCATTACGAACGCTACTTTTACCAGAAGGAGCGCTCCCGTCTCATACTTGATTCTGAGCATGCGCATTTTTTTTCCCCTCGTAAAAATATACACACGACCGTTTTTCACGACGTTAAAAGAACGACGTGAAAAACGACGAGAAAAAATAGAGCAGGTTCTAAAAAAAAATCAGGCATTTTTCTTGTCGAGAAAAATGCTCTGGAGCATACACACCACCATTTTTAAAAATGGCATTTTTCTCGTCATGAAAAACGGTCGTGTGTATGTGGCATAAGAGCAGATGGAATACGCTTACCGGAACCAGTGGATCTACCTGTCAGCGACAGCAGATCATTCAGGCATAGGAAATCCCAACAGCGAATAGGCGAGGGGACTGACCTAGAGGAAATGACAGATCGTTGTTCCTAGCTATTAGGAACCAACGATCTGTCTCTCCTCACAGAACAGGGATGCGTGTGTTTACACACACACACATGTCCCTGTTCTGCCTCTCGTGCCCGCGATCGCACGCGGCCAGCGGTCATCGCGACTGCCAGTCACGAGCATCGGCACCCGTGCGATGCAGCATCCTTAAAAGGACCGACGTACAGCTACAACGGTTTCGCGGGATCATTCCGACTCGCCGCCGTATAACGACGTCGGCTGGTCAGCAAGTGGTTAAAATTGCGCACGCTCATGGAATGTCGCCAAACTACGGCACTTAAAAATCTCCATAGATGACGCTTTAAAAGCCTTTATAGGTTACCAGTTCAGAGTTACACGGGAAGTCTTCTGCTAGAATTATTGTTCTCACTCTGGCATTCACGGCGATGCCTCGCATGTGTGGAGCAATCTCTGTTAGACATGTGCAGAGCAGAAAAATATATTTAGTTTTGGATATGTTTGTTATGTTACTAATTTTGTTTTGTTGATTTGTTTCGGAATTCTTTTTTTTTTTTTAGTTTCCTTTCGTTTTGTTTATTAATTTTCTAACAAATTCCAAATTTTCGGAACGATTCGAGTTCGGATCGAGCAAAAAATGATCAGCTAATTCAAACTCTGTGAGAAGAATAACTGGTTGTTAAGGAGTGGGCCGGGAAGCCGGCCGCCACGTCCTTGACAACCGATGACCTACTGAGAGCTGAGATGTAAACAAAAGAATGCTGGTGTCCTGTCGAGAAAGGTCCCCCAGTGGATAATGCCCGCCCTATACTGCGCGGGCGCAGCGCTTGCGTACTACGGAGCACAACGGAGCCGCCGAAAATCCCCGAAGATGAACAGCTGTGAATCAGCTGTACACGGTGCCTGCGCAATGAGCACGACCTTGTGCCACACGCTGCTGCACGCTCCCGATGCTCGTGCAACTCTGCAAGGGGCCGGTGTATTACTATTATATCGTGTAAGGGGCAGATGGCATCTCTGTCCATCAATTTAAAATACAGCCTTTTCTGTAGCCATCCGCCCCTTACACGCTTCTCAATAACACATCCGCCTCATTGTGTTAGTTAGTTAAATAGGTCCTGCAAACCCAACCATCAACATTGCAAAACCCGCCCTTCAGTTGTTTAAACATGCCCCACAAAGACGTGTAGTTTATTGATAAAACCACCCCCAACTTATCAGCTCTGCCCATCAATTTAAAATTCGGCCTCTTCTGTAGCCATCCGCCCCTTACACGATATAACAGCAATACACCCGCCCCTTGCAGAGTTGCACGAGCATCGGGAGCGTGCGGCAGTGTGTGGCACAATGTCGTGCTCATTGCGCAGGTGCCGTGTACAGCTGATTCACAGCTGTTCATCTTCGGCGATTTTCGGCGGCTCCATTGTGCTCCGTACTGCGCAAGCGCTGCGCCTGCGCAGTACAGGGCGGGCATTACCCGCCGGGGAGACCTTTCTCGGCAGAACACCGGCAATAGAAAATTCTGAAAAAAAAATAACAGCATGGGATCCACCCCCAATCCACACCCAGGCCCTTTTGGGTCTGGTATGGATTTTAAGGGGAACCCCACGCAAAAATAAAGGGCGTGGGGTCCCCCCCAAAATCCATACCAAACCCTTATCCGAGCATTCAGTCCGGCAGGCCAGGAAAGTGGGGGGCCCGAGCGAGCGCCCCCCCACCACAACCTCCAAAACCACAACAGGCCACATGCCCTCAACATGGGAGGTGCTTTGGAGCGAAGAGGTTCTGCCCCCCCCACCCCAAAGCACATTGTTCCCATGTTGATGAGGACCTCTTCCCCACAACCATGGGCAGTGGTTGTGGGGGTCTGCAGGCAGAGGGCTTATCGGAATCTATAAGCCCCCTTTAAAAAGGGCCTGGTATGGATTGGGGGGGGGGGGCACGCTGTTTTTTTTCTTCAGAATTTCTATTGCCGGCATTCTTTCGTTTACATTTCAGCTGTCAGCGGGGAAGCCCGCTGACAGCTGATAAATCATCGGTTGTTAATGACGCGACAGTTGGCTTGCCAGGCCCGCTCCTTAAGAACCAGCTATTCTTCACACACAATTCCATTTGGTTGATCATTTTTAGAATCGGTCGATCATCCTAATTCGAATAGTTCTGAAAATTTTGAATTTGTCCGAATATTATCAAACAAAACTAATTTCAACAAAATTCCTTACTATTGCATTCAGAGATTCGGATACATCCAAATCTCTGAATAACCAAAAAACGGTTAATTATTATGAAAATGCCGTTTTGTTTGTTTGTTTGTTTTTTTTGTTTGTTTTTTTACGCTTAATCAGTTAACCACTTGACAACTGGGCACATAACCCCCTTCCTGCCCAGGCGAAATTTCAGGTTTCAGCGCCGTCACGTCAAGACAATTGCGCGGTCGTGCGACGTGGCTCCCAAACAAAATTTACGTCCTTTTTTTCCCACAAATAGAGCTTTCTTTTGGTGGTCTTTGATCATTTCTGCGGTTTTTATTTTTTGCGCTATAAACAAAAATAGAGCGACAATTTTGAAAAAAACACTATATTTTTTAATTTTTGCTATAATTAATATCCCATTTTTTTTTTTAAAACAACTATTTTTTTCCTCAGTTTAGGCCGATACGTATTCTACATATTTTAGGTAAAAAAAATCATCGCAATAAGCGTATAGTGATTGGTTTGCGCAAAAGTTATAGCGCCTACAAAATAGGGAATAGAATTATGATTTTTTTTTTTATTTATTTTTTTACTAGTAATGGCGTCGATCTGCGATTTTTTTTTTTTGTGACTGACATTACGGCGGACACATCGGACACTTTTGACACATTTTTGGGACCATTCACATTTATACAGCGAACAGTGCTAAAAATATGCACTGATTACTGTATAAATGTGACTGGCAGGGAAGGGGTTAACCACTAGGGGGCGATCAAGGGGTTAATATGTTCCCTGCTAGATGTTCTTACTGTGGGGGGGGAGGGGACTGACTGGGGGAGGTGACCGATGGTTGTCCCTATGTACAAGGGACACACCATCTGTCTCCTCTCCCCGACAGGACGTGGATCTCTGTGTTTACACACAGAGATCCACGTCCCTGGCTCTGTGACAGCCGATCGCTCGTACCTGGAGGACATCGCGGCCGCCAGGCACGCGCATCGGCACTCGCCTGACACGGCGGGCACAGTTTTTCCCCGACGCGCGCCCGCGGCGGCGCGCATCGCGGAAGTAAATAAGAGGACGTCCATAGACGTCCTATCAGCAATTGACGACCGCTTTGCGGACGTCTTTTGCTTATAGCCCGGGCGCGAAGTGGTTAAATGTACTGATTTTTCCCCACCCAGGTCTGATATTTACACAGCTCTGCCACACTGCAGACCAAATTTTTTCCCCTGCCGCGATTCAATACCATATACAGGTCTTGTATCTTCCCCAGCCCGTGACAGTGATGAACTCATCTCCCTCAGGCCACCATCATGAAGTGTGTTTCTGATTGTTTGGTCAGAGACATTCACACCAGTGGCCTGCTGGAAGTCATATTGTAAGGCTCTGGCGGTGCTCATCCTGTTCCTCCTTGCACAAAGGAGCAGATACCGGTCCTGCTGATGGGTAAAGGACCTTCTATGGCCCTGTCCAGCTCTCCTAGAGTAACTGGCTGTCTCCTGGAATCTCCTCCATGCTCTTGAGACTGTGCTGGGAGACACAGCAAACCTTCTGGCAATGGCACGTATTGACATGCCATCCTGGAGGAGTTGGACCTCCTGTGCACCCTCTATAAGGTCCAGAGGTATCGCCTCATGCTACCAGTAGTGACACTGACCCTAGTCAAATGCAAAACTAGTGAAAAAAAACCCCGAAAAGATGAGTAGGGAAAAAAATGTCAGTGGTCTCCGCCTGTAAAACCATTCCTGTTTTGGAGGTCGTCTCATTGTTGCCCATCTAGTGGGGAAACTGGCTGCATTTGGGGGGGGGGGCAAACTGGTGGCGTTTGATGGGCACAGTGGCTGCGTTTAATGGGCACAGTGGTGGCAAAATATACGGTGTGACAAAAATATTGCAATGACCGCCATTTTATTCTCTAGGGTGTTAGAAAAGAAAAATATACAATGTTTGGGGCGTTCTAAGTAATTTTCTAGCAAAAAAACAAACAAACTGTTTTTAACTTGTAAACACCAAATCTCAGAAAGAGGCTCGGTCCTTAAGCAATTAAATTATTATTTTTGTATATATTTATATTTTGATTTTGATTTTTCTTTCTGCATTTTTGTATATTGACGATAAAAATAAGCAATTACATTATTATTTTTTAATGGTATGTTTTTCATTTTATATTGGCTTTAATCTGCCTTATAAGTAATAGCAATAGATAAATAACGTATTTTTTGGGGGGGAAAATCTGAAATATGCTGCACCTTTATGCTGGTGCATCTAGCCATTCAGGAGATAGTATCCCCAACAAAAAAAAGGAGCGCTGAAAACCTGAGCGTGCCAAGGTGAAAAACGGGCAACAAAATGAAGACAAACGCTGCACTAACGTTGTTAACAATGTAACTACAGACTTCATTTACCCCCCTTCCCTGGGAGCCTTCACCAGTGAGACCAGACAAAGTCCTCCAGTCACTAATAACTCCTTCCACACCGTATAAACAGGTTCTTAGATTGAACTGGACATGTAACATCATCAGGAATCCACATAGCCAGCAAATTTAGTCAGGACTGAACTGGACAAATAAATACTGTAGCGGAATCTTACTATAAAAAATAAAAAATTAATGCCTCAGCATTTGCACATCCCTGGTTAATAATCCCGATGATCTGTCTTATTATGTGTGCATGTTCTGTGATCATCGTCTCCATCTAGTGGTCATAATGCAGTATTTCCCCCGATTGAGGTATTTCAGGAAAATATTGCATTATGATCTCTAGGTGGAGATAACGATCACAGGAATACACATATTAGACACATTATGGGGATTATTCGCGATGGCTGTGCAAACGCTGTTGCATTCGCAGAGCTAATTTTAAATTAATAGCTTGTGTTCTAACGCAGTGTTCTGTAGGTGGGATCCATCAAAACATTGTGACACCATCATTTGACCCTGTGAAGGCAGCAACCAAAAAAAGTTAAAAATGATCATTTCAAGTGGAGTTGATTTTTAAAGGATCAAACCTTATATTTTAGTATTTCATAGATGCTGAAGTCCACCTGGCAGTCTATTTCCCTTCCTGTGCTGGGTTCCTGGGTCTGCACACCTGCTGTGCCCATTATGAGGGGTTCCCACCATCCCTGTGCTGAGTTCCCAGGCCTGTACATCTGTTGTAACCATTTTGAGAGGTTTCCACCACCCCTGTGCTGAGTTCCTGGGACTGTACACCTGCTGTGCCCATTATGAGGGGTTGCCACTACCCCTGTGCTGAGGTCCCGGGACTGTACACCTGATGTGCCCATTAAGAGGGGTTCCCACCACCCCTGTGCTGAGTTCCTGGGACTGTACACCTGCTGTGCCCATTATGAGGGGTTGCCACCACCCCTGTGCTGAGGTCCCGGGACTGTACACCTGATGTGCCCATTATGAGGGGTTTCCACCATCCCTGAGCTGAGTTCCTGGGTTTGCACACCTGAAGTGTCCATTATGAGGGGTTCCCACCATCCTTGGGCTTCTTTTCTGGGTTTGTTTACCTGCTGTGACCATTAATGAGGGGTTCCCACCATCCATTTGCTGAGTTCCCGGGTCTGTGCACCTTCTGTGCCCATTATGAGGGGTTTCCGCTATCCCTGTGCTGAGTTCCTGGGTTTATACACCTGCTTTGCCCATTATGAGGGGTTCCCACCATCCCTTTGCTGAGTTCCCGAGTCTGTTCACCTGCTGTGCCAATTATGAGGGGTTACCATCATCCCTGTGCTGAGTTCCTGGGTCTGTACACCTTCTGCGCCCATTATGAGGGGTTCCCACCATCCCTTTGCTGAGTTCCTGGGTCTGTACACCTGCTTTGCCCATTATGAGGGGTTCCCACCTTCCCTGTGCTGAGTTCCTGGGTCAGTACACCTGATGTGCCCATTATGAGGGGTTCCCACCATCCCTGTTCTGAGTTCCTGGGTCTGTACACCTGATGTGCCCATTATGAGGGGTTCCCACCGTCCCTGTGCTGAGTTCCTGGGTCTGTACACCTGATGTGCCCATAATGAGGGGTTCCCACCATCCCTGTGCTGAGTTTCTGGGTCTGTACACCTTCTGTGCCCATTATGAGGGGTTCCCACCATCCCTGTGCTGAGCTCCTGGGTCTGTACACCTGCTTTGCCCATTATGAGGGGTTCCCACCATCCCTGTTCTGAGTTCCTGGGTCTGTACACCTGATGTGCCCATTATGAGGGGTTCCCACCGTCCCTGTGCTGAGTTCCTGGGTCTGTACACCTGATGTGCCCATAATGAGGGGTTCCCACCATCCCTGTGCTGAGTTTCTGGGTCTGTACACCTTCTGTGCCCATTATGAGGGGTTCCCACCATCCCTGTGCTGAGCTCCTGGGTCTGTACACCTGCTTTGCCCATTATGAGGGGTTCCCACCTTCCCTGTGCTGAGTTCCTGGGTCTGTACACCTGATGTGCCCATTATGAGGGGTTTCCACCATCCCTGTGCTGAGTTCCTGGGTCTGTACACCTGATGTGCCCATTATGAGGGGTTTCCACCATCCCTGTTCTGAGTTCCCGGGTCTGTACACCTGCTGTGCCAATTTTGAGGGGTTCCCCTATCCCTGCGCTGAGTTCCTGGATTTGTACACCTGCTTTGCCCATTATGAGGGGTTTCCACCATCCCTATGCTGAGTTCCTGGTTCTGTACACCTTCTGTGCCCATTATGAGGGGTTCCCACCATCCCTGTGCTGAGTTCCCAGGTCTGTACACCTGCTGTGGCCATTATGAGGTGTTAATTTTGTTTATTGAAAAATCTTACAAACAACAGCTTGTACACAATAAAACCATAATAAACAAATAAAACATATTTAGAAAATAATTGAATATGACTATACAAAACAAAAAAAACAAGAACATAATAAATGTTGCAAACCAAATTGCGCACAACATAATCCCTACGAGAGAGCCAGACTAGGGAACATCACCGTCACTATGCATGTACCCTTTTATCAAAAATATATTTGATCTGAAAATCTAGGGGAGTGAAACAAGATTAAAAAAAAAAAGCCGCACACCCCGAGATCAACAGGCAGCAGCTACAGAGTCCTGATATCCCTCCATGCCCTTATCCAGGCCTCCTGCTGCCACCTGTCTTCCTCAAGACCCCGAATCTTCCCAACCTCACCCAGAATGTCCTGCACCACCACTTCGACAGGGAGGATTTTACTCCGTAAGGATACCTGACACCGTGCACTCCACGTGAAATAACGGACTACTAGACTAACTAAAAAAAGTGTTTCCAAATCATAATCCAGACGAGTCTGGAATGCCCCATACACCCACTCTGCATAACTCATATGGGGGAGGAAGGGTATACTCAGAGCCCTCCCCACCCTCTTGTACACCTCTATATTAAAAGGGCACTGAAGTAGAAAGTGATCCATAGACTCCACCACTCCTCCACACTCCACTCTCGGACAGCCCCGATCACTCATGGAAAGAAACTTCAAGTTGCCCTTTACATATAGTTTTCCATGAAAGGCAAGCCAAGCCTGATCCCTAAACTTCATTAGGATTCTCTCCAAATTAATCAATCGCAAACCCACCCCAAAACCAGGCTTGGGCAATCCCTTAAGGCCAGTGGCTCGTAAAAATCAAAGCTCATGATTCGCTTCTCAAGAAGTTTCCTTGGAAGAGATCTGACTTCTCCTGCTGTTACTTGCCACTGCCGAAGCATTTTCAAACACGGGGCAACATAAGCCGGGAGCTTATCATGCTTGACTCTCAGGCTTTTCACCGGCCCACCATTTTCCCAGTCTCGCAGAAAGGGACTAAACCAGGACTGGAAAATACCAACCCACCCAGGCGGTCTCTCTTATTGTGAGAGGTTCCCACCATCCCTGTTCTGAGTTTCCAGGTCAGTACACCTGCTGTGCCCAATATGAGGGGTTCCCATCATCCCTATGCTGAGTTCTCAAGGTCTGTACACCTGCTGTGCCCATTATGAGGGGTTCCCATCATCCCTGTGCTGAGTTTCCAAGGTCTGTACACCTGCTGTGCCCATTATTAGGGGTTCCCATCATCCCTGTGGTGAGTTCCCAAGGTCTGTACACCTGCTGTGCCCATTATGAGGGGTTTCCACCATCCCTGTGCTGAGTTCCCAGGTCTGTACACCTGCTGTGCCCATTATGAGGGGTTTCCACCATCCCTGTGCTGAGTTCCTAGGTCTGCACACCTGCTGTGTCCATTATGAGGGGTTCCCACCATCCTGTGTTGAGTTCCTGGGTCTGTACACCTGCTGTGTCCATTATGAGGGGTTCTCACCATCCCTGTGCTGAGTCCCTGGGCCTGTACACCTGCTGTACAACCCAAGCATTGTATGAAAGTACATATCCCTGTAGATGTGCATGTTCCTCCCTGCAGGCCACTGAGTGTTGCAGAATTTAGCTATTCAATCTGCCGATCAGTTGCTTGAGCCCCAGTGTTGTGTGAAAGAACACATCCCCAGTGTCTCTTTAAAAGTGCATGTTCCTCCCTGCTGGCCGCTGGATGTCGCAGACTTTAGCTTTGCAATCTGCTGATCAGTTGCTTGAACCCAAGCATGGTATGAAAGTACACATCCCCAACATCCCTGTAGATGTGCATGTTCCTCCCTGCTGGCCAGTGAGTATTGCAGAATTTAGCTGTGCAATCTGCTGCTCAGTGGCTTGAGCCCGAGTGACTGAACACATTCCCAGTACCCCTTTCGATGTACTTGTTCCTCCCTGCTAGCCAGCGGATATTGCAGACATTAGCTGTGCAAGCTTTTCGCAAAGCAGGTATGATAGCGTGTCATAAAGTAACTGATCAGCAGTCTGCACCACCTAAAGGGATGCTGAAGATGTGTTCTTTCATAAAACGTAAAACCTCACCAATGGAGTCTATAATATATAACAAGCTGGTGTGTGATTTAAACCATTTCAGACTACTGGCCTTTAACAAATGAGAGCATGCACGATTCCCAACTGATAGTCGGCACAGACTCCTAGCAGCACCTTTAGTAAACTGTCAGGTGAGGTCATTGCTGAGGATGAAAAATGAGCAGACATCATCCAATGTCCATAGCGGCTCTTGGTGGGTGGACGTCATTCTGGAGGAGTGGGCGTTCCTAGGCAGGCTGTACTTGCATCGGCCACGCCCACGTGATGCTGAGCCTCCATGAGACAAACGGTCCCTTTAATTTGGCTTACTTTGCACACCATAGTCCCAAGTCCTTCTAAGGGGCTGGTGGTGACATCATCCCCTCCAGGGGCCCGGAAGCTGCATGGGACTGCTTGTAAAGACAGCGGATTGGCCACCTGAACTTTAGCACACCTGCAGTGTTCTCTGCATTCGATTAGCGGACCCCCCCCCCCCCCCTTTTCTCAGAAAAGATTTCCCTTGTTTTGTATTATAAGGAAGAATATATATTAGAATCTTGTCTGCCATGGCTTTATGGTTCCCGTACACATTGAACAAGGTAGCATGCTGTATTTAATCCAATAATGGGGCACTATCCCTCCCACTGACTCCAATGATGGGGCACTATTCCTTCCACTGACTCCAATGATGGGGCACTATTCTTCCCACTGATAACAATGGTGGGGCATTATTCCTTCCACTGATAACAATGATGGGGCATTATTCCTTCCACTGATAACAATGATGGGGCATTATTCCTTCCACTAATAACAATGATGGGGCATTATTCCTCCCACTGATAACTAATAGTGGGGCATTATTCCTTCCACTGACTCCAATGATGGGGCACTACCCCTTCCACTGACACCAATGATGGGGCACTATTCCTTCCACTGATACCAATGATGGGGCACTATTCCTGCCACTGATAACAATGATGGAGGATTATTCCTTCCACTGATGCCAATGATGGGGCACTATCTTTCCACTGATACCAATGATAAGGGAAATATTCCTCCCACTGATACCAATGATGGGGCCCTATTCCTCCCAATGATAACAATCATGGGGCACTATTTCTCACACTGATACCAATGATGGGGCACTATTTTTCCACTGATACCAATGATGGGGCACAATTCCTCCCACTGATAACAATGATGGGTCACTATTCCTCCCACTGACTTCAATGATGGGGCACTATTCCTCCTCCTAATACCAAAATTGGGGCACTATTCCTCCCACTGACAATACTACTGACCTCTGCACTTTCCGTTACTTACTACTGACCCGTGCACTCATCAAATCTTCTTTTCCTTTTTTTTATTGTGGCTTTGCTAGGTTGTCTCTTCCATGTTGTTCAGGTGGACCTCCAGGGTTGCCTATCTTTGGCTTATAGAATCCTTCTGTGTGTCAGGCTGCCATGGTTCTGCTCTCGCAGAAGAAGCTGACATTTCAGTGTAAACTCCACAATGCCTATAGCTACAGAGATGAAGGTGGGTTGGTTTTAATGTGCTTTTACTTCGTTTTAAAGCGGAGGTTTAGCTTTAAAAAATGTATTTTTTAAAAGTCAGCAGCTACAAACACTGTAGCTGCTGACTTTTAATAAGCACACTTACCTGTCCATAGTGCCCGTGATGTCGGCCGCCCCGAGGCCGATCCGTAGATCTTGGCAGGTCCCGGCTGCCGCCATCCTCACTAAGGGAAACAGGCAGTGGAGCCTTGCGGCTTCACCGCCCGCTTCCTCCTGCGCATGCGTGAGTCGCGCGGCGTGTTGTGAATGGGCGGTGTGTCCTGTGTGTCCCAGAAGGCAGCGCGCCTCCATTTCCCAGGAGGCAATGCGGGGAGGAGAACACAGAACATCACCGCGGACGAGGAAGTGGCAGATTAGGACGATCTGCCTAGTAACAGCCATTTCTGGTAAGTATAAAAAATGGTTTTTTTTTTTAAATTGGAGCCTTTTTGGCTATTTTTTTTATTTTTATTTTTTAGGGTGGACCTCCGCTTTAAAAATATGTAAATCTTTTAGTGTGCATGATCTGGGCACAAATTCACTTTAAATTCACTTTAAGTGGTAATGCAAGCAGTGTAATTGGCCGAATTTATGTTGGTATCAACCTATTGCAATTCTCTGTACAGCAGAGCTCAAAATGGAAAATGGAGAAAATGTACCACTGGGAGCCAGTCAAGTGTTGCTGCATTAACTGATGGAAAAAGATGATTGGAGGAGAGAGCAGAGAGATAGATCATCCAGGGCTTGGACAGGGGGGCGGGGCCCCTAGCCTGGGCACACTGTTTTCATGTGGAGGGCGTCTGGAAGCTTGTCAGCGCCCTGTTCTTAAAGTGGAGTTCCACCCTAAAAAAAAAAAAAAAAAATACACGAAAATGCAGCAAAAAAATTGAAAATAAAAAATTGAAAAAAAAAAAAATTTTTACTCACCCGAAATACCAGTTGCTATGCGGAAGTCCCTAATCTGCCTCTTCCTTATCCGAGGTAAATCTTCTTCATCCCTCCTACTCGCATTGTCTTCTGGTGAATGAGGCGCGCTGCCTTCCGGGAACTGTGAGTAATCCCAGAGAGCAGCCGCCCATTCGTTTGTAGCTGCTGACTTTTAAAAAAAAAAATTGCGGGTGGAGCTCCGCTTTAAGCTGCCTTAGTGACAGGAGTGACTATGCCATCACTTCTGTCATTAGGGTAGCTAGAGAATGGGGCACAGGGCATTTTTCCTTCGAGTGACACTACTGATGCACGGACATGGCAATCCTACCAGGGGGCTGCTATCTGTACTGTGCCAATCACAAGTAGGGATGGAGCTCAGGCATGTTCAATCATAAGTAGGGATGAGCTCAGGCATGTTCAATCACAAGTAGGGATGAGCTCAGGCGTGTTCAATCACAAGTAGGGATGAGCTCAGGCGTGTTCAATCACAAGTAGGGATGGAGCTCAGGCGTGTTCAATCACAAGTAGGGATGAGCTCAGGCGTGTTCAATCACAAGTAGGGATGAGCTCAGGTGTGTTCAATCACAAGTAGGGATGAGCTTAGGCGTGTTCAATCACAAGTAGGGATGAGCTTAGGCGTGTTCAATCACAAGTAGGGATGAGCTTAGGCGTGTTCAATCACAAGTAGGGATGAGCTCAGGCATGTTCAATCACAAGTAGGGATGAGCTCAGGCATGTTCAATCACAAGTAGGGATGAGCTCAGGCGTGTTCAATCACAAGTAGGGATGAGCTCAGGCGTGTTCAATCACAAGTAGGGATGAGCTCAGGCGTGTTCAATCACAAGTAGGGATGAGCTCAGGCGTGTTCAATCACAAGTAGGGATGAGCTGAGGCGTGTTTAATCACAAGTAGGGATGAGCTCAGGCGTGTTTAATCACAAGTAGGGATGAGCTCAGGCGTGTTCAATCACAAGTAGGGATGAGCTGAGGCGTGTTTAATCACAAGTAGGGATGGAGCTCAGATGTGTTTTGGACACGAGGCAGAACCTGTTGGGAAGCAGTCAAAGCCAACAGCCCATCATAGGCCGCGAAGGCATTCCGTGCCCTGTACCCGTACGTATACATGCCCCTTGCAAATGTGCAGCTGCGGGGTTCGGAATTCCACTGCCGCCAACAACTGGCTGTTGGCCTTCACAGCTTTTAGATAGGATAGCTTTGGCGGGTTCAACACACCTGAGCTCATCTCTACTTGTGATTGGCACAGCACAGATAACCGCTTCCTGGTGGGATCGTTTGGATGGGTTTGGACTTGGATCCAAACATCCCTGAGCTCCTCCTTACTTTCTACCCCAGGGGTGCCCAACCTTTTGAAGACCGAGGGCCACTTAAGGGACTTGGTAACCGGTCGCGGGCCACAATGAGCGGAGCGGGCGGATGGCAGGTCCGTGTCCACTCTGTATATGCAGAGCGGACACTGACACAGCCCACTATACTCTTACTCTATACTTTTTTGCAGATCGGATTGGAGGTAGGACACAAGTCGGTTTACATCTGCCACTCTTTAGAGGTGAATGAAGGGTCCAATTGGGTCGGACTCACCGTGTGAAAGGGGCACCAAGGCTGCTTTCACACAGATGCGCTGCAGTTTACCCGCACCGCTGGTGCAACGCAGTTTACCTTTGGCTTTCCTGCACTTTGCAATAGACTTCTATTATATTCTGCAAGTTTCGTGCACTTTTAGAAAGCTCACCAAACTCACAGGTATTAACAGAAGTCTATGGCTCAGTGCAGGTAACCCGCAGGTGCACTGCTCTGCACCTATGGATCAAAAATCATAAAAACAGCCCAGTAACCACTGCAGAACAAATATGCCCATATATATACACTGTGATTTTAGTAATAAACTGACCTTTAATAACAGTATTCTATTCTATTCTATTCCATCCCAGAGCAGGAGGTCGCGGGCCACATCAGAGAGCTCCGCGGGGCACATGTGGCCCGCGGGCCACTGGTTGGGCACCCCTGCTCTACCCCAACCTGCTGATTGGACAGTTCAACAGCAGCCCTGAACTGACTAGGCCATCTCTCTGCTCTCTTCTCTTTATGTTCCTTGTCAGCACATTTTCTCCCAGTGCTGCCCCTCCCTCTCCCAGTCATAAGACATTGCAAAACTACGATACCAAGTTGTGTTTGGCTACTTAAATTTGAAAAAAGTTCATTTATTTGGTGTTCATTTGATACATGTGTAGCGCCCTGCTCCCAATGACTGGGCGCTATGTTAAATTTAGTGGGTGACTGAGCTGGTAGTTAGCTCAGACTCTGTATATAATTATGCTAAATTAGCCTCTGTTCCGGCTATGGCTGTGTTGGAAGACTTCCCACTGTTTGCCTGTAGGTGGCGTTACCACCCCAGGCCAATATGGAAGACTGACAGGCCAGAGTGGATTGGGTGCCTTTGCCCTGGGAACAGTTCAGTGGGCGTGGTCTACCCGCTGAGCATGCTGGGGAAGGGTACTTAAGGGGCAGAAACCATCTTTTGGGGTCCTTCTTCCCCTCGTGGCCCTCCTGGCACGAGGAGTGTGTGTGTGATCTTGGCCTCGGACCATGTTGGTCCGAGGCTGCAACTTTACCAAGTAAGCCCCGTTATGCTGACTGGGGCCTACACTTTGAAGGTGATCCTGTGCTGTCCGTCCTGCGGGAGGAAGCCACTCAATGGAGGAAACCAGGGGAGGACCTGTCCTGGAGAAGACCGAGCGGAAGGCTGGTGTCTTGAGGAAGGCCTGGTAATTCTATTGGAGGATGCACCGTAGCTAAAGTTTACCTTGCAGTCTGCCGGGTCGGCTTAAAGGCTCTTTGACTGCTTGGCTGGAAGTTTGGGCGCTAAGTCCTGTGGCAGAGGATCCTGGATCATCCAATTTTGGGCACAACCAGTCTGTGGCAGAGACTGGTCCTGATCATTGTCCGTGCATCATTCAGGCTGCTAGGCCAGGTGAGAGGGGCCTGTCCGGGTGAGCAATACCCACTCCAGGAGGAGTGGTGAATGACTTTGTAGTTGAGGAGTTTTCCCCAGTGATCTGTACTGCGTACCTGAGCCTACCCTTTTCCCTTCATCCTTCTACTATTCTTCCTATGTTATATTGAAAAGAAAAGAAAACCTAACAGCTTAAGGTTTTACATCCTGTGTGGACATTGGGATTCTTACAGACTTTATTCCCCTAGACCAGGGGTCTCCAAACTGTGGCCCGAGGGCCAGATGTGGCCCTTTGCTAGCCTTTATGCGGCCCTTGGGACACTATTCCTCAACTGATATGAGGCACTATTCCTTCCTCTGACACCAACAAGGGGGCACTATTTCTTCTACTAATATCAATGATGGGATACTATTCCCCCTACTTATAGGGGCCCTACTCCTCCTCCTACTGTCCACCAACCCTGAGGCCACATTTATTCTCACTGGAGCTGGGTCCGGGACATTTTCTGCCCCCTCTGGCCACAATCCGGCCCTCCTAAAGTCTGAAGGACAATAAAGTGGCCCTTTAGTTTGAAAAGTTTGGAGACCCCTGCTCTAGACAACGAACATTGAGGTAACGTGCAAGGCCCAAATTAAAACCAGCAGCTCCTACAGGGGTGTGCTACACATGGTTGCATTAATTTGTGTTTTCTAGCTTACCGTATATACTTGAGTATAAGCCGACCCATATATAAGCCGAGGCACCTCATTTTACCACCAAAAACTGGGAAACCTTATTGACTCGAGTATAAGCCTAGGGTGTCCATCTGCATGCCTCACTGTGACTCACTTTGCCTCACTGTGTCCATGTGCATGCCTCACTGTGTCCATGCCTCACTGTGTCCATGTGCATGCCTCACTGTGTCCATGCCTCACTGTGTCCATGCCTCACTGTGTCCATGCCTCACTGTGTCCATGCCTCACTGTGTCCATGCCTCACTGTGTCCATGCCTCACTGTGCCCATGCCTCACTGTGTCCATGCCTCACTGTGCCCATGACTAGACTGACGTTTAACATGGGAGTCTATGGAAGGAGTGCCCGGCTTTGAAAAATCGGTGCTCCCCAGCCGTAGGTCCCCCAGACAACAACCTTTGCACACTTGTAGAGGAGAAAGGGGGCTACACGTGTGCCAAGTTTCGGGTCCAGGGGACCTACGGTCGGCCGGTACCGGGTCCCCAACTTCCGGGAGATCAGGCGCAAAAAGGTGACTCGAGTATAAGCCGAGAGGGGCATTTTCAGCACAAAAAAATGTGCTGAAAAACTTGGCTTATACTCGAGTATATACGGTAGTTTAAAGAGTTCATTTTCATTTGCGTCAAAAACTCATTATTCAAGCCCATGGAATTTAAATGGACGACCCTTTTGAAAGCCAGTCGCCTTCCCAAATTCGTAAAGTTCACCCACTAGACATAGCGGCTTTGTGACACAAGTGTTTTTACAGTACAACTTTACCTCCCGTTCTTTGTGTCTGCTGAGCTGTGCTGTCTGTAGCTTTCCTATTAGTGCCATTGTCACACAATGGACGCTTTCCAGACAGGTGGGCATGGTGTATGGGTAAACGCGGTCGCTCTGCATTGTGCTTTACAGGAACAAGTGACACTGAAGTGTTTATATTATTCTCCCATTGGCCTCATTGTTAATCCCTGAGGCACATGTACATTCTTCAAACAAAGGGTTCATTTATCTTACACCCCCACAAACTCTTTATTTGAGGACCTAAAAACTTTTCTGTTTACTTCTTAATAGACATCAAAGCAGCAGACTACTTCGAGCTGATCTATCAATGCATTTTCTGTATTCACTTATTTTATAGCCAGGTTGCATATTTAGTTACGTATGAGTTCAAATTAAACTTTTAACGGAAACTGTAGAGTGTTTTAAGCATTTGTTGGAGGTATAATTTTAACCGAAGGCCTCATTTTCAAGCTAAGTCATCCATAGTGCCAATACCTGCTCCTGGGATCCTCAATGTTCTGACCAGTGGCCGCTCAGACTGGACAACTCAATGACAGGCTGAAAGAAGTTGCGTCTGTCCACGGTTAACTGCTGTGAAGCCTCGTACACACGACCGGTTTTCTCAGCAAGAAAACTGCTGGGAGAGCTTTTTGCAGAGAAAACCGGTCGTATGTATGGTTTCTCGTCAGGAAAACTGCCGGGAATCTCGACGAGAAAAATAGAGAACCTGCTCTCTATTTTCTCGTTGGGATTCTTGTTGGCCTGTTTCCCGACGAGAAAACCGTTTGTGTGTATGGTTTCTCGTCGGGAAAACTGCCGGGAATCTCGATAAGAAAAATAGAGAACCTGCTCTCTATTTTCTCGTCGGGATTCTCGTCTCGCCTGTTTCCCGACGAGAAAACCGGTCGTGTGTATGCTTACCTGTCCATGGTAAACCCGCGCATACTCGAAAAGACTTTGACGTATGCGCGGTAGCATACAAGGGTAGTGTAGGGTGTAACAAGATGGCGGCGACGACATCGAATGTGACCAGCGCAGGCTCGTCATAGTCAATGACGTCACCGCGTTCTTGCCATTCAAAAGAACGGCGGTTCTTTTGAATGGCTGTGTGTACACTTGGTGAGCAAGGCAAGCTTGCTGGGAATCTCGTCGGGAAAACCAACGGTTTTTTTTTTTACGACGAGATTTCCCGTGTTTACGAGGCTTGAGGGGCAAATGTCCGATGCCGAACGTAAACAGATTGTGGTCTCTAACTGCAGGTGGCCACTGAATGTGCAGGTTCATACTTACAGCCCTGGACAACTCTGGATCCTTTCAGCCTGTTATTGAATTGTACAGCCTGAGTGACCACCAACTATCAGAACACCAGGGATCCCTCAGAATACTTGCTGTACCATGGCTGATTTAGGACATGTGAATCAGGCCTTAAAGCCTGGTACACACGATCAGATTTTCCGTGGACAAGTGTAGGACTTTTGTCCGAAAGGTGTTAGCCAGGAATTTATCTTGCATACAAATGGCACACAATTGTTGGCCAACAAACACGAAACTACGTGTTTTTTCAGATCTTAAGCGCCACCCTTTGGGCAACTTCTGCTAATGTTGTGTTATGGTTAGCATTGCTTCTGAGCATGCGTGTTTGTACTTTGGAGTTTTGTCCAATGGACTTGTGTATACACGATCGTTTAATCCGACAACACACATTTGTTGTCGGAAAATTTAAAAGCATGTTATCCAACATTTGTTGGTGGAAAAGGTCCAATGGAGCATACAAACAGCCTGTCGTCACACAAAAAATCAGATCGTGTGTACGAGGCTTTAGAGTGACTTTGAAGTTTTTTTTATTTAGGGTTAGCACCCTGTTCTTCTTATCCAACATCAGTACTTTACCTAAACCCTACTGAACATCTTTGGGATGAATTGGAATTCCAATGCTGCCCACCTCTTCTCATCCAACATCATTACCTCACCTCAATCCTACTGAACACCTTTGGGATGAATGGCACCCGGGTTGTAATAGATTTCTTCCGGCCCAAAACCAGAATGTATGTTCTATTCTGCCTCTGACCCAAATTCAAAGTGATGTGAATGCATGCATGCAAAAAGGATCACACTGGGGCACACTGGTCAGTATGAGCTTTCTCTCATCAACAGGGGTTTATTCAAGGTTACAGCCCCTTATATAAACAAAGTGACATAAGCAAACATCATCACATATGTGTGTATATTATTGGTTCATCTGTATATGGTCCTTTTCCTGTCGACATCTGTTTTGCCACGATGCTGCATTCCAGAGCTTCGCCACCATCTTTTAATCTTTTAGTAGACGATGGGAGGGGCAGAAAGGAGGGGGTAAGGGAGTGAAAAGTAAGAAAACATCTGTTTCTCGTTTTTGTGTAAGGAAATTACTGCTGGCTGGTTATAAGATTACTAAGATATAATTACCGTATATACTCGTGTATAAGCCGAGTTTTTCAGCAAATTTTTTTCTGCTGAAAATGCCCCCCTCGGCTTATACTCGAGTCACATTTTTGCGCCTGATCTCCCGGACTTTAGGGATCCGGTACCGGCCAAACTTGGCACACAAGTGTGCAAAGTTTGTTGTCCAGGGGACCTGCGGCCGGGGAGCACCGATTTTTCAAAGCCGGGCACCCCTTCCATAGACTCCCATGTTAAACAGTAATTTCTCCGGTGAATTTGGGGACCCGGTACCGGCCGGTCGTAGGTCCCCTGGACCCGAAACTTGGCACACATGTAGCCCCATTTCTCCTCTATAAGTGTGCAAAGTTTTTTGTCTAGGGGTCCTACGGCCAGGGAGCACCGATTTTTCAAATCCGGGCACCCCTTCCATAGACTCCTATGTTAATTGTCAGTCTAGTCATGGACACAGTGAGGCATGGGCACAGTGAGGCATGGACACAGTGAGGCATGCACATGGACACAGTGAGGCACAGTGAGGCATGCAGATGGACACTCTAGGCTTATACTCGAGTCAATACGTTTTCCCATTTTTTTGTGGTAAAATTAGGTGCCTCGGCTTATATTCGGGTCGGCTTATACTCGAGTATATACGGTACATGTATATATATATATATATATATCGCAACAAGAAAGAAAAGAAACAATAAAAATAATAAAGAAGAACAGAAAATAATAGTAATTGAGTGGTTAGAAGAGACATAACATAGTCAATTTATTAGCTCCATCACAGGGTCTTCTCATTCAACATCAGTACTTCACCTCAGCCCTACTGAACATCTTTTTTTTTTCTTCTGTTTTTCACATTCTGTCTCTCCCCCGCCCCCCCCCCCCGTCCTCCGTTCCTGCTTAGGAAAGAATAACATACTGCACTCTGTGGATCTACGCGTCACACACACTTCAGGTGGCTTTAGCTTTCATTCATTAAAGGAGGAAGGGGGACAGGTCTGGCCTCTCATCATCAGGAGGCCTGAACCCTGCACAGACCGCCACCTCCTGATGATGTCACAGAGGGAGATGGCAGCAGTGGAGGAGCAGATTGCAGCAGGACAACACTGGATTCGCTGGGTGGGTAAGTATCTGAATTGAGGACAACCCAGAATCAGGTAAGCAGGGAGTTAAAAAAAAAAATGAAATGGGGTTGTCCTCTTTAAATAGCTAATATGGCTTTTTATGTGTACGCATACAGTAAACAGCCAAAAGTATGTGAACCTCCTCCAAATGTCGGAAGGTTAGGCATCTCCAGTAAAGGGTACTGATAAAACTACAACATGAAAAGACACGGTGACAGTTGCATTCTTCCAACTTTGAGCTAATGCCGCGTACACACGACCATTTTTCTCGGCGGGAAAAATTACATTTTTTCTCTTTGATGAGAAAAACGACCGTGTGTGGGCTTTTGGTAATTTTTCCCGACGAGAAAAACGGCATTAATCACGACGAGAAAAAATAGAACATGCTCTAATTTTTCTCATCGTGATTCACAGCATTTTTTTCCGCGGCAGTTTTCCCATAGGGAAACACTGCCGGGGAGCCTACACACGGTCGTTTTTCTCAACCAAGAGAAAAAATTTCGGGAAAAACGGCCGTGTGTAGGGAAACAAGCCGTTCCTCGTTTTCACCGTCGAGAAAATCGATCGTGTGTACGCGGCATAACTGTTTTGACCAGTTTTGTGTGGAGGAACTCAGGTGTCCCTCACAAAGCTCTGATATCAACCCTGTAGTAATATGACTGAACGGGAGTGACTCCATTTTGTGCGGCCATAGAGTCATATGAATTCATATATCTTAACTTGTATATTCAGACTCAAGTTAAAGCAGGATTCCACCCGCAATTTTTTTTCTTTTAAAAGTCAGCAGTACAAACACTGTAGCTGCTGAGATTTAATAAGGACACTTACCTGTCCTACTCGCCTGCGAGGCCCATCCCTCGATCCTGGCACCGCCATCCTTAGTACGGCTTCACTGCCAGTTTCCTACTGCGCATGCGCGATCCGCGCGGCGCTTTGTGAATGGGCTGGCTGCTCTCTGGGATACACAGAGTTCCCAGAAGGCAGCGCGCCCCATTCACCAGAAGACACCGCGAGTAGGACATAGTTACATAGTTAGTAAGGTTGAATAAAGAAACCAGTCTATCCAGTTCAACCTGAGTGAGTGTGGGTGAGTGTCTACAATTCTCCCTATCCCTGTACATTGTGTCTCATTAAGATGCTCATCTATTATATTATTATTTATTTAAGGCACCCATATAGCGCCGACAATTTACGCAGCACTCCACACATACATCGCACACTCACATCGGTCCCTACCCTCAAGGAGCCCACAATCCAAGGTCCCCAACTCACATTCATATACAGGGGGCCAATTTTTGGACAGAAGCCAATTAACCTACCAGCATGTCTTTGGAGTGTGGAAGGAAACCGGAGTACCCAGAGGAAACCCACGCTGGCACAGGGAGAACATGCAAACTCCAGGCAGGTCGTGTCGTGGTTGGGATTTGAACCAGCGACCCTTTTTACTGCTAGGTGAAAGTGCTACCCACTACACCACTGTTGCGTCCCGGAGGACGGAGGAAGCTGACCAGCCGCGGACGATGAAGAGGCAGATTACGGACTTCCGCATAGCAACCGCTATTTCTGATAAGTAAACTTTTTTTTTTCAATAGTATTTTTATTATTTTTTTTAGGATTTTTGGTCCAAAAAAATTTTTCAGTGTGGAACTCCACTTTAAGTCAACTAGTTCTGTTTTTCAGCTTTGTTACTTGTAACAGGTTTTCTATAAAGCACACATATAAGAAAATGTAGCTTGTGTAAGAAGTTTTATTCTGTACCGTCTAGATAAAGAATTGTGGCTCAATATGTCTGGGCCACCTTCCTGTGTAATGAGACATGAAACAGGGAAGCAGGACTCATGACTATGAGTCATGAAAGCAGATGGCATGACTACTCTAATGCCCCATACACACGATCGTTTTTCATGCCATTTTTAAAACTGACGTTTTTCTCGTCATTTTTTTTCTTGTTTCCTCTCAAGCCTGTCTTGCGTACACACCATCATTTTAAAAAATGTTCAAGCAAAGCGCAGTGACGTACAACACGTACGACGGCACTATAAAGGGGAAGTTCCATTCTAATGACGCCACCCTTCATGTTAGTAAAGTTTGTTGAGCGACGATTCGCACTTTTCAGCCTCGTACTTTTCAGTCCGTTACAGCGTGACGAATGTGCTATCTCTATTACGAACGCTAGTTTTACCAGAACGAGCGCTCCCGTCTCATACTTGATTCTGAGCATGCGCGTTTTTTTTCACGTCGTTAAAGCCTACACACTATCGTTTTTCACGTCGTTAAAAAAAACGACATGAAAAACGACGTGAAAAAAGAGAGCATGTTCGAAATTTTTAATGCCCGTTTTTCACGTCGTTAAAAATGCTCTGGAGCATACACACGATCAGTTTTAATGGCCATTTTTAAAAATGGCATTTTTAATGGCATGAAAAACGATCGTGTGTATGGGGCATTAGTGAACTATGCTGGCCATCTTTAAGAGGTCAATCACCTAAGTATTAATGAAATGTAATGAGATGAAATGAACACCCTTGTATTAACCACTCTTTAATATTGTGATTGGTTGATGATGATCGTATATAACTTGTATTCCTGCCCTTGATTAAACCAGACAACTTTTGGACACAGACACTGCTTCATCTCTTTTTGTGTCCACCAAGAAGCTGTCTCTTCAGTACTGAGAGGGTCTTGTGAGTGTGGTAATTTCTGTGATTATACCTAGCTGGTCTTTGTCAGGTATACGGAAATACGGAAATACCGTTTGAATTCCCTTCAAACCCTACTGAACACCTTTGTGATGAATTTGAATTCCAATGGCACCCAGATCTTCTCATCCCACATCGGTACTTTACCTTAACCCTACTGAACACCCTTGGGATGAATTTGAATTCCAATGGCACCCAGGTCTTCTCATCCCACATCGGTACTTTACCTAAACCCTACTGAACACCTTTAGGATGAATTGGAATGGTGATTGTGAGCCAGGTCTTCTTATCCAACATCAGTACCTGACCTCATAAATAGGCACAAATTCCCACAAACACCCTCCAAAATCTTGTGGAAAGTCTTCCCCCAGTAGAGGCTGTTATAGCCCCAAAGCCAAGCAATAATAATGTCCATGGTTTTGGAATGGAATGTCCAACTAGCTCATGTGATGGTCAGGTGCCCCAAAAGTTTTGGCTGTATATAGTATAACAAAACCAAAAATATATATGAACATTGAAAACATTTAGGATGAACTCCAGGTAGGTATAAAAACATTGAATCCAATAATGATTATTGATAAGGAACAACCTTTGGTTCCGGTGAAAGTTTTGAAAGTTGATTGAGAAAAGTTACTGTGACGGACCCCCATACTCCTAAGGAGTATGTCCGCTGTATGAGCTTCCTTGCCGGTGCCAGGACAATACCCGAACCCGAACCCAGTCACTAGTCAGTACTCAGTGTAGGATGGATAAAAGCATAAGACTTTTATTGAAGAACAGACACAAGTATATATCCCTGGGGACAATCCCCCCTTCTTGTTTGCACAGAGACACAGGGCGGGGTAAACTGTACATCCAATAACATGAGGCACATGTACATTCAAACTTTTTTCACCAAATTTTATAAACATGTAGCCAAGCCCCGGGTCCCCTTTGGTCTAATAAGAACCTCCAGAGTTAGGGATAGCTGACATCCTTCTATGTAGAGTGGGTTACAAAGCATGGTGGGTGTGATGCAAGGTAGATTCATGGGCGCCAGGCACTTCTTGAATCCAAAAAGATTTTTTGTCTCTTAAACAGAACTTTGGGAGAGAGAGTTTAGGGCCAGGACACCCTTTAGTAGATGCAATGTTAAAGCAGAGGTTCACCCACAATAACAACACTATCCTATCCGCATCATCCCACAACATACATATACAATTGCCATAAGAATTTTTTTTTTTATCTTTTAATTACCGTAATAGAGCAGTCTAAAGTCCGTCTTCCGGTTTTTGCCTCCTGCGGGAGTAGGCGTCTCTACTCCTTTTCCCCGGCGCCGCAGTGTTTTCTGGGAGCTCTCCGCAATGTCTCCTGGGAGCACAGTGTCATGCTTCCCAAGAGACAATGCGGAACAGCGTCCTTCGAAATCCCGCGAGATTTACTAGCGTTGCCATCACAACGGGGGCGGGAACTTTCAACGACGCTGCCCGTTGTGATGGCAACCCTCAGTGTTGACGGCGCTGCGCGCCATCAACAATGAGCAAGCGCGGGATCGAGCGGTGAATGCTGGGAAAGAAGCATTCACCGCATACAGGAAATAGGTGCTTGTGGGCTTCTAGTGCCCACAAGCAAAATGAAAACATCCCGCAGGAATTTTTATAACTGATCGTTTATAAGGATACCGGACTGCGGAGGTTGAAGAAAACAGAAAAAGTGAGTAACGATTTCTAATGGGGTACTTAATCTAAAAAGAAAAAAAAAAAAAAATCGCAGCAGAACCTCCGCTTTAATTGGCAGACTCCGAGACTTCTATAGGTAGACAGCCATGCAGGGAAAGGCACCCCAGATGGGACACACATCTGCATGTGTAGGCACGCTGTCTCCTATGGCAACAAACTTGAACAGTTCCTTACAAAGGTTACAATGAACTCTTTCACTTCCTCTACAATCTCCTGTTGTAGATCTTCACTCAATTGAGCTTCCAGCCTCTCTCACTAGACTTACTGATCCACTGCCACTGGATCTCCTGAGCCCTTCCAATCTTCTCACTGAGTATCTTCCTCAAGTGTCACCTCCGCATCCATACTGGGTACTTAGCTTGACATTCAGGATACTCCTCAAGCGTCACCCCACTGGCCTGCTTGCTCCCTGGTTTTGCACACAAGGCTGCTCTGCAAGCGTTCGCTGGCTGGGTCCCTGGCTTGATACCTGCTGAAGTTTCCCAATTCTTCACCATCCCCGGTTGGTGAGAATACTGCTCTGGTACTTGCTTCAGCTACTCACTGTGGTCCCTGGTAATAAGGTGGTCCCTTAGTGGTGACAGCTTCCCTTCTACCTCTGACCATAAGAGGTTCTCCGGCCGGCAGAACTGGCACTTTTGGTTGGACTGCAAGCTGCAGTCCCAACCCTGTGCTGCTCTTTTGCTTCTGGATAGGCCCTCAGATAGCCTAGTAGCCAGATGTCCCCGGCATAGGCCTCAGGCTCTGGCCTAGCAGCCCGGGGCAGCACAACACACATCCACCCAGACATCTGTCCAGGTGGCACAGAACCCCGATCACCTGAACTCACCCAAATAGGCTCTCCCAGCAGGCCAAGGGACCCAAGAAGATCCCTGCCCATTGGCTGAGACATCCCATCTATTCCTAATCTGTCCTTGCAATGCCCTTGTCTTATCTAATGCCACCAGATACCCGGCCATCTAGCGACAGAAGAGAGAAGTGCAGCAATTCCAGAATTAGGGTGGAATCAATTGATCTCGGTAACTATACCTGGCAGATAAATTTACTAGCAACCCTGCCTAAACATCAGGGTGCTACAAACAAAAGCTGGAAAACGCAGCCAACTTTGTCAGTGGGAAGGGCAAAAGGTAAAAAAGGGCCAATTACGTGAAAGCTCATATAATGAAAAACATTTTTAGATTTGATTTGAGTGAGTTTAGAGAAGATGGCTCTCTGTTCTGTTCTTTGGAAGTGAATTTCAGAGTTTTGGGGCATAGCAGGAGGAGGCTCTGTCTCCCATCGATTGTAGGTGAGTGGGGGGACACACAGAAGACCAGAATCTGAGGAGCGAAGGTTACGTGGGGGGATGTACGTGGATAAAAGTTCAGACAGATATTGGGGGGCCAAGCCATGAAGAGCTTTATAGGTGAGCAAGGGGATCTTAAAGTCTACGCCAAACCTGATGGGTAGCCAGTGAAAGGACTCCTGAATAGGGGTAATATGGTCACGTGTACCAGACCTTGTCAGGATTCTGGCTGCAGAATTTTGTACATATTTTAGTTGATTATTAGTAGATTTAGGTACACCAGCAAGTAGAGCATTGCAGTAGTCAAGTCAGGAGAACAGAAATGTATAGATCAGCTTTTCAGCTACAGTGCATAGGACAGAGCTGAGCAATGTTTCTCAAGTGGGAAACATTTTGTACATGTCGTTTGAAGGTTAAACGAGCATCAAATATCACCCCTAGATTTTTCAATTTAGACTGAAGCTCAAGAATAGTGTCATCTATACTGTAGATAGGCTACTGGCCTTACATAATTGATGGGGGGTGCCAATAAGCATGACTTCAGTCTTGTCACAGTTTAATTGGAGGAAATTATGGGCCATCCAAGATTTTATATCACAATAAACAGTTAGACAGAAGAGAAGCCGCAAAAGTAGAATCCGGTTCTGTATGGATGTACAGGCATACCCTGCTTTTAAGTACACAATGGGACCAGAGCATGTATGTAAAACAAAAATGTACTTAAAGTGAAGCAATACTTTTTTTTCACTTCTAAATGCATGCACTGCATTGCAATAGTCATTTACAAGCATAACTGGTAGTGGGGGGATCAGGGGCAATAGAGGGGGGCTATACAGTACTGTACAGTTCTTACGTTTATGCAGACTGTGCAATGGTGGGCTGGCTGGTGAGCAACTCTGGGCCTCTGGGCTGGCGGCAGCTCTGAGCAGCTCTGGGCTGGCTGGCGGCACCTCTGAGCAACGCTGGGCTGGCTGGCGGCACCTCTGAGCAATGCTGGGCTGGCTGGCGGGCACCTCTGGGCTGACAGGCAATGCTGGGCTGGCTGGCGGGTACCTCTGGGCCGACGGGCAATGCTGGGCTGGCTTGCTGGCAACTCTGGGCTGGCTCACAGGAACTTTGCCTCTTCCCTCTTCAACGGCAACAACTCTGGGCGGCAGCTCCGCCTCTTCCAGGTCATACTGTGGCTACGCGGCGCGGGAATGCCCGGAATGTCCGTACTTGCGAGGCACTTTACGCACACTCGCGGGCATGTCCGTACTCGTGAGTGTACGTAAAGTGAGTGGCCGCAAAGTGGGGTATGCCTGTATATCTAAGTGTCATCAGCATAGAAGTAATAATTGAGCCCGGGTGATCCAAGCAGTTGGCCGAGGGGAAACATGTAAGGCCCCTTTCACACTGAGGCGCTTTGCAGGCGCTATTGCGCTAAAAATAGCGCCTGCAATGCACCCCGAAAAAGCCGCTCCATTGTATCAAGTGTGAAAGCCCGAGGGCTTTCACACTGGAGCGTTGCGCTTGCAGGAGGGTAAAAAAACTCCTGCAAGCCGCATCTTTGAGGCGCGATAGGAGCGGTAAAAATACCGCTCCCAGAGTGCCCCTGCCCATTGAAATCAATGGGGTAGCGCCTCAAAAACGCCCGCAAAACGGCGCTAAGAAGCATTATTGCAGGCGGTTTTTGCCCTTTTTCGGCCGCTAACGCGGGTTAAAATCCCCCCGCTAGCGCCCGCAAATCGCGGCAAAAACAGCGGTATAGCGGCGCTAAAAATAGCGCCGCTATACCACCAGCGCATCCAGCGCTTCAGTGTGAAAGTAGCCTAAATGCTAAAAAGTAAGGGACTCAAGACTGAGCCCTGAGGAACACGAAACCTGACTGGACCAACTTCAGACAAGAGAAACAAAGTAAGATACGACTTAAAATGTTACCAAATGTAAGCTAATTTTATTTTACATTAAAATAACAATCATATTATACTTACCTGCTCTGTGCAACGGTTTTCCACGGAGCAGCCCGAATCCTCTTCTCGAGTCCCTTGCCGGCGCTCCTGGCCCCTCCCTCCTGCCGATTGCCCCCACAGCAAGCGGCTTGCTCTGGGGCACCCAAGCAGGCCTGCTTCCATTTACGCACAGAGCCGCGGCTCGTCCTCGTCCCTCCGTCTCCTGATTGGCTCACTGGCCGTGATTGACAGCAGCGGGAGCAATGGCTCCTGCTGTTGCCAAAAGCCAATCAGGTGTGCAAGTCCCCGGAGAGGCAAGGCTCTCGTGGGCTTCACTGGATCGAGAGGGGGCTCAGGTAAGTATTGGGGGGGTGGGGGCTGCTGAACACAGAAGGTTTTTTAACCCCCGCCAGAACACTCCAGTCAGCGCTAGTTTTCCAGCATGCTCGTCAGCCACCCTACACACGGTCCGAATGTCAGACATTTTTTAAAGCGGTGTTCCGGCCAAAAAAAAAATATTAAAAGCCAGCAGCTACACACACTGCAGCTGCTGGCTTTTAATATTAGGACACTAGGATTCCCTCGATGTCGGCACCGCAGCTGATGTTTCCATCAACTGACGGGTGCTGCCGCCGCCATTGTGGGTAAGGGAACCCGGCAGTGTAGCCTTTTGGCTTCACGCCGGGAACCCTACTGCGCATTCGCGAGGCCCCGCTCCTCGCTCTTATTGGCCTAGCGGCCTGGGGGGGGGAGGAGGGAGCCCCGCGGTGACTCCCGGAAGTGGGAAAGGATACCTGTCCCCCCTCCCCCCGAAAGGTGGCAATTGTGGGGGTAGAAATCAGATGAGCGGAAGTTCCACTTTAGGTTGGAACTTCGCTTTAATTAACCGGCCGATGTTGCCCGACATTCGGCCCATGTGTACGGGGCTTTAGGCTGAGTGATACTATAACATCATGCCAAGCTCGACCTTGTTCCTAACCATAAATGATGTTTGGGCTTTAGGGACAAGGTCCAGTTTGGCATAATGTTATAGTAAAGCTGAGTGATAAAAACTGGATTCAGAGATAAAGAAAAGGCAGGTGATCCATTGAGACCCATAAATGCCATACCCATGCCTCCATCCCTGGTACATTGAAAATGAAAAAAGAAAATGGGCTGTGGGACTTTAAATGAGGCATGGATGGGCGTAGGAAAAAGTCTAGGATATCAAAAATGAGTAGACATCACTGTCCCGTTGGGGAATAGTCTGTAGCCATGTATACATGCTGCATAGTCAGTCTAAAGAATGGAGATCAAGGCATGGATATAAATATAAAAATGTATTGTATCATGGTAAAAGTACACATGGATCATGCAAACAAAGGCATAATGTAAATAGGGGTTATCACAAAGACATGATCAAAATTCACTGTTGAGACATGGCTGAAGCAAGTAATGACAGTTAAATGGACATACAGAAACAGTGAAAATGATTATCCAGTTAAAAAGTCAAGAATACACTTAATAGATTCATAGTTGGGCAAGCTTTACTTGGCATTCCAGAGCATGGACTCATGGATGGGCATGGGGAAAAGGGTCTAAGATATCAAAAATTGGTAAACATCACTGTCCCGTTGGGGAGTGGTCTGTAGCCAGGTATACATGCTGCATAGTCAGTCTAAAGAATGGAGATCAAGGCATGGATATAAATAAAATATATTGTATCATGGTAAAAGTACACATAGATCATGCAAACAAAGGCATAATGTAAATAGAAGTTATCACATAGACATAATCGCAATTCGTTGTTGAGACATGGCTGGAGCAAGTAGTGACAGTTAAATGGACATACAGAAACAGTGAAATTAATTATCCAATTGAAATGTCAAGAATACACTTTGTAGATTCGTAGTTGGGCAGGCTTTACTTGGCATCCCTGAGCATGGACTCGACGCGTTTCTTGGCGTTTAAAGCCAGTCATCAGGAGTGGGGTGCATGTCATTTGACTAAAAGGGGAGATGGATAGACAGGTCAAATAAGGTCTTGAAAAAATTATGTCATGTTTGAAACAGAATAACAGAATCAGGTAGTCTGATACGTTACCAATGGCAAAACCCGGAATGGGGTTGTCCCAAGCATTTGAAATATGGCGTAGAGTGGTGGTCCTGGATACAGTGTCTCACCCGGGGCTGAGGCGGGGAAGGCCCCCCAATAAACACTTCAAGTGTTTATTGGGGGGCCTTCCCCGCCTCAGCCCCGGGTGAGACACTGTATCCAGGACCACCACTCTACGCCATATTTAAAATGCTTGGGACAACCCCATTCCGGGTTTTGCCATTGGTAACGTATCAGACTACCTGATTCTGTTATTCTGTTTCAAACATGACATAATTTTTTCAAGACCTTATTTGACCTGTCTATCCATCTCCCCTTTTAGTCAAATGACATGCACCCCACTCCTGATGACTGGCTTTAAACGCCAAGAAACGCGTTGAGTCCATGCTCAGGGATGCCAAGTAAAGCCTGCCCAACTACGAATCTACAAAGTGTATTCTTGACATTTCAATTGGATAATCATTTTCACTGTTTCTGTATGTCCATTTAACTGTCATTACTTGCTTCAGCCATGTCTCAACAGTGAATTTTGATCATGTCTTTGTGATAACCCCTATTTACATTATGCCTTTGTTTGCATGATCCATGTGTACTTTTACCATGATACAATAAATTTTTATATTTATATCCATGCCTTGATCTCCATTCTTTAGACTGACTATGCAGCATGTATACATGGCTACAGACTATTCCCCAACGGGACAGTGATGTCTACTCATTTTTGATATCCTAGACTTTTTCCTACGCCCATCCATGCCTCATTTAAAGTCCCACAGCCCATTTTCTTTTTTCATTTTGGATTCAGAGATCCATTGTTAGCTTTTAATGGAGGGGAGCAAACTGATTGACCAAACGGACCAACTTTTGCTCAGTTTTCATAAATCATTCCCCCCCGCAACTTCAGATAAATCTGATGACTTTGCAATGTTTAGCCAACATTAAGCCGCAACTCCCTGTAGAGCAAATATATTTTGTAGCTGGCAGTGGAGGATGCGGTTTTAACGTCTGTGTAATTATCATTAAACCTCTCAGATTTAATACTAGAACACAACATCAGCATTTTGAGATACATTACCAACTCCCAACGTGCAAAGCAATGCAAATATCACCAACACTAATTAACGAGAGAGGGACTAGCACTTAAAGCCCAACATCGACCAAACTGTTTTTTGTTTCTTTTCTTTAACTTAAAGTGATACTAAAGGTTCGATTAAAAAAAAAAGAAAATAACAAACATATCATACTTACCTCCACGTTTTCTGGAGTCCCCCGGCGGCTCTCTCGGCTCCTCCCCGCATCAGATAACCCTTTCTGGGAAGCCCACTCCCAAGGGGGTTACCTTGCGGGCACGCTTCCGTGTCCAGCATTCGGCATCCATAGCCACCCAATGCAAGACTCAGCCCCGCCCCCTGCGTCATTGGATTTGATTGACAGCAGCGGGAGCCAATGGCTGCACTGCTATCATTCTATCCAATCAAGAGCCGAGAACCCCTGGGCAAAGATGCAGCGCGTCCTTGGCGTGGGACATTCCAGGGCTCAGGTAGGTAAAATGGGGGGGCTGGGGGGCCGGTAATTGTCAGATGTTTTTTCACCTTAATGCATAGGATGCTTTAAGGTGAAAAAATAGGAGGGTTTACAACCCCTTTAACTTTACTGCTGTCATAAGTGGGCTAACAAGTCCTTTATGTGATAACATAGTGCAGATGACAGGTTCTCTTTAAGGAGAAATCAGGGGTCTATTAGATCCCTAATATCATGTCTGCACTCTGTTGAAGCTGATTGTGCACAGACCTTTGTTATCGGTTTGGTAGCCATAGAGGAGGTGCAGCTGGCTGATCATTTCTCCCGAATTTTTTTTGAGAGATAGTACAGCTGTGGCCAAAAGTTTTGAGAATGACACAAATATTAATTTTCACAACGTCTGCTGCCTCGGTTTTTATGATGGCAATTTGCATATACTCCAAAATGTTTTGAAAAGTGAGCAGATGAATTGCCATTAATGAAAATGAACTTAATCCCAAAACAAACATTTCCACTGCATTTGTGAAGAAGACTTCAGGGCGCCCAAGAAAGTCCAGCAAGCGCCAGGACCGTCTACTACAGTTGATTCAGCTGTGGGATTGGGGCACCACCAGTGCAGAGCTTGCTCAGAAATGGCAGCAGACAGGTGTGAGTGTATCGGCACGCACAGCGAGGAGGAGACTTTTGGAGGATGGACTGGTGTCAAGAAGGGCAGCAAAAGAAGCCACTTCTCTACAGGAAAAACATCAGGGACAGACTGATATGATACAAAAGGTACCGGGATTGGACTGCTGAGGACTGGAGTAAAGTCATTTTCTCTGATGAATCCCCTTTCCGATTGGGGCTCCAAACCTTGTCCAGAGAAGAAAAGGTGATCGCTACTAGGGATGAGCTTTGAGTTCAAGTCAAACTCATGTTCGACTCGAACATCGGCTGTTCGATCGTTCGCCGAATTTCGAACATTATGGGCCGTTCGCGCCAAATTCGAGTGGCGCGTCACGGCCCATAATTCACTGCGGCATCGCAGTGCATTGCTGGCTGATGATTGGCCAAGCATGCACTATGACCTATGCTTTGGCCAATCACAGTGCGCAAAAAACGTAGAGCCATAATTGGCCAAAGCCAGGGTGGCTTTGGCCAATTATGTCTCAGGGAGTTTAGTACACGCCCCACACTATATAAGCCCGCCTCCGTGGCGGCCTTGTGTACTGTGTTGTGATGGTTAAAGACAGATAGAGAGAGATAGACAGTGTCATTTATATTGAGTTAGATATATTGAGCAGGCAGGCGAGTCAGTTAGCTGCTGTTACAGTGTGTAGAGGATATATCTGCATCCTAGGTGTTGTATATATATTTATACACTGTATTCAGTTTAGCTAGATCCGTTCCTGTTATTCTCTATACTGTGACAGGCAGGCAGGTGATTGTGCCAGCTGCAGTCAGTGTTTCACTTAGTGTACTGTGTGCTTTGCATAGCGTTCACCTAAAGCTCACCTGAATACAATTGCTGGTGTTCTCATAAAAATACAGGCAGTGAGGCAGGGATCTCCAGTATTTTGTTTTAGTGTTCTTTGCACAGTGTGCACCTAAAGCTTACCTGAATACAAATACAAATACCCAAAATGTCTGGTAATGGGCTGGGGTAGGGTGGGGGTGGGGTGATGGGGTAGCCATGCCATGTTTCTCAATGATTTTCATCCATATTGCCGGGACCAGACATTACATTAAAGCCGCAAGCAGTTTTAAATGATTTTTTTTCCTTTAGAAATGTAATTACTCTTTTGTCCATGGACCTACACAGCTTCTCTATTGACAAAGTGGGTATTATCCGTTAATTAGGAGTGACTAGGCAGAAAAACTTGTAAAAAGTGTTGCATCACACCTTCTACAGTACCGCCCAGGGGGCGGACCCTCTGGGTATACCCTCTCAGTCTGCACATCGCAGATCAGTTTTTTTCTGTCTAGCAAGGAGTAGGACATGGCTCCCTTCGGGCCCATTGGTCCGGGGAAAAAAGGATATATATATATTTTTTTTTTTTGCTACATTTGTTGTTTCCTGTGATCTTCGATCAACTGCCGACTGGGTGACAGGCTGGATCCTCGATCCTTGTAGTCTCCCCAGTTTCGGCCATCGAGCGTGTGCCGACCCTAGCTACGCGCTGGGTTTTCCACGACATGCCCGTCGCTCCACGGGTGGCCGGTGAGCCTACGCTCCAGGGCCTGCATCGGACCGCTCAGCTTCGGCTGACCTTACGGCCGAGCCGCAGCAGCCTGGCCGGTGAGCGTACGCTCCAAGGCTTGCATCGGACCGCTCAGCTTCGGCTGACCTTACGGCCGAGTCGCAGCAGCCTGTCCGGTGAGCGTCATGCTCCAGGGCATACATATGATCGTCCCTTCTGGGTCCAATCACAGCATGCCTGGCCAACAGTCACCTTCCGTGCGCGGACGATGATCTGTTTGGAATGTCTTCCAGCAGAATACATGCAGGATAGGTAAGTAAAACTCCCCTGCCTCGGCTGGGTGATTTAGCTGGACATTCCTGGAGAGATCAAGTAAGTGGTTGTGGCCCCTTTCTTCCCTCTCTCCCTGCCTTTCCCTCCTCCCTGGGCTTCTAGCTAAAGGTTGCTGGGTGCTGGGGGTCACCTAGGGGGTCCCACTGGAGCGGGGCTGGCTGTAACTAACATTTAAAAGAAATGCCATTTTTGCTTACCTGTGTTTGTGTCTCCATGCTGTCGGCGGCCATTTTGAGGTGGTCCATGCCAAGTTTGGCCTCTTGTAACTGCCTGGCGGCCATCTTCCTGTGGTTCGGCCACAGCCACTGGCCCCTATCAGGTGATCGGCGGCCATGTTGGTCCACCCTGTATGCAGATATTGCCGTTCGGCGGCCATCTTTTTGTGGGCTATGGCTGCCTGACCTCTATCTTCTGTCGGCGGCCATTTTCTTAGAGCCCACATTATCTTCTATACAGACGTTTTTGGCAACCATTTTGCGAGAGCCTCCGGCCTCTAGGGTGCATTACACTGGCGCGAAAATTCACACAGGAAGTGCTGATAAAAGAAGCAGACTGACACAGCAGCAAGGGGACAGCATCACAGGCGCAGCATAGCAGTACCTATCCAGGGTGGTGAGTCCTCTGGGTAACCCAGCATCTCTGCAGCGCAGGAGGGTGGCCTATTGATATCTTGCCTGGAGCCCTGTGAGTGTCAGCGTGTGGTCAGCATGGCATCTGAGCCAGATGTCTTCTCCCCTGAAACACCAGATTTAGCAGCTGGTGTCCCCGAGGTGTCTATGGACGCTATGTCGGCAATCCTAGAGGCGTTTGCTGCCAGGGTGGAAGCAGCACACGGGAATACAGGGGGTAATAAACGCCCCTGTCCCCTGCAATCTTCTGGGGATATTTCTGATGCAGAACCAGGTCCAGCTATGGCTCATGGCCCAGATTCTGATGCATCAGAGACTGCAGACCGTGACCGATCGGACAGTGAGGAGGACTCCAAGTCCAGGTCAGTACGCGAGACGGCTTTGGTATCTGACCTTATTACTGCAGTGCGGGATACGCTAAAGTTGGAAAGGACTGAAGAAGTAGCAGATACTCCAGTCCCCTTTGGGTTTCGTAAACCTGCCCGCACTGCTAAGGTGTTCCCTTGTGTGTCTTATTTTGACAAACTCTTATACAAGGAATGGGAGAACCCACTGAGGGTCTTTACAGACCCAAAGAGGTTTGCAGTACGGTACCCCTTTGAGGAGAGTTTTCTGAAGATATGGACCTCTCCCCCTATAGTGGACCCTTCGGTGTCCAGACTTAATAGAGCCACCACTATTCCAGTAGAAGGGGCTCCTGTTTTCAAGGACCCTGTGGATAAGAAGGCTGAAGCACTCGCTCGCTACCTATACTCAGTGGTAGGCTCGGCAGTACGCCCGGCATTGGCGGGGGCCCTAGTGTCTCAGACACTTACTGAATGGGCAAAATTGCTACTCCAGGGGTTAAAGGAGCGAGATGCTCCTCCTAATGAGATAACTTTGGCCGACCAGTTGGTCCAGGGCCTTAAGTTTGTCTGCGAGTCAGACATGGATACTATTCCCCTGCTGTCAAGAGCTTCGGTTTATGCAGTAGCAATACGCCGCCTGATCTGGCTAAAGGGCTGGTCTGCGGACCAGACTTCCAAGAAAGCCCTATTGGATCTGCCTTTTAAGGGCGACAGACTTTTTGGGGCTTCTCTGGATGACATCATCAAGGATGCCACAGGAGGTAAAAGCACTTTGCTTCCCCAAACTAGCAAGGGTAGGGGACCACGCCAAGGGCAAGGGCCCTCCTTTACTGCACGTAAGCGTTTTTTTCGCCCCCTTAAGGCGACAGGGAAAAGACCCCAGGCCGATAAAGCGCCTGCCCAAGGACAAAAGCGTCCTTGGTCCCGCAGACCCAACAAGCCTGCGGACAAATCTGCGTCCACATGAAGGTCCGCCCCCACCCAGCTCTCGGGTGGGGGGACGTCTTCGCAAATTCGCGACTCAGTGGACTGCTCTAGTCTCCGACAGGTGGGTTTGCGAAGTAATCTCCTCAGGCTACAAGATAGAATTTCTCTCTTGTCCACCAGACAGATTCATCACCTCCAATCTCCAGCTACTACCGACCCGTCGGGAGGCCCTGTATGGGGCGGTCCAGGGTCTACTGGAATGCGGGGTAGTTATTCCAGTTCCAGAACAGGAACGGGGTCAGGGTTTTTACTCAAATCTGTTCATTGTGCCAAAGAAGGAGGGGGTTCGTCCAATCTTGGATCTCAGAGCCCTCAATTGCTTTGTGAAGGTACAAAGATTTCGGATGGAGTCGGTTCGATCCGTAGTCACGGCTCTCCATCCGGGGGACTTTCTGGCCTCCTTGGACATCAAGGACGCATACCTGCATGTCCCCATATACTCCAGACACCAGAGGTTTCTGCGATTTGCTATCGGGAAGAACCACTACCAGTTTGTGGCCCTCCCGTTTGGCCTTGCCTCAGCACCCAGGACGTTCACCAAGGTGCTCGCTCCGATTCTGGCACTTCTAAGACAGCGGGGTATCGCTATCACAGGTTACTTGGACGACCTTCTGCTGAAGGCCCCTTCAAGCTCAGAATTAGAGGTAGGCGTGTCCATTACCTGTCAGACTCTTTGAGACTGTGGTTGGATACTAAACACGCAAAAGTCAGTATTGGTGCCCACTCAATGCCTAGTGTACCTGGGGTTGATTCTGGATTCCTCAGAGGCAAAGGTATTCCTCCCTGTGGAGAAGTTGCAGACCCTCCGGGCTGCAGTACGGCAGCTGACTTCCAGGAATTGGTCGTCACTCCGTTTTTGCATGCGAGTGTTGGGCCTCATGGTAGCCTCCTTCGAGGCGGTCCCATATGCTCAATACCACACTCGAGTGTTACAGAAGGAAGTTCTGTCCAGATGGAACCGATGCCCTTCATCTCTGGATTGTCAAATCCGAGTGAGCCACCTAGTCAGGAGATCCCTGGTATGGTGGCTGACAGCACCGGCTCTAATGGCCGGGAAGTCATTTCTTCCGGTTTACTGGATAGTGATCACGACGGACGCCAGCCTTACAGGTTGGGGGGGAGTCTGGGGTGTCCAGTCGGCGCAAGGTCGCTGGACCCCAGAGGAAGCCCTCCTGCCGATCAATGTCCTGGAGATCCGGGCGATCAAGCTGTGCCTCTTCAAATGGTCTCAGAGACTGCAAGGGCGTCCAGTCAGGATCCAGTCAGACAACGCCACAGCAGTGGCATATGTCAATCATCAAGGAGGAACAAGAAGCTCAGCTGCAGCATCGGAGATCGCTCGCATCCTGAAGTGGGCAGAGAGGAGCGTACTGGCACTGTCGGCCGTGTACATTCCGGGTGTGGAAAACTGGCAGGCGGACTACCTGAGCCGCCAGATGCTGGACCAGGGAGAATGGTCCTTACACCCGGAGGTGTTCCAACTCCTCTGCCAAAGATGGGGCACACCAGACGTAGATCTTCTGGCTTCCCGACTCAATCGGAAGGTATTGAGGTTTGTGGCCCGGTCAAGAGACCCATGGGCAGACGCAACGGACGCGTTGGTAGCATCGTGGGGTCAGTATCGGCTAATCTATGCCTTCCCTCCCTTAAGGCTTCTTCCTCTTCTGCTCCGCAGAGTGGAGGCAGAGGGAATTCCAATGATCCTAATCGCTCCAGATTGGCCTCAGCGTCCTAGGTACGCCAATCTAGTACGTCTGGTAGCAGACGTCCCCTGGCGCCTACCACTACGGAAGGACCTGCTATCGCAAGGTCCCATATTCCATCCTGCTTTACAGTCATTGGCTTTAACGGCATGGCTGTTGAGAACCAGGTACTGAGAGATTGGGGCCTGTCAGACTCAGTAATCTCTCTACTATGAGAAGTGCTCGGAAACCGTCCTCTAGGAAGGTCTATCACCGCACTTGGAGGGCCTACATCTCCATGTGTGAGGAAATGAAATGGCATCCGCGTACCTATTTGGTTTCCAGAATCCTGCTGTTTTTACAGCATGGGGTAGACCAAAGGCTTGCCCTAAGTACGATTAAGGGACAGATATCTGCCCTGGCTGTCTTTTTTCAGCGACCCCTGGCGACTCACTCTCTCGTAAGTACATTTGTGCAGGGGGTTCGACATGTGGCCCCTCCGGTCCGCCCCCCGTTACCTCCGTGGGACTTGAACCTGGTCCTCTCGGTGCTTCAGACGGCACCGTTTGAGAATATTAGAGATATTCCCCTGTTGACACTTTCTCAGAAGGTGGTCTTTTTGGTGGCTGTTACGTCAGTTAGACGAGTCTCTGAGCTGGCAGCCCTGTCCTGCAAGGCTCCCTATTTGATTTTCCACAAGGATAAGGTGGTGCTGCGGCCGCAGCCTTCCTTTCTTCCGAAAGTCGTTTCGGCTTTTCATCTCAACGAAGACATTGTACTTCCATCCTTGTGTCCTCAGCCGTCGAATCCTAAGGAGTCGGCGTTGCATTCCTTGGACGTTGTCCGAGCTTTGAGAGTATACATATCTGCTACTTCCCTGTTCCGGAAGTCAGACTCACTGTTTGTTTCGGTGGCTGATCCCAAGAAGGCCAAGCAGTCTCATCGGCCACCATCTCTAGGTGGATCCGACAGATGGTAATCCAGGCTTACGCCTTAAAGGGTCAGGCGCCCCCCTTTCCTGTCACGGCGCATTCGACCACGGCAATAGGTGCCTCTTGGGCTTTCCGACATCAAGCGTCTGTTTCCCAATTATGTAAAGCGGCGACTTGGTCGTCCGCTCACACTTTCACAAAATTCTACAAAGTTGATGTAGGTGCATCTTCGGATGCCTCTTTTGGCCGCAAGGTTTTGCAAGCGGCTGTTTAGAGTTGCAACTCCTCCGTTGCAGGAGTGCTGTTTTGTGTTTTGGGGTGAAGTTTGTTTTTATGCTGTTACCACCCCTCGTTTTTTCTCTGACACTGCTTTGGGACGTCCCACTTTGTCAATAGAGAAGCTGTGTCGGTCCATGGACGAAAGAGTAAATAGGATTTTTTACTCACCGTAAAATCCTTTTCTCTGAGTCCATGGACCGACACAGCACCCACCCCTCCTTTTAAGTTTGTACTGCTTTTTGACGAACTGATCTGCGATGTGCAGACTGAGAGGGTATACCCAGAGGGTCCGCCCCCTGGGCGGTACTGTAGAAGGTGTGATGCAACACTTTTTACAAGTTTTTCTGCCTAGTCACTCCTAATTAACGGATAATACCCACTTTGTCAATAGAGAAGCTGTGTCGGTCCATGGACTCAGAGAAAAGGATTTTACGGTGAGTAAAAAATCCTATTTTTGTGCAGGGACAGTTCTAAACACGGGAAACACGTGGCACTTCACAGGCATACTTTAGACATCCCCCAGGTACAATATTTAAAGGAATATTTCACTTTTTTTTTTCTTTAAGCATCATTAACCACTTCAATACAGGGCTTTTTATACCACTTTCATACCGGGCCTATTCTAGCACTTCTCTCCTACATGTACGAATCATCATTCTTTTGCTAGAAAATTACTCAGAACCCCCAAACATTATATATATTTTTTTAGCAGACACCCTAGGGAATAAAATGACGTTCATTGCAACTTTTTTTCTTGCACGGTATTTGCGCAATTATTTTTCAAACGCCTTTTTTTTTTTTTTTAAATGGTTTCATGAATTAAAAAATAACAAAACAGTAAAGTTAGCCCAATTTTTGGGGAAAATATGAAAGATGATGTTACGCCGAGTAAATAGATACCTAACATGTCACGCTTTAAAATTGCGCACACCCATGGAATGGCGCCAAACTTCGGTACTTAAAAATCTCCATAGGCGACGCTTTAATTTTTCTTACAGGTTACCAGGTTAGAATTACAGAGGAGGTCTAGTGCTATAATTGTTGCACGCGCTCTAACGCACGTGGCGATACGTCACATATGTGGTTTGAACGGCGTTTACATATGTGGGCGACTTACTTGTGCATTCGCCTCTGATCTCGAGCTACCGGGGACAGGGGTGTTTTTATTTTATTTTTTATTAATTTTTTTTATTTTTTACTTATTTATTTATTTTTTTACACTTATTTTACTTTTTTTTTTTTTTTGATCACTTTTATTCCTAGTACAAGGAATGTAAACATCCCTTGTAATAGGAATGTGTGTGACAGGTCCTCTTTATTGAGAGATGAGGGGGCAATAAGACCCCACATCTCTCCTCCAGGCTGGAAAACAATGGCGGCTTTGTTTACATCTGAGGACCCGGGCGTGACGTCATCACATCGCGCCCGGGCCTCCAACGGTCATAGAGATGACTGGTGACCATCTGGTCACCAGTCATCTCTATGCTCGTCACGTGACCCACCACCGGCGCCGGACGATTTTCTCAGAGTCCCCGATGGCACAGGAGAGCCCGGAGCAGCACCAGATGGCGGCAGGAGGGAGGGGATGTCCCTTCCCGCCGCCTACAAGAACGATCAAGCGGTGGAACCGCCGCTATGATCATTCTTATGGTGCACAGAATCGCCGGCAGAGCAAAAGGATATCTGAATGATGCCTCTAGCTGCAGGTATCATTCAGATATCCCCCTACAAACCCAGGACGTCATATGACGTCCACCCAGGATGGGAGATCCCATCTGTGGACGTCATATTACTATGGCTGGGTATTGAAGTGGTTAATAGGGTTCTAAAGTTTGTGCAAACTTTCGGTCCGTCCGCAGGTTCTGGTGCGAACCGAACCGGGGGGTGTTCGGCTCATCCCTAATCGCTACCATCAGTCCTGTGTCATGCCAACAGTAAAACATCCTGACACCATTCATGTGTGGGGGTTGCTTCTCAGCCAAGGGAATGGGCTCACTCACAATTTTGCCTAAGAACACAGCCATGAATAAAGAATGGTACAAAATCATCCCCCAAAAGCAACTTGTTCCAACCATCCAAGAACAGTTTGGTGAGGAACAATGCCTTTTCCAGCATGATGGAGCACCTTGCCATAAGGCAAAAGTGATAACTAAGTGGCTTGGTAAACGAAACATCAAAATTTTGGGTCCATGGCCAGGAAACTCCCCAGACCTTAATCCCTTTGAGAACTTGTGGTCAATCCTCAGGAGGCGGGTGAACAAAACAAACTCCACAAATTCTGACAAACTCCATGCATTGATTATGCAAGAATGGGTTGCCATCTGTGAGGATGAGGCCCAGAAGTTGAGTGACAGCATGCCAGGGGCGAATTGCAGAGGCCTTGAAAAAGAAGGGTCACCACTGCAAATATTGACTCTTTGCATAAACTTATTGCAATTGTCAATAAAAGCTGACACTTATGAAATGCTTGTAATTATACTTCAGTATACCATAGTAACATCTGACAAAAAGATCTAAAAACACTGAGGCAGCAGACTTTGGGAAAACTGATTGTTGTGTCATTCTCAAAACCTTTGGCCAGGGCTGTATAATAATATTACTATAGTATTTACTTTACAAGTATGAATTTCACCATTTCTGGATTTCTTCTGAAAACTCAAACTGCCTGGCTTTCCCTAGCTGGCTAGAGTGCTGTTTTTAATGACCTGGAAGAACCATGTACCCAGAGAAGAAAACACTTTTGGGTCTACATGCTTGTTTCAGGTTATTAAATCCAAGCATTGGAGCTTCTCGGCCTTTTGGCTAAGATCAAGTGTAGTATCTGTTCTTATCAGTTGCTAGAGGATGCGCTGAAGCACCTCCTACATGGGGAGGGTGGATGCAAATCCAATGGCGTCATTGCACCTGGAAGGATGGTTTCGGTAGGGGCCACGCCGTGCTGCCCGACAGTAAACTGGGGGCCGGTAGTGGTTGAGTCTGAGCCGTCTGGAAGGGTGCTCCTGGTGAGGATGGAGTGCTGCATTTGGTCTGGTCTTTTTGCCGAGTCTTATTCTGGCCTTCTGGCTGGATGGTGTAAGTGCTGTCCTTGTTAGCGATCCGGTTGGAGGAGCTGGCTAATCCCTGTTTCTGAGCGGGGTGCGGCCATGCAAATCCGCTGGGTTGATGGGAGTCTGGAAGGGCTAGTATCGGTGGAGGCTGTATGCAGGGGCAGCTCTCCCTGAGAAAACCTTGAAGGGCTCTCTATCAGCGGGACAGAGGGCTGCACTGACCAGTCGGGGGGTCGGATAGGAGCCGAAAAGCCCATGGTGCATGTGCCCTTGGAGTGGCAGTCCAAGGGTGCCAGACGATCACATGTGAGTGAGGGTCACATTGATATATGGCACCGCGGTCACTGCACCATGTCACACCTTTTTAGCACCTGCCTCCTGGGCCGGGCCTTTTGGCTAGGACCGGAGGAATTTTTTATTCCTGGCCGGAGGGCCTGGCCATTGTATAGCACAATGGCCACTTTTCACTCTCCCACCTTCCTTCTCCCCACTTTCTTTTTATTTATCCCCGTGTGTGTCACTTTTTTGTATTTTTTTGTTTGGTGTCCCACGTTTGTCACAGTGTGTTTTAGTAGGGTGTAGGTCCTCGGGCCTGCCCTGAACGACTTGGGAGTAGGTGGACATGGTCTTCTGGCCTGGTTCGCCTGCTCTCATGGGGTCTCCCTTCGGGGGAGCCCTACCTAGTACTTGGGTGGGTCTGTTTCGGCAGATCCTCCAGAGAAAGGGGTCCGTCTGGTTTTGGCCAGTCGGACCACGTGATGTACCTCAGTCCCCGTCAGGAGCCTAACGCCCCGGGGGATCAGGGTAAGGTCCTTCCTAGTGGAGGACTAGTGTTACACCCGTTGCACGTTTTGTGTTTCACTCTTTGTGTGTGCACTTTTTTTGGCACCGGGTGGAGTTTTTGGGTGTGTTTCACACGCCATGGGCTTTTCAAAAAAAAAAATCCAAGCATTGGAGCTATTGGATATGCATGATAGCATATGCAGTAGCTCGAGTAGCATTCTCACGGAGGGATGCAAGCAGCAACATCAAATGTGTTTCATTTTGCTCATGTTTCCTTTAAAGCTAAACTAAAAAAAAAAAAAAAATGGCGGCAAAGGTTTAATGCTTATTTTGTTGACTGTTCTTAATACCATTAGGTGATTCTAGTCTTTATCTAGCCTCAGCCTAGGTCCTCTAATACATTCCATAGTGATTCTTATAACATTTACCACTCACGCCCTGAAGAAGGAGGCGTTTCCCCCCTGAAACGCATTGGATTTTTTTCATTCTCCTAACCCAGTGTTTCTCAACTCTAGTCCTCAAGGCACCCCAACAGGTCATGTTTTCTGCATTTCCCTCAGATGAAACGGCTGTGGTAATTACTAAGGCAGCGAAACTGATCAAATCACCTGTGCAAAATAATAGACAGCCTGAAAGCATGACCAGTTGGGGCGCCTTGAGGACTGGAGTTGAGAAACACTGTCCTAACCAATAAACGTTTCAAAAAGACCTTTAAGCGATCTAAACTTTTGTGGTAGGTGCTCCCCATAGGGCAGGGGTCTTCAAACGTTTCAGTACCAGGACCACATCATATATTTTACAAATATTCGTGAGCCAAACAAAGTCAGTTTTTTAAATGAATGAACAGGCTCCAGGAAATCTGAGTCCTCCTTTTACATCAGAAGCCCCCCCATTACATCATAGTCTCCCTTGCACATCAGAGCCCTCAGTCCCTGTGTCCTACCCTAAAATCATCACCCAAGCGGCAGCACGGCACAGGGAGGGAGATGGAGTAGGTCTGGAAGTATGTCCCATGGATCAGCATCCTGCATTTCTATAGTGCAGTCAGGCCAGCCAGCGGCACCATGGCAACAAATAACGTTGTATATCCTGGCCACTTCGCATCATTGGTTGTTAAGGTGCTGGCAGCTGGCCTTCCTGCACCATGGAAACATGTGAAACAAATACGGGACAGGTTTCTGCGGAGCAGGAAAAATCTTGTAGCAGGCAAGTTGCTGCGGCTGGGTAAAATTAGATATATCCTGTGGGCCAAAATTTGGAGACCCCTTGCTATCTCATCCCTCACCCCTCCAGCAGTCAGAACTCTTCTCCTCTCTTCAATGGATAAAAACGCCTGTGACTGATGGCGAAAATAATAAATTTCAGGGGATGATTCATGCAGCCTGCAGGAGCATGAGATAAGGAAATATAATTACTTCTGTAGCTCTACCCCCGTAAGAGCTGCTGGTTTAGATTTGGGCCTGTACTCTGCCTATCAACCCCTATAATTTGGCTCGGTTCCCCCTTGGCACAACTGGACAATAATGGGATTGTGGACCCCTAAAAGGCTATAGAGGGCCACAATGATACCACACAATAATAAATGTAGTTAAATATTGTTACCTCAGTGTGGTTCACCTGCCACACAGTTGCAAAATATAGCGTCCCACACAAGATGTAGTTCAACCAAAAGGTAATACGTTTACTTGGTAGAGAAAATGGAATAGAAATTACACAAGTAACATTTGACTCAAACAGATCCCTGTGAGAGTCAACTGGCATACATATGCATAACAGTTTCAAGGTTTCACTATACAAAAAGGGACCCAAATAATACAACTCAGGGTCAGACCTGAGGAGGTGTACGGTGGAGGAATCTCCCAATGCAATGATGACAGCAATGGGGTACTTCTCCACCAAGTCCCACACAGCTCACTGAAATAACACAAGGACAATAAAAGTGAGTGCAAACAGTTAGCTTACACATATGAGTTCAATAAGCTATTTGGCTCCCCCTAGTGGGCAGCTCAACTGGTATGTGTCCCGTTGTATCAACCTAAGCAATAAACTGAACCGATGATTGTTCCTAAAAGCTTCCAGTAATCTTCGGCTAGATTTGTTGGTGCACTATTTACAGTATTTGTAATCCAACAGACAAGGTGAAGAAAGAATGAACACTTAAAGTATGCAGTATAAGGGCAAGAGAAACGCTGATCCTCCCAAAGCGCTATATCACTCCCGGGTGTAACGTGTCTCCACTTACGACTCTGCAGTTGCCAGCAATTGCAAGTGAAACTATGGCAGTCACCTTCCTGCGACCCAGTTAGTTATATTGGTGGGCAGGTGCCCTCTCACCAAATGAGGCCTCGCCTTGCCGGTATGCTCCGTCTGGACCCTCTTGGTTCTCAGCCTCTCTGCAGGTCGTGGTCCCTGGTCCTCCACACAGCTGCTCACGAGGTGTCGGTGGATAGGTGACTCTGGATGCTGTGGACTGTAGAGCGATCCCTCTCCCTGGTCCGATCAGCAGGGCTGTTACAGGAATCCCTCCGTCAGGCAATCCGGTCTCCGTAACTTTAGGCCCAGGCTTCTCCGGCCTAAGCACACTCGCTGCAGGCCTCTTGCCTGTTGCAAGATGGCGTCCCAACAGACGGAACCAAAGCCCAGCCTCGCCTTAAATAAGTTCTCCCAGCAGGCTGTGCGTGGCGCCATCCGCTTTAGTACCACAGTGGCGCTATGGGCTCTGTAGTCTATTTCCAACCCACAGTAATAGAGTCTCTGTCTCTCTGCGCTACAAGGTCTGTCATGCATTGTTCTTGTCATGCTGAACCAAACGAATTGCAGCAGTATGATACAAATGGACCTCAGAAGGAGTTAAGTTCCTATTAGGCACAAACTGTAGTCCGTAAGCTACGTACAAAAGTGACACCTTGCTCAACTTCCTATGTTCCCCCTAGCCAGTTTACTGTCCTCCAGACTTTAGGGGGTCTGGACTGAGGCCATTTGGAGTAGAAATTGTCTTGACGTCAGTGGGAGTAAACAATGCATCTTTGGTGCTAGGAATAACGTGCCCCATCATTGGTGTCAATAGTAGGAAAACTGCCCCATTGTTGGTGTCAGTGGGAGAAATAGTGCCCCATCATTGGTGTCAGTTTGAGGAATAGTTCCCCATTGTTGCCCCAATGTTGATGTCAGTGGGAGGAATAGTGTCCCAATGTTGGTGTCAGTAGAAGGAATAGTGTTCCAATGTTGGTGTCAGTGAGAGGAATAGTGTCTTTTGTCAGTGGAAGGGAAAGTGCCCCAAGGGCCAGATAAATGCGCACGAAGGGACGCAGGTTGAAGACCACTGCCCTAGATTAAACGAACCCCACTGCAAGCTTAATTTTTATATTTTTCTTGGAGTTCTGATTTAAAGATGAAATTGGTTCCTCCCCCCCCCCCCCCCATCAACATGTCAATAAAACTTTTGAATAAAACCTTTGCATTTTCATTACTAACCTTATTTTAGACCCAGTGATTTCATGATCTGTCATGCAGGCAGATTATGGCTGATGGTAGGGGGCCAGCGGGGTGCTGTACATAGCTTCCTGAAATCATCACAACACCCTGCCTCAGTGCACCTCTCAAGAACCCCCAGCCCAATGGTCTTATATGGACTATTTTCTTGCAGATGTTGGTTAAATGAAAAGGAACTCCTATTACTTGTTTATACAATGTTTAAGCTGAGTGATGCACATCTCAATGTATCCCTGTATTCATTCTTTCAGGTATGGGCTGTTTCTGGGGCGCAGAGAGGAAGTTCTGGAGACAGAAGGGTGTCTACTCCACTCAAGTTGGCTTCGCTGGTGGTCACACCCCCAATCCCAGCTATCAGGAAGTTTGCTCAGGTATCTGCTTTCCCCATTGTGTCACTTTTTTTCAATGGCAACATACAAATGGGTCTTGCTCTCCCCTTCAGTCCAACAGTTGGTGAACACAAAGCTGGAACATGAAGGTTTAGATGTAAATTTTAGACACAGCTCTTAATCAAGTCCAGTAAATTCTGTCTAGGCTACCTGATGTCGGGGAAAGGATCTGTAACCCTCTGGTCTTTTTCCTTTCCCCAACTGGGGGTCTCTCTTCAGGGAAACCCTTACCAAGAACTTGGAGGACCATCTTCAACAGGTTACTGAGGAGCAGGGTCCACCTGATGTCTAGACCACCTGATGTTGGGGAAAAGATCTGTAACCTTTGGGTCTTTTTCTTTTCCCCAGCTGGGGGTCTTTCTTCGGGAGAACCCTTACCAAAAACTTGGAGGACCAGCTTCAACAGGTCCCTATGGAGCAGGGTCCACCAGATGTCTAGGCAACCTGATGTCAGGGAAAGGGTCTGTGACCCTCAGGTCTATTTCCTTTCCCCAACAGGGGGCCTCTCTTCAGGAGAGTCCTTACGAATAACTTGGAGAACCAGGTTCAACAAGTCCGTAAGGAGCAGGGTCTACCTGATGTCTAGGCCATCTAATGTCGGAGAAAGGATCTCTGACCCTCTGGTATTTTTGCTTTCGCCAACTGGGGGTCTCTCTTTGAGAGAACCCTTACCAAAAACCTGGAGGACCAGGTTCAACAGGTCTCCAAGGAGCAGGGTCCACCTGATATCTAGACCACTTGATGTAGTGGAAAGGATTTGTGACACTTGGGTCTTTTTTTCTTTCCCCAGCTGGGGGTCTAACTTCAGGAGAACCCTTACCAAGAACTTGGAAGATGAGCTTCAACAGGTGTCTAAGGAGCAGGGTCCACCTGGCTTCGGCCTTGGTAGACCAAGAGTACCTTGCTCCTGTCATGAACCTTAAATCCTGGGGGGGGGGGGGGGGTTCAGGAATGCAGGTCCTGTGTTGTGATTTTACTGTTCACTTTTGAAAAGGAAACAGGTCCTGACCTTTCTCCACAAATGAAGACCCCTTTGTTTTATCGTAAAAGTAGAGCCTATTGTTCTTATGATTCTCCTGCAGGAGGATGAAGCTATAGGATCATCTTGACTGGGTTTGCCTCCCATAATCCCATAGTACGATAAATATGAAGCTTGTCTTGTGCCATCATATGAAAATATATTTGCTGAACCCTTAAGCCTCGTACACACGGCCGGTATTCTCGTCAAGAAACGACAAGAAAACTGCCGGGAGAGCTTTCTTGCCGAGAAAACCAGCCGTGTGTACGAGGCTTTTAGGTTTCTCGTCAAGAAAACTGGCCAGATTCTCGACGAGAAAAATAGAGAACCTGCTCTCTATTTTCTCGTCGAGATTCTCGTCGGCCTGTTTCCCGACGAGAAACCCGAGAGTGTGTACGCTTACCTGTCGCCGTGGAAACCCGCGCAATGCTCAAAATGACTTTGACGCATGCGCGGTAGCTTCCTAGGCATAGGCAGGGTGTAGCAAGATGGCGGCAGCGGCAGCGGCATCGAATGTGATGAGCGCGCGCTCGTCGTAGTCGATGACGTCACCGCGTTCGTTCCATTCAAAAGAACGGCGGTTCTTTTGAATCGAGCGTGTGTACACTCGGCCGGGACAAGATTCTTGTCAAGAATCTCGTCAGGAAAAACTACGTGTTTTTTGCTGACGAGATTCTCGGCCGTGTGTACGAGGCTTCATGGCTATCAATGTATTCCTTACCATGCTTTCTGGTATTATAAACAGCTGGTACTTGGATACCAGAGAGTACTGGCTTTCTCAGAGTTAGACAACCTGGGCACTTCAGGTGTGAAGTAACTACAAATCACATCATGCCTCTACCTCTTGGAGTCACGCCTATGGCTGTTGGAGTCTTGCAATGCCTTTGTAATGCAATGGACCATAGTGCTTAGGTTGCCTACACTTCACTGAAGAGTCCTGATACACTGAAAAGTCCTGATACAATTTCTTTATTTTGATTGGTATTTTCTGGTTAGAATTAGAGCTGAAGGGTTAATAATCAGAGGGGACTGTATACAGACTGCAGCCATTCCAAGTGTTTAAGTGTACAATTAAAAGCAACATGTTACTCTGCATTTCCATGGCAACTCGGCGCAGAGAGAGCCACAAGAAGAAGGTGTTCCGGCATTAAAGAGAATAGTTTAGAGCAGCGTTTCTCAACCTTTGTTCAGTGGCGGCACCCTTTAAAATTATAAAACGATCTCAGAGCACCTCAGTCCAAAATGTAAAAAGCATAAATCAATGTGGAACCTGTTCCTGGGATGATGCACACAACCACCTTGATTCAATTATCTTCACATCAGAAGCCCCCATATGACATTCCATTCAAAATCAAAGCACTACATTTTACATACACCAAAACTGCATTAAAAACTGATGACATAAGCCAAACATATATGTAGATAGTTCCAACAGAGCTGTTCTTCCAGAAAGATCCTCCAATAATGAGCTGCTTTAGCGAGCCCCAATGCAATTTTTGTCCTTGGTCATGTAAAACAAAAGATCACGTGAAAATGCAAGACATGTATTACTGATCACCTAATTACTTATCATCAGCAGATTCCCAGTATAGCTCTTAATTGGAAGCACCTTTCTGCAGTCATCTCTGCAATGCTGTAATCTGCTGTAATAAGGTTGGGCAATAAATCTGATCATGTGACCAAAGCAATCGCATGGGTCAGTTGGTGACCGCTGGAGTGCAGGCAGCAAACATATGGCCAATGCCTGAGCAAAAGTTACTGAGAATATTGAGACAGGAGGGTCAGCATGACATCTGGGCCACTAGTACTTTTTCGAAGGTCAACAAAGGCAGTGCCATATTTCTCCAATATTTGGTTTGCTTTTTTTTGAGGTCTGGATTCAGGTTTAACCGTTATTTTGAGGTTAGGGTTTACATGTAGGGGTTATGTTGAGGTTAGGGTTTACATTTAGGGATTATGTTGAGGTTAGGGCTTATATTTAAGGGTTATGTTGAAGTTAGGATTTTCATTTTGGGGTTACGTTGAGGTTAAGGTTTACGTTTAGGGGTTAGGTTGAGGTTAGAGTTTTCATTAAGGGGTTATAATGAGGTTAGGGTTTTCATTTATGGGTTATGTTTTGGTTAGGGTTTTCATTAAGGGGTTATGCTGAGGTTAGGGTTTTCATTTAGGGGTTATGTTGAGGTTCAGGTTTACATTTAGGGGTTATGTTGAGGTTAGCGTTTACATTTAGGGGTTACGTGAGAGGTTAGGGTTTTCATTTAGGAGTTATGTTGGGGTTTATATTTAGGGGTTATGTTGAGGTTAGAGTTTTTATTTAGGAGTTATGTTGAGGTTGGGGTTTATATTTAGGGGTTATGTTGAGGTTAGAGTTTTTATTTAGGGGTTATGTTGAGGTTGGGGTTTACATTTTAGAGGTTATTGTATAAAGAGATTTGAGTTGAGGCTACAATGGACTTTTATGGTACCATACAAACGCTTGGGATACACAAAATAGATATAAAAGTTGAAAAGTCCATTGTAGCCTCAACTCAAATCTCCTTATACAATATTGTTAGGACGTAGGTTTTACATTTAGGGGTTATGTTGAGGTTAGTGTTTACATTTAGGGGTTATGTTGAGGTTAGTGTTTACATTTAGGGGTTATGCTGAGGTTAGTGTTTACATTTAGGAGTTATGCTGAGGTTAGGGTTTACATTTAGGGGTTATTGTGAGGTTAGGGTTTTCATTTAGGGGTTATGTTGAGGTTAGGGTTTACATTTAGGGGTTATTGTGAGGCTAGGATTTTCATTTAAGGGGTTATGTTGAGGTTAGGGTTTTCATTTAGGGGGTATGTTGAGGTTCGAGTTTACATTAAAGCGGCTGTAACCCTCAGACATAAAATATGAACAAAACATATCCCTCTATATTGCGTACTTGTTTCAATCCAGAGTACTAAATGTAATTTCTGTCATGTAAGGATTATTTTGAGATCAGGGGTTACATTAAGGGATTGTGTTGAGGTTAAGGTTTATGTGTAGGAGTTATGCTGAGGTTAGAGTTTATATTTGGGAGTTATGTTGAGACTAAGGTTTGCGTTAAGAATTTATGTTGAGGTTAGGGTTTATTTATAGGGGTTATGTTGAAGTTAGGTGTTACATTAGGGCATTTTGTTGAGGCTAGGGTTTCAATGTAGGGGTTATGTTAGGATTTACATGTGGGTGATACGGTAAGGGTTTACATTGAGGGGTTATGCTGAGATTTAGGTTACCAGTAAGGGTTTATGTTGAGGCTAGGGTCTACATTTAGAGGTTATGTAGAGATTAGGGTTTACATTTAGAAGTTATGTTGCGGTTAGGGCTTACATATAAGAGTTATGTTGAGGAGTTATTTTGAAGTTTGCGGTTACATTAAGGGGTTATGTTAATGTCAGGATTTAGCTCTGTGTGATAGGTTATCAGTTGTAACATAAACATGAACGTGGATGTAACATAAATGTAAAGCCTCGTACACACGACCGGTTTTCTCGGCAAGAAACGACAAGAAAACTGCTGGCAGATTTTTTTGCTGAGAAAACCGTTTGTGTGTATGGTTTCTCGTCAAGAAAACTGCCGGGAATCTCGACGAGAAAAATAGAGAACCTGCTTTGTATTTTCTCGTCAGGATTCTCGTTTTTCTCGTCAGCCTGTTTCCCGACGAGAAAACCGGTCGTGTGTATGCTTTTCCGAGTCTTAAAAAAACATGCATGTTCAGAATCAAGTATGAGACAGGAGCACTCCTTCTGGTAAAACTAGCGTTCGTAATGGAGATAGCACATTCGTCACGGTGTAACGAACTGAAAGCACGAAGACTGAAAAGCCTGAATTGGCTTTCACCAAACTTTTACTAACACGCAGTAACACGAGATCAGCAAAAGCAGCCCAAGGGGTGGCGCCATTGGAATAGAACTTCCCCTTTATACTGCCGTCGTACGTGTTGTACGTCACCGCGCTTTAGACTGACGAGATTTTGGATTGACAGTGTGTATGCAAGGAAAGCTTGACAAGAATCCCGTTGAGAAAAACACATTTTTTTTCCTGACGAGATTCCCGGTCGTGTGTACGAGGCTTTAGAGTAGAGTAGTTTTGCCAGTAGCTGAGATGTGATGTGATCTGTAGAAGTAGTATAATTGTAGATATAGTTAGTATACTTCTGTATAGTATATTTCTGTGTTATTAAAGATACAATATTCAGTAATCAGTCATACACATGTGTTCTTACATTAGCGTTTGAAAAGGACAGGGCCAGCTTCTAGGATAGAGTTGACACCTAGATGCCAATAAAGTATCCCATCCGAGTAAACATAGATTGCCACCTCTTTGAAGCCTCAAAGAAGACTACTAGTCATTCTGGATACAAGAAGCAGCAGGGGGGCATGAGAAGGCCCCAGAATGTCTGCAAGCTTTGATTGATATCAACAGATCAGAGGAATCTATTTTATTATTCATAAAAGCTAAAATAGTTGCAGAAAGATAAAAATAATTCCTTCTGATCAAACGCATTTTGGGCCACGTGTACATGTAAATCTGTATTTGTAGCGTATGTAGAATCCCTGAGAAACAAACAAAACCGTTATATGGCACCTGATTGCAGCAGGCAGGCAGGCAGTTATTAGTACTGTCGTGATTGGACAGACGCGCTGGAGTTGGAAATCCTATCCGTGACCCAGCCATCGGAACTGTCCAGGGCCCATTGGATCCTGGTCACTTCAGAACACGAAAACATCCTGTGGGCTGAAATGGGAACATCTCCCCAGGGTTGATTGCCCAATAAATTGAGAAGCATGGGATATGGACGGAGTGATTCCATGAAGCTGGTTCAATTGAGAAGTTACCGATGTTTCTAACCTGCTTCTGTCAAGGGATAAGCTTTGGTAAGGTTTATTTCTGTGTTTATTCCTTTATATTTTAATAGTGAAATCATCCAAATCATTTGGTCGAGGGGGGATTATGGTGTGGGGTTGTTTTTCAAGGGTTGGGCTTGGCCCCTTAATGAAGGACCTCTTAAGGCGTCAACATACCAAGACATTTTGGACAATTTCATGCTTCCAACTTTGTGGGAACAGTTTGGGGATGGCCCCTTCCTGTTATATAAATAGAAAAGTAGCACTCACATTGCCAACATCCGTAAATAATGTGATGGAGAAAAATAGGGGTATGGGCCCTTATCGGACTTTCAGCAGCACAGTAACCAATAGAGATGTGTAAAATATATATATAAATGTTTCATAGAAAAAGAGAACCACATATATGACATAGGATACCAGGACAACTCAAGAGTTAAAAATCATACATATGAATACATATAAATGATGAGAACCCGAATACATCAACGCGTTTCGCCTTGAGGGCTTCTTCAGGACGCAAATTCAGGAAAACAGTAATTGTAGAGGCAAGAAAGGGATCTCACTCTTACAAATTTGTGTCTAGGTTAGCACATAGCCAAACCAGACATCCAATAAAGGAGAGAATACAAGCCACGCAAAGAAGGTGCAATGCTAGGCGAAGCAGAAACGAGGACACCAGCTGTAATTTCCGAGTAGACGGTATATAAGACTTCAAAAGTCACATATAGAGAAAATGGATATAAGAAGATCGTCTTCCTTTTCAGCCGACAAGCCCAAATATAGGGAGACAAAGTGATAATTCAAAATATCAATGGGCTGGGGTCCATAACTCAGGAGGGATATATGATACAGATCCCCCGAGTAGTGACTATTATTAGACTGGACAGGCTTAAAGTAATCCCCAGGGGAGAGCACTGGTCCTTAAAGACATGGATGAGTGAGTTTGGGGTGGATGAACTTGACTGGCCTGCACAGAGTCCTGACCTTAACCTGACAGAACACCTTTGGGATGAATTAGAATGGAGACTGCAAGCCAGGCCTTCTCGTCCCACATCAGCACCTGACCTCACAAATGCACTTCTGGAAGAATGGTCAAACATTCCCATAGACACACTTCTAAACCTTGTGGACAGCCTTCCCAGAAGAGTTGAAGCTTTTATAGCTGCAAAGAGTGGGCCAACTCAATCTTGAACCTTACGGACTAAGACTGGGATAAAGTTCATGTGTGTGTAAAAGCAGGTGTTCCAAAACTTTTGACAATATAGTGTATATGAGCATGTTGGACATCCCCTTCCAAAACCATGAGCAATGACATGCAGTTGGCCTTCCTTTGTGGCTATAACATCCTTCACTTATCTGGCAAGGCTTCCAACAAGATTGTAGAATTTGTCTGTGGGAATTTGTACCAATTTAGCTAAAAGAGCATTTGTGAGGTCAGATTCTAATGTTGGATGAGAAGACCGGACATGCAGTTGGTGTTCAATAGGGCCTTAGCGTATACATTGGCTTTAGTATCCTGCCCGCTTGTGCACTGGTTTTAGCAACATAGCTGCTTGAGCTTTGGCTCTAGCCTTGTGCCCTGTTTGTGCATTGACATTTGCTTCATTAGGTTGAATTGATCCTTCAAATTTCATTGATCCTTCACCTTCCTTTAATCCTCTTCCTTCGGGTGGGTTCATTGGCCTTTCTCATGGGCATGGAACATATGACAGCCAACACAGAGATCAGACTTCTTTTCAGCTATGGGATACGATAGACTTTTAGTCATGGCCAAGAGTGTGTGGAGACTTGACCATTAAACCTATATGAGCCTGTTGGACATCCCCTTCCAAAGCCATGGGCTATAACATGCAGTTGACCTTCCTTTGTGACTATAACGTGCTTCACATATCTGGAAAGGCTTCCAACAAGATTGTGGAGTGTGTCTGTGGGGATTTGTGCCAATTTAGCCAAAATACCATTTGGTAAGGTCTGGTTCTAATGTTGGATGAGAAAACCTGACTTGCAGTTGGTGTTCCATTTTATCCCAAATGTGTTGAGTAGGGCCTTAGCGTGTAGATTGGCTTTCGTATCCTGCATGCAGGCAGTGTCCTGCCTGCTTGCACACTTTGTTTATCAATATAGCTGCACTTGTATGGTCAGGTACTCATTTTTTGATGAGAAGACCTGACTTTGGTGCTTCAGTTTATCCAAAAAGTGTTGAGTAGAGCAGTGCACCTGCAGGTTACCTGCACTTATCCATAGACTTCTGTTAATACGCTTTCAGAAAGTGGACCACACCTGCAGGATATAATAGAAGTCTATGGCAAAGTGCAGCTAACCCTCAGGAAAGCCACAGGTGCACTGCGCTGCACCCGCGGTGCGGGTAAACTGCAGTGCATCAGTGTGAAAGCGGCCTCAGGCCCATTTCACACGATCCAATTGAATCCGCTTGTCCGTTTTTCAGGCGGAACCAATCGGACCATCCATTCACCTCTTACACCTATGTAAAGTGGACAACCTGCGCTACCCCCAAAGAGCAAAAGTGCAATGGAGCAAAAAAAGTGCAATGGTGCAAAAAGTTATACTATTTTCTTTAAAGAGAAACTGGTATCTTAAAACGAAAAAATGTGAGACGGTGCTGCAACTACTAAGTAGCTTGAATAATCAGCTAAAATAAATATGTTGAAAATGGAGATAGATGCGCAACCATATGGTTATGCAAACAAAGTGCAAATATGTGAGTGCTGTATATGTACACACAAACCTAACAAAATAGGTTTGAAATCAAAATCAAAAATCAATAAAAAACACAAGCAAAAACAGTGTCCATTTCAAAACAGCTACAAAGATTTTTCTGTAATCAAAGGAGCAGAGATGCAAATCTTATTCCTATGCTTCAACCAGGCAGATGAAAAATAGTAGTAGGTATACAGAAGGGCCGCTTACCGGATCAGTTGGATCTCTATCACGGAGATCAAATGAGCTCAACATGCGGGATCACTCAGGAATCAGCAGCATCTGGTCATGCATTCATCCAGATCCTCTTCCTCCACTTGCCGTCTGAGGACTGCAATGGATATCAGAGTTTTGGTATGGATATGATCGATTTCTCTCCAGAAGTCCTCAGCACTCCTGGAGCAGTGCTATTGTTTTGGTGGTTGATGTAGTGCTCGGTGGATGGATTCAAACTCATATGAAACAGATTGTGGTCCATTGTCAGACACTGGTTCCTTTTGGGTACCTTCCCTGCTGAAGACTTCTGGAGAGAAATCGATCCTATCCATACCAAAACTCTGAAGGAGATCGGTTGCAGTCCCCAGACGGCGAGTGGTGGAGAGGATCTGGATGAATGCATGACCAGATGCTGCTGATTCCTGAGTGATCCCGCATGTTGAGCTCATTTGATCTCCGTGACAGAGATCCATCTGATCCGGTAAGCGGCCCTTCTGTATACCTACTACTATTTTTCATATTTTTTTTTGCATCTCTGCTCCTTTGATTACAGCAAAATCTTTGTAGCTGTTTTGAAATGGACACTGTTTTTGCTTGTGTTTTTTATTGATTTTTTATTTTTATTTTGAATTCATACCTATTCTGTTAGGTTTGTGTGTACATATACAGCACTCACGTATTTGCACTTTGTTTGCATAACCATATGGTTGCACATCTATCTCCATTTTCAACACCTCTTACACCTGCCTACATCCAATCCGATCAGCTAAAAAACAAAACAGGGGATCCGTCCCCTTTCGTCTGGGTGGATTGGAAGGCCAATAGAGTAGGGTGTGTTGTGTCCGTGTTCGCTCTGCATATGCAGCGTGGGCACTGACCTGTCATCCACCCGCTCCGCTCATTGTGGCCCGCGACCGTTTACCAAGTCACTTAAGTGGCCCTCGCTCTTCAAAAGGATGGGCGCTCCAGGCCTATAGTGTATTATAAAACTTCACAAGCAAATGCCTTCAAGTTAATTATAGCATTTAAGCCTGGGTTGATAAACTATTGTGTGTTCATACGGTTCATCCTCAGCATTCATACAGAATTTTGCTGGGAATAAAAATAAATAAGCATGTCCCAAAAACGACAATTACCGGGATGCGATCTCTTGCGGGTTTGGTGAACGATGCATCGAATTCTCCGTAACATAAAAACATATGTTTATTGCGGCATTGAAAATTCTCCCTGTAATTGTGTTTTATCTCTATGTTCAGGAAAAGTGCGGAGTTTGTCTCCATTGCGCTTCACGCTTTAACGCCATGTAACCGAATCCCCCAGAGCCAGGAGCTATAAATTATCGCGTCTGCTGTGTTAATATTCAGCAGCTGTGCTTTTTATTAGCAGCTTTTTCAAATATTCATAAGCATTGTTTGATACTTAAGCGGCACGTGCAAAAGTCCCCAGATTTGCCATGGTTTGGGGAGGCGTTTATTATGAATGATGAGTTGGATTTGTTAGCTGCAAGTGGGGATTGAAATTCGTCTTGAACCAGTAAATAGCCTAGTAAAGGCAATCTCCCCTTATAACCCCATAACCCTCCTTTCACTCATTCCAAAATCACGTTATTGTAAGATGTTCATTTGTAAAGGTCCTCCTCCCTTTTCTAGCATAAGATGCAGGAGCACTTAAGGTGAACCTGTGCCTAGACAATTATTTACAAGCAGCTCATTAAACTGCAGATGCTGTGGAGAAATGTATCCTCAAAGTTCATAACAAATGTCATGACTCATTGCCAGAGGTCTGTACCCACACAAGAGAGACAGTCCAGGAAATAAAGAATTATATCTGGGATTGCGTTGAGATGCAGATGTCACACAGGTGTTAGGGTCACGCAGGAATCCGTATGCCACAGGATGGTCTGGAGTCACTGTGTTAGACTGGATGCTCTGGAGTCACTGGGTGACAAAGGAGTGCACGGGTCCCTGGAGATACAAAACTACCTGGACACCCCAAAGTGTAGAGGTCACTGGAGACACTGGAGTATCTGGAGACACTAAAAGAACAGAAGTCGCTGGAGACACAAGAGTTTCTGGATACCCCAAAGTGCAGGGGTCCAGGAAACACGAGTACACGGAGACCCCAAGTGCAGGGGTCACTGGAGACGCAAGAGTTTCTGGAGACCTCAAAGTGCAGGGGTCACTGGAGACACAAGACTACATGGGCGCCCCAAAGTGTCTGGGTCACTGGAGACACAGGAGTATCTGGAGAACCCAAAAGAACAGAAGTCACCAGAGACACAAGAGTTTCTGGATACCCCAAAGTGCAGGGGTCCCAGGAGACACAAAAGTTTCTGGAGACCTCAAAGTGCAGGGGTCACTAGAGACACAAGACTACATGGACACCCCAAAGTGCAGGGGTCACTGGAGACACAAGACTACATGGACACCCCAAAGTGCAGGGGTCACTGGAGACACACGAGTACCTAGAGACCCCAAAGCACAGGGGTCATTGGAGATACAAGAGTCGCAAAAGACACAGGTCGCTGGAGACACACATGGAGATACGAGAGTCACAAAAAACACAGGTCGCTGGAGACACAGGGATTGCAGCAGACACAGGTGGCTCGAGACAAAGTTACTGAAGGCACAGGAGCTTTGGGGTTACTGGAGACCACATGAGTTCTCATGGGTTGCAGAGTCTCTGGAGGTAGAGGAGTACACAGGTCTCTGGAGGCACAGGAATAAAGGAGTCTCAGGAGGCACAAGAGTGCAGGGGTTTCTGGAGGCACAAGAGTGCAGGTGTCACTGGAGACATTTAGTTTCACAAGAGTTCCCTGGGGTCACAGAGTCTCTGGAGGTACAGGAGTACAAGGGTCTCTGGAGGTACATTAGTAAAGCAGCCTCTGGAGGCACAGGAGTGCAGGAGTCTCTGGAGGCACAAGAGTGCAAGGGTCAATGGAGATACTTAAGGTCATGGGCATTAATAGGAATAACAGAGTCTCTGGAGGTACAGGAGTACAGGGGCCTCTAGAAACAAACACATGAATGCAGGGGGTTACTGGAGACACTGAAGTTTATGGGAATTCACAGGGGTCATAGAGTCGTTGGCGGTATGTTAGTGTAGCAGTATGTGGAGGCACAGGAGTGCAGGGGTCACTGGAGACACAAGAGTACCTTGACACCCTTAAGTGCAGGGGTCACTGGAGACACAAGAGTACCTGGACACCCCAAAGTGCAGGGGTCATTGGAGACACAAGAATCTCAAAAGACACAAGTCACTGGAGACATAGGGATTGCAGAAGACACAGGTGGCTGGAGACAAAGTCACTGAAGGCACAGGAGAACTGGGATTATTGGAGACCCTGAAGATTCCAAGAGTTCACATGGGTCGCAGAGTCTCTGTTGGTAGAGGGGTACAGAGGTCTCCGGAGGCACAGGAGTAAGGGAGATTCTGGAGGCAAAGGAGTGCAGGAGTCACTGGAGGCACTTAAGATCATGAGCGTTCCCTGGGGTCACGGAATCTCTGGAGGTACAAGAGTACAGGGGATGCTGGTATGTTAGTAAAGCAGCCTCTGGAGGCACAGGCGTGCAAGGGTCTCTAGTGGAACAGGAGTGCAGGGGTCTCTGGAGGCACTGGAGTGCAGGGGTTTCTGGAGGCACAGGGGTACAGGGGTCACTGGAGACACTTAAGATCATGGGATATCACAGGGATCACAGAGTCTCTAAAGGGTCTCTAGAGGTACATTAGTGTATTGGTCTCTGGAGACACAGGGGTGCAGGGGTCTTTAGAAACACAGGAGTGCAGGGATCACTGGAAACATTAAGGATCACAAGAATTCACAGGGGTCACAAAGTCTTTGGAGGGATGTTAGTGAAATGGTCTTTGGAGGCATAGGAGTTCAGGGGTCACTGGAGACACTTAGGATTACAGGAGTTTACAGGGGTCACAGCATTTCTGGAGGTACAGGAGTACAGGGGATTCTGGAGGCACATTAGTGTAGACATGTCTGGAGGCACAGGAGTGCATGGGCCACTGGAGGCATAGGAGTTCAGAGGTACTGGAGATACTTAACAGGAGTTCAGGGATCTCTGGAGGCACAGGGATTCAGGGGTCACTGTAGACACTTAAGATCATTGGAATTCATAGGGATCATAGAGTCTCTGCAGGGACTGGATTACAGGTGTTTCTGGAGGTACATTGCTGTAGATGTCTCTGGAGGCACAAGAGTGCAGGGGCCACTGGAGGCATAGGAGTTCAGGGGTCACTGGAGACACTTAAGATCACAGGAGTTTACAGGGGTCACAGAGTCTTTGGTAGTGCAGGGGTCACTGGAGACATTTAAGATCATGGGAATCCACAAGGGTCACAGGGTCTCTGAAGGTACAGGATTGCAGGAGTCTGTGGAGGTATGTTGGTGTTGCGGTCTGTGGAAGTACAGGAGTGCAGGGGTCTCTGGAGGCACAGGAGTGCAGGGGTCACTGAAGACACTTAAGATCATAGGAATCCACAAGGGTCACAGGATCTCTGAAGGTACAGAATTACAGGAGTCTCTGGAGGTATGTTAGTGTTGTGGTCTGTGGGGGTACAGGAGTGCAGGGGTCCCTGTAGACAAGGGATTGCAGGGGTCTTTGGAGGCACAGGAGATCAGGGGTTGTTGGAGACGTTAATGATCACGGGAGTTTACAGGGGTCACAAAGTCTCCAGGGGTACATTAGTAAAGTGGTCTCTGGAGGCACAGGTGTTCAGGGGTCACTGTAAACACTTTAGATCATGGAAATTCACAGGGATCACAGAGTCTCTGGCGTTACAGGAGGTCTCTGAGGGTATGTTAGTGTTGGGGTCTCTGGAAGCACAGGAGTGCAGAGGCAGGGGTCTCTGGAAGCACAGGGGTCATTGGAGACACTTCAGATCACGGGAGTTCACAGGGGTCACAAAGTCTGTGGAGGTACAGGAGTCTCTGGAGGTATGTTAGTAAAGCGGTATCTCCAGGCACAGGAGTGCAGGGGTCTCTGGAGGCACAGGAGTCACCGCCACTGGAAGTAAGAGAACACTGGAGGCACAGAGAGGGCTTAGCATTTTGTTGCTCAAATGCCAAGTAGTGTGTTGCCTAGCACTTTAAAGTCACCTCTGCAATCTAATTGGTTGTGTTGCTGGCAAGCTAGGAGAAACCTGAAAGTGCCAGCAGATCCCAGTGTCTTGCTTACTCTGGCAGTTGAGATCTAGCAGCTTGACAGCCTTCTGATGCAAACAAACAGCAGGTAGTGTAAGCTGTCCCGAAAACCGTCTGCAACAGACTACTATAGTAGTGTGTGAACGCCCACAAAAAAGTTACGTACATGTTTTGCCATTCATGATTATTGGTATCCCAAATGCAGAAAGGAAAACGCATGATTTCGCACACCAAAAGAACAAGTGGCGAAACACAGTTAAAGAAACTCTTGAAATTTAAAAAAGGGTGTAAGCTTCTTAAAATTAATAGGCTGCCTTATGTGTGGATCATGACAACACACACAAAAGTGCTCCCAGTGTCAATGAAGGCTTAGAAGCTCTGTTGTGAACTTTGAAGATGAATTGCGCCAAAATAAACAGCTACAGAGGTCAGTGATGGCTTATTTAAAAGCTCACATACAGTGCCTTGCAAAAGTATTCACCCCCTTGGCTTTTTACCTATTTTGTTACATTACAGCCTTCAGTTCAATGTTTTTTTTAATCTGAATTATATGTGATGGATCAGAACACAATAGTCTAAGTTGGTGAAGTAAAATTAGAAACATAAAACTATTTTTCAGAAATAAAAAACTGATAATTAGCATGTGCGTATGTATTCACCCCCTTTGTTATGAAGCCCATAAAAAGCTCTGGTGCAACCAATTACCTTCAGAAGTCACATAATTAGTGAAATGATGTCCACCTGTGTGCAATCTAAGTGTCACATGACCTGTCATTACATATACACACCTTTCTGAAAGGCCCCAGAGGCTGCAACACCTAAGCAAGAGGCACCACTAACCAAACACTGCCATGAAAACCAAGGAACTCTCCAAACAAGTAAGGGACAATGTTGTTGAGAAGTACAAGTCAGGATTAGGTTATAAAAAATATCCAAATCTTTGATGATCCCTAGGAGCACCATCAAATCTATCATAACCAAATGGAAAGAACATGGCACAACAGCAAACCTGCCAAGAGACGGCCGCACACCAAAACTCACGGACCGGGCAAGGAGGGCATTAATCAGAGAGGCAGCACAGAGACCTAAGGTAACCCTGGAGGAGCTGCAGAGTTCCACAACAGAGACTGGAGTATCTGTACATAGGACGACAATAAGCCGTACGCTCCATAGAGTTGGGCTTTATGGCAGAGTGGCCAGAAAAAAGCCATTACTTTCAGCAAAAAACAAAATGGCACGTTTTGAGTTTGTGAAAAGACATGTGGGAGACTCCCAAAATGTATGGAGGAAGGTGCTCTGGTCTGATGAGACTAAAATTAAACTTTTTGGCCATCAAAGAAAACGCTATGTCTGGCGCAAACCCAACACATCACATGACCCAAAGAACACCACCCCCACAGTGAAACATGGTGGTGGTAGCATCATGCTGTGGGGATGTTTTTCAGCAGTCAGGACGGGGAAACTGGTCAGAGTTGAGGGAAAGATGGATGGTGCTAAATACAGGGACATTCTTGAAAAAAACCTGTACCACTCTGTGTGTGATTTGAAGCTAGCATGGAGGTTCACCTTCCAGCAGGACAATGACCCCAAACACACTGCTAAAGCAACACTTGAGTGGTTAAGGGGAAACATGTAAATGTGTTGGAATGGCCTAGTCAAAGCCCAGACCTCAATCCAATAGAAAATCTGTGGTCAGACTTAAAGATTGGTGTTCACAAGCGCAAATCATCCAACTTGAAGGAGCTGGAGCAGTTTTGCAAGGAAGAATGGGCAAAAATCCCAGTGGTAAGATGTGGCAAGCTCATAGAGACTTATCCAAAGCGACTCGGAGCTGTGATAGCCGCAAAAGGTGGCTCTACAAAGTATTGACTTTAGGGGGGTGAATAGTTATGCACATTGACTTTTTCTGTTATTTTGTCCTATTTGTTGTTTGCTTCACAATAAAAAAAACAAAAAAAACATCTTCAAAGTTGTGGGCATGTTCTGTAAATTAAATGATGCAAAGGCTCAAACAATCCATGTTCATTCCAGGTTGTGAGGCAACAAAACGCGAAAAATGGCAAGGGGGGGTGAATACTTTTGCAAGGCACTGTACTTTTTGTTAAGAATTTTTTAATACTTTCAAGTGACACTAAGGCCCCCTTTCACATTGAGGCGTTTTTACCGCATTTTCACGGTAAAAATAGCGCTGTAAAAATGCCTGAAATAATCCTGCCCCATCATTCTCAATGTTAAAGTCCTGAGGGCTTTCACACTGAGGCGTTTTGCTGGCTGTGCGTTGGAAAAAATCCTGCAAACAGCTTTTTTGGAGCATCTTTAGGGCGCTAAAAATAGCGCTGTAAAAACGCCTATCTCCATTGAAATGAATGAGTAATGCTGTAAAAACGCGGTAAAACGCATAGGCGTGAGCGCTATTTTAAAATCGTGGGAAAAAACTCATAATTTTTTTGCGTTTTTTCAACGCCTCAGTGTGAAAGGGGCCTAAAGGTTCCCTTTTTTCTTTTTAAAAAGTCAGCAGCTACAAACACTTTAGCTGCTGACTTTTAATAAGGACACTTACCTGTCCGGGGAGCCCACGATGTTGGCCCCCGAGGCCGATCCATCCGAATTCCAATTAAGGGAAACCGGCAGTGGAGCCTTCAGGCTTCACTGCCGGTTTCCTACTGCGCATGTGCGAGTCGCGCGGCGCTTCCTGAATGGCCCATCATCTTCTGGGACACACAAAGGTCCCAGAAGGCAGTGGGGGAGAAGAGGACGTGACGCACTGGGCCACGGCGAGGCTGGGACGGAAGTACACAAGGTACTTCATAAAAGGTGAGTAAGGAAAAAAAAATAATAATAATTATCCAAAATTGAGTGGTGGAGGGGTTGTCATTCCTTTAAGACAAAGTTGTAAAAGTGGGTGGAACTCCACTTTAAGTAATCTTAAATCGTCCCTGCAGCCTCTCAGTGGTATTGCATGTCATTTTACAACGCCTTAAAGTAACACTAAAGGGTCAGTTTAAAAAAAATAAAAATAACAAACATGTCATACTTACCTCCACTGTGCAGTTCGTTTTGCATAGAGTGGCCCCGATCATCCTCTTCTGGGGTCCCACGGCGGCTCTCGCGACTCCTCCCCACAATAGATAACCCCCTCTGGGAAGCTCTATCCCGAGGGGGCTACCTTGCGGGCGCGCTCTCGTGTCATACACTCGGCCCCAGCGCCCGCGTCATTGGGTTTGGTTGACAGCGGCGGGAGCCAATGGCTGCGCTGCTATCAATCTATCCAATGAAGAGCGGAGAAGCCATGGAGCGAGCGACGCGGGATCGCGCCCACGGAAATTCAGGGCTCAGGTAAGTAAAACGGGGGGGCTGGGGGGCCGGACACTACAAGGTGTTTTTTCACCTTAATGCATAGGATGCATTAAGGTGAAAAAAACACGAAAGTTTACAACCCCTTTAAGCACTAGTGAGCATGCCTTAAAGCAGAGCTCCAGCCAAAAATGACACGCTAAAACAAAACCGCCTACTAACAGACAAAATAACGAAATCAGCTTTCCCCCCACGGCACATGTTTCTGTCACAAGATGTCTTCAGTCTGTCGGCCAACATCATTTAACCCATTTCCTCCGAGCTCAGGTTGCCCTGGACCTACCCCCAGCCTGTGATTGGACAATAAAAGGATAGGCAGCACAGTGATGAGCTCAACTCTCTCCTTTTATCCGCAACTCATGAACTGATTGGCTCCTTGTGCTGCTTCTTCATCTCACACTCCCATCCCACTGATACCGACCTCGCTGGAGATCACCTTTAAAGCCCAACTCCAAACAAATTATTTGGATATAGTGGGGAAGAGTTAAAATTTCTGTCTGCTCTTTTATTTCTGTCAGTGACCCCATTAGGGAAGTTATCCCTCACTTCCTGTCCTGTGACACCAGTACAAGAAATAAGGGATTTAGTTATCTCAATGACAGGAAGGCCCAGATCGAAAATAAAATGTTGTTAGAAATTTTACCTCTTCCCTACTCCAAAAGAAATGTGTTTTTGTTTTTGTCTCTGTCCCCATCAGTGGTGGCCCGTCCACTAGGGACCATTATGTCAGTGGTCATATGATCAAAAACCGCTCTAATTGGTTATCGATCATCAGTGGAGACCCCAACTTTCAGTCACAGCGGGAATTGAGACCCAGACTGCCTATGACCATTATGTCACAGATGACATAGTGTTCACATGGTTAGTAAACCACCCTGATTGGTTACTGATCATCAACAGGAATCATGGCTTTATATAACAGACGGTATTGAGAGTCAGTGGCTATGCAAAGTGCTCTCAATGGGGACATTTATTAAATCCCCTCAGTAATGGGCATCCTGCCAGGGAATATTACTAAACAGATTGCAGGAGTTAAGCAGTTCCTGTATGTGACCATTATGTCAGTGGTCACATGATAAAGAACCTATACAACTATTCTTCCGAAAGGTGTTTACGGATTCCCTCTATCTATTGCATAAATGTATTAACTTTTCTAAGCCTATAATTAGCTTGTCTATTAAGACTCTAATAAGCACAATGATATAAAGTTATCTATGAAAGTAAACACACTACTTAGTAAAACAATATCTTTCATTTATTTCCCAAGAAAATAGGAATATACTAACATCAAACACTTAACAGCAGAATATCAAAAATACTTATCACAATCCTCTAGACATAGTCTCATCGGCTGGGCTCTGGATGGCAAAAGAGGGCCTGAGCCTCATGGCTCAGGCCAAAGCCAGGATCCAGAAGAAGGGAAAAAGGGAAAAGGGACTAATTCTCTTCTGTGTGCCCTTTTTTACCCATACATTCACACCCACTCGTAACCACCCCCACTTGCCTCCTGTCCACTGAGATATTGCCAAGAGGTAGTCCTTCTCAATAGATTATATTACTGTCCGTCATTGAAGTATTGGCCTCTAGGGGCAGCATTGTCCATGTATCATCCCTAGGTATCTGTTGCTCTTTTGATCTTTGTCATCAATTATCTTGGCAGCCATAGCTCTCTTTGAAGATTGCTTGCAGAGTGGTTAATTAATGATTCCCATCCTCTCGCCCTAGCCAGGTCGGAGCTGGCTTTGTAATGCCCAGTTAGAGGCGTAATTGATTACATTCCAACTTGGGGGCCATCTGCCTGTATATTTCAGGTAGTGAAATACCAGAACTATGATATTAAACCACATGTTGCCTTCCAACAGTTACCAATTATCAATAGAGACTGGTCGAGAGCCAGTAGCTATTCAAAGTGTCAGCTGCTTGCTCTCAATGAGGACATTTATTACCATTCCCTCAGCACAAGCCATCATGCCGGTGAACATTAATAACCAGATTGCAAGTGTTAAGGGGTTCCTGTATGTGACCATTATGTAGTGATCACATGATCAAGAACCACTCTGATTGGTTACCGTTTATAAATGGAGATCCCTGGCTTTCAGTGACAGCCGAGATTGACAGACAGCCTGCATATGACCATTATGTCAGAGATGACATAGTGGCCACATGATTAGGAAACCACTCCGGTTACTGATTATCAACAGGAACCATGGCTTTATATGACAGCCGGTATTGAGAGCCAGCAGCTATGCAAAGTATCAGCTGCTTGCTCCCCATGGGGACATTTATTACCATTCCCTCAGCACAGGGCATCATAACCGGGGCGCATTCATAAGCAGATTGCAGGCGTTAAGGGGTTTCTGTATGTGACCGTTATGTCAGTGGTCACATGATCAAGAACAACTCAGATTGGTTAACGATCATCAGTGGAGACCCTGGCTTTCAGTGACCGCCGGGAATGGGAGCCAGCGGCTGTACAAAGTGTCAATTGCTTGATCTCAATAGGGACATTTATTAATGTACCATCAGTGTGGGGCATCATGCCGGGAAAAACATTACCAAACAGATTACAGGTGTTAAGGGGTTCCTGTATGTCACCAATATGTCATTGGTCACATGATTAAGAGCCACTCTGATTGGTTACTGATGATCAATGGGGATCTCAGCTTTCATTGACAACAGGGATTGCTAGCCATGACCTGCGGAAAGTGTCAGCTGCTTGCTCTCAATGGCGACATTTATTGATGTACCCTCAGCATAGGGCATCATACAAGGGAACATGAATAAGCAGATTGCCTGGCATTAAGGGGTTAATAGACAGTTTCTGGGCCACCCAAGAAATTTGGTTACTTTGGAGACAACATTGCAGCTTACCAGTCCTTATACCGTGTGCATACAATCGATTTTCTCGGCTGTGAAAACACAGCCGAGAAAATCGACATGAAAAGCGAGGACCAGCTTGGTCCCTCCTCCACACACGGCCGGTTTTCATGACATTTGTTTTTTGGTTGAGAAAAATGACCGTGTGTAGGCTCCCTGGCAGTGTTTCCCTATGGGAAAACTGCCGCTGAAAAAAATGCCGTGAATCACGACGAGAAAAATTAGAGCATGTTCTAATTTTTCTCATCGTGATTCTTGCCGTTTTTCTCGTCGGGAAAAATGCTGGTAAGCCCACACACGGGCGTTTTTCTCGTCAAAGAGAAAAAACGGAAAATTTATTTCATATACTTACCGTCATTTTCCTTTCCTGATGGACTCCATGGCAGCCTACGTGTGGTTAATCCCGCCTCTCATACCTCATAGGACCCTACTCCCATAAATCTTTGCTTCTAGCCAGAGACCGTGTTCCGTAATATAGCCTACTCCAGCAATGGGAGGGAACTCCTGCTGCCATGGAGTCCATCAGGAAAGGAAAATTACGGTAAGTATATGAAATAAATTTTCCGTTTTCCTGACAGACTCCATGGCAGCCTACGTGTGGGAAATGACTAGTCAAACACACCCGGGTGGGCAAATGCTGGTTAAAGAAAAAAAAATGGTTTAATTGACACCGTCAATAGATAAGACATGTAAACCAAAATTAACTGAAGACAAAGACGCCGGTTCTACACAATAGTGCGTCATAAATGTGTTTATCGACGACCATGAGGCCGCTTTGCAGATCACTTCTGGGGAGACATGACGGGCGGCCGCCCATGATGTGGAGACGCTCCTGGTGGAATGAGCGGTCACTGCCTCTGGTGGAGCCAGACCCTTCGCTTTATACACCCCTTGGATGGCCTGAACGATCCAGGCTGCGATGGTTCTGGAAGAAGCACGCACACCTTTGTTTTTCCCTTGAAAGAAAATGAACAGATGATCCGATTGGCGAAACGATTTTGTGGCTTCCAGGTATTGTTTCAAGACTTCTCCCACATCTAAAGAATGGACATTAGAGTTCTCAGGTGACCGGAAGGTAGGAAGAACGATTTCTTGATTCTCATGAAAAACCGATGTTACCTTAGGATTTGACCCAAGCATGGGAATCATAACTACACGATCCGGAAAGAAGGTCAGAAATGGTTCTTTGGAACCTAGGAAACCAATTTCAGAAACTCTTTTAGCCGATGTTATTGCTACAAGGAAGACCAATTTGAGGGTGAGCTCCTTGATAGATAGTTGACCCGTGTGATGTCTTTCTCTATCTGAGAAGAAATCCAAGACCAGAGGAAGGTCCCATTTGGAAAATCTTGGTTTCCTCTGAGGTCTGAGCCTTATAGCTCCTCTAAAGAATTGTCTGACAAGAGTGTGTCTAGCCCAGGATATTCCAGTAAAGGCCGAGATAGCCGAAATCTGCACTCTTAGGGAACTAACTGACAGGGCCAGATCCAGGCCTGTTTGGAGAAAACCTAGAACGTCTTGTATCCTGGGTTCGTCAGGAGAACCCTCAACCATAGAAATATAGTCTGTGAATTTTTTCCAGATCCTTTGATATACTTTATTGGTATTAGGCCTTCTGGCGTTCAACAATGTTGAAATTGCTCTGCTTGGGCAACCTAATGCCTCTAGCCTTCCCCTCTCAAAAACCAAGCCATCAGACGGAGATGGGATGGGCATGGATGAAGAGCTATTCCCTGGGCCAGGAGATCTGATCTGGCTGGGAGGGGAACTGGACTCTGGAAGCTCAGCTGTAACAGGAGAGGAAACCATGGCCTGTTGGGCCAGTATGGAGCTATTACCACAATTTCGGCCTTCTCCCCCCTGAGTCTCGATAGGAACCGTAGAATGACGGGTACCGGGGGAAAGGCATACGCTTTGTTGAATCTCCACTGATCCGTCAGAGCATCCACCCCGAAGGCCTGGGGACAACGACCTCTCGTGTAATATTTCGTTAGTTTGAAATTGCACGGGGAGGCAAATAGATCTACTTCTGGTACAATTCCTAGGGATAGGACCCAATTGAAAACTTCTGTGTGAAGAGACCACTCGTTGTTGTCGAGGGTTGTTCTTGAGAGAAAATCCGCCTGTAGGTTCTGAGATCCGGGAAGATAGACAGCCGTCAGGTTCGTTAGATTTTTCTGGGCCCATGTCATAATTGGTTCTACCTCCCTCAGTAGAGAGAGACTGCGAGTGCCTCCCTGTCTCTTGATATAGGAGACTGCTGACATGTTTTCCATCCTTAGGAGAACCGAGGTACCCTTTATCAGGTGAAGAAAGGTTTGTAGAGCACAGAAGGCTGCTCGGATCTCCAGTACGTTGGACACTATCCTTCTGGACGGGAAGTCCCATTTCCCCTGAGCTACTTCCTGCATGCAGAGAGCTCCCCAGCCTCTGTTGCTGGCATCCGTCGTGATTGTGATCCAGGAGATGGGGGCTATGGAATGACGGTTGAGAAGATTCTTCCGTAGTAGCCACCAGGGAAGGCTTTCCCGCATGGACGGAGTTATCCGTATCCAATGGTCGCGAAATCCTGGCTCCCACTGCTGGAGAAAACCCTTCTGAAAAGGGCGCATCTTCCATTGAGCCCATTTCACCATTGGGGCTGTGGATACCATGGTACCTATTATCCTGAGGCACTGTGAAGCTTTGAGGAGAGGAGAGGCCATTGCCTGACGAATCCTGTCTCAAACCACTGGGATCTTCTCCAGGGGTAAGGAGATGGTACTTTGTATCGTATTGAATTGAGCGCCGAGAAAAACCAGAGACTGCGTAGGTACCAACTGACTTTTCTCTTTGTTCAACAGCCAACCGAATTCTGTCAGCGTGGAGATGACCTGAGACTGATGTGCTAGAAGTTGCTCCCTGTTTTGGGAAAGTAATAGCAGATCGTCCAGGTAGTGATGTAGCCGGATTCCTCTGGTCCTGATTAGAGCTACTACAGCCAATAAGAGCTTCGAAAACACTCGCGGCGATGTTGTAAGCCCGAACGGGAGACATACGAACTGGAGGTGAGTATGGCCTACTGCAAACCGTAGGTATTTCTTTTTCGTACATCACGGGACACAGAGCGACTTAGTCATTACTAATGGGTTATATAGATTACCTTCAGGTGTTGGCACTGGCCAATTCCAAACCGGAAGTACCCTCCCCTATATAAGCCCCTCCCACCCGGGAGCACCTCAGTTTTTTGCCAGTGTCTAAGGTGTTGGCCAAAGAGTAACATGTGTTTTCACTGGGCTTGCGTACAGGTTCTTTTGGGCCTTAGTAAGCTGTTCCGGATCCCACCAAAAAAGCTTCATAGCTAAACGGTCGGTACCCGGGCCTTGCAGCAGAAGAGCAAGGTTTTGCCTGTAATGCTTCTCTTAGGAGGGCTGGACCCTGGGATCCAGAGCTCTGGTCATACCCACGACCAAGATGTTGTCTGTGCAGGGTGCTATACAGGTCCAGGGGAGTGGAATCCTTGGGAACCCGGTCCCTGAAGGTTTAATTACAATGCCTGCCGTGATAGGTGAAGTTTGGACTTCTGTGGACCAAACAAAGTCCTGCGGCGGGGATCAGGTAAGTGGGGGCCCCCAGGAACTTGGTTCTATTGGGGGACCCCCAAGCCTAATTTGTCTTTCTGTCTGTTACCTAACGGTATTCCCGCTAAATATCTGTGTTTGCCTGTAACTACTGAAAATGTAAAATTTTAATAGTAGTCAAGAAAAAAAAAAAAGGGGACCGCGGTACCTGTGTTAAACCACTAGAGGCCGCTGTAGTCCATTTTTCTTGTCATGTGGATCTTTGGTTTTCTCAAGTCAAAAGATCCAGGCAGCTGGTAAGTTTTTCTGTGGGAATCCACTTCCTCTGCCCTGTTGCTGCGCTCATCCACCGCACAGGCCCTCCGGCAAAAAGGGCCCTGGCTCCTAGTCCCCTGTTTGATTTCGAAAAGGGCGCCAATGGCGCGCGCGCGGGCGCGTGCACGCGCCTCCTATGAAAAAAAGGGGCGGGGCGGGTGGATGACGCTCGATGCGCGCCGCGGCGCTTCTGTGTGCGGGCGTCCCAGCATAGTTAAAAGACACAGTACAAGTGTCAGCTGGATGCAAACAGAGCTAGCAACAAACAGTGGCACACAGAGGCGGTTGATGCAGGCATCCCCATAGAAAGGCACTTTAGTGGACACCAGCTGGTATATAGCAGCACCTGTGTTAGACTATTACCAGCAAAATTGGTGTATGACGACGGGAATACCTCAGCTTTGTGCTTAAAGGATATGTCGTCCAGACGCTCCGGAAATAGATCTTCCAGGAAGCCAAAGGGGTCTCCATCGGGCTCTGAGGATATTGGGCATGCTTGTACTGCACCAATCTCCCCTGAGAATTCAGAGGTCAGTAGCCGTAGAGACCCCGCAGGAATGCCTGGTGCTGCGGCTGTCCCCAGTCCACCTGCTCCTGTATATATAACAGAGGAGGTTTTATCCTCAACTCTGGGAGGATTGGAAGAGAGATTAACAGCATTGATCGCTGCTTCCCTGTCTCAGGAAAAGCGCGTCCGATCTCCGTCTCCTCCTTCAGAGTGCCTGTTAGTGGAGGAACAGCCCCACACAGAGATCGACCTACCTGAAGGGGATCAGGATGAGGTTGATTCAGTTATGGAGGAATCAACAGTGGAAGAACCTTTCTCAGCATCTCAGGCTGAAAGATTATGGGTTCAGTCTCTGACTAATACGGTCCAATCAGCATTTTAAATGCCTCTGGCGGAACCACCATCCACTACGGTTTCCTCGCTGGGGTCGCTAAAAGCTCCCCAGGCTGTCTGTTCCTTCCCAATCCACCCTTTATTAGAAGGGCTTATTTACCAGGATTGGGAGCATCCTGATAAAATATTTGCTCCCCCCAAGAGATTTCCGGTGATCTATCCCATGGAGGATAAGTTCATAAAAAAATGGAGGGTCCCTACAGTGGACGCAGCCATCTCTTCTGTTAACAAATCACTGACATGTCCAGTAGATAATGTTCCAATGTTCAAAGACCCAATAGATAAAAAAAATTGGAGTCTTTACTAAAATCTGCTTTCTCTACAGCAAGCATGGTGACACAACCTGCGGTAGCAGAGATTGGAGTCTGCCAAGCAGTGAAAGATCAGTTGAAACAAGTCTTAAGGGACTTACCAGATCAGCAGGCTCTTGCCCTAGCTGACCTGCCTAGAGCCTTGTGTTTTGCGGTGGACGCCATAAAGGATACAATCCAACAGGCCTCCCGCTTTACGCTGTCTATAGTACATATGCGTAGGCTTCTGTGGCTCAAAAACTGGTCTGCTGAAGCTCCCTGTAAAAAACTGCTGGTTAGCTTCCCATTTCATGGAGAACGCTTATTTGGAGAAGATCTGGACAAATATATCCAGAAAATTTCTGCCGGTAAAAGTTCACTCTTACCGGTTAAGAACAAGGGTAGAAGTCCTTCTTTTAAGAGGCCTACTTCTCCAGTCCCTGGCACATCGGCTGTGAAACAGTTCCGACGGCCTCCGCGGTCAAATCCAGGGGGCAGAAATCAGGGACAATCACAGGGTATCAAGAAACCCTGGGTCAAGAGAGGTACAAAACCTCCCCCTAAGTCATGAAGGGTTGCCCCCACTCAGTCGGGTGAGGGGAAGACTTCAGTTGTTCACAGAGACCTGGCGGGACACCATCAGAGATGGGTGATCTCCGCAGTAAGTCTGGGATACAGGCTGGAGTTAAAAGACATTCCTCCTGCCCATTTTATAAGGTCAAACGTGCCAAGCGATCCCCAGAAGAGTGGATCCCTCCTTCTGGCACTAGAGCAACTATTGCCCCAAGGGTAATCATGAAGGTTCCCTTGAAAGAAAACGGGTTCGGGTTTTACTCGAACCTTGTCACAGTCCCCAAACCAAATGGGGACATGAGGCCCATATTAAATATAAAAGGGCTAAACAAGTTCCTACATATCAGGACTTTTTCGGATGGAGTCGATCCGATCGGTGGCCACCGCCCTACAAGGGCAGGAATGGTTAGCCTCGATCGACATAAGGGATGCTTGTTTGCATATTCCCATCTGTCCAGCCCACCAGAAATTTCTACGCCTTGCAGTAGAAGGGCGCCATTTTCAGTTCAGAGCCTTACCTTTCGGTCTGGCCACGGCACCACGAGTGTTCACAAAAATTCTGGCCCTACGATTGGCCAAACTAGGAACACAAGGTGTAACGATAATGGCATATCTAGACGACTTGTTGCTGATAGACCACTCAGTGAAAAAAACTAGAAGTGGTCGTTCACAAGATAATCAAGTATCTGGAATCTCACGGTTGCATTATCAACCGAGACAAGTCAGCCCTAAAACCAGTCAAAAGCCTGGAATACTTGGGGGCTAAGACTGGATTCAAATCAGAGAAAGATTTTCTTACCTCCAGAGAAGGTGTCGTCTTTGAAAGATTTGACCCACTTAGTGGGTACAAAAAAGAAAAACCATCCATACGCCTGTGTATAAGGCTGCTGGGAAAAATGGTGGCTTCATTCGAAGCGGTACCCTACGGTCAATTCCATTCAAGGAACTTGCAGAGGGCCATACTGTCAGCCTGGAACAAAAAAAGTTCAGGCTTTAGACTTACCAATGTCCCTGTCCCCTTCCGTTCGCAAGAGCCTCCATTGGTGGTTGGTGCCCCAGAATCTGGGAAGGGAAACCCTTCAGTCCGGTTTCTTGGAAGGTGGTCACTACAGTTGCCAGCCTCATAGGCTGGGGGGGGGCAGTACTGGAGCAATGGTCTCTCCAGGGCAAGTGGCCAGAAGCAGAGAAGGCCCTGCCCACCAATCTCTTAGAGATACGAGCAGCCCGGTATGCCCTAGTAGCATGGACATCCAAACTCCAAGGGTCACCTGTCAGAATTCAATCAGACAATGCCACAGCAGTGGCATATATCAATCTCCAGGGTGGCACCAGGAGTCGTGCAGCCCAGAGGGAAGCGAATTGCATCCTGGAATGGGCAGAAAGGTATGTCACAGCCATATCCGCGGTTTTCATCCCAGGAGTGAAAAATTGGAGAGCGGACTTTTTAAGTCGCCAGCAATTATGCCCGGGGGAATGGTCTCTTCACCCCGAGGTTTTCCAGGCAATATGCCAGCGGTGGGGAACACCGGATGTAGATCTGCTAGCATCCAGATTCAACGCAAAGGTGGACAGATTTGTGTCTCGCACAAAGGATCCCCTAGCTTGCGGTTCGGATGCCCTAGTGTTCCCTTGGGATCAGTTCAAGCTGATATATTCATTCCCACCGCGATTAATCCGCAGAATCAGGGTAGAAAAGAAACCAGTGATTCTGGTGGCTCCAGCGTGGCCCCGAAGGGCATGGTACGCGGAGATTGTAAAAATGTCAGTGGGAAGTCCTTGGACCCTCCCACATCGTCCGGACCTGCTTTCGCAAGGACCGATATACTACCCTTCCTTACCAGCCCTAGGTTTGACGGCCTGGCTATAGAAGCCCACATTCTAAAAAAGAGAGGGCTCTCTAATCCTGTGGTATCTACCATGATCAATGCCAGGAAGCCGGTATCCAGGCAGATCTATTATAGGATCTAGAAGGCGTACATCACGTGGGGTGAGGCCAGGAAATGGCATCCACGTAAGTACGTAATAAGTAGGATTCTGGACTTCCTACAGTGGGCTGTACATAGGAAGCTTGCCTTGAGTACTATCAAGGGTCAGACGGCCTTGTCAATATTTTTTTCAAAGGCCCTTGGCTTTGCATTCATTAGTCAAAGCTTTCATACAAGGAGTGATGCGTATTAGCCCTCCGGTTAGTATTCCCATATGTCCATGGGACTTAAACCTGGTTCTGTCGGTTCTACAGAAACAACCATTTGAACCATTTCGGCACATTTTCTTGGTTCTTTTCACCAGGAAATTGATTTTCTTAGTAGCCATTTGTTCGGCTAAAAGAGTATCGGAACTAGCCGCCTTGTCCTGTAAGGAGCCATATCTGGTTGTCCATAAGGACAGAGTAGTATTACGTCCTCATCCAGCCTTTCTTCCTAAGGTGGTATCGAGGTTTCATTTGAACCAAGATGTGGTTCTTCCTTCTTTTTTCCCCAAACCTAGCTCGGTAGAGGAAAAGTTATTACATTCTTTGGATGTAGTAAGAGCAGTTAAAGCTTATCTGAAAGCCACTGCTCAGATTCGCAGAACGGATTCTTTGTTTGTTCTGCCGGAAGGCCCCAGAAAGGGTCAGGCAGCATCAAAATCTACTTTAGCCAAGTGGATTCGACAGGTCATAATACAAGCCTATGGCTTGAGAAAGAGACCGCCTCCGTTCAAAGTTAGGGCGCACTACACAAGAGCAGTTGGAACTTCATGGGCAGTGCATCACCAGGCCTCCCTGGCTCAAGTATGTAAGGCCGCAACATGGTCTTCGGTACACACGTTTACTAGATTCTACCAGGTAGACGTTAGAAGTCAGGAGGATGTCGCCTTTGGGCGCAGTGTGTTGCAGGACGCAAAAGATCCTCATGCCTGATGGCGCCCAGCTTATGTATCCCTCCCCTCATTTGGCATTGCTTTGGGACGTCCCATTAGTAATGACTAAGTCGCTCTGTGTCCCGTGATGTACGAAAAAGAAAAAGGGATTTTTATAACAGCTTACCTGTAAAATCCTTTTCTTGGAGTACATCACGGGACACAGAGCTCCCACCCCTCTTTTTGGGACACTTATTGCTTGGCTACAAAACTGAGGTGCTCCCGGGTGGGAGGGGCTTATATAGGGGAGGGTACTTCCGGTTTGGAAATGGCCAGTGCCAACACCTGAAGGTAATCTATATAACCCATTAGTAATGACTAAGTCGCTCTGTGTCCCGTGATGTACTCCAAGAAAAGGATTTTACAGGTAAGCTGTTATAAAAATCCCTTTTTTTGAAATTCCACAGCTATCGGGACGTGAAAGTAAGCGTCCTTCAGATCGATGGATACAAGCCAGTCGCCTGGCTGAACTGTCTGACTTATGGTGAGTAATGACTCCATTCTGAATTTCTCCTTTTTGATGAAGGCATTTAGATGAGTCAGATCTATCACTGGCCTCCAAGAGCCGGTCTTTTTTTGAACCATGAATAGGGGTGAGTACATCCCTTGGAATCTTTCGTCTGTTGGTACATGTATGGCGGCACCTTGGGCCACAAGAGTGTCTGTGTAAGAGAGAAGGATTTGTCTATTTTCTTCCGAGCAGGGTAGTACTGTGGGTATGAACTGAAGTGTGGGTGGACTGACAAACACCCAGGAGTGACCTGAAGAGACTGTTTTGACAGTCCAGAAATCTTTTATCGAGGCTGCCCAGACGTGTCTGAACTGAAGTAGCCGAGCACCCACTTGTTCCGTCTGGGCCGACCCAATAGCAAAAGGACTTAGGGGCCTCCCGTCCGCCTGAAGAGGCTACTTTTGTGGATCTTTGACCAGAAGGCTGATTTCTTCTCCAGTTCTTTCTGAATTCTCGACCTGGCCTATAATGGCGAGCATCTCTTGCACGATCCTGGTCTTGTCTCTGTTGAGGTCTTTTTTGACTGAAAAAACGACGATCCTGAGGAAGGAACCCTGACTTACCCCCTGTGGCACGGGTGATAGCGCTGTCAAGCTTATTCCCAAAAAGGGAAGATCCTTGAAAGGGGATCCTGCACCAAGCCTGTTTGGAGGCAGGATCAGCTACCCAAGGACGTAGCCACAAGGCACGTTTAGCTGTAACGGAGGAGAGCATGACACGTGCCACCAGGCGAATAATATCAAGGGAAGCCTCACCCAAAAACATTGACGCCATTCTTAGTTCATGGATCGGCATGCTTCTGGCTAACTCCACAGAGACATTTGCTAAGGAAGAATCCACTTCATCTGTCCAGGCCTCCATTGCTTTGGACAGGGTTGCAAGGGCTAATGCTGGCTTACAGGCCATACCCGCAGTGATATATATACGTTTAAGGTCCGTATCTATTTTTCTTTCCAAGCCGTCCCTGAAGGAAACAGAGTCCTCTAGTGGAAGGGTAACATGTCTCACCAACCTCATCAAGGCTGCATCAATCAGGGGAGCTGATTCTAGATGTTTCACATCTTCATTTTTGAATGGGTACATCTTTGCGATTTTGGAAAGTAATGAATTTTTTCTTTCTACGCCAGTCCATTCATCTGTAATAATATCCCCAAGTTCACCCAAAAAGGGGAAATTTGGGCGCTCCTTCTTAAGTTGTTTGAAGTACTTCCTTTGTTTAGAAGGAGCTTCTATTGGTTCATCCCATTTTAAAGCGTCTTTGACTGCTTTGATCAAGTCTGGGACTGAAGAGAAATCAAATCCTGTGGTATTGCTGACCTCTTCAACATCACAATGTGAAGATTCGCTTGAGGAGCAATCATGCCGAGAAGGACCCGGGATTTCATGGTCATCCTGCACCAGAACTGGTGCTGGGTCAACAGGAGGAATGGTGGTACGGCTGGAGTCAGTCTTGTTCAGGGATTCCTGGACCACTCTTCTGACTAGTGCCTCCACTTGGTGGTCTCCACCTTCTCTCTCTCCTACTGCTCGGGAATAACATGGCTCACAGAGGTATTTACCTTCTGGGACTTAAGCCCTACAACCCCAGCAGACTCTCTTCTCAGAACGGCTAGAATGGCGGTGAGAGTGGTGTCTAGACCTAGACCTGGGCTCCTTACTATGATGTCTGGAGGACGATCTATGATGTCTAGCACTAGAAGAATGTTGATGTGTTTTAGATTTAGCATTATCTTCGCGTGCTGAGTGTCTATTTTCAGACCTAGAGGGGCTGATAAAGAAAAGACAGGAAGAAAGAAATACATTGGCTCATGTAAAGAACCCAAAAACTGCTAAGCAGAAGAAAGAAAAAAACAATTTCTACCTGCAGCGCAAGGGTTGGCCACTGGGGGGCGGTGAGACGTCCATAGCTCAAGCTTGGAAAACTGTAAAAATTTAACCATACAATAAATATAGGGAAGGAAAGTCTGATATCAGCCATCCCTGTAATAAGACAGGTTTTCCTACCTTCACCACGTGGAAACTAAGCATCGGGAAGTAGCTGTCTGAGCCTGCAGGACATCCCAAGTTATAGCTGTATCTGACAGCTATTTAAACTTGGCGCCGACGATGACGTCACCGCGCCCCCAGCGTGAAACGGCGGAGCGCATGCGCGAACGCCGCCGCGTTCCGAATTGCGCATGCGCGAACCAAGCCTCGATCTTGGACGAGGAACACTGCGATGCATACAACCCGGAAGAGGAGGCTAAATGAAACGCAGATGCGCTCCAGCCGCCATAGAGCCGAGGGAGACCGGACAACAAACAACACACAAATACTGCTGCCATATTAATTAATAAGCGATGCATACGATACCACTCAGCACGATCCTGATCCAGCCTGGAACATAGGAGCCATCTCTCCACTGCACGACCTGGGCGTTTTTCTTAATGGGCCTCCTGCTAATAGCTAGGACGTTTGGCCAAGTTGCCGCTTGCCCGCCAGTGGCCGGGTTAGTAAGCTCTTCATGGCACCGCAAAAAACTGTCGCCCGCATCCACCCTGCTAATAGCTGGGCTTGTTGGACCTCCAAACAGAACCGCCATAAACTCGTGCAACCAGGACTGAATCTTCCATGAAAACTTCTTTAAGGTAAGAAAGCACACCTTGGCAGCAGGAGTTCCCTCCCATTGCTGGAGTAGGCTATATTACGGAACACGGTCTCTGGCTGGAAGCAAAGATTTATGGGAGAAGGGTCCTATGAGGTATGAGAGGCGGGATTAACCACACGTAGGCTGCCATGGAGTCTGTCAGGAAAATGAAATTTTTCCCGACGAGAAAAATGGTCGTGTGTACGCGGCATTAGACATGGTGGCCACATTTTGTTTTTTAAGCTGATTTTATTATCACCTGGGTGATCCTGCCAGAAGCACACATCCTGTCCCTTCATGTCTACACTTATTCCTCCACTGTATCTATAGAGGGCACTGTGGTGGGCACCTAGGCTTGTTTGTTTTTTTTGGTACACGTGAAGCCGGTACTCATTGAGAGTAAGGCACTTCGTCGGCCTCCAACTGCTACAAGGCAGATAAACAGAAGTTTTGTTACCGTCGGAAGGGCCGGCGATGATTACAGGGGCGGGGCCATGTGATTTCCCTCTTTATAAATTTCATGACATTTTCCCCCCTTCGGCTTGGCGCGCGCATAATGAGTGTCCTGAAATAATAGTGCTGTTAACATGCCGCATATGCCAAGTGCAGCTGTTCCAAGTTCAATGAGAAGATGTACACAGTGGTACTTAAGCGCCACGCGGGGTCTACTTATCGCTTCCTGAAGAACAAGTTAATAACATGCAATTCAACGGCAAATGAAAAAAAAAAAAGAAACGCAGTTTTTCCGGGCTCCAGCCTGCTTTTAATTGTCTCCCATTTATCAGTATCGGGAGCAGGAATCTGCTCTTTTCTCTTCCCCTTCCTCAGCCCTGATGGATTTATCTACAGCTTGGAATGAGCCAGATGCCGGCTCAATAGAGCCTCCTGTCCATCTTCAACGTATTAAGCCCCCAAATCGTTTAGAGAAAAAAAAAAAGGAGAAAGTCTTGTGTGCCGCCTCTATTCGTGTGATTAGACACCGCGTGAATTCAGAGCCCGACGTGAACAATGGGAAGGGGGGCCTGCTGCTGTGGGGTCTAAGATGCGATAGGCCGAGGAGGCATTAGACGGGCCCGGGGTACGCGTGGCTGACAATGTATTATAATTAAAGGGAGTGTACCGTCTCTTTAATGATGTGTTAAATATAGATGGATGGTTAATTGTGTGCTGTGGCTTTAAAATATCGCTTCTGTGTATAATTTGTAATCATATATGTATACGTGGCATCCATATTTATTCATTACCTGTG